>CM060099.1:14109504-14337004 GCA_030522485.1 Stenchaetothrips biformis
CAAAAAGTCAATTTCAAGGAGTCTGAGAGTGTTTTCAGTTTTTTCTTTTTCTTTTTTTCTTTTGGTTCCCTTTCGGTCCGTCATTTTTCAGTGGCGTGGTCTCGCGGCACGACACAGCCCAATGCGGCCCGTCCGCCGGCGGCCACGTTTTCGGCCCACGGCGCGTCACGGCGTCACGGCGTCACGCCACCCGGAGCGCCGCGCCGCGCCGCGCCGGCCACTGGCACGTAAGTGGCACGTCGGGAACACCGCCGCACAGTGGGCCAAAGATAGAGATGAAAATGCCCGGAAAGTTTCCGGAAACATTGGAAAAAAACAGTGTTCTTTTCCGTTTTTTTCCCTGGCCTCGGAAAAATTGGAAAGATTCATCCTGAAAAGTAGGCAAAACGCCCGACTTTTCGCCTGTAAGTAGGCAAAAAGCATAACTTCATCACTGTGTGCGGACGATTCTCAGTGCACTCACATTATTTTTACCCTGTTATGTTTCCTTCTTATGCGATTTTCGTTGTTGCACTTGTGTATCTAGGGTTGCGAGTGGAAGTAGAGGTCCAACGCAACACAAAAGTAGTGGGTTTCATGCTCATTTTCCACTGCAGAGCCTTAAAACTATTTTTTCCAATTTTTCCTTTTTTTTTTCAATTTTTCTGGTTTTTTTTTTTTTTCAATTTTTCCGGTTTTTTTCCGACACTTTGAAAGTTTCCGGAAAATTTGCATTGTAAGCCAAAGACCAGGCTCCGGCGGCCAAAACTCGAGCCGCGTTTCAAGCTCCAAACAGGACTCGAACCGAACGTGTGACCCCACCAATGGATCCTTCGTCCGGAGAGCAATCCTCTGGTGGGGTCACACGTTCGGTTCGAGTCGCTTTAGCGACTCTGGAGCTCGAAACGCGTCTGGAGTTTTGGCCGCAGCGCCTCCGGTCGTCTGGCCCACTGCTTGTCGTCGCCGTCATCGTCGTCCTGGGCGACAACGCTGGAGTTGCAGCGCCGCCGCTGCACCGGCCCGGCCCCACGGCACGCAGCCCCACTAACGCCTGTTTTAACGGTCGCCGCGTTGCGTGCTGGTCTCCAGGCCGTGGTGTGCGCTGCCGCGCTGGAGTCTCGCTGGAGTCGAACGCCGCCGTCGCTCTGTCTCTCTCACGCTTCTGGGGCTACCCGCAGCGGTGCGATAGAGACGGAGCAGCTATACCAGCGGCACAGTGGGCCAGACGACCGGCGCAGGCGGCCAAAATTCTGGAGGCGTTTCGAGCTCTGCCGATCTTCTGGCCCACTGTGCCTGGAGCCGGGCCACTGCTTGTCGTGCAGCAGGTTGGCGTGCGCTGTGCGGCGTGTCTCGCACCAAAGGAACCCTGGAGCTGCCCGCACTGCCCACCGGCCTCCGCACAGTGGGCCAGGCGAGCCGCCTCAACTCGAGACGCGTGCAGAGCTCCATCGGTCTTCTGGCCCACTGCGCACCGCGGCGGTCCTCGCCGGTCCTCGCCCTCACCGAAAAGCCCGTCGCCCCTGGCGC
The DNA here is from genome assembly GCA_030522485.1 of Stenchaetothrips biformis. NCBI lineage: Eukaryota > Metazoa > Arthropoda > Insecta > Thysanoptera > Thripidae > Stenchaetothrips > Stenchaetothrips biformis. The sequence continues at coordinate 14,111,011 of CM060099.1, forward strand.
CACACTGTTAAAAATAAATTTGGAAAATCCAGGAAAGGGCTTTTTGTTTCTGAAAAACTTTTTTTTTTCTGCACTATACCTGTCGGAAACTCATACAAAATGGGACCATCAGAGGTTTTGGAATTTTCCGAAGATCAGAGGCAATTTTATTTTCCCAACTCCGGAAATTTCCAAGATCCTTTTAACAGTGCACGCAAGCGCGAGGCGCGAGAGACGCAGAGACGCAGTCCCGAATGGGCCAGCATTGGAAATGCTGCGGAGACATCGCGGACGAAGGAGCCCACTAATGTGCCCACACAAAAACTAAAAACGAAAGTGGCGACGACATGAAGAGACCTGCACGCGGGGGCCTGGCCCTGGCCCGTGTGGCGAGGGGTGAATCACTAGTTACTCATGTGTACAGATATGGCCCGTTCTCAGTGTACTCACAAGTTTAAAAAGAGCAAAATCCACTATTGTTTTGCATGATTAGGTGTCACGCGTCGTCTAGAACGCCAAATAAAGCCTAAAAAAGTTTAATAATGTGGAATTTATGAGTTTTGTCAGGCGTACTCACCCGTACTCATGTACTCATGTGTACTCAGCGTCAGATGGACGTGGAGATGCCTGTTTTGGGCCACAGGGTGGTGTGCTTTTCTTACCCTGTACTTTTCTTCCCCAACACACCCCTAAACGCGCTTTGAGCTGCCGAGAAGCTATATGTAAGACTCTGGATCCAACCTCGGCACCGCGCCGCACCTGCACTGCAGTGCTGCCGCGAGTTGGAGCTATCCGAGCTATCGCAGGCGGAAGTCTAGGACGACAAGGCTGCCCACTGGGCACTGGGGCTGGTCAGCTGTTGTAGCGACACGGCACGGCGCGGCACGGCCGGACCTAGTAGGGAGGCCGGCCCTACATGGCGCAGCCCGGCGAGCGCGGACGGCGCAGGCAAAAGTGCAGCGTCAGCCGGCAGGCCTACCCGCGGACCGCGGCGGGCCGCCATATCGCACGCCCGTCGCGCTGCTGTCGCTGTGTGTGTGTCTCTCTCTGTCTCTCTCTCTCTCTCTCTCTCTCTCTCTCTCTCTCTCTCTCTCTCTCTCTCTCTCTCTCTCTCTCTCTCTCTCTCTCTCTCTCTCTCTCTCTCTCTCTCTCTCTCTCTCTCTCTCTCTCTCCCGCAGAGCGAGCTGCTTCGCCGTGCTGCAGCCTGCGTAGTGCGGCCAGGCAGGTGTGCAGTCGGGTTCGGGCTTCCCGCCGCCCGGCCGGCTGGCCACCGCACAGTGGGCCGGATGACCGGTGGAGGCGGTCGGACCAAACGTGTGACCCCACCAATGGGTTCCTCGTTCGGATAGCAATCCATTGGTGGGGTCACACGTTCGGTTCGAGTCCCTCTTACCGACTCTGAAGCTCAACAACGCGTCCGGCATTTTGACCACCTCCTGACCCACTGTGCGTGGTTGCGGCGCTGCGGAACCGAAAACCGAACTTCGTTGTTTCTCTGAGAGGCCCACGGGGCCCACAGCCTGCGGCAGAGCCCCGTTCCGGAGAGGGGCCTCGGGGCGGCGGCGGGGCCCAAGCTGGCGGGGCCCAAGCTGGCGGGGCCCAAGCTGGCGGGGCCCAAGCTGGCGGGGCCCAAGCTGGCGGGGCCCAAGCTGGCGGGGCCCAAAGCTGGCGGGGCCCAAGCTGGCGGGGCCCAAGCTGGCGGGGCCCAAGCTGGCGGGGCCCAAGCTGGCGGGGCCCAAGCTGGCGGGGCCCAAGCTGGCGGGGCCCAAGCTGGCGGGGCCCAAGCTGGCGGGGCCCAAGCTGGCGGGGCCCAAGCTGGCGGGGCCCAAGCTGGCGGGGCCCAAGCTGGCGGGGCCCAAGCTGGCGGGGCCCAAGCTGGCGGGGCCCAAGCTGGCGGGGCCCAAGCTGGCAAGACACAGGCTGGCGGCCTGGCGGGGCCCAAGCTCCAAGCTGCTGCCGGAGAACTCAGGTGCAACCGGTCGGGTGTAAGAGGCGAGGGGGGCGAGGGGGGCGGGGGGCGGCGGGGGGCGGCGGGGTTGGAGGGGAAGCGGCGGCGGCCGACTTACAAATGCGAGACGATGATGATTCGGCTCAGCGCCGGCAACACAGGTTGAAGCAGTTGAAGCGGCCCCGCAGGAGTAGGGAGGGGGGCGCCGGCCCATCACCCATCCTGGGCATCCTGGGGGCCTTAGTGCAGCGCGGCGCGGCCGGCGCGGGCTAGCGCCTGCTCGAACAATGCATCCATCGCGCGGACGGGGTGACAGGGGAGGAGGGAGGGGGCATGATGACTAAGTCCCGCATGCGGGACGGGGACGGCGCGTCGCACAGTGGGCCAGAAGACGGCGCAGGCGGCCGAAACTCTAAGCACGTTTTGGGCTCTAGACTCGCCGAAAGAGACCCGAATTGAACGTGCGACCCCACCAATGGATTCCTCGTTCGGAGAGTAATCCATTGGTGGGGTCACACGTTCGATTCGAGTCATGTTTAGCGACTCTGCGGAGCTCACAACGCGTCTAGTGTTGAGGCCGCCTGCGCCGGTCTTCTGACCCTCTGTGGACCGGGGCGTCGGGGGCACGTCCCGTGGCGTCGTCGTGGTGGTTCGACGCGCACACTGATGTGAGGTTCGTCCTCAGTGTCACCCTACTCACGTCGCCGCGTACCCGCACCGGCCATTGGAGGCGCGGGGGGCGTCGCTAGAGTGAAGGACGCGCCGAACGGGCCCAGTCAGTGCATAGGCCCCGGAGAGGGGTGACTCGTCCCCTCGCGGGGCTTAGTGACGCCCCCCGGCACAGCGCGTCTTACAGCGGGAAACCTGCAAAGCTCCGCACAGACGGAGGGGGCTTATGTTCTTACACCGTCGCGCACACACATACATACAAACACACACGCACACTCTCTCTCTCTCTCTCTCTCTCTCTCTCTCTCTCTCTCTCTCTCTCTCTCTCTCTCTCTCTCTCTCTCTCTCTCTCCCTCTCTCTCTCTCTCTCACACACACACACAGAGCGTAGGGGTTGGTGGTCGTTGTTGGCGATCGACTCCCCCCCCTACCCCTTCCCCCCCCCCCCCCCGGGCCGCAGCGCCTCCGCCGCCACAACAGCGGCAGGTCAACAAATAAATTGTTTGCAGCCAACTCGATTCGGCCGCCGTGCCGCCACCGTACGCGGAGAGGCGGGGCGTGGGGCCGCGGGGGCCGCGGGGGCAGCGGGGGGCTGCGAAGCAAGGCAGCCCGCCCCGATCATCCCGTCCCGTTACGATAAACTGCGGCGGCCGGGCTTGTGGCTGGGGGGCACGGGGCCCGCGGGGGCAGACAACGCGCCCAATCGCCGACGTCCGACGTACGCAAAGCAGTGCGGTGTCACTACTCTCTCTCTCTCTCTCTCTCTCTCTCTCTCTCTCTCTCTCTCTCTCTCTCTCTCTCTCTCTCTCTCTCTCTCTCCAGACATTGTGGACATGCTTAAATGGGTGCTAAAACGGCACAGACTACAAAGTCCACTACAAAGTCACACATCACGTCTCGGACGAGGCCAACTGGCAAAAAACGATATAAACGTCCCTTGGTAGTGAATTATTTCGTCCACACAGTCTGCTTTCCTGAAACTAGGCAAACAACGCATTAGCAATTCTTATTTGCAGTTGGAAGCGGCCGCGTCTCGTCTGGTCGCGCCGCGTCCGTCCCACGAGTGCGGCTAGTTGATGAGGTCAGTGACTGCCTCGAGCCGCGGTGTGGCGTGGTGTGTAACATGATCGCACGCGTCGTTCGGACTCAGGCAGGGATCAATTTCTTCTACGCCCTCCCTCTCCACCCGGTTCTTTTTCCCATACCCAGGCCGAACGCGGATGCCGCCGCCTCCAAGGGGGTGTTCTTTCATCCCGGGAAGAGCACAACACAAAGTTCTTGAAATCAGTCCATTGTAAGAGATCAGATTCAAAGGAACTAAGGAGGACTAAGAGTCCCCCTTAGTCCTCGCTTGCGGACAGCCCCCGCGACGTCCGACAATTTTAGCAATGACGCTGTCACCTCCCTCACTCCCGTCCGATCCGGCTTCAGAGAGCCGTTATCGACGCCGGACCATGGCGCCTACCTCAGCTCGCTGCTTGCTATTACCGAGGACACATTTTTTTTGCCCTCCCGTTCCCACTTCCCCTCAAAACATATTTTCTCTTTTTTTCTGTCAGGTTCTGTTCGAGGCTCCGCGAGGTTATTGACTGGACAGGGCACGGTAGTGACGGCTACTCCGCCAGGTAGCCGTCGACGCGGCGCGCCCACACGCCCGCGGCCGCCCACGCCGCCTCCCACCGGCACGTTGCGGACGCCGCGGTCGCGCGGGACAGGCTTGGACGGCCGCGGAATCGATTCCGCAGGCAGGCACGGCGACAGCCACTCGCACAGCCCATTTGGCTGCCATTTGGCTGCCATTTGGCAACGGCCCGTTCGGCAGCGCGTCGTCGCCGCACGGTGGGCCCGAAGACCGGACGGTCTTTAGAGCAAGGGGGTATTCACTCAGGTAATAGTCGGTTGTCTGCTGTGTAATTGATCTGTAATAGTTTTGTAATGTAATTGGTAATGAGGGCAGCAAGTAGGCAAAATAAGTGGCAAGTTTGGGTCTTTTTAGACCATTGTTGCCGTTGTTACTTTTTGAGAGGTTTTTCGGTTCAGATAGATCAACATCACGCATACAAAAACTGCACCCAATGAAAAGGACGCATTTACTAATTCGCAAAAAAATTAAAACCGTCCAAAATTGCCAAAAATGCTCGTTTTACGCTTAAAATCCAGGTCCGTAATGAAATGTGTAATTGGCGTAATTGGTGTAATACTTTCGGAAAGGTAATAGTTGGTTGACCATTTCCGAGAGTGAATACCCCCTTGCTTTAGAGCTCCAGAGTCGCTAAATGGGACTCATACCGAACGTGGGACCTCACCATTGGATTGCTCTCCGTACGAGGAATCCATCGGTGGGGTCACACGTTCGGTTTGAGTCCCATTTAGCGACTCTGGAGCTCAAAAAAACCGTCCGGTCTTCGGGCCCACTGTGCGGCGTCTCTCTCGCACCGGTGCGGGCCGGGCAGTGCGACAGGGAAGGAGCATTGCCCGGGGCCCTCATTACCGCCACACACGAGGCTAACGGGTCGACGAGGAAGTGGGGGGGACACGCACTGCCTGTCTCTCTCGCACTCATGCGAGTGTGTGAGTGTGTGTGTGAGAGAGAGAGAGAGAGAGAGAGAGAGAGAGAGAGAGAGAGAGAGAGAGAGAGAGAGAGAGACAGAGAGAGAGAGAGAGAGAGAGAGAGAGAGAGAGAGAGAGAGAGAGAGAGAGAGAGAGAGAGAGAGAGAGAGAGAGAGAGAGAGAGAGAGAGAGAGAGAGAGAGAGAGAGAGAGAGAGAGAGAGAGAGAGAGAGAGAGAGAGAGAGAGACTCTGCCTGCAATGCCACGCGTGGATGAGGCCGGGACACTGCAGCAGCCCAATCTCTCTATTACCCCGCCGTCGAATTACCCGCTTACCCCCCCCCCCCCCCATTTCAGTGTCCGGCCGGCTGCCAAGTCTTGGCGGGGAAAATTGAATCCGCTCGAAGCTGCCTGTAATCGGCGTGCCGGTGACAGGCCGCGCGGCGCACAGTGGGCCAGAAGACCGGCCGAGGCGACCCAAGTGGTAGTCGCGTTTTGTGAGCTCCAGAATGGCAGCATTTTCGGGATGAGGAAAACGAGTCGGTTGTTTGGTCCTACTCTGGGTGGGTCGTCCTGGACTTCGTAGGAGGCATGAATCATGCTCCACTAAATGGGCTTCGGCGCCACGCCGCCACGCCGCGCCTATGGCCGTCGGCGGCACTGACGGACGGACGGACGGACGGACGGACGGACGGACGAACAGACAGACAGACAGACGGACAGACAGACCGACCGCCTACAGGAACAAGGTAAGTCGGGTGGACGTGCAGGGTGTGCGACGAGGACGGCGAGCAAACAGGCCGATGGCGCGAATGGGGCCCTGGGATAATGGGCCCCGAGGCGCGGCACAGCAGCGCGCCAACACGGCAGCACAGGATGACGGGGAGCTGCGGACGGCGCTAAGCCGCGGCCGCCCGATCGGATCGGCGCACAGTGGGCCAGAAGACCGGCGAAGGCGGCCGCAAGACTCTAGACGCGTTTTGAGCTCCCGAGTCGCAAAATCCGAACGTGTGACCCCACCGATGGATTCCTCATCTGGAGAGCAATCCATTATTGGTGGGGTCACACGTTCGGTTCGAATCCCACTCAGCGACTCTGGAGCCGTTGGCCGGCCGCTCTGGCCCACTGTGGGGCGGGGCGGGGCGGAGCCGATGTGCGTCCGTATCAAATCGGGCCGGGAGGATCAGAGGCTTCGGAGCTCGGCCGCCGGGGTGCCTCGCACTGCCTCACATACATCATGGCCTCAAGCAGGCCGAACAGGCCCGCGCTAACAAGGCGGCCTGCTGCAGTCGCACAGTGGGCCAGAGTCGGTGCAGAGGTCGCCGCCGACGACGTGCTGGCGAACCCGCCTGCAACTGACATACTCGTCGCTGTCTCTCTTGCACCTATACGGGGCGCCCCTCGCGTGCGAGAGAGACAGATCGACGAAAACGACGACCCTCGGAATGAGTGGCGCAGGCGAGCGCGCGCCTTCGAGTGACTGCCACCCGTGCCGCTCGCGTGGGCGCCCATGCAGCGCCGAAGGGCCGATACGAAAACGATGACGAGCTTAATGCAATGTTAATCACAGCCCTGCAGCGTATTTGTCCCCCCACCACCACCACCACCACCCCCTCTCCTCCGCTTGCCCCAGCCCGCCGCCCAGCCTTTGTAGGCAAGCGCTTGGTAATTATATGATTCAAGGGCCGCGCCGGGGAAGAGGAAGGGAAGGAGGGGAGGGGGAGAGGGGCAGGAGGGGAGGGGGAGAGGGGCAGGAGGGGAGGGGGAGAGGGGCGGGAGGGGAGGGGGAGAGGGGCAGGAGGGGAAGGGCCCAACACGAAAGTCATCAAGCCCCGACGTCCTGCCGGCCTGTCCCGCGCAGTCTGCCTCGCGGGGACACTTCCCACACACCGCCGGCCTCCCCCGAGAAGAGGAGGAACAACAACAAAAACAACAACAAGGAGGAGGAAGAGGAGGAGGAGGAGTCCGCGAGATGAAGACGCGGGACGCCAAGGCAACTCACTCCCCCGATGGCGATGACGGCGTCCTTCATGGCGTCCAGCACACCGCGATAAATCTCTGCAGCGTCGCGAGGGGCGTGCAGGGTCGCGGGGGACACCGCCACGCACAGTGGGCCAGACGCATAGGCTAACAAAACTCCGGGCGGATTTTGAGCTCCAGAATCACTAAATGGGACTTAAACCGAACGTGCGACCCCACCAATGGATTGCTCTCCGAACGCGGAATCCGTTGGTGGGGTCACACGCTCGGTTCGAGTCCTAGTTAGTGACTCTGGTGCTCAAAACGCGTCTTGAGATTTGGCCGGCGGCGGCGGCGGTCTTCTGGCCCACTGTGCCCCGTCCCTGTGCCTGCCTCAGGACACCTGGAGGGTAGGCAAACTGAGAGGCACGCACTGCTGTTTGCTATTCATCTCGTATTCATCTGCTTCTTGACGCGCGGCGCGCGCAACAAAGCACGCTCGCTGAGGGAGAGAGGCAGAGAGTACTGCCGGTACAGCCGCGGGCCAGCTCGGCGCCTCGGACCGACCCACCGGCCGGCCCGCCTCTCGCCGGTTATACCCACCTCAGCGCTGCTGCCGGATTGGGGAGGTTGGGGTGGTTTGCCCCGGCTCAGCACGACTGAACGAATCAAGGAAAAGTACCCGCAAGATATCAACAGACGCCGCAAAAAGAGAGGAAAGAAAACAGCATCGGCGACGCCGGGATTCGAACACGGGGCAGCCGGTCTGCGGTTTGGGCCTGGGCGGCGCCGGGCGTGATAGGTGCGGCAGGGCGCAGTGACGTCAGGCCGACGTCAGGGACCTGCAGATAGCGACGCAGAATCCGCCGTAGCACAGTGGGCCCGACAGGGCCAAAACTCTAGACGCGTTTTGAGCTCCAGAGTCTCTAAATGGGATTGGAACCAAACGTGTGACCCCACCAATGGATTCCTCGTTGAGAGAGCAATCTGTTGGCGGGGCCACACGTTCGATTCGAGTCCTGTTTAGCGACTCATGGAGCTCAAGACGCGTTTAGAGTGTAGGCCGCGCCTGCGCCAGTCTTCTGGTCCACTGTGTGTGGACCGGCAGACAGACAGACAGACAGACAGACATGCAGACAATGGGTGGTGACGCCGCGCCACGCCACGCCCAGAAACTAGGCCAAACGCCATGGACAGCGGACGGCAGCGGAGCGGAGCCACATCCCGCCACTTGACCTGCCCTGTCGCCCTGGCCGCTGGCCGTCATGGGTGCATGAGTGTCGGGACCTACAGGGCCGCGGCTGGCTGCCTGGCTGTCCCGCCATCATTTCAGCTTCAGCAATGATCAAAATCGCCTACACGTCCCGAAAAAGACTACTACAGTAAAGACTGCGGCAAACAAACAAACAAACAAACAAACAAACAAACAAACAAACAAACACACACACACACACACAAATACAGAGGGGAGGGAGGGAGGGAGGGAGAGAGAGAGAGAGAGAGAGAGAGAGAGAGAGAGAGAGAGAGAGAGAGAGAGAGAGAGAGAGAGAGAGAGAGCGAGAGAGAGAGAGAGAGAGAGAGAGAGAGAGAGAGAGAGAGAGAGAGAGAGAGAGAGAGAGAGAGAGAGAGAGAGAGAGAGAGAGAGAGAGAGAGAGAGGGGCACTTGCGACACGCCCCAGCTTATCCAATATTCCATCATGGGCGGATGCCGGCGGATGCACCGGCAGCAAACAAAAACGAGAGCTAAACAGCTAAACAGGTCACAGTCACAGTGGCGCATAACGCAGTTTCCGTTCGCGTTGGGTGGTCCACCACCGGGCCAGTCCCCCGTAGCACGTCGAGCCAATATGGGACACACAGACACACACACACAGAGAGAGAGAGAGAGAGAGAGAGAGAGAGAGAGAGAGAGAGAGAGAGAGAGAGAGAGAGCGAAGTGGCAATGATTGCCCACTTACAGGGGGCCAGTGCGCCATTTTGCCTACCTTGAAGGCGCGGCGACAGGCACCCTTTTCCCCGGCTCCGTCCCTCTCCCGCACTCCCCTGATTCTAGTTTTCTAGATTATTATTATTATTATTTTTTGCAGAGCTTTTCCCTGCAGTTTCCGTGGCCTTGACGCGGAGGCGTCGTCATTTCCCTTTTCCACGCCACTGCAGAGTCACTGCAGGACGAGCGAGCGGCCGGCCGCATCCTCGCTCGGCGCCGTCCATCCCTTCTATCGCGCCCCAAGGCCGGCAGGCCGGCGCCCGACATGGATGGGCTGAGCAGCATTGGCTGAGCAGCGCTTCCCGAGGAGGAAACACTGCCACAAGAGAGCGGCGGCAAACTTGCAAATAAAAATAACGAAATAACGTCCGCAGAAATGGCCGGGCGCGTTAGGCAACCCGCGCGCATGCAAGGCACATTTGCAATGGGCGTAAATGGCTCGCCGCACAGTGGGCCAGAAGGAGGCGCCGGTCTTCTGGCCCACTGTGCGGACTGACTCACGAGAGCCGGTCGCTCTCCTGTCTCGCTCGCACCCCTGGGGGCGTCCCGTGCGGGCGCGAGAGAGACAGATAGCGACGACAGGCACGCACTGCACAGTGGGTCAGAAGACCGTTAAGGCGGCCAAAATCCCGGGTGCGTTTTGAGCTCCAGAGTCGCTAAATGAGACTCGAATCGAACGTGTGACCCTACCAATGGATTCCTCGTTTGGAGAGCAATTCATTGGTGGGGTCACACGTTCGATTAGAGTCTCATTCAGCGACTCTGGAGCTCAAAACGCGTGTAGTATTTTGGCCGCCTCAACGGTCTTCCGTGCACTGCACGCACCGTCGTGCCGCCTCCTTCGGTGAATGCAAAGTGTGCGCGGAGACAGCGCGGCGGCCACACGTGGGTCACGTGGTCTGCCTGCTCCAGCTGCGTTGGAGAGAGACAGCACGCGCGGTCGCCCAGGGTCACGGGTCCCCGGACAGCTCACTGTGGGACAGAGGACCGAGGCAGGCGGCCGAAACTCTCAACGAGTTTTCAGCTACACAGAGTCGCGAAACAGGACTCGAACCGAACGTGTGACCCCCAACAATGCATTGCTCTTCAAAAGGAGTCCATTGGTGGGGTCACACCTTCGGTTCGAGTCACTTCAGCGACACGGGAGCTCATAACCCGTCCGGGATTTTGACCGCCGCAATCGGCCTTCTAGCCCACTGTGCGGCCCCCCGTCTGACCGGCCGGTTGGTAAGTAGGACTGAGAAACACACTCAGGCTGATGCACTTGGCGGGTATAAATATCAGCCGTGTGACCTCCGCGCTTATCACTGGAGCCCACAATAACTGGCCGATGACACACGACGCACGCGTTACCGCCCGCCGTGAGTCAAGACTAGTCTGACGGCGGCGCGTTGGCAACGCCTTGTCTTATCTATTTATTTGTTTGTCTGTCGCGGCCGCGGCTTCCAAAGCCCCACCCCTTCCCCTGTGCCCCTCGCGCATCCTGAGCCCCGCTGCACCGCCGTCCACTAGAAATACATAATTAATTCTCGCGGCCCGTTACCCCGCCAGCCGGTTCTGATCCAGTCCGCGGTGAAAAAACCAGTCGCGCATTTTCCGCCGTTTTCAGCCCTATTTGCAGTGCAGGTTGCAGCGGTACCACACTGAACCCGAAGACGGTCGGTGGAGGCGGTCAAAATCCCGGACGGGTTTTGAGCTCCAGAGTCGCTAAACGGGACTCGCACCGAACGTGTGACCCCACCGATGGATTGCTCGTTCGGAGAGCAATCCATTGGTGGCGTCACACAATCGGCCACCCGCCTGCGCCGGTCTACTAGCCCACTGTGCGGCCCCGGGTCGGACATGACCTGCCTCGGCAGCGCCACTCACCTCGAGAGTGATGACGGGGACGGGTCGAAAAAGGAGCGGGTTCCTTCCTCCTCACGGAAACGCCGACGACGACGCGGCGGCGAAGAGCACACGGAATATCGGCTCGGCGCGGAGACGGCAGAATCCCTGCCCGTTTCACGCGAGAAGAAGGAAGCAGGCCGATCGCCGAACAGCAGCGGCAGCAGCTGTCACACGTCACTGAGGCACTTGTCGCGGCGATTCGCACATCGCCGATCGGACTGTGAGTGGGGAAGCACGCGGCGGGCGCACGGACAGCGCTCTACAGGTTCCCGCGGAAGACTGCGGAAGACTGACTGGCTGGCTGACTGGCTGGCCGGCTGGCGGCGCGCCGGCGGCAAGTTCGAGTCGCGGGTCGAGTTGTTCACGCCGCTCGGCTCGCGCGCCGCTCCGGCTTCGGCCCGTACCCCCACCACTGGCTCGGCTGCGCTCGGCGGGCAGTGGCTGCGCTCGGCATGCGTTCGGCTGCCGCCCGACGCGTACCGAAGGGGCCCGAACGCCGGTCTGCGCGTTCTGGACGTGGACGGACGGGACACCTCCAAGAAGGACACCCCCTCCCCCCCTCCCCTCCCCGGCGCTTCTAGCCGACCTGTCTGTTTTGTGAGTGTCCCGTTCCAGCACCTGTTCTGTTGGCGAGTCCAATTCGATACTTGTTTGTGCAGCATGGAGTGCGTTTTCCCGCTAGAGGGGGACGAGCGTTCACCTTTACTCCGCGATTTTGTTTCAGATGCAAAGAGCAAAGGAAACTCATGGAACCTCTCAAATTTCACCGAAAAGTATCGCGTATGCTCATTCTAGCCGGAATATTTATCTTTAAGTGGCAGCACGATAAACATCGACCAGAGAGACGAAATTCTCTCAGTTGGACGCTCTCCATCGACGTGTGGGGTATTGCATATTAAGTAATGCTGCCAGAAGCACCTCACGACCCGACCCGCCTGGAGGCATTTACCTCGAGTAAGTTTCACACACACACACAGTCAGAGAGCGGAGAGAAAGGGAAGATGGGAGATCAGAGAAGGGACACAGGTTAGCTGGGATTAGCTGCAACAACACTCCTGCCGTTTCACTAACAGTTGCCCAGTCGGTAGCACTGAAGTCCGGGTACCTACTGGTTTGGAAAAAATGCAAAGGGAAAACTCCCTGGTGAAATCTGAATGCTGTGGTGAATCTAAATGCAAAGGTAAAATGCGAACCACTTAACAAACAGCGCACTCTCATTCTTCAATCGACATTTTATTAGTATTTATTGGCTTCAAACTTCACAGATTTGTCAATACGAAATCGATTATAAGTTTCTAAAACACATATAAATGTTAATCAGCTAATTAATGTGCACAAACCTCAAGAAAAACTCAGTACGAGTCTGAGAGTGCAAACAAACGGCGAGAAGCGATGAATTAAGTGGCCTTTGTTGACACATGGTATCAGATCCCCTTCTCCCAGTGAGGGATACGCGTCGATATATCCAAGTGCCAGCCGTATCGAGTAGTCCGTGAGCTCTCGCTTCGGCTTGTACGAGCTGCTTTGCCTTGCTCATCAAGGACGTCGACTTTTCCTGCACAACGCCGGAGCTGCAGGCATACGTACGTTCTATCCACTCCACGACCAAGCAGACGATAGTACAGTCGAGGCGCTCGCCACGCTGTCTAGGAAGTATATAGCGAAATCCCGAGTGACAAGTACCTTTGGATTTCTCAGTCTTTTCTGCGCTATTTGCTCGAGGGGTGACCCACAGCGAGATTTTGCGTACAATTAATGTGGGAATGTGTTGGAATGTGCAAGATTTCTGCTTAATTTGTCACACTTATTGCCTACTTACATGCGATTTTGCCTCAAGAATGAGGGAATGTGTTCAAATTTTGTACAATGAATGTGGGAAGTTGTTCCCCCCTCGTTTTTGCCACTTCCAGGCGAGAGGGTGAACACATGCGTAATGCCCTGTACAAAAAAGCCCTGTATTACGCGTAATGCATGTATTTGTAATACCATTTTAGGGTCAAATGTGGCAGAATGAACCTTTAATGCCGTAATACATGCGTAATACCACCGTGATACAGCGTAATACCGAGTAGTCTGTACTCGATTTCTGCAAGTGTTTACCCCCTCGCTTCCAGGGGACGAATTTGACTCCGACAGGAGCGCCCTAAAAATGGAGAAAACCGTCAAGTGGCGCAGGCGGCTGACTGATTCCGAGAGACGCTGGTTTAGTCACACTGTCTCTCTCGCACTCGCGCACCGTGTGGGTGCGAGAGAGACAGAGCGACGAGTCTGCAGCAGGGTGGGGCTTCGGCGTTGTTCACACGCGTCTCGCTGGCCCACAGTGCAGCGTGATGCTGCAGCATCCAGGGCCGCCGACGGCTGCAGTGCGGTCGCTGAATGGACCGACACTCGATACCCGGAAGTGGCGCCCTGCTCGGGGCAGAGGCACTGGCCGGGCAGAGGCACCGGCACCGGCCGGCCGGCCGCAACGCCGCAAACCCGTCGCCTCGCCTCGGTCCCCTCAAGGCAACCGGCTCCCGCCCGCGGCAGCCCGTGGCAGCCCGCGGCGGGGCCGCACAGTGGACCAGAAGACCGGCGCACCAAACAGCTAGACGCGTTTTGAGCTCCAGAGTCGCTATTAATGGGACTCGAACCGAACGTGTGACCCCACCAACAGATTGCTCTCCGAACGAGGAATCCATCGGTGGTGTCACACGTTCGGTTCGAGTCCCATTTAGCGGCTCTGGAGTTCAAAACGCTTCTAAAGTTCTGGTCGCCTGCGCCGGTCTTCCAGCCCACTGTGCGGGGCCGCCGAGCCGCCAGGCTGGCCAGGCTCGCGGCTGCGTTTACTGCAGTGCAGCAGTGCTGCCAATCACCGATCTCATTTCGCAAGTTAGCTTTCGACACCCCGCACCTCCGCCCGGCGTTTGCTTCGCACCTAGAAACACGTTTCGACAATTCGAAGGGAATTTTCTTTAAATTAGTCTGAGAATGGGTGACTAGCTGCGGACATGTCCTGTGTGTCTGTCCCACACTAAGAAGCTGACTCGAAATGTCTGAAACTGAAGCTGAGGAGACAAAGTTATCCTCGCTTCGAGTACTGTCGAGTATATGCGTATGCACTGGACACTGCTGCACTCTCTAGTTCCTAGTTAGCACGTCGCATTGTTATATTCCTCGACAACAGGTGAAAAGCATCTCCGGTTCCACAAAGGGGCCTCGCGCTCCTCACCTTACCCGTGCGCGCACTTGGGGGGGACCCTGTCTCGGGTTACATAAAGTAAAGTCACATGACCACCGAAAAAGGGAGCCGTCTTTTTATGTCCCCTGGCCGTGTGGCGTTGTGTGCCGGCCCGTGGCGAGCCACCGGGGAGAGGGGAGAGGGGAGAGAGAGAGAGAGAGAGAGAGAGAGAGAGAGAGAGAGAGAGAGAGAGAGAGAGAGAGAGAGAGAGAGAGAGAGAGAGAGAGAGAGAGAGAGAGAGAGAGAGAGAGAGAGAGAGAGAAAGAGAGAGAGAGAGAGAGAGAGAGACAGAAAGAGAGAGAGAGAGAGAGAGAGAGAAAGAGAGAGAGAGAGAAGGGGCCTGCCCATTTATAATTCGTGACGGCCCGACGGAGCGCAAGGCGGGGTGTGAACTAGCCAAGTTACGACTGCACGTATGTTGTACTGACTGCGTATGACTGCGCCGTGCAGTGTACACGCACACAGCCAACAATGCGGCCGAGGCCCGCACAGTGGGCCAGAAGACCGGCGCAGGCGGCCAAAACGCTTTAGACGCGTTTTGAGCTCCTGCAGAGTCACTAATTGGGACTCGAACCAAACATGGGCCCCACGAAGGGGTTCCTCGTTCGGAGACTTCGGAGAGGAATCCATCGAGTCCTATTTCGTGACTGGAGCTCAAAACCTATCTGGAGGTTTGGCCGCCTGCACCGGTCTTCTGGCCCACTGTGACTCCTCCACGCTGCAAGTACGTACAGTACCCTCTCTTTTCAAGCGCATTAATCCGTTGACGCTTGAAATCAAGTTGTCCACGTTGAAGCGGGCCGGTGGTGCGCGGCCAAGCCTCGCGTGCAACCAACGTGTGCAAACATCCGCGGCACGATAAGCGCCGTGTCTGTTTCGTCTGCCACTCCACCGCACTGCTCCCACCGCGCAGTGGGCCAGAAGACGGGCGCACGCGGCCAAAACTCTAAACGCGCTTTGAGCTCCAGAGTCGCTTAATGGGACGGGAACCGAACGTGCGATCCCACCAAAATGGATTCCTCGTTCGGAGCGCAGTCCATTGGTGGGGCCACACGTTCGGAATTGAGTCCCATTTCGCGACTCTGGCGCTCAAAAACGTGTCTAAAGTTTAAAACCGCCTCGGCCGGTCTTCTGGCCCACTTTGCATCGGAGCCGTGAGGCCCGAGCCACGCCAGAGCGGCGCTATTTGAATGCACACCGAGCGGCATGCATGCGCGTTCAGGCGGCGGCGGCGGCGTGCATGTCGGTCAGTGGTGCCAGCAGCTGTATCCGCCTGCATCGAGCAAGGCCGGCCTGCGTCGCGCTGTCTCTCCCGCACCCATGCGGCACGCCCCGCGAGTGGGAATAAGACAGGGCGTCGCACAGTAGGCCGGACGGAAGGTGGAGGCGCGGTCAAAATATCGGACGCGTTTTGAGCTCCAGAGTCGCTGAGTGGACCTCGAACCGAACGTGTGACCCTACCAATGGATTCCTCGTTCGGAGAGCAATCCATTGGCTCGGTCACACGTTCGGTTCGAGTCCCGTTTAGCGACTCTGGAGCTCAAAACGCGTGTAAAGATTTGACCTTACGCGCCGGCCTTCTGGCCCACTGTGCGACGGAATCGCCCGGCTGCTGCTAGGTGCGGTCCTGACCACGAGCACACCACCGTTGCGTCACTCGGAGGAGGCGGCGGTGAGGCGGAGCTGCGGGGACTGCGGGGGCCCACCAAACCGATCGGCCGATCCCAGTTCCCGCGCGCGTTTTGAGTGGAACCGCCGTAAAAGGAGGAGGCGGAAACAGTTCCGAAAAGGACTCGCCGCGGAGCAACCTCGATTCGGGGGCGAGATTCTTGTCGGACGCGTGTGTCGCGGTGTTTTCAGCACGCCCGGGCGCGGTGCGGCGCACAGTGGGCCAGAAGACCGGTCTGGTGGCGGCCAAAATTCTTGACGCGTTTTAAGCTCCAGAGTCGCTACATGGGACTCGAACCGAACGTATGACCTAACCAATGGATTGCTCTCCGAACGAGGGATCCATTGGTGGGGTCACACGTTCGGTTCGAGTCCTATTTAGCGACTCGGGAGCTCAAAACGCGTCTCGAATTTTGGCCCCCTCCACCCGTCTTCTAGCCCATGTGCGCGGCGGTGCGGCGCGTTGCACGGGGTGTGGATGATGGCCAGTTGGGACGGATGAGTGGCATTGACTCGCTAGTTTTGAAAACACGCTCACGCACCGGCGGCAGCGGGGACGGCCACACGCACGCACCTACACAGAAACAACACACACACACACACACTCTCTCTCTCTCACACACACACACAAGCACACACACACACACGGGGTGAATGAGCGCGAGGCGGTGCAGTGCCTCGTACTCGCAGGCCGTGTGCAATGAATGGAGTGACACGACGTTGGTGTGCATTCGGCCCAAGTGCACGCCGCGCCCGAAGGCACCCGAAGCGGACCCGAAGGCGCCCAAAGGAAGGCTGAGCGGCTGAGCCTTGATGAATCTGATTTACAGCGCATTAGCGCAGGCCAATGAGTATCGTGTGTTTTGATCGGACAGCAGCGGGGCCGCGCGGCGGGACGGAGCAGGTTTCAATCGCTACTGCATTCACCTACACTGACAAACGCGCCAAGAGCAAACGTCAGAAGTCAAAGCCAGAGACGCATGCCAAACGTAGCCAAACGTAGTGGGACCTTTGACTGAGAGTTGGAAAAAAAATAGCCATCGGTGAATCGAGTCAGCAACAGTCGTCGTCACACTATACAAACATATTATTTCTTAGTTTCGTCGCACTGAGAGAATGCAATAACATACGGCGGCCATTTCTTCTCCGTTTCGTTGTTAATGGGACGGGCTGCGAATACTCAGACGTATTACTTGCAGGAAACCACCTATTCGCAGTCCTGCAGCGAGAGAAGATGGCCGCCATATTTTATTGCATTCTCTCAGTGCGACGAAACAAAGAAATAATATGTTTGTATAGTGTGACGACGACTGTTGCTGACTCGATTCTCCGATGGCTTTTTTTTTCCAACTCTCAGTCAAAGGTCCCACAGTTACATTTAAAAAAGGGAAAATGACGCCACTCAGAAACCGACCTTTACTAGCGCCCAGTCTTCTGCTTTTCAGAGCCACTGCATTCAGGTTTGTACTTCTGGTGCTACAAGGGGACCTACACCCATAATGACATGAAAATTATGAATGCTACATCAATGTTCTGTAATACTTTTGTTGTTGATGAAATGAGATGATAAAAATATTTGTTGTCTCTTCAGCGGTGAGACAAAAGTTTCATGTCGAGCCAGGGACGATACATTTTAATGGTGACTTTCTTCGTCTTTGCTTTGCGATGTATTGAATGGCACATGCAGGGTGTTTAGTTTCTGCACACCTTGTGATTTGTTGGTTATCCTTGAAGGCATTAAATAGCTATACGCTTCTGAAGGCGTCTAACAGTTAAACAGCTTTGAAGGTGCGTAGCTATTAAACCCCTTGAGGCAATGGACAAGGGCAACCTATATTACACTTATACTCCCACTGCTGTTGTAGTGGGTTCAGGCCAAGCAAAGGTGTCTTGTAACTCAACGCCTAAGACATTGAATAAGTAAGTGCCTTTGGCGTTGAGCTACTAACTGCCCTAAGGCGTTTTGGTTTTTGAGGCAAACGCCTTAAGGTGCTTACTTACAGGACACCCAGGAATAACAGTGTGGGCACAGTGGCGGCACAGTGGCGCAGGCGACCAAAGCTTGAGACGCGTTTTAAGCTCCAGCGTCGCTAAAAGGGCATAAAACGGAACGGGGACCTCACTAATGCATTGCTCTCCGAACGAGGAATTCATTGGTAAGGTCACACGTTCGGTTCGAGCTCCATTTAGCGACTCTGGGGCTTCAAAACGCGTCCGGGGCTTGGCCGCCCCCACCGGTCTTCCGGCCCACTGTGCAGGGCCAGCCGGCGGCAGCGGGACGCTCCGCTCCAAGTGGGACACGAGGAAAATTAACCAATTTCCAGGACGGTGCGGCCGCTGCAGCCGTTGCCGCGTCGCTTTCTGGGCGGCGCGTCGAAACAGGAAAAACTGACCTACTGCTGCGTGGGTGCGAGCCTCGGCGCGGCTGATTGGCTGTGCGAGGCTAGGCGCGGCTAGGCGCCTGCGCACAGTGGGTCAGAAGACTGTTGTGGCGGCCAAAACTCTACCCGCGTTTTGAGCCCCAGAGTTGCTAAATGGGACTCGAATCAAACGTAAGACCCCACCAATGGATTGGTCTCCAAACGAGGAATCCATCGGTGGGGTCACACGTTTGATTCGAGTCCCATTTAGCGACTCTGGAGCTCAAAACGCGACTAGAATTTTGTCCGCCTTGACGGTCTTCTGACCCTCTGTGCTGCGGCCGTGCGGGGCTAGGCGCGGCTAGGCGGCTGCGTTAATAGGACGCCAACAAGGGCCGGTTAGTGTCCAAGTGAACGGCAACTACGGGGCGGGGCCGCCGAGGCCGGCAGAACGAGTATAATAGTGACGCAGAGAAAGGTGCTGCTGTGGGAGTCAATTTTTTTTGCAAGAGGTGATGAAACATTCTCTTTTTCGAATAACCGACCAGTGTGTAGTAGCGTCACATATGCAGAGCGTCTATCATATTTTTTAAAATATTCTCTGTGAATTGACCACGCCATTACGACAACCTCAGTGTGTCTCACTCTAATCTTCCCCGCGACTCATTGCGGACGGATAGTCGCTGTTCCTTGTTCCACCACAGTTTAGCCGCACGCGTGCTATCGCTGTGGCGGGGCGGGTTGGGGCTAGCCGGGGCGAGGCGGGGCGGGGCGGGGCGGTCATCCGCGGGGATGTCGTGGCGCGTTCACCCGGGCTGGCAGGGAATGATCATATAGGGGTCGATGGCCGCGATCCCCGTCGGAGCCACTGCACCCGATAGTGCCCCAGTCACCAACCAGGCCCGGGGGTGCGGCTGGGTGCGGGTAGGTCGCGCGTTGCAGTCTCCGTCCGGTGCGCAGAGATTCAGGGTGCGAACGCGCGGCGCTTGTTGTCAAGTCGCAAGGCTCAGGCTTCGCCCGGCTGCCTCGCACAGTGGGCCAGCAGACCGGCGCAGGCGGCCAAAACTGTGGACGCGTTTTGAGCGCCAGAGTCGCTAAATGTGACTCGAACCGAACGTGTGACCCCACGTATCGATTGCTCTCCGAACGAGGAATCCATTGGTGGAGGGTCACAAGCTCGGTTCGAGTCCCATTTAGCGACTCTGGCCGGAGCTTGAAAAACGCGTCCAGTGCTTTGGCCGCCTGCGCCGGTCTTCTGGCCCACTGTGCATCGGCCCTGGCGGCGCGGTCCGATAACGTGCCGAAGTGCCGACACGTGAGGGACGGCCAGCGGTGTAGTGCACCACCACTGTGCAGCGGCGCAGCGGCCGGCGCAAGCAAGGGTTTCGCAAGACGGTGGTAGTAATGGCTGTCGGGTAGCGAGTGATAGCCGAGCCGAGCCGAGCCGAGCCGAGCCGAGCTGAGCCGAGCCGAGCCGAGAGCCGAGCCGAACCGAGCGACAGGTGACGGGGCGGCAAGTCGCAATGATATCGCTGCGGGGAATGCCCTGTGTGATCTCTGTGAGGGGCTCGTAGGAGCGTCAAGAAGCAGGCCTCGTAGGGATCAAAACAGACCTTTCACCGGTCCTCTTTTGTTTCTCTGCGGTCCTTTGGGTTTCTAGTACGACGCTAGTGTGATTTCTGCGAGGGCCTCTAGTTCATACTTGGTGAGCATAATTTTGTCCATGCATCCTCGTCGTCTCCAGCCGCCGCGATCCAGGACTCGAGATAAAACGGACAGTGAAAGCCACGTACCGCTCTCCCCGTGGCGTTGGCCGTGCTGGTGGAAAACAGAGTGTCCCAGACAGACATACGACAACGGTCGCAGCGACGGACTTTCCATTAAAAATTTGGGAGTCAACTCGGAAAATTCCTGAGAATTCCAAATGTATCCATTTTGCATGAGTTTCCAGCAGGTGAGGAACCAAACTTTATTTCTGAAGCGCATTTTTAGCTATAATTGATAAGGATTGTTTTTAGTGTTTAGCACCGTGGGCGACGAATTCGAGGTGCGCACAGTGGCGCGGGAATGACGAGCGAAGGCGGGAGGCGGACTTGTGCCCTGGTACCGTGCCAGAGGAAGCCTGTGTGTGAGCACTCTCTCTCTCTCTCTCTCTCTCTCTCTCTCTCTCTCTCTCTCTCTCTCTCTCTCTCTCTCTCTCTCTCTCTCTCTCTCTCTCTCTCTCTCTCTCTCTCTCACATACACACACACACGCACGCACGCGCTCGAGCCGATTTGATGCAATTTAGTGGCGCTCGATTTCTCGTTGGTGATGACACGCTGCGGCCGGTGGGGAGATTACAGGCTGGGCCAGGTCCTGGTGCTGGGCCTGCCGTCGGAGCGCCCGCTGCGCTGCCCAGCTGCCCAGCCCGGCCCTGCCCTGCCCAGCCCGGCCCTGCCCTGCCCGGCCCTGCCCGGCCCTGCCCGGCCCTGCCCAGCCCTGCCCGGCCCTTCCGCCATACAGAACACACACTTTTCCGCAGGGAAACCTCGTCTCGTCCCGATAACGCCCCGCCGCGTTAAGGGAGGTTGTGGGGCCAGACCGGCACATGCGGCCCATACTCTAGACGCAATTTGAGCCCCCGAGTCGCCAAACAGGACTCGAACCGGACGTGTGACCCCACCAATGGATCCCTCGTTCGGAGAGCAACCCTTTTGTCTTAGTGGGAAACCGCCTGCCACACCTGCTTGACCAATCCGTTACAGTGGGCTCGACTTGAACTCCCAGGCGGTCGGCACGGACCAGGTGAGATGGTGCGGGCGGTGGTGTGTGCTCAGCGTGTGGCGCCCGTCGTAGCCCCGCCCCGCCCCGCCCCGCCCCGCCCCGCCCCGCCCCGCCCCGGCCCGGCAGCCGCTCTTCGGCGCGGCTTTCCATTTTAAAACGGCGATCGAACCTCATGCACTGCAAAAAATTCCGTGTTTTGGTACGGAAAATGTACGGAAAATAGGGTACAGAAAAGGTACGGACCCTCCGTACTGGTTCTCTGTGGTCCCCATAAGGATCTCATGTAAAGTGGTACGGAAAACCTGTACAGAAGCTCCGTGGTAGGCAAGGTACGGACGGTCCAGGTAAAAAATTACCAGACATTTTCCGTGTAATTTCTGTACTTTTTTCTATCAGTGTGCGTTGCTGGAAGTGGGGCGGCGCCGCGTAGTTTGCCTCTCATCACACTGAGCTGGCTGCCTGGCTGCCTCTCGTCTGAGTTCGAAGGATCGTTTCGTCGCTCTGTCTCTGTCTCTC
Source organism: Stenchaetothrips biformis (assembly GCA_030522485.1). Lineage (NCBI taxonomy): Eukaryota > Metazoa > Arthropoda > Insecta > Thysanoptera > Thripidae > Stenchaetothrips > Stenchaetothrips biformis. Next base: position 14,132,520 of record CM060099.1, read on the forward strand.
TCTCTCTCTGTCTCTCTCTCTCTCTCTCTCTCTCTCTCTCTCTCTCTCTCTCTCTCTCTCTCTCTCTCTCTCTCTCTCTCTCTCTCTCTCTCTCTCTCTCTCTCTCTCTCTCCCCCGCCCCTAAGGGACGCCCCATGAGTGCGGGAGAGACAGAGCGACGAAACTATCCTTCGGAATCAGACGGCTGGCTGTGCCGGCGATGCCGATACACAGTCATTTCGCGCTGATGCCGAGCTAATGCCCGTTTACCCGGATTGCCCGGAACAGAGTGGGACGGCGGGGAATAGTGGGACAGAGAGGAACACAGTGGGACGGAGAGGGAACACGCCCCGGCCGGCACGCAGGCGGCGCTGCACTTTTGGACCGGAACTCGGCCATTTTCGTGCCCATTTTAGGGTTGCCACATATGAGAACAAGCTAGGGCCCGCCCTTCCGTCGAACCGAGTTGCCAGCTCCGCTTCGCTGCGCCGGCAACTCGGTTCGACAGGGGGCCGGCCCAGCTTGGCCTGCCGGCGGCCTTTCCTCGGGCCTTCGGCCCTCGCATCAGACCCAACTTGGCCAGTCGAAGGCCCGGGCCTTCGGCCCGCTCTCATCAAACACCCCGTGAGCGGGTAAGGCAAAGTTATCGATGTACCATCGTGACTTAGGCCCGCCCTTCTATTCACAATATGCAAAAGTCCTTACACTTTTTACTCCAACTGTCCTTAGAATATGCCCATTTCATTTGTCTCTTAGCCCTCATTCCGAAAATACTCATATTTGCCATGCTACTGCAACTCCTTGCAATGGAGGCACAGCAGGAGCGCAAAACGAGCCCGTCGCACTTTTTCACATAACTCATGAAGGCGGGCTCCTGGACCCCCCTTCCGACCCCTCGTTGAAGAGGTCTTGCCAAGACCTATCGAAAACTTAAGTAAAAATTTTCAGTCGGTCGACCCCCTTTTTTCAAGATCCTGATGTGACTAATAGACGAAGTCGGGCTCCTGGACCCCCTTTCCGACCCCTCGTTGAAAAGGTCTTGCTGAGACCAATCGAAATCTGCAATAAATTTTTTTAGTCGGTCGACCCCCTTTTTTGAAGATCCTGATCTGGCCAACTTGTAAAAGCGGCCGATGGGGTCGGGACCAGGTCCATTCATCTTGTCTCGTCGCCCTGATTCCAAAAATACCCCTATGTGCCCTGCTAGCACCAATAATGGCGGAAATCCCCCTCCCGCCCATGCAAACCATGATGCAGCTGCTGCAGGCCTTGCGCGGGTCGGACGGGATTTGCACCACCGGATTGTTTGTTCGGACGGCCCTCCTGAAGTACCCTCCAAATCTGGTCACTCCAGCTCAACTCCTTCCTTGTACACAGACGACGACAACGACGACACACAGACACAAAGGCAAATGCATATGCCCTCCCCCTATTTTTTAAATAGAAGGGCGGGCCAAAAAACGCGGCTGTTTGGGTTACACGTCCGCCTTGCGAACTGGACTACGCGGCGGCGTCGAGATTGACTTCTTCAGTCAGTCGCTCATATATGTCTCTGGGGACCACGCCTCGCGCTCAGGGTGGGGAGACTGCAGAAATCTGATGTTTGAATTGAGATCATTTTCTATGGCGCTGGCACTGCGGGCGTCGCTCAGCTCCTTTCGAGATATCGAGATATTGACTATCGACTCCTGGCATCGCTGCAGCGAGCTATCGTCAGACAAGCTGGAAACAAAGTGTGTTATTGGAAACTCGCGCGAGGTGCGCTGACTGTGATTGCACTTACCGCACATGTGCTGGCCTTGGGTGCTGCACCACTGCTAACCTGGCTGGTCGCAGCCCGCTGTGCGGCTTTTGTTGTTAATGTTGTTGTTGTCGTTAATGTTGTTTTTGTTAATGTTGTTGTTAATATTGTTGTTGTTAATATTGTTGTTGTGTTTTAATTCGCGAAGGGTTCCAAGTAATTTGCTCAAATAGGATCGTCTGCGTTGGCCGGCCGCTGCGCCGCTGCAGCGACTCGGATCTGTAACGGTTTAGACCGCAGCCTCGCCGAACCTATTACCTGCACTTACGCCCCTTAGCGAAGCTCATCTGCCTGGGAGGACTCTCTCTCTCTCTCTCTCTCTCTCTCTCTCTCTCTCTCTCTCTCTCTCTCTCTCTCTCTCTCTCTCTCTCTCTCTCTCTCTCTCTCTCCCTCTCTCTCCTCGCGCGGTGGAATAAGCTGGTATACGCAAAGCAGATCTCCGGCCTGAACGCGTAAAATAAACAACGGTTGTTCAATATACCTGTTTCGAACGTTCAAATAAACGAGCTGTGTGAACTTTGCCATATAGTTCGTGCAGGGACTAAAACGTGTATCCATTCCATTCATGATCAAAATTTATTTATTTACTTATTCATAAAAATTAACAAATAAGCGCTTTTTTAAAGTGGTCCGCGCATAAAGTTTTTGAGAAAGGCGTGCTCTAAAAAAAACAGCAACAACAAGGACGAAAAACAAACGTCACTTTCCTCTGTTCCGTTAGCGAATGACTTGTCGCATGCCCGCTGCGAGGCGGCGAGCCACGCCACGCCGCGCCACGCCCTCCGTGCAGCGCGCGAACACCCTCGCTCTGTCTCTCTCGCGCTCGTGGGGCGCCCCGTGGGGTGAGAGAGAGAGAGAGAGAGAGAGAGAGAGAGAGAGAGAGAGAGAGAGAGAGAGAGCGCCTCGCGGGTAGGCCATGCGGCGGTGGGCGGTGCATGGCTGTGTTACGGGGGGGCCCGCCTCGCAGGCGCTTCGCCGTGACGCGCATCTTTCGAGCTTTTAAATGTGAGCGTTTCGCGCTCAAAAGGCGGGAAAAGCGCACTGCCTCTCACGCCGAATAATAAAGAGAGGCTCTAGAAAGCGATGTCATGAGCAAGCTCGAGAACCTTACTTAGAGAGGCGCAAGGGCGTTAGCCACGCTGGAGAGGGTGCACAGTACAGTGGGAATGGATCCGTTCGGGCAGGCCCTGTTTGCCAGCTGTTGGCTGGGCTGCCCCGCTGCCAGGCCGTAGTGGAGCAGCGTTTCACCGACACACAGTGGGCTCGAAGAGAAGACCGCGCAGGCGGCCAAAACTCTAGACGCGTTCTGAGCTCCAGAGTCACTAAACGGGACTCGAATCGAACGTGTGGTGTGACCCCAGCAGAATCCATTGGTGGGGTCACACGTTCGATTCGAGTCCCATTCAGCGAGTCTGGGGCTCAAAACGCGTCCGGGATTTTGGCCGCCTTAACGGTCTTCTTGCCCACTGAGCGACGGGGGAAGAAACGCGAACGGCCGTTCTGAAACGCAGCCGTTACTGCACAAAGGATCGAAATGGAGTCGCCACGCGATATGTCGCAGGCCGCGCTGTAACGGGTCTAGGAGAAACATGAATACGCTTTGTGATTCAAATGTGCGAGTGTGTGCGTGCGTGAGTCATCTCGACCGACAATCAGCCATCATGCAGGAGAGAGAGAGAGAGAGAGAGAGAGAGAGAGAGAGAGAGAGAGAGAGAGAGAGAGAGAGAGAGAGAGAGAGAGAGAGAGAGAGAGAGAGAGAGAGAGAGAGAGAGAGAGAGAGAGAGGAGAAAGGGGCGAGGAGACGAATGTCCCGGACGACATGCCGGTCCACACTCGAACAATGCTCCGTACATTTCGCGGCTAAAGTTCAGTGGGCGCAGACAGACAGACAGACAGACAGACCGGCCGCCGCCTCTTCGCCGAGGAGCGACAGGAGAGGAATTTGGAGCACAACCAAAAGCTAATGAGGAGGTGGGAGAGGGGTCACGCGTTCGTTAACGCCCGGGCGGGGACCTCTCGGCCCTTCGCACGCAGAGAAGCATTGGGCCGAAGGCGGCGAAAACTGTAGACGCGGTTTGAGCTCCACTGTCGCTAGATGGGACTCGAACCGATCGAGTGACCCCGCCAATGCATAGCTGTCGGAACGAGGAATCCATTGGTGAGGTCACACGTTCGGTTTGAGTCCTGTATATAGCGACTGTGGAATTAAAAACTCATCTAGAGTTTGGCCGCCTGCGCCGGTCTTCTGGCCCACCGTGGATGGAGCGCTTTTGGGGCCTTGCTTATTGAACACGCCCTTATGTCTGCGTAAACGCTCACTCTAGAAAACTGTCGTCGCAGAGAGACTCCCAAAGAGCGACGCGATTTACTTGCAACAATCGAGACAGCGGCCACGCGCCGAAAGCAAGAGAGGGACAACAGCTCTCTTGAACTTGGTCCCGTTACATACTCTAGAAACGGCGTCCGCGGCCTGCCTCCCTGGCCCGCGCATGACATCATGACATGCTCGCCCGGATCGACGGTCTCGGCGCCGCACAATGCGCGGAGGTACACTGCCAAAACGGCGAGCGAGCGAGTCGCAGTGGGCATCAAATGGCTGCCCTCTACATGGTCCAAGGGGCCACTGCTGGGCTAAGCCGACAAACAAAACGCAGTGAGCGAGCCGAGTCATACGCAGCACGACCTACGGTGGGCAGAGATTTAGATATCTACACCCTGAAAAATGGTTTCTTGAATCAAGTAAAATTTACCTGATGCAAGTGATATTTTGCATTATTTTGCCTAAGTAAAGTTCTGCTTTGAGTTAAGTAGAAATATTCTTGTTATGGTTAGATTTGAATGAATGCAAAGCTTATTAGTATCTGACACTGAGTTTAGCTTGAATCAAGTATTTTTAATCAAGAAAAATATTTTACCTGAGTCAAGAAATTATTTTTCTGAGTGTATTTATTCACGTCTGTACTGGACAAGATCGCGAGAGACAGTGTCACCTGAAAAGGAACAGAAAGATAAACAACACGGAGACTCCAGCAAGATAGAGACGCAGAGACGGTCAAAACTCTAGACGCGTTTTGAGCTCCAGAGTCGCTAAACAAGACTCGAAACGATCGTGTGACCCCACCAATGGATTCCTCGTTCGCAGAGCAATCCATTGGTGGGGTCACATTAGCCGTCTGGTCTTCTGGCCCACCGTGTGGCCTTTGTTGAGGCGCGCTCGCAGTCGCCTCCCTGATGATGCTCCCCGTTATGCGACACGACGGGCGACCGGCACAGACATTCGCATGCATGTTCTTTTTCCCGCTGTCCTTATTCCTCATGACCCTTCATTGTGGGCCGGAGAAAAATGCGGCTCGGTGCGTCGTCGGACGGACGCCATGAGGTCGCCATGAGAGAGAGAGAGAGAGAGAGAGAGAGAGAGAGAGAGAGAGAGAGAGAGAGAGAGAGAGAGAGAGAGAGAGAGAGAGAGAGAGAGAGAGAGAGAGAGAGAGAGAGAAAAGAGAGAGAGGGAGAGAGAAAGAAAAGAGAGAGAGGGAGAGAGAGAGAGAGAGAGAGAGAGAGAGAGAGAGAGAGAGAGAGAGAGAGAGAGAGAGAGAGGGGTGGAGATTCCCTCCCACGACACAGCCGCGCCGAAAAGGCCTGCCAACCTCAGCCTGCCCACGTGGCATAATCTGCGCTTTGCTCTGAAGAAGTTGCCTACAGTGTGCAGTGCAAGCTGCACCCCTCTCAACGATGGTGCGTTTGCCGCGGCTGACGGGACGGGCGCAAAGAGAGAGGTTAAGTGAGAGGAAGTCACAGTTTGCAAGAGTCAAGGACTGAAAAAAATAAAAATAAAAAATGTTAACGCTAACGTGAAAGCAGATGATACTAACGAAAACTTGGAACTTTTTCTGAGACAAATTTCTTTCGCAATGTCATTTACGAAAATGTTTATTTTGATACAGAAACTTTTAGACATCTGAATACAACTCTGTGTTAACATGTTCATAATTGTACATGCTTAAGCATTCGGAAACATTTATATTTTTAATTTTGGTTTCTATTTTTTTTTTTTTTTGCGAATAGTTTAACCTGGCCATCCCAGCCGCTAGCTCTCCCTGCAGGAGAGTACAAGCATTATGACACATAAATGTATCATCTGCTGCTAAAAAAAGCGGGAGGGGAAACGGCAACCGTAATAAAAATAAAAAGCAGTGCGGTGTGAGGAACCAGAGTGGGATTAAGTTTCGTTACCGCAGACCACCGACCATCCGCACTGCGCCGCAGACGGGCTTATTACACCGGGCAGGCCGAGGGTAGAAGAGGAGGGGGTAAGACTACGGGTACAGGTACAGGAGGGGGTAAGACCAGGGGTAACAGGAGGTCCATCTTCACCCCCAGGCGCCAACAATAGCTTTGTTGTTGTTGTTTTTTGTTGATTTTTTGTTGTTTTTTTGGGCGTGTCCACCGGGGTTTGTGTCGGTGCACGCTTGTTGCTTATGCATGTTTGAGCACGGCGTTAATACCTCTGAAGGGACTTTCTCTGTGGCTTGCTTGCTTTTTCACGTACGGGGAGCGGGGCTGCGCGGGGCTGCGCTAGGGCAGCTCGCTGTCGACCCAACGTCACGTTTACTGAACCGTGTTTCTAAGCAGCGCACGCCCAGGCGGCTGTGGATAGACGCGACACTCTGAGGAAAAAAAAGCAAGCTGACACCTTCATGTGTCTTGTAGTTGTAGATATGTTGAAAGTGTGAAGGTATCATCCGCTAAAAAATCTTTGCTCCGCTTGAAACGGAACACACTAAATCCTTATGCACTTTTTCGTACATAGTTATGAATCTTTTTGCACATGCGTAAGCTTCTGCATTATATTATGCATAACGACGCATAATTTTTACGTTGGTATGCATAATATTATTGCAAAAAAAAATCATAACTAAGTTATGTACTAAAAAGTGCATAAGGATTTAGTGTAAAAGAATTTCAAGAAGCACGACCTCATGCGCAGTGGGACACAAACCGGCGCAGGCGGCCAATACTCCAAACGCGTTTTGAGCTCCAGAGTCGCTAAACAGGACTTAAACCAAACGTGTGACCCCGCCAATGGATTCCTCGTTTGAAGAGCAATCCATTGGTGGGGTCACATTTTCGGTTAGAGTCCCTTTTAGCGACTCTGGAGCTAAAAACGCGTCCAGAATTTTGGCCGCCTGCACCGTTCTTCTGGCCCACTGTGTCACGGTCGAAAAAGTGAGAGAGAGAGAGAGAGAGAGAGACAGAAAAAAAAGAAGAGCGAAAATGACAACACGATGAAGAAGAGAAAGAGAAACACAACGGCAACATCATCAACGCCGTACTATACTAGTGAACGAGAAAGGAAAAAAAAAAGACAACGAAACGAAACTCCGAGTGAAAGAGCGAAGGGCGAAATAAAAAATAAAATAAAATCAGACGTCGGCGCGCGGACAGCACAGCAACATTAAGACGGAACAAAACGCCGCGCGTGGTTGCGCAACGCGGCAACCGGTGGTGAACAAGGAGATGATTTGGCGGGCCAGCGCCAGCCCGCTCCGGCTGGTTGTGTCCGGACGCCCCAAACTACACGCGTTACGTCCGCGCGGACCGCGACGCCGCGTCAAGGCGCCAGGCGCACAGTGGGCCAGAAGACCGTGGAGGCGGCCAAAAATCTACGCGTGTTTTGAGCTCTGGAGTCGCTAAATGGGACTCGAATCGAACGTGTGCGACCCCACGAATGGATTGCGCTCCGAATTAGTGGGGTCACACGTTCGATTCCAGTCCCATTTAACGACTTTGGAGCTCCAAAACGTGTCCGGCATTTTCGCCGCGCCTCAACGGTCTTCTGACCCAATGTAAGGTGCCTCGGGCGGCGGCAGGCCGGGCCGGCACAATATAACTATCGGGGAGGAAAAGGAAAAGTATGGGAAATACGAGGCGATGCGAACAGGGAAAGGGCAGACACAGAGAGAGAGAGAGAGAGAGAGAGAGAGAGAGAGAGAGAGAGAGAGAGAGAGAGAGAGAGAGAGAGAGAGAGAGAGAGAGAGAGAAAGAGAGAGACCTGCACACACACACTCACTCACACACACAGCTAATACACACACCTAGAGAGACACCTAGACAAACACACACATCTACACACACCTAGACAGGCAGAAACACACACACACACGCGGAATGAGTCTGCCGTGCCGCCTTTTGCGGCTGCAGTCACATCAAGGGCCGCCCACTCACAGTGGGCCAGCAGCGCCGCCAAGTGCGGGCAAGCTCGGCCAAAACCGCGGCCCAGCAGAGCCATGCAGAGCGTGACCTCCCAACAAGACAAGATCAAGGGCAGAGGTGGCGGGCGGGGGCGTGGGGGAGCCGCCTCGTCAATGTCAATGGCGGGCAAATGGCGCGTCCACAGACACACACACACACACCAGAGAGGGAGAGAGAGAGAGAGAGGGAGAGAGAGAGAGAGAGAGAGAGAGAGAGAGAGAGAGAGAGAGAGAGAGAGAGAGAGAGAGAGAGAGAGAGAGAGAGAGAGAGAGAAGATCATTTCTGAGTGTGTTCCCGTGGGCGCCGGCCGGTCTGTTTCTCATGGGACCGAAGAGATGCTGGGAGTCGGTGCTGTGCCGAAAAAATGATTAATTAATGGCTGCAGCTGCAATTTTTGAATTGTTGTGTAAAGCCTGTTTCTGGTGCGTTAATTTTTTAACCGTGTGTGTGTGTGTGTGTGTGTGTGTGTGTGTGTGTGTGTGTGTGTGTGTGTGTGTGTGTGTGTGTGTGTCTGTCTGTGTGTCTGTGTGTGTGTGTGTCTGTGTGTGTGTGTGTCTCCCCGGCTGGTTATGGAGGAGCAACAAAAAACGGTCCCCGCTGTGCCTTGCTGCGCTGCGCGTACGCGATAGAAAGCCGGCCAGTAAGCCCATCCCATCCACCGTAGGGCCGTACGCACTTTATGGTGGAGTTACGAAACACTGCGACTCGCGTCGCCGTTGGCGTCGACGCGGCGCCGCGGCTCTCCGCACAGTGGGCCAGAAGACCGGCGTGGAGGCGATCAAAGACCCGGAGAGGTTTCGAGCTCCAGAGTTACTACATGAGACTCGCACCGAACGAATGACCCCGCCAAAGCATAGCTCTCTGAACGAGGAACCCATTGGTGAGGTCACTCGTTCGGTTTGAGGCCTGTATAGCGACTCTGGAGTTAAAAGCGCGCCAAGAGTTTTGTCCGGTCTTCTGGCCCACTGTGCGTCGCGGCCATCCATACCTCTACAGTGTCGGGCCACGGGCGGCGTCCGAAGCGCACCACGCTCGGCCTGGACGCGGCCGCCAACCAACGGGCCCTGCCGCGAGTGCCGCCCTGCCAGGCGAGGCACAGTGGAACAGTCAGAAGACCGTCGAGGCGGCCAAAATCCCGGACGCGTTTTCAGCTCCTGAGTCGCTAAATGGGACTCGGATCGGACGTGCGACCCCACCAATGGATTGCTCTCCTCCAAACGAGGAATCCATTGGTGGGGTCACCTGTTCGATTCGAGTCCCATTTAGCGACTCAGGAGCTGAAAACGCGTCCGGGATTTTGGCCGCCTCAACGGTCTTCTGACTGTTCCACTGTGCGATGGGAGGCCCGGGCAGGAAGTACTTGAAGCGCACGCCGCTTTCGCGCTACGGCCTTTCAAACTTTAACTGTGCCTGCTAATAAAAAGTAGCGTCCCGATGCTGCTGCGGCCTGGGCCTGGTTGGCAGGCCTGGGCCTGGCAGGCCTGGGCCGCGGCCAGCCGCAAGCCTCGCTCTGCCAACGCCAAGCAGTGCTGCCACACGAGCAGGTGAAAATTCCTATGATGCACCAGTGTCGCAAAGGGTTGCCAACCTCAGCCTGCCGGCCAGGCAAGCCTCGCTCTGCCAACGCCAAGCAGTGCTGCCACACGAGCAGGTGAAAATTCCTATGATGCACCAGTGTCGCAAAGGGTTGCCAACCTCAGCCTGCCGGCCAGGCAAGCCTCGCTCTGCCAACGCCAAGCAGTGCTGCCACACGAGCAGGTGAAAATTCCTATGATGCACCAGTGTCGCAAAGGGTTGCCAACCTGCCGGCCAGGCAGCCTCAGCGACCGGACATTGCATTGCCTCGTCGGCAGGCTGAGGTTGGCAACCCTACCGACACCGGTTCATCGCGGAAATATTTTTGCGGTGTGTGGCATCAATACTGGGCGCGGTCCAAGGCCAAAGAGCTAAAGCGTGTGCCGATTTTTCTAAATACTGTAATTGCTGATTTCGGGCAAAACAGGCAGTGTTGTTGTTGTGGCCGGCCGGTCGGTCGGCCTGCGCGCCGTGCCCAAGTAAGGCGTCGGGAAGCCGAGCAGGCAGCAGTGGAAGGCAGCAGCAGGAAGTGAAGCTCAACCCGGTAACTTGCTGTCAGCCGGTGTGCGAGAGTTCAGCCACCGGGCGAGCACAGCGCTCCGCGTAGTTGCGGGGTGAGAACCGAACTCGTGGAACAGTGGGTCAGAAGACCGTCGGCGGCTAAAATCCCGGACGCGTTTTGAGCTCTAGAGTCGCTAAATGGGACTCGATTCGAACGTGTGACCCCACCAATAGATTCCTCGTTTGGAGATTAATCCAGAGGTGGGGTCACACGTTCGATTCGAGTCCCATTTAACGACTCTGGAGCTAAAAACATGTCCAGGAATTTGGCCGCCTCAACGGTCTTCTGACGTACTGCGCGTGGTGGTGGATCAGTGAGTCGCTCTGTCTCTCTCGCACTCAGGGGGGTTCCGTAGAGGTGCGAGAGTGACAGAGCCCGTCGCGTGAACCGCCGCTCCATATTCGGATATTCCACCGGCTGGCCCTCCCGAAGTGTCTTCTTAAGGCGCACCAGCGAGCAGCGAGTAGGGGCAGCTTCAACAACGACTCCGCGTTAAGAGGCACCATTTTTCAGGCCGTTGAAAAATGGACTGTGAGCGCAGTGGCCTCCAGGGGACCAATGTCTTGTCAGAGTGGACGACAGGTGGGCCTACTGTGCGACTCGGGTCCGCTCGGGCCTAAGTGCCGCTCTCTCTCTCTCTCTCTCTCTCTCTCTCTCTCTCTCTCTCTCTCTCTCTCTCTCTCTCTCTCTCTCTCTCTCTCTCTCTCTCGTGCCCTTCCGCCGTGGCCTTTGGCCGCAACCTTGTCCTTTCATGCCTCACAAAGGACCGCCACGCCCGCTGACGCCGAACGCTCTGTCTCTCTCGCACCCACACGGTGCGCCCCGTGAGTGCGAGAGAGACACAGAGGCGCTGTTCGGAACTTTGGCACCGCCCTGCTGTTATACTCCAATCCGATCGCCACACTCGACACGCCGCGCCGCGCCGCCAACAAAGGCAGCGGCCGGCAGTGTACAGTCGGCCAAAGCAGTGCGGCGGCGCGTGCGTGTCATTGCTGCGGAGGACGCGCATCGCTAGAGATATCGATAGAAAATATAAATTATTCGATACTATCGATTTGGTGTTGAAAATGTAGAATCGATTTCCCCGGACTGCGTTTATTTTCGAGGTGACATAAAAGAGCCGTCTTTGACTGGAGCTCCATATGGTCCGTTGATGGCGTGCGAACGCAACCTGCACCTTTTTTTTCAACAGGTGCTGAGCTACGCGGCCACGCTCTGCCACGCCGTGGATCGCTTGATTGATTAGGTTATGTACGGCCCGCACGGTGGACGAACCGGAGGGGAGGGGGGGAGGGGCAAACGCTGTCAGTGCCAAAGAAGGCCTGCGAGGTCCCGCTTGGCTGCCCAGGCTGGCCAAGCGTCGAACATTAGAGTCCCCCGCGGTGTGCGGTTTACAGCGCGCGGTTATTTCCGCCGTTCGGTTGGCAGCGCGGCGCAGCGCTAGAACCATCCATGTCCGACGCGGGCAATGGGCCGGAAAATGCTGGACGGGAACACGTACTTCTCGGCCAGCCGCGGACGGGGGGCCGCGGAACACTGCCAGCTCTGCAGCCGTACAGTGGGCCAGAGGACCGGCACAGGCGGCCAAAAGTGCAGACGCGTTCTTAGCTCCAGAGTCGCTAAATGGGACTCGAATCGAACGTGTGACCCCACCATTGGGTTGCTCTCCGAAAGAGGAAACCATTGGTGGGGTCACACGTTAGGTTCGAGTCCGATTAAGCTCAAAATCCGTCCGTGATTTTGACCGTCTCCAGCCGTCTTCTGGCCCACTGTGCGCAGTGCCGGCCGACCACACCACCGCTATGACGTGTCGGCGTGTCACAGTGGATGCGCTCGGGAGCGATGTATCGACTAGGAGAGCATGCCTCTGCCTCGATGCTTCGATTCCAGGAAGGAGCGAGCAGCGAGTGAGTTGTGAAGTGTGTCTATTAAGCCGTGGCGCCGTGCCGCGCCGTGCTCCGCAGACCGGGACGCTCGCAAGCACCAGCGCTGATCCCATCCCTCACGATCCTCTCGCTCCCACCTGCCCCTCTGGCACTGACTCTCATCACCACCTGACGCTCTGGCACCATGCCTCCCATCACCACCTTACCTTCCAGCACTAAGAGGATCCACAAACATTGCCTTCCTCATAGGATTTTGAAATTTGTTCCGAAACTTGTCGAAAAAAGGTATACATGTTCACGCACCAGCAGCAGCGTCGACGTGGTGCTTGTCTCCCGGTATCAGTGCGGTGGCGCTTTTCCTCCGTGTGTGTGTGTGTGTGTGTGTGTGTGTCTCTGTGTGTGTGTGTGTGTGTGTGTGTGTGTGGCGAATTTAACGAGACTTGGCCGCGGCCCGCGCCGCGCCGCCGTGGCTGCCGCGACCGAGGGTTACGTCGTGGAGCTCTGATTGCATCAGGGACTCAGGCCGCGGCGGACGGGCCGGACGGGCCGGACGGATAGCCGGCCGGCCGGACGGCGGTATCCCACTTGTTGAAAATCACGACCGTGCGGTGGCGGTGGCGCGGCCCCGTGCACAGTGGGCCGGAGGCGGTCCAAATCCCGGACGCGTTTTGAGCCAGGGTCGCTGGACGGGACTCGAACCGAACGTGTGACCCCTCCAATGGATTTCTCGTTCGGAGAGCAATCCATCGGTGGGGTTTCTCGGTCGGTTTGAGTCCTCTTTAGCGACTCTGGAGCTCAAAACGCGTCTAGAGTTTCGGCCGCCTGCGCCGGTCTTCTGGCCCACTGTGCGGTGGCTCGGCGGGCTCGGCCCGGTGGCGGGGCCCGGTGCACTACTTCCAGGCCGCATATTTAATTCGCCCCGTTGCCTGAGCCGGAGGCTGGCGGGCTCCGCTGGCACGGCGACGGCGCGGGGGATTACTGCGGTTATTATATATATCGGCGAGGCGGGTGACCTTCGCGCACGGCGCGGCCGGCGCGGCCGAGCCTGGAGAAAGGCGTGCAGGTGAGTGACACCGCCACCGCGCCGCGGACCAAGCAGCGCCACGGAGCGCGGAGGACGCACAGTGGGCCAGAAGACACCGGCGCAGGCGACACAAACTGACGCGTTTTAAGCCCCAGAGGCGCTCAGCAGGACTCGAACCAAACGTGTGACCCTACCAATGGATTGCTCTCCGAACGAGGAATCCATTGGTGGGGTCACTCGTTCGGTTCGAGTCCCATTTAGCGACTCTGTGGCTCATGCCGCGTCAAGAGTTTTGGCCGGTCTTCTGACCCACTGCGGGTCGCCGAGCCCGAGGACTTCCCTTCGCCGCGCTGCCCTTCTGCGCCGCGTATCCGCCGCGTCGCCGCTTCCGCCTGCAACCTGCTGCCGCCGTCTTTGGCCTGAGGCTGCTCTCTCTCTCTCTCTCTCTCTCTCTCTCTCTCTCTCTCTCTCTCTCTCTCTCTCTCTCTCTCTCTCTCTCTCCCAGGACTCCCCGCGATGGTGCGAGAGAGACAGACCGACGTCCTGCTGCGCTGCAGGCGGGGAGGCTGGGCAAGTGTAGCAGCGGAACTAGCAGAACTAGCCTAGCCGCGCGCACTGCACAGTGGGTCAGAAGACCGTTGAGGCGGCCACAATTCCAGACGCGGTTTGATCTCCAGAGTCGCTAAATGGGACTCGAATAGAACGTGGTGACCCCGCCAATGGATTCCTCGTTCGGAGAGCAATCCATTGGTGGAGTCACACGTTCGATTCGACTCCCATTTAGCGACTCTGGAGCTCAAAACTCGTCCGGGCTTTTGGCGGCCTCAACGGTCTTCTGGCCCACTGTCCTGCGTCTAGTTGCTGTTCCGGCCGCCGGCGCGCTGCCGTCGCTCGCCGCAACGCCGAGTCAGTCAGTCCGTCCGCGGCGTGATGCGGGACGCGGGGATTCTTGGTTTCTTCAGCACGGCGCACGTACAGATTCACTTTCAGATTCGGACTCGGAGATTTATGCCGCTGCCGGGTGTAGTGTACGGTACGGGCCGCCGGCGTGCCGCGAGCACGCTGCCGGCGTTGCCACCACGTCGCCATGGCGACGCCAAAAGTCGGCCCGCGAGCGATGCGTCCGTGTGAATCGCCGAGCGAGCCGCTGCTGTCACTGTGGCACACGGTAAACATTTGTTGTCACTTTATGACAACAGCTCGGATGATTTTTTCCATTTCTTCTCAATGATGACAATGTTATCGCAAATTAATGACATTTTCATCAAAGCTCCCATACCTTTTGCATGGGCGTGACAAAAATGTCATAAATCGTTTGGATGACATGCTTGTAAGGAAAATTAGTCGTGGAATTATCATCAAGTGACAACCAAAAATTTCACAGTCCACTCAAACAGGCCTCCAAAAATGTCCTTTTTGATTTCTACGAGCCGTTTGGTTTCTACGAGGTGCATTGCATAAGACCTCACGAAGTATTTTGAACATATATGTCAGGTACAAACTATTTAATTTGTTATACGAAGAAATAGCTCGTCAATTACGGAGTATTTTCTTTGCAAGCTTATGTATCCTAAAAATACTTTGCCATAACAAGCTACTTTTGTCCACAATGTCTAAAATAGTTCGTAAGGTTTTCAGAGAGTGCCTCGTAGAGAAACCAAAACAGCTCGCAGAGCTCAAACAACAGACCTTGGGGGAGGTCCTTTTTCATTTCTACGAGCCCACGCCGACACCGACCTAACCGAAAACGGCCCGTAGAGCTCAAACACTGTGGACTCGTCGTGACAGCGTTTCCGCGAGCGCTACTCGCTGACTTTGTAACGCAATACGGGCTTGGGGCTTCAGGCTTCCAGATTTTATCGGCCGCGACCCACTTCGGCCCGCTCATTTCCACACCACACACACACACGCTCACACACACACACACACACACACACACACACACACACACACACACACACACACACACGAGACCAGAGCCGTCCCGTCCGACTCCATCAACTGCTGCAACTGGCTGCTGTCCTGCTTCCTCCGGAAACAATCTAGCGGGGTGGGGTTGGGTGGGGCGGGGTGGGGCGGGGTGGGGCGGGGTGGGGCGGCGGGTGGGTGGGTGCGGCGGCAGCCCCACCACGTCCCTAACCCCCACGGTGCAGAACCGGCCGCGTCGTGAGCAAACCCCATCCCAGCGGCCCTAGGTCCGTTGCATCATGCCGCGTCCCGTGATCGACGCGCCTCACACTCGCAGCCTGGACTCCTGGAGCCTGTACTCCTAGACACTCGCAGCCTGGACTCCTGGAGCCTGTACTCCTAGACACTCGCAGCCTGGACTCCTGGAGCCTGTACTCCTAGACACTCGCAGCCTGGACTCCTGGAGCCTGTACTCCTAGACACTCGCAGCCTGGACTCCTGGAGCCTGTACTCCTAGACACTCGCAGCCTGGACTCCTGGAGCCTGTACTCCTAGACACTCGCAGCCTGGACTCCTGGAGCCTGTACTCCTAGACACTCGCAGCCTGGACTCCTGGAGCCTGTACTCCTAGACACTCGCAGCCTGGACTCCTGGAGCCTGTACTCCTAGACACTCGCAGCCTGGACTCCTGGAGCCTGTACTCTTAGACACTCGCAGCCTGGACTCCTGGAGCCTGTACTCTTAGACACTCGCAGCCTGGACTCCTGGAGCCTGTACTCCTAGTCACTTGCAGCCTGGACTCCTGGAGCCTGTACTCTTAGACACTCGCAGCCTGGACTCCTGGAGCCTGTACTCTTAGACACTCGCAGCCTGGACTCCTAGAGCCTGCACTCTTAGACACTCGCAGCCTGGACTCCTGTCCTCCGCCGGTCTTCTGGCCCACTGTGCGCCCTGCGGCCCTGCGGCCCTGCGCGTGCGTCCTCCAAGCCCTCGCATTACCCGTCAAAGAGAGTGGCTGCTTGTCGTCGGCGGGGCGGGGCGGGGCCTTGTAATCACCACTACCTCAACACGGCGATCCCCGCGGCGGCGCTGGGTGGTCCGGGAGGGCTGTGGCATTTATATGAGGTGACGCAGTGGGACGCACCCACAAGAAGGGGTCGCCGCTGTGGCGTGCGGCGCGGTGCCGCGAGCCTTGCCACGCCGTGCCACGCCGTGCCGGTGTCACGCGGAACCTCCCAAGACGAAACACGCAGGGCCGCTGCCGTGCGTGCAAACGCTCGAACCGTCCATCGCGGTCGCACAGTGGGTCAGAAGACCGTTGAGGCGGCCAAAGTCCCAGACACGTTTTGAGCTCCAGAGTCGCTGAATGGGAATCGAACCGAACGTGTGGCCCTACCAATAGGTTCCTCGTTCGGAGAGCAATCCATTGGTGGGGTAACACGTTCGGTTTCGAGTCCTGTTTGGCGTCTCTGGAGCTCAAAACGCGTCTAGAATTATGGCCGCCTCAACGGTCTTCTGACCCACCTTACTGTGGATCGGCTGCGGCGGGCCTCGCCTGGGAGGCAGGCAGCCCAACTGACGCCGTGCCGCGCCCGGAGGGCGGGGCGGCGGGGCGGCGGGGCGGCGCGGCGGGGCGCATAGGGCGCACAGCGTCTGTACTTGTCACGATGCAGTCCACGTTTTCAATTCACACCAACTGTTTTTCAATTCACACCACGCATGGACAAAACCAAAGGAGTATCATCTGCTTCCATTGGACGTTCAACGAATGGTATTTTTCAATTCGCACCGACTATCAAAAACGATTTTTTTTTGTTTGAGGGCTGGGAAGCCTCTTTTTTAAATGTATACCTTACAAAGACCAGTTACTTTTTGAGGGAAGTGCAGGAATTTGACTTCTTGTATTTCCACTGCTGAACACCCTGTCACCCCAGGCCTTTACTACCTCGGCGGCAGGCTCGTTCCCAACACTGCAAAAAATTCCGTGGATTGGTACGGAAAATGTACGGAAAATAGGGTACAGAAAAGGTGCGGACCTTCCGTAGGTTCTCTGTGGTCCCCATAAGGATCTCATGTAAAGTGGCACGGAAAACATGTACGGAAGCTCCGGTCCAGGTAAAAATTTATCAGACATTTTTCGTGTAATTTCTGTGCTTTTTTCTTTCAGTGAACAGCGCCTCGTCGCGCTGTCTCTCTCGCACCCCTCGTGGCCGTCCAACGAGTGCGAGAGAGACAAGGCGAAGTCCGGCATGAGCCGCAGCCGGCTAGCCGCACACTCCATTGGCGCGTTGCCCCGGCCTGCCCCCTGCACTTGATTGCTGTGTTTGCGTCGGGCGTCGGACCACGGCGTCGGATCGCGGCGTCGCCGCAGTCCGCGCCGGGCGTCGACAGGCGCCATGAGCGGCGCGCGCGGTCGAGTGGAGGACGCCGTCGAGGCCGTGCTGCTGGAGGTGATCCTGGACGAGGCCAGCAGCGTCAAGGCGGCGCCGAGCGGCGGCGCGCCCCTCGGCGCCGTGGTGTCCGGGCCCGGCCCCGGCCCCAGCAAGATGGCCCACGACTACCCCGTGGTGTGCCCCGAGCCCGTGCCGCCGCGGCCGCGCTGCCACCGGCACATCGACACCGTGTTCGTGGTGGCCGTGCTCGTCGCCATGCTCATCCTCGTCCTCGCGGAGTGCGTGTCCAACAAGCGGTTCTCCTGGTGCGTGTTCCGTGTGCCTGCTCGCCGCCGCACAGTGGGCCAGATTACCGGCGCAGCCGGCCAATTGGGCTCCAGAGTCGCTGAATGGGACTCGAACCGAACGTGTGACCCCACCAATGGACTCCTCGTTCAAAGAGCAGTTCATTGGTGGGGTCACACGTTCCGTTCGAGTCCCATTCAGCGACTCTGGAGCTCAAAACGCGTCTAGAGTTTCGACCGCCTGCGCCGGTCTTCTGGCCCACTGTGCGCCGTGGCGCCGTGTCACCGCCGACGGTAACGGCTGTCCGGCGGCGGGGCCTGCCAGAAACGGATTACGGACTGGACGTCGATCGGCGCTGCTCGCCGACTTTGGAGGCGAAGACGCGATCACGTCCACCGCGACGCTATTCTCGTCCGACCCATTTCTGGCTGTTCCGCGGGGGCGAAACTGCGCGCTGACTGACGCGCTGCTGCTGGATTTCGCGGGTCCGTCCGCCGCCGCACAGTGGGCCAGAAGACCGGCTCAGGCGGCAGAAACTCTAGACGCGTTTTGAGCTCCAGAGTCACTTCTTGGAACTCTAACCGAACGCGTGACCCCACCAATGGATTCCTCGTTCGGAGAGCAATCCGTTGGTGGGGTCACTCGTTCGGTTCGAGTCCTGTTTAGCGACCCTGGAGCTCAAATCGCATCTATAGTTTAGGCCACCTGCGCCAGTCTTCTGGCCCACTGTGCGCCCTCGTCTCGGTGCCGGTGGAGGCCTCCTAGGCTATGGACGCAAGACTTTAATCTGATCTTGTTTGCGAGTTGCAGAAGGCGGCCGCGAGGGTGCGCTGGACACCAGGACGCCGACCGTCTCATCGCCCTGACGACAGCAACCGCCTCCAACGCACTCCCTTGTGTGTGAATCCCTATTTATTTTATTTTTCCTATTAAACATCTGTACTGCCCTCCGTTTTCTGTTTCTTCGTGTTGAAAACCCCTGCGAACTCGGGATAGGCCACCCGCGCAAGCCACGTGTCGGCAGCCGCGGTCCGTTGCCTACCTCGCAGGCGCTCCGCCGAAGCAGTCACAGTTTTCTCCGAACGCGGCGCGGCGTCGCACAGTGGACCAGAAGGCCGGCGCAGTCGACCAAGACTCGAACGCACTTTGAGCTCCAGAAGAGTTGCTGGAAAGGACTCGAACCGAACGTGTGACCCAACCAATGGATTGCTCTCCGAACGAGGAATCCATTGGTGCGGTCACACGTTCGGTTCGAGTCCTTTCCAGCGAGTCAGGAGCTCAAAACGCGCGTAGAGGTTTAGCCGGTCTTCTGGCCCACTGTGCGCCTCAAGTCAATGAAATGGAATCAAGGCCGGGCGGAGAAAAGCGAGTCTCCCGAACCGTCACTTGTCTGGGACCGCTTTAATTCATTGGAGGGGGCATCGCACGTCACCACGGTCACTGTATGGCAAAACAAAGTCGCACCAACATGTCCAGAATGTTTATTATTTTCTATCTCGATTACAGGGGAAAGGGTTTCAAGCTGGGAACGGAATGTAAACCTTGCTAAATTGGATCTAAAGAAGGCCGATTCAATAAATGAAAGTAGGTTGAGGGAAGAGTTTGCTGCGGAGGGAGTTACATTACAAAAGGATTAACCAAAAGTGTCTTGTTTTATAACAAAATATTCTAAAATAAACTCACAAGTGGGTGCGCGCTTGCGCGAACGTTATCCTAGTATATTCAAAATTATCACAAAAGTAAACGTAAAAATATCAAATGCTTCGCAACCGTCGTAGAGAAATAACAAAATCAGAGAAACATTACGAAATAAAGCGCAGGTCGGGAAATCGTGATTTTTTCGTCGTGAACAGAAACTACGTACAAGAAAAATTGAAACAATTCTGCAAATCCTTCTCACCTAGTACGCATCCGCAGGTGTATACTGTGTGCGTGTGTGTGCGTGTGTACTATTTAGCTCAGTACACAGGTGAACTCAAATTTGAGTAGCGCGTGTTTTGGTCAAGTACACACCTACAGGTCCCTCTAAATACATCTATGGGTGTGAAATATAGTTTAAAATTTCTTCTACAGAGAAATGTACAAAGTACAAAGTCCAAGTGCTCGGACGCTTGAAGTTTTCCCGACGGTGTCTTTTCTTTTGGTTCGTAATTACAGAACGTTCTACCGATTGAGAGTTACAGTGGGGCGCCCAGCATCCCACAATAGACTAGCATAGCTGTTTCCGCGACTAACTGCCCGCCGGAGCCATGATGTTGGTGCTCCTGGCCGCAGAAGGCCGCAGTGGGCCGGAGGCGGTCAAAATCCCGGACGCGTTTTGAGCTCCAGAGTCGCTAAATGGGACTCGAACCGAACGTGTGACCCCACCAATGGATTCCTCGTTCGGTGAGCAATCCGTAGGTCGGGCGTCACTCGGTCGGTTTGAGTCCTGTCTACCGACTCCGAAGCTGAAAACGCTTCAAGAACTTTGGCTGCCTGCGTCGGTCCTCTGGCCCACTGTGCCGAGGCAAGATGATGGTGCTCTCGGTGGAGGGCCGGGCCTTCACTCCTCGGCGGGGCAACATCCAAACAACCCGGGTCGCGGACTGCGGGTGCGAAACCTTGAGCCCGTTGGCGCGAGCCTCGTCCCAGTGGGCCGGCTCAGTGACTGTTGGTGACGATGCACAAGAAGATGTACCAGCCGATGACGCCGGCGATGACCGACAGCGCGAGGCTGACGGGCCCGGAGGCCAGGTTTCCGGGCGTGGGCGGCGGCAGACCTCCGGGTCCTCCGGGCTGGGGGCCTTGCGGGGCGGGCGCGGCGGGCGGCGGCGCCGCGTGGGGCGTCGGCGTGCTCACGATGGGGTTGGGGATCAGGTCCTCCACGTTGTGGTCCAGCTCCGGCTCCTGCCACGACGGGATCGGCGGGTTGGACGCCAGCAGCGTGCGGACGCGCTCCCAGGACCCGTTGTTGGCGTGCGCGGGGATGCGCAGCAGGTGGCAGAACACCTGGTACTCGTCCACCAGCTCGATGGGGCCGGACTTAAAGTTTCTCGCAAAATCTGAAAGAAATTTTAAAATTTGTTTATTTTTTTTTTTTAACCAGCAGGCGGCACCAACCACTGCACAGTGGGCCGGATGTGGAGGTGGTCAAAATTCCGGACGGGTTTTGAGCTGCGAAGTCGCTGAATGGGAGACTCGAACGGGACTCCGCTAATCGATTGCTCTCCGAACGAGGAATCCATTGATGGGGTCACGCGTTCGGTTCGCGTCCTGTTCAGCGACTTTGTAGCTCAGAACGCGTCCAGAGTTTCGGCCGCTTGCAGCGGTCTTCTGGCCCACTGTGGCCCGCCTTCCTCACCTGGGCCGACGGCGAAGAAGACGGTCCGCATGTCCTCGACGTCGGGCTGGTAGCCGTGGATGCCGTGCGGCCGCGGCGTCGTCTCTTCCCTCACGTGGAGGCCCCGGATCAGGTATCCTGGAAGCAGGGACTCCGTGAGGCTCTGCCCTGCCGAGACCCGCCCCGCTGCACAGTGGGTCAGAAGACCGTTCAGGAGGCCAAAATACTAGACGCGTTTTGAGCTCCAGAGTCGCTAAATCGGACCCGAATCGAACGTATGACCCCACCGATGGATAGCTCTGCAAACGAGGAATCCATTGGTGGGGTCACACGTTTGATTCGAGTTCCATTTAGCGACTCTGGAGCTCAAAACGCGTCTTGAATTTTGGTCGCCTCAATGGTCTTCTGATCCACTGTGCGGTGCAGCGGCGGCTCGCCACAGTGTCGCGACACCAGGCAGATGTTTCAATTTCAAGCCGAAACGACAACAACGACTCACACTCACACAGACGCTGGCGTTTCATTGGGGGCCGTGCACAAATGACGTAACCTAACCACAAAACCTACCTTCTGTCGTCGAGCTGGGTGAGCCCTCCTTGAAACTGGTTACGCGACTAAGGCACGCACAGAGGGCCGGAGGAGGTGGCCAGAATTCTAGACGCGTTTTGAGATCCAGAGTCGCTAAATGGAACTCGAACCGAACGTCTGACCCCACCAATAGATTGCTCTCCGTGCGAGGAATCCATTGGTGGGGTCGCACGTTCAGGTCGAGTCCTGTTAAGCGCCTTTGGAGCTCGAAACGCGTCGAGAATTTTGGCCGCCTGCGCCGGCCTTCTGGCCCACTGCGGCACGGCCCCGCATTGAAAATTTGAAACGTTGATTAAAACTTGCAAAAGGAAACGAGCCGAGGCGGGCGCTGCAAGCAGCCGCAAGGCTAGGTCAGGTTAGGTTAGGTTTACCTGGGCCATCGTCGGGGTCCATGTAGAAGCCTGTCAGTAGGACAGGCATGCGGCGGGCGTGCAACAGAGATGTGATCAAAAGGATGATGAAATATGAGATATTATGAGTCAGCGTGAGGAGGAAAAGGGGGGAGAGAGAGGGGGGGGGGCTAGAGTGCCGGTCATAGCCTCACTCAATGCAACATGTATGGAATCGGCCGGGGACTACGGGGCATGGCGTGCGCAGTAGATGCAGCAACTACACTGTTGGGTGTTCGGTTGCAGGGGAAACAGAAATTCCAATATTCCGCGTAAAACAGTTACTCAAGCCACACAGGACGGGACATGGCGTAAGAAAAAAAAAAGATTATGCCGTATTTAAAAGACAAATAATAGTTGTTTTTTTTTTTTCTCTTAAATTAGAATAGAAATTTTTGATCAATGAATCCCTACAGCGTTTTGCATCCTTGGCGCCATGCTAAAGACGAGCAGGCAAAACTTGGGTCATGCTTCAAGCATGCTTTACCTCACACGCACTTGCGTAGTTGAGTTTCATCTATAAGCTTTACTGTTATCCGCTGAGGAATTTCGTAAAGTGCGGGAAGTCGTGAATCGGTTGTTCGAGTCCGCGGCTAGCGCTAGTCTGTGCTCGAGTCCTGACTCACAATGGGCCAGAAGACCAGCGCAGGAGACCAAAATTCTAGACGCGTTTTGAGCTCCAGAGTCGCTTAATGGGACTCGACCCGGACGTGTGACCCCACCAATGGATTGCTCTCCGAACGAGGAATCCATTGGTGGGGTCACACGTTCGGTCCGAGTCCTATCTTTAGCGACCCGGAAGCTCAAAACGCGTCTAGAGGTTTAGCCGCCTGCGCCGGTGTTCTGTCCCACCGTGTAACTCCGGTTTGTGCGCCGGACCCTCACCCTTCTTGGCCGAGACGATGATGTCCGGCAGCGCGGCGTTCCTGCTGTAGTGGAGGTCCTGCGGGACTTCCCCGCGCCGCCACACCGTCAGGCCGTGCACGGCGGCCAGCCTCCTGTAGACCTGCGGCAAGGACAGACACTCTCATTCCAATGTCACTGCACTTCAGTAGTGCGAACTCACTATTATTCATACAATGTGACGTCATATTCGTTCGAATGTGAACGTTCGTTTGAATACGATGTCACGTTCGTTTGAACATGACACGGCCGTTCAATTAGGGTGTTACATTCGTTTGAACGTGGGTCAACATTCAAACGAATGCGACGTCATATTAAAACGAACGTGACAAAATTGACATTCGGACGAATATGACGTCACATTCGTTGAATAACAGTGCTGAGACTATAGTCGAATCAGCCAAACAGAACCCGCAGCCGTTCGCAGCACTGTTCGTCCTTCCCCGACTTCGGCGCGCTTCCCGCACTGCGATGGCTTTCCCTGCCGCTACACCGCGCGTGGTGCCAGCCGACGCCGCGAGGGGCGCCACTGTCGCACAGCGCGCGGGGTATCGCCAACGGCACGGGCCGCGCGGGGTATAGCCGCACCGCGAGTGGCCGTGAGGGTGGGCAATGCTTCGTGCACCGGAGCGAGGTAGGCTGCCTACCCCACGGCGCTGCGCTTCGGCACACAGCGGGCTAGAAGACTGTTGAGGAGGCATTAATCTCGGACACATTTTGAGCTCCAGAGTCGCTAAATGGGACTCGAATCGGACGTGTGACCCGACCAATGGATTCCCCGTTTGGAGAGCAATCCATTGGTGGGGTCACACATTCGATTCGAGTCCCATTTAGCGACTTTGGAGCTCAAAACGCGTCTTTGGCCGCCTCAACGGTCTTCTGGCCCACCGTGCGGTAGTGGCCGGGCCAAGTTCGTGCCGTCTGCAGCTGTTTCCGCGCAGATACTCACATACTCGACGCGGCCCGGCTTGGCGTAGATGGACACGAAGGCACCCTGCCCCAGGGCCTGCTCCACGTCGTCGGGGTCCATGTACTCCCGCAGTCGGATGGGCTCGCCAGGGTCCACCGTGGATATGCCGTGGTCCCCGATCAGCACCACGTTCACCTGGACATGAGTTGCGGGGGTAGAAACGCCCTGCCTTGCACCTTGCCCGCTCCACAGTGGGGGGCCAGAAGACCGGCAAAGGCAGTAAAAAACCCGGACGCGTTTTGTTTTTAGCCCGAGAGTCGCTAAATGGGACTCGAAACGATCGTGTGACCCCACCTATGGATTGCTCTCCAAACGAGAAATCCATTGGTGGGGTCTCACGTTCGGTTCGAGTCCTATTCAGCGACTCTGGAGCTCAAGACGCGCCTAGAATTTCGTCGGCCCCCGCCTGTCTTCTGACCCACTGTGCGCGCTCTCCGCGTTTCGAAAGTCGCCTCTGACCTTGTCCTTGAGGTTGTTCGCCTCGAGCTTGTGGAACATGCCGGCCAGCAGCTTGCTGATGTCCCCGATGGTGTACTTCATCTCCAGGGAGTCCGGGCCGTAGCGGTGGCCCACGTCGTCCACGTGCTCCGAGTACGTCATCACCAGGTCCATGCCCTTCTCCAGGAACTCCACGCTCCGCTCCAGCGAGTCGCGCAGATGGGGCAGGCCGTCCTCGATGTACTCGTAACCCTGGCGGGCAGAAAATCACATGGTCACGTGACGATCTCATGGTTCCATGGTCTCATGGTCCCATTTTCTAATGGTCCCATGGACTCATGGTAACCTGGTCACATGGTCACACACAGTGGGCCAGAAGACCGGAGCAGGCGGCCAAAACTATAGACGCGTTTCGAACTCCAGGGTCGCTGAATGGGACTCGAACCGAACGTGTGGCCCCATCAATGGATTCCTCGTCCGGAGAGCAATCCATTGGTGCGGTCACACGCTCGGTTCGAGTCCCATTCAGCGACTCTGGAGCTCAAAACGCGTCTGGACTTTCGGCCGCCTGCGCCGGTCTTCTGGCCCACTGTGTCACCTGCTTGTGGTCACGTGGTCACGCCTACCTGCGCCGCCTCGGGCCGTATGCCGAAGACGGGGACGTCGCTACGCGCCCACAGGATGGTGGCGACCCGCAGGCCGTGCCTGGTGGCCGTGGTCCAGATGGGCTCGGGGCCCTGCCACCAGAACGCCTGCCGCGTGCTCGTCGTGTCGTTGAGCTTGAACAGCGCCCGGCGCTGCCGGCTGTAGAAGAAGTTGGCCAGGATGCCGTGCGTCTCCGGGTACACGCCTGCCCGCACCAACGGTTCATTAGCGAGTGCTGCACTGGTATTAAAAAAAAAGTACGGAAAAAGTGCGGAACATGTCTGGTCAACAATTTGCCTGCGACCGTCTGTCCCAAGTACGGAACTTTCTGTACTTTTTTCCGCACCCGTTTACTCGAGCTTTTATGGTACAGGTACGGACGTGCCGTACTTTCATCCTTACTTCCGTACCATATTTTTCATTTTCCGCACAAAAGTACAGAAATTTTTACAGTGTGCCCGCGATGCACCGGCGTCGCACTCTAAATGTCTTACGAAGAAATTTCCCATAATACGAAGGGAATGGCGCAAGCATAATACGAAGGTGATTTTTCTTTTCTTCCTATTACGGAGGTTTTTCTTCGTATCTTCACTGCTGCACTGCACAGTGGGTTGGCAAACCTCCTGACGCATGTACCTGTACCGATGGACGTCCACGCCGGGAACGACAGCGACGGGAACACGGACTTGACGTACTCCGCCGACGCGCCGTTCTTGATGAACTCCTTGAAGCCGGAGGTGTCCTCCCCGAGGAGCTTCAGGAAGTTCCACCGGAACCTGTTGGACATTTGGACGTGTTTGAACTCCCGCACAATACACTGTTATTCAACGAAATGTTACGTCATATTCGTTTCGAATGTGAATTTTGTCGCGGTCCTATGAATATGAAGTCACATTCGTTTGAATGTTGACGCATGTTCAAACGAATGTGACACCCTAATTTAACGGCCGTGTCACGGTCAAACGATTGTGACATAGTATTCAAACGAACGTGACATAGTATTCAAACGAACGTGACAAAATTCACATTCGAACGAATATGACGTCACATTCGTTGAATAACAGTGATCGAGGGGGCAACCATTCAAAAAATCATGTGTCTCCTGGAGCGCCAGAAATCTCTGGAAATTGGAAATCTTCTTCCAAAAAAGGCAAAAAACCAGCGAATTTTGGGCGTAAAATCGGTTGAAATCTTGCGAAATCTAACGAAATCTCTTCCCTTAAGAAATCTTGTGTCCGGAAACATACCAAGTGGTTGACCCCTCGACAGTGATGACATTTTGGCGGCTGGCTGTGGGCAGAGCGGCCTTACCCGTCCAGCAGGATGATGAGCGTCTTGATCTTGTTCTCCATCGGGGGCTCGTCCTGGGCCGCGGCGCTGGGGACGGCGGTGCCCGCCAGGGCGGCGAGCGCCAGCAGGCCCAGCAGGCCGAACCGGAGCCGCATGGCCGCAGCGCTGCAACAACAACAGTGTCGCCGACATCAGCAGGCGAAACTATGCACCTGTGTCGGAAGGGTTGCCAACCTCAGCCTGCCTGGTTAAAGCCCTCTAAAGTCTTTGACGGGGCGGTTTGCGACCAAGGTTCTTGACGCCCGGGTGCGGAAGCTGGAATTTAGGCCGCGCAATGTTTGTGTGTGAGCGCGCGCGCGCGCGTGTGTGTGTGTGTGTGTGTGTGTGTGTGTGTGAGTGAGAGAGAGAGAGAGAGAGAGAGAGAGAGAGAGAGAGAGAGAGAGAGAGAGAGAGAGAGAGAGAGAGAGAGAGAGAGAGAGAGAGAGAGAGAGAGAGAGAGCTTATGTTTGTGTGTCGTACTCACAACAGTTTGCATTTCCCGCGCCGTGAGGACCGGCCCAGGACCACCGACCAAATTAGACCGGCTTCAGAATTATGAACGCACCGTGCTCCCGACCCCGCAGGAGCACGGCGCAGTGGGCCGCACGGTCCTGCGTCGTGAGTTTACTGCCCCGTTCATCCCGCGCCGCACAGTGGGCCGCGCGAAACAACCGCCAAAATACACAGGACGCATGCCAGAGGAATGGGGAAACGATAAAAAATGGGCGCCTATCGTGGCCAACATGAAGCCGGACTCATCGATGGAAGCCTTGTCTCCATGTTGAGAGTCGGGCTGCGGGTGCGAGAGAGACAGGATGCTGCGGCCTTGGCCCTGGCCGCGTCGCGTTGGCACCCCTGCTTGGTCCACTGCCAGGGTTACCTCAGCGTGCAGAGCGGGGCGCACCCCTTGTTCCGATCCGAACCATCCCGACGCGTGGCAGGGGCACTCGCTGTGTTCAGGCGGCCCTGTGTACGGGGCCACGGCGGCACACTGAGACAAATACCTGGTGGCTGAGACTAAACAAACGTTTGGTGGCGAACGGAGTGGTCTGTCCGTGTTTCGGATCATCCGCAGGATGGCGCTAGTGTCGTTCTCACGGAGTTACTTCTCGGTCGTAGCTACGGTTGGGCATTTCGGTACGTACAGGGGCTAGCACTCACCCCTAACCGACGAGGAGTAGGCTGGAGCGCGTCCCCCAACTTCTCGGAGTGAAACTAGCGATACTTTGGGCCTCACCGATGTAATTAAAAACTGATTGAACAGGAATACATCAACCAGGGGCGCCATGCTCCTGAATCCTGAAGTTATTTTTTTGAATCATTAAATGGGACCCGAATCAGCGGTGTGACCCCACCAATGCATTGCTCTTCAAATGCTCGATTCGAATCCCATTTAGCGACCCACGAGCTCAAATCGCGTCCGGGATTTGACCGCCTCCTCCGGCGGGGCCGCGTATGCGTGCCGAAGTGCCGACGCGTCGCTGGCGGACCCCCGCCTGGCGGGGCGTCGTCGGCGTCGTCGGGCCGTCGGCACGTGTGAAGTGCGTGAGGTAAGTGTGTTGTGGGCCAGGGCTCGTCGCCAGGCCGGCAAGCGCCAGCGTGAATACAAAACGCGGAACGCCACGCCACGCCACGCCCCGCCCCGCCCCGCCCCGCCCCGCCCCGCCCCGCCCCGCCCCGCCCCGCCCCGCCCCGCACGCGACGGCACGTCGACGCCGCACCGCGCCAACACCGCCGTGCCGCACGAAGACCACCACCTGCGATATTTCAGACCTCGCTGGTGTTCAAACTGCCGGCCGCGTCGCCTTGGTGCATCGCGGTGCATCCCGGGGGCGCGGGCGGGCGTGGCCGCGTTGAAGGTCGTCGTCAAGCCGCGGGCCTCGCGGTGACCGCCGCGCTGCCAGCCGCGCGCAGCTGTTGCCGCCAAACAAAGACGCAACCCAGCAGCAGCAGCAGCAGCAGCAGCAGCAGCAGCAGCAGCAGCAGCAGCAGCAGCAGCAGCAGCAGCAGCAGCAGCAGCAGCAGCAGCAGCAGCAGCACAGGCGCGGATCTAGGATTTTTCCAAGGAGGGGGTAGAGCAGTGCTTTTTGCCTACCTACAGGGGCAAAGTAGGTATTGTTGCCTACCTTCCAGGCGACCTATTTAGTACCTAAGGAGGGGGTAATTACCCCCATTACCCCTCCCCTAAATCCGCGCCTGCAGCAGCAGCAGCAGCAGCAGCAGCAGCAGCAGCAGCAGCAGCAGCAGCAGCAGCAGCAGCAGCAGCAGGAGCCCACCACCACCGGCCCAAGCAACCCGCGCCAGCAGCGACCAGCAGCCACCCCACGGAAGCTTACGTGGAATGCAAAAGCGTTTTGTTATTTCCGAGTGTCGCGTTGAAAAGTGGACAGCTTTATTTCCACCTCTCCCCTTCTCCCCCTCTCCCCACCTTCCCCCACTCTTTTAGCGTGCTCTCAGGCTGATCCGGCTTTAATCCCGTGCAACCTCCAAGCGCGGCTCTTCTATGTCTGCATGCCTGCCAATTCATCGGCACAACTACTTTAAGCGAGCAACATTAACATTCTGCTGCGGTTCCGTGGTGAAGTGGTTATCACATCTGCTGTACACGCTCATGGTCGCTGGTTCGATCGCGGCCGGAGTAGCAGCTTACATTTTGGTCAGTGACCAGGTTTGGTTTCGGATCTGGTGGGTCAGTGAAATTTGACCGTGAACAACGCAGAATTACCTCTCGCCTTTAAAATTCTTTCATTATTGGGATCGATTGTGTTCAAATTCGATTGCACTCTTCTGAAGAGTTAGCTGCGTAAACAGTCTTACACGTTACATATATCTTAAATTATTGATTTCGAAAGATGCATACGTGTCGCACGCGCAACGCGCATACGCGCGAAGAAGGGAAATCCGAGAGTGTTGTCGTCCCGGCGTGTGCAGCGGCAGCTCCATGCAGCGGCAGCGGTAGTTGCGGTAGTTGCGGTAGTTGCGCTCGCGGCTCATAGTTCCCCCTCTCCCCCCACTCCGACGGCGTCCTTGCCACTGCTACGCTGCCGATGCGCATCTGCGCAGGCGCGGCTTGGCGCTACAAGTGCCGCAGCGTGCGGGCCCCCTCCCAGCTCGGTTCCGTGGTGTAGTGGTTATCACATCTGCTTTACACGCAGATGGTCGCCGGTTCGAACCCGGCCGGAATCAGGCGTCTCTTTTTTTCACCGGCACGCGACTTCGCGATCTTGACTATGCTGCGTACCGTACGCGCTGTCTCTCCAACCGGTCAGGAGGCTGTCATAAATTTCAAATTAGGCCCTGTTCTGTCATCACCCTCGCAGCTAACGTCTTCACCAACGACGATGCGTAAAACTTCAGCGATTCTTTATCCGGTCCCAGGCACTGCCAAAAATCCATACGTCTCTCTTCGAGAATCATCGTGCAAAAATACATGTTTACTCGGCTTTTTTTTTCATTTTGTGCGATGATTTCTCTTTCACTGCCTAGCGAGGCAAAATGTCACCGCAAAATGTCAAACGGTCCGAAGCAGGGCAGCCATGCAGAAGGGCCCGAAAGGGCCGCGTTAGGCAGAGGTTTGCTATCGAGCGCGAAGGGTGCGCGGATTGTCGACTTCGAGAGATTGTGCTTGTTTATTAGGTTAAGTTGGGTTAGGTTAGGTTAAGTTAGCCGCGGCCGTTGGGGAACACTGTTCATTTAAGCTCTAAACGACACGCTTGACGCATGCGTCCCCTCGACCGAGAACGCTGCTGGTCGGTGTTAGCGGGTGTTAGTGCGACAAAAGCCGCTACAAACTACCTGTTTAAGAGGTACTTAGTTCTGCTTGTCACCCACGCGCCCCGGCCCTCCCACACGCCGCGGGTACACCGTCGTCTTGGAGGCGCGCGCCTCGGACTACACTACACTACACTACACTACACTACACTACACTACACTACACTACACTACACTACACTACTCTACACTACACTACACTACACTACACTACACGTTTAGAAGCAAATAATTCGTTGGCAAAAAACGATAAGTTATAATAATTAATTACAGAAACTATCACAACTCCGGATAGGATCGAATAAATGAGGATGAGAAAATTGTTTGCGTATATCAGAACCCAGCTCTGCGCGGTCAAAGGCGCTCTTCGAAGTCAGCCACAAAAATAATCACAACTTACGCACTACTATACACATGCTAAAAACGAATAACTAATTTTGTATAAATAATGCTATGTTTAACTTCCCAAGAAAAGGGTTGCACCTTTGTACGCACAGATTAAACTGTAGGCCTAGGAGGCCCGAACGGTGCGTGAGGGAGTTCATCCTCCTCCTCCCCCCTTTTTTCCCTCTCTTTCTCCCTCTTTCCGTTTCGGGTTCCGGGTGCCTATGTGTTGAGTCGGGTGGGCCTGGTGGGCCGTTTTGCAGGGAATTGGGGCAGTTCCGGGTAGAGCAGGGCTGGGCGGGGTGCAGCAGGGTGGGCTGGGTGCAGGGTGGGCGGGGTCAAGGAAGGCGGTGAGGGGCGGGGGGGGAGGGCCAGATAGAAATGTCACGGTGCGGGACGAACGGTGCCGATACCGCCACGCCCGGCCGTCGCCGCCGAGGAGGCCCTGCAGGGCAGCGTCCAGATGACCCACATGCCGAGGGCGCGGCGGCGTTTACGCCAGCGGCGGCGCCTACGCCCCCCCCCCCTTCTCTCTCTCTCTCTCTCTCTCTCTCTCTCTCTCTCTCTCTCTCTCTCTCTCTCTCTCTCTCTCTCTCTCTCTCTCTCCGGCCTCCCCTAACAGAGACCCACTGCCCTTCGGGAGCTCGCGGCGGGGCGCGGCGCACAGTGGGCCAGAGGACCGTCGTCGCAGGCGGACAAAACTCTGGACGCGTTTGGAGCTCCAGTGTCGCTAAATGGGACTCGAACCGAACGTGTGACCCCACCAATGGATTGCTCTCCGTACGAGGAAACCATTCGTGGGGTCATACGAGCTCAAAACGCGTTTAGAGTTGTTGCCGTCTCGTCGGTCTTCTGGCCCACTGTGCGGGGCGGCCGGTCAGGAGCTCCTCGACCTCCGCGTCCGTCCCTCCGTAAGGCAGTCCAGCTCGGTGCCTCGCACAAGCGCGCGCCAATGGTCAACAATGTAAATGGAATCATAATCCAGTTCAACGCAAATCGTCTGAGTCCTGTGATTGTGGTACGTAGTTGCTACACGGTGTCGCCTACTCGAACGCTAAAAGGTCTGCTGACGCCAGGCAGCTGATGATGAACGCAAATCGGTCACTCCTAAAATTGGACGCGTCTCATCAAAATACCATCCCGTTTACGCCCGGAGGGTGGCTGGCGCCCTCGAGGGTTAAAACTAAGGGAGCCTTAACGGTGTCCTGTTGACCCCACCTCGTCCGCCTGCCTGCCCTGCCTGCCTGCCTGCCGTGTCTGCCCTGCCTGCCGTGTCTGCCCTGCCTGCCAGCCCTGCCTGCCCGTCCGCGTTCGTTCCCGCCTCGTTCCAGAGGTCAATAAAGTGACAGGTCGTGGGACGACGCCGCGGCGGCCCCGCCCCGAACCCAACTACCCGGCCGATTTCCCGGAGTATTTCCCCCGCGCACGGTGAGCCAGACGCGTTTTGAGCCCCAGAGTCGCTGACCAGGACTCGAATTGAACGTGTGACCCCACCGATGATTCCTCGTTCGGAGAGCAATCCATAGGTGGGGTCACACGTTCGGTTCGAGTCCCCTTTAGTGACTCTGGAGCTCAAAACGGGTCTATGGTTTTGGCCGCGCGCGCCGGTCTCCTGGCCCACTGTGCCGCGCTCCTTGGCTAGCTTTCAGCGCGCCAATACATTCCTAGCTTTAGTTCTTTATTGTGTGCCAAGGGGGTCGCTGGCCGAGTGACCGTTGTTTTTGCACGGCTGAATTTAGATCGCGAACCACGTGCTCACCGGGAACTATTTTTATTTCCACTCGCTCTGTGCACCCGTTTCTATGAATCCCATTCTCTAGTCCTAGCGGGTGACGCTTGAGCTCGCAGTCGCCCAATGTTGCCAAGCCGATTTTTTAAAAATTATTTTGCTCTCTTTTGTTTTTTGAGCTAATACGATACAAGCGTTCCTGAAACCGAACACTACAGTGATCAATCATCTGGCGTTATGATTATTTCAATTGCATTATTTTTCGTGTTTTACAAGACATTCTTCAGCCTCTTTGGCACGGTGGAAACATAGAAGATAGAATCCTCTGATAATTCACGTCCAACTACACTCAGAGAGAGAGAGAGAGAGAGAGAGAGAGAGAGAGAGAGAGAGAGAGAGAGAGAGAGAGAGAGAGAGAGAAAGAAAGATTGTTCGGAATCAGGAGTGCATGACAACGCTCCAGCTGGCCGGCTCTTCATGGAGACGAAATCCCCTCACGACCGTGGGTTCACAAATCACACTGAGGTGCCACCGGTCTATGCAGATCAGACGTGCACGTGCGGTTTGTAACACGTCATCAAGCATACTGATCTTTTCGACGTGGAAATAAAAAAAAATTCAAGAAAAAATTCCAGTTTAAGTTTCCGGAAAGTGTTTAAAAATTTGCCGAAAAAATTTCAGGATTTTTTTTTCTAAATTGCAAGTTGTCTCCCCCGTTTCTTCGGCTCGCTTGAAAAGGGTGGGCTGGTCCGGCAACGCTTACTTGTGCGTGGCTAGCCCACCACATGGTGCGTGGCCTAGGGCGGCACGCCTAGGGCACAGGGCCCAGCCACAGGCCGCGACCCTAGCCGCGGACAGGGCCGCCACATGTGCCACTTTGCGGACTCTGGAACGCGGCAACGGCAGAGGAGCGCAAGCTGCGGCAGAGTAGGGCCGCCAGACACACCCGCCCACACTGAGAGATTTTGTTTCAGGAACGAAAACTTAAGTGCCTGTGTTAACACATTTTGGTCACGGACACCAATGTTTGGGTTCCAGGCATCAAAACTTTCCGGTTCAGCGTTTAAAAGTTTGATGCCGGGAACCGAGATTTGGTGACTGTGTTAAGGTTGGACGGATGAAACATATTTTGATCCCGGAGACCAAAGTTTCCGTTCCTGATGTGAAACAAGATGTCTCAGTGCAGCACAGCATCCTTGGAGCGAATCATTTTCGTCTCGGTGCTATGCCACTGCCCGCGAGGATCAATCAGCTAAATGACAAGAATGCGCGTCAGTCCCCTTGAAACTGCAATGAGAGTGACGTCACCGTGTCAATGAATGCAATACGCGGTCATGGTGTCATCCGGAAAAAGTAAAGAGGGGAAAAAAAGCAGGAGAATTCCACAGTCAAAAAAATATGAGGGCGTTTTGAAGAAACTGAAAACATAAACTGGTGTGTACGCGCGTGCGACGCGGAGTTCCACTGGGAGGTACGGCTGGTCGGTCCAATTACACACGATGCTCGTTGCCTTTTTATGAATGAAAGTCTCTGGTCGCGTTCACTACGCG
This sequence comes from Stenchaetothrips biformis, assembly GCA_030522485.1. Classification (NCBI taxonomy): domain Eukaryota; kingdom Metazoa; phylum Arthropoda; class Insecta; order Thysanoptera; family Thripidae; genus Stenchaetothrips; species Stenchaetothrips biformis. Next base: position 14,166,197 of record CM060099.1, read on the forward strand.
GCGCACGCGAAGCGCACGCATGTGGCGCCGGGCAGAGCCGTTCACCGAGTCGGAGGGACGTGGGTCGCTCCATTCCGGATTCCAGGACTCCTGCACCGGGCATAGCGTCACAGTGGGCCAGAAGACCGGTGCAGGTGGCCAAAATTCTAAACGCGTTTTGAGCTCCAGAGTCGCTAAATGGGACTCAAACCGGACCGTGTGACCCCACCAATGCATTCCTCGTTAGGAGAGCAATCCATTGGTGGGGTTCACACGTTTGGTTTTGGCCGCCTACACCGGTCTTCTGGTCCACTGTGTGACGAGTACCTTCGCTCGGTTCAGCAGCGATCCCGCACCGGTGCTACCTTCTTCCAACGACGTCGGCTTCCCTAGAGGTGGCTGGCACACGAGGTTTTCTTTTTGGCCGTCGGAAAATGCGAGGCCTGGCGGGCGGCTGGCGAGGCTCGCATGGACAACCCAAGTGGCGTGGATGGAAAAGGTTCGGTTCGCCGCCCCATCATGTCGTTTGGCTGCAAGTCCCCCTCGCTGCCTCGGCGCTGCCCCTGCCAGTCCCGCCATCCGGTGTGTTGCCCCGGCGCGGCGCGGCGCGGCGCGGCGACGCAGTGGGACGGCAGGGAAATCACAGTGAGGCGAGGGCCAAAGCCTTTCCGACGACACTCGAAAAGCGGCTTGCAAAATGTGGACGCGGCAACGAGGACAACCGAGGGGGTAAACACTTCAAGAAATCGTGTACAGACTACTCGGTATTACGTGGTATTACGCTGTATGACGGGGATAATACACGTGTATCACGGCCTTAAAATGCCAAAATTTGGCCCCTTTGACCAAAAAGTGACATTGCGGTCACGTACGCGTAATACACGGTTTTTGTGTACAGGGTATTACGCGAGTGTTTGCCCCCTCGATGACAACCACTGAACTTGAACGGCGCAAAACACATGCCTGTAGGCTGACGCACAGTGGGCAGGTAGCGGTCAAAATCCCGGACGCGATTTTTGAGCTACAGCGAGCTACAGGGTCACTGAATGGAACTCGAACCAAACTTGTGACCCCACCAATGGACTGCTCTCCGAACAAGGAATACATTAGTGGGGTCACACGTTCGGTTCGAGTCCCGCTTAGCGACTGGGGAGCTCAAAACGCGTCTAGGATTTTGGCCGCCTACACCGGTCTTCTGCCCCACTGTGCGACAAGCACCTTCGGCGTTCGCTCGGTTCAGCAGCGATCCCACCACCGCACCGGATGCCACTTTGTGCTACCTTCTTTCACCGACGTCGGCTTCCCAAAGAGCAGGGTGGCACACGGGGTTTTCTTTCTTCTTCGCTCGCGACCAATCACAGCGCGTCCCGGCGGCACATCGCGGGGCTAGGCGGCCGCGGCGGTGCGGTCCTGGACGTCCTGGACGCGGCAGGGCACTGCGCGGCGACGCGACGACGCGACGACGCGACGAAACACAGTGGGACAGCTGATCGCACGGCAGGCGGATAGCAGGCGAAGCAGACCCACGCCACCACCACACGCCTAAAGCGCAGCCCGCGTAATGGGCGGGCCAGACAGGCACAGCCTTCAGCCGTGGGCCCGCGGACCGCGAGCCTCGCGGGACGCCCCGCCCCGCCCCGCCCCGCCCCGCCCCGCCCCGCCCCGCCCCGCCCCGCCCCGCCCCGCCCCGCCCCGCCCCGCCCCGCCACGCCCCGCCACGCTACCGCCGGGGGTCCGAGAGCCCCAATGCAACTTGTACTGTTCCTAGGACCCCCTTCTCCCATCCCCTCTTTCCTCTCCTCCCCTCCCCTCCGCCTCCCTCAGCCAAATGACAATAGAGGCGCATAGTGACCTATACCTTGTCGCCGCGTCAGCCCCCCCTCCGCCCCCGCCCCTCTCCCCTCCCCCTCCGCCCCCTCCCCCCTCCACCCTCCACCCCTGGTGCTCCGCCACTGGTTCAGGGGCGCGCCCGGCAGACTGCCCGGTCTTCTTCGAGAAAAGTCAAAAATGAGATTCAGAAAAAAGAGTTTCGGCAGCTAAAATTTTTATTCATTAATTGCAACATGCAAGGTCGAAGAGGGGCAAAGGTTGCCTCTTCACGCCCCCTTCTTCCGCCATGCGCATTCACTCATATTTTTCTCAACGCGACTCATATTTGACTATATTGTGTCTGTGTTCAATTTGACGACTCCATCTTTGTACAGTCCAATTCACACAACTATGTCGCTCTCGCTGTTCATGCTGGACTGCTGTGCATAGTCGAATCAACGTGCGAGACTTTTTGTCGGTCCGGAACGTGCTCGCTGCCGCTGCACTGCATAATGCTCGCGGCTTCCCGCCAGTGCATCATTTGGGATTGTCGGCCTGTCATAGAGCGCCCGCGACGGCCTTGGGCGGCCTTGGGCGGCCTTGAACCCTCCGGAAGCTCTCCGTGTTGCACTATACTACACTGCACTGCACGCGCGCTCCACCCAGTGCGTTGATGGCTCATTTTCACGCCAAGCGGGCTTTTAACTGCACTGGTGGGTTATTCCGAAACCGCCGCACAGTAGGCCAGAAGACCGACGCTGGCGGCCAAAACTCTAGACGCGCTCTGAGCTCCAGAGTCGCTAAACAGGACTCGAACCGAACGTGTGACCCCACCAATCGATTCCTCGTTCGAACAGCAATCCATTGGTGGGGTCACACGTTCGGTTCGAGTCCCATTTAGCAAACTTTGGAGCTCAAAACGCGTCCGGAATTTTGGACGCCTGCCGGTCTTCTGGCCCACCGTGCGCAGCCCGTCCTGCGTCTGTCTCTGTCGCACTCTCGGCGCGCCAGCGGCGCTGGAAGCGACACGACAGCGGCGGAGCTTCCTTCCGCACGCGTCCCCGCGGGCGTGGCGCTGCGCGCGCTGCGGCTTCCGGCCGGCCGGTGGTGCTTCCCTTTGCGGCTCGCCAGTTCGAATTTGGCGCCAACAACCCCGGCAGTGCACGGCAGGGCGCACAGTGGGCCAGAAGACGGGCGCAGGCGGCCAAAATCCTAGACGCGTTTTGAGCTCCCCAGTCGCTAAGCGGAACTCGAACCGAACGTGTGACCCCACCAATGTATTCCTTGTTCGGAGAGCAGTCTATTGGTGGGGTCACACGTTCGGTTCGAGTCCCATTCAGCGACTCTGGCGGCCAACCCCCGGGACGCTCCTCGGTGCAGCGGTGCAGTGCGACCTCCGCGCCGTGCCGCGCCGCGCCAAGGCCGCCAAGGTCGCCAAGGCCAGCCGGTGGCCTACGCCTGCAGTGCAGAGGATGGGCGAGGCCTTGTGGGCGAGGCTAGGAAACAGACACGGGGCGGGGTCGCCTGGGAGGATCGCGAATGCAAGACCGTGTTTAATCGAGTCCTGCCTTGCCAACTATGCCCCAGATGGCGCGCCCGTCGACGCCTCGAGCCGCGAGCCGCGCCAACGCTAAGCAAGCGGCTTGAAAACTGCGGCCGAAGTCCCAAACCAGGCACCCAAATTACGGCCACTGTCGGAACCACCGGTAGCAGAGTGGTTAGGGATCTGTACCGAAATGTGAAGGATCCCAGGTTCGCGTCCGGCCACTTTCAATATTTTCGAGACCTTTGTGGACGCCCTGGGACGCTCTGTTCGACGCCTAGAGACTTTGACGGCGTGCAGTTCAAATCTCGCCGTCCTACGATCCTTTTGTTCCTGCGGTGGCGGCATTTGCATTCATATTGAATCGATTCGCGCCTGGCTCTAAGCCGACGAGTTGGCGACGGTAAGCAGCAGGCTTGCCCATACGTCTGTCTGTGTGTCGGTCTTTCGGTCTGTCTTTCTGTCCGTTCGTCAGCTGGACGCGTAGATCGCAGACACACCCTTCATCGGCACGCCGCAAAGACGCATCCACACCACGAACGCCAATTAAGAGACCAGGCTCCACCGCGTCTGCGCGGCTGCTGTCCGCCCGTCTGTCTGTCTGTCCGTCCGTCCTCCACCCGCGCGTCGTCCGCGCGTCTGCCGCGCCGCACTGACCTACATCCCGGCCGCTGTCACTTGCACCGCGACTCATTCTTGGCAGATTGCAGTGACCCCTCTGGAAATAGACGGCCGCTTCCGCCCCGCCCCGCCCCGCCCCGCCCCGCCCCGCCCCGCCCCGCCCCGCCCCGCCGCGAAGGGGTGCACCCACAATGGGAATGATAAAACAGCGCTCTAAAGCGGCCATTGGTTTAGCTTTACTGCGATTACCACTGCAGCCTGGCCGGCCACTCCCAGACCTTGCCCTCGACCGCCTCGTGGTGGGTGCGCTCCTGCCCGCCCCACCCCACCCCACCCCACCCCGCGCCGCACAGTGGGCCAGAAGACCAGCGCAGGCGGCCAAAACTATTACCGCGTTTCGAGCTCCAGAGTGGCTAAATGGGACTCAGACCGAATGTGTGACCCGCCACCAATCGATTCCTCGTTCGGAGAGCAATCCATTGGTGGGGTCAGACGTCCGGTTCGAGTCCCATTTTGTGACTCTGGAGCTCAAAACGCGTCTTGAGTTTTGGCCGCCTGCGCCGGTCTTCTGGCCCACTGTGCCCCGCCCCGCTGCACCTCCTGGCCGTCGGAAGGGCCATCGCCAGCGGGGTGCAGGAATCATTTCCGAGGGTGTCAATCACTGTGCGGCTTGGCCCACTGACCCAGCCGTCCCGGGGGAAGGGAAGTCCACGTGGCTCGGGCCGATACACCGTAGTGCCCTGATTTGGACCGACGACAATCCAACAGCCAACTAGCTGCGTGTGTCTTTTGTTCTTCCGGTTCTCACCGTGTCGTTGGGAAAAAATTCTTGATGCATTTTGAGCTTCAGAGTCGCTAAATGGGACTCGAACCAAACGTGTGACTCCACCAATTGATTTCTCGTTCCGAGAGCAATCCATTTGGTAGGGTCACATGTTCGTTTCGAGTCCCATTTAGCGACTCTGGAGCTCAAAACGCGTGCCAAGATTGCTTGGCAGCCGCGCCGGTCTTCTGGCCCACTGTGCCACGCTGCTGTTACCTAGGTTCATTCGAAATGCATGTTGGAACGTCACCGCACTCGGTGCGTCGTCCTGTGTCCTTGAGTTGCTTGTTTCCGTGCGTGCGGACGCACTGAGCAGCCTCCAGGGAGCGAAGAGGAACGAGCTAGCTGGGCTCGCCTGGCAGGCAAGCAGGCCGCCGGGCAGACTCGTGAGGTGGGCTGCCTACCCACACGGCGCTCTTGCTCGCAACTCGGTGAAACGTGACGGTGAAACGGAAACAGGCACGGACCCGCACGGACCGCCCTGGTAAAGGAAACCTGGAAATCTGCAGGTTTGAGTCTGACTTCGGCTCTACCTTATTCCTCTCTCCCACTGTGCGGAGCACGGCGTATCGCCGCCCGGCCCAGGACCAGGTTCCGAGGGCAGCCACCAGAGGGCGGTGCGGAGGGGAGCCATCGTCAATGTGAGGAGAAAAAAACAACACACGGTCTCATTTCCTTCCTTGACGTTAGGCAGTTTCAAAAACGTCGTATTTTATTCATAACTGTACAAAGTTTTCAACACGCCATAACACTCCTATTTCTATGTAACAACAAATGTCTCAAGATATAGATTTGGGGTTGGAACCCTTAATAAACACACCGTGAGAGGTGAAGAGTTTGCCACAAAGACCTACTTATTAGCGAAAAAGAACTTTATTTTTTATGACTTAAAGTATGTTTATGAGTATGCTTTTCTTCAATGGGCCCAAATCAAACAGATTATTTTGCTGATTGAGGACATTATCATTTCACAACCGAAAATTTCAATTCCTTACCCTACCCCACGAAGAGTTCCGCGCGTTTCGTGCAACGATAAAAATACTTGCCAGTTCGTGGCAAACGAAATCTTTCTATCTCTCCTTTGAGATCCACATTTAAGCCATTGTTTGGCCTGCAATTACCCAAATTGAGACGAGTGAAGCAACAACACAACACTTTTAGACACAGAAACCTGCACTTTTAATCGAGGATCGCTCAGGGACTGCACTATATGACCAATTTTTATTTTTATTCCTTTTTTTTTTTGGTTGGGCGGGGGGGTGATGGTTGTCACAGCCTATACACAATGAGAAGGGCACGTTACCCAGGTCACAGAGGTGGGGTGGGGGAGGGGTTTGGTGCGGTCTAAGATGAATCAGACAGTGAGTCCTGAACATTGGCGCAACGTTTTCTGCTGTTGTTGATCCACCCCTCTCCCTTTTCTGGAGCATTCCGGAACACACCACCCTCAGTCCATTCTCTGTCTGTTTCAGAAAGAGAGAGAGAGAGAGAGAGAGAGAGAGAGAGAGAGAGAGAGAGAGAGAGAGAGAGAGAGAGAGAGAGAGAGAGAGAGAGAGAGAGAGAGAGAGAGAGAGAGAGAGAGAGACCGCGGCTCCAGCCGGCTCAGCCGTTACAGCCGTAACAGCTATCCCAGCTGTCCCAGCTCCAGCGCCGTAAGATTCGATCATGACGCTCCCGGCCAACAACAAGTGCCGCTCGACGGAAACTCGAAGCCGCGGTGCGCTCACAGCCTTTCAGTGAAGCGGTGGAGCGGTGTCCCGGGCGGCCGGTCGGACCCTGAAACAAACATTTTTAAAAGTTTTAAGGACAAAAACCGTCGATAATAAATGCGCATAATCCTGGACTTGGCCGGGTCAATATTTGGGGCCGTGGCAGTGCGCAAAAAGGGGCTATGGTCGCTGGAGCAAAGCAAAGGAGCTTACTGGGGCCAGTGCGCACACCCCGCACACCGCACAGTGGGTCAGAAGACCGTTGAGGTGGCCACAATCCTGCGCACGTTTTGAGCTCCAGAGTCGCCAAAAAGGGACTCGAATCAAACGTGTGACCCCACCAATAGATTCCTCGTTTGAAGAGCAATCCATTGCTGGGGTCACACGTTCGATTGGAGTCCCATTCAGCGATCCTGGAGCTCAAAACGCGTCTAGAATTTTGGCCGCCTCGACGGTCTTCTGACCCACTGTGCACCGCGGTGCGGTACTTACTGTTGAACTTGTGCGGCCCGGGGTTGGCGAGGGCCAGGGACAGCGCCGGCAGCCCCGCGTCCGGCCACTGCGTCCACGCGCTGAGCGGGTAGCCGGGCTCCTTGTGGACGGACACGTCGAGGCCTGGAAGACGACCACACCCAGGTACACTCAACGCCGAGAGTGTGAGTCACTGTCTCCGGCCGTGCGCGAGGAAAGGATCGCCGCACTGTGACAGTCACGGCCCTGTCCTCCCGACAGCACGGCTGCCTCCAAACAGTGCCACCCGTCTCTCTCGCACCCGCGCTGGGGGTGCGCAGTGGGCCAGAAGACCGGCGCGGGCGGCAAAAACTCTAGACGCGTTTTGAGCTCCAGAGTCGCTGAATGGGACTCGAGCTGAACGTGTGGAGAGCAATTCATTGGTCGGGTCACACGTCCGCTTCGAGTCCCATTTAGCGACTCTGGAGCTCGAAACGCGTCTCGAGTTTTGGCCGCCGCGTCGGTCTGCCGGCCCATGTGAGAGAGACGACCCACCTTTGAGCTCCTCCTCCTCCGTGACGCGCAGCAGCCCGGAGACCCGCAGCACGGCGAACATGACCACGCTGCAGCACAGCGACCACACCAGGATGGCCAGGGCGCCCGCCGCGTTGCAGGCCAGGAACTGCGGACCAAGACCCTGTTGTCATCCCCGCGGCCCAGGGAGCTCTGCGCCGCGAGGCACAGTGGGCCAGAAGAACGACGCGGCGGCGAAAACTCTAGACGCGTTTCGAGCTCCAGAGTCGCTAAATGGGACTCGAAGCGGACGTGTGACCCGACCAATGGGTTGCTCTCCACACGTTCAGCTCGAGTCCCATTCAGCGACTCTGGAGCTCAAAACGCGTCTAGAGTTTTTGCCGCCCGCGCCGGTCTTCTAACCCACTGTGTGAGGTAGTGCTCACCGACAGCGACTCCGAGGTGACCGAGTACAGGATGCCGTCCGGGGTGAGCAGCGGCCCGGCGAACAGCCCCCAGAAGCCCGCGCCCAGGTGAACCGGCGCCGCGTCCAGAGGGTCATCCACTGCGCAGAGCATAGGGTCAGTCGGGGTAATTTTGGGACACGGGGTGAAAATGAGACAGCCGTTTCTGGGTCCAGACGTGACATTTTAGGACTCCTGCCAGATAAAATGTCATTTTCACAACAAAAATAACGCATCTGGTATAGCTGGAGTTGTATCATGTCAAATCTTGTTCATGAAACAGCTGTCCCATTTTTACCCCGTGTCCCAAAATTACCCCAACTGACCCTACTGCCGTTGGCGTCGCTCTGTCTCTCTCACACTCATGCGGCGTGCGTCCCGGATGGGTGCGGGGGGGACAGAGCGACGAAAAAACGGCTCTTGGAATGGGTGTGCATGCACGAAAAAAAATAAAAAATACTTAGTTGGTCCAACCGATGCGTCGGTTGGTTTTCGCCCAACTAAAGGTAATTTTGTTCCAGTAACTAAATTTTCGATCTAAAAACGAAATTTTCATTACTAGAACGAAAACATCTACCTCAGTTGGGCGAAAACCAACCGACGCATCGGTTGGACCAACTAAGTATTTTTGTCCGTGTGCAGATAAAGCGGCAAAGGCCCACCTCGGAGGCGCAGCAGCAGGACGTGCAGGCCCAGGAAGAAGACCGCGCCGACGGCCCCCGTCACCACGGCGGCCCACATGGCGAGCTGGTTCACGGCGCCGCACACCGACACCTGGCGAGCACCGGGATAAACGACGGGCGAAACTCTCGACGCGTTTTGAGCTCCAGAGTCGCTAAATGGGACTCGACCCAAACGTGTGACCCCACCAATGGATTTCTCGTTCGGAGAGCAATCCATTTAGTGGGGTCACATGTTTGGTTCGAGTCCCACTCAGCGGTGCCGGTAGTCGAACCCCTCACCATCCCGGCCAGCATGGCGTTGGTGGGCACGGCGAAGCCCCAGGCGGGGTTGTTGACGGCGCCCAGCCGCACGGCGAACAGGCCGCACAGCGCGCCGCCCGCGCCGGACAGCACCGTGTTGACGACGGCCTTGGCCACCACGGCGCCGTCGCCGGGGGACGAGATGCCGCCCTGCGAGCCGCCGTTGAAGCCGAGGAAGCCGGCCGCCAGGATGAGCGCGCCCACGCCGGTCAGCTGCAAGGGAGACAGTGAGCCGCAAAGTCACAGTGCAAGGTGCACAGTGGGCGGGTATTCGTCCTTACCGGCGTGGAGTGGCCCGCCAGGTCCTGCACCTGCCCGGCGACGAAGCGGCCCTTCCTGGGGCCCATGACGACGCAGCCGGCCAGCGCGCACGCGCCGCCCACCAGGTGCACCACGCCGGAGCCGGCGAAGTCCCTGAAGCCCAGCACGTTGAGCCATCCGTCGTCGTGCCAGGCCCAGTGCGACACCGTAGGGTACACCACGCCTGCAAGCGCGCCACATCCACCATCTCAGTCAACAAAGGGTGTCCAGTACCGCGCAGTGGGCCAGACCGACCGGTGGAGGCGCACAGTGGGTCAGAAGACCGTAAAGGCGGCCAAAATTCTAAACGCGTTTTGAGCTCCAGAGTCGGTAAATGGAACTGGAATCGAACGTGTGACCCCACCAATGGATTGCTCTTCTAACGAGGAATCCATTGGTGGGGTCACACGTTCGATTCGAGTCCCATTTACTGACTCTGGAGTTCAAAACGCGTCCAGGATTTTGGCCGCCTCACTGGTCTTCTGACCCACTGTGAGGCGGCCAAGAGTCGAGACGCGAGACGCGTTCTGAGTTCCGGAATCGGTAAACGGGACCGAGGAGGCCGCCACTCTCATTTCAGATTGACACAAGATAACGGGATTAACGAAATCTTACTAGGGATTACGCGTAAGGGAGAGTGGGGCAGTGTGTAACAGGGGCAGTGTGTAACAAACCCCTATTAGTCGAAAATGGTGCGGGCAAACACCTATGTGAATGTGCGTTTTCTTTCCTCGAAAACACCCATTGGATTTGCAATCAAGAAATCGGAGGTCAGATAAGTCATTTGGCGAGCGGAGAAAGTTTTAAAACTCCACAGGGCGATTCAAGCCTGGTTGCAACATTTCAGCGTTAATTCTCTTCGGATAGTGCCGTCCAGTGAAGAATGTACACTAACGCTATGATTTCCTATGAAAGTATGCTCATTTACGAATGTAAAGTTCAGGTCAACTTCATTTGCATTATCACGGTTTCCTTCTGAGGGGCATGAACGTAAGAACCTACCCTCGGGGCAGTGTGTAACTAAAATCTGCGGGGCAGTTCGTAACAATATAATAAACACCGATGAGCAAAATTTTGAACTGACATAAGTGGCTAATGAGGTGCCGCGGTGGATTGTACTTAACAAGACGAACAAAAAATGTTAAGTTCGTCTGCGGTTTAAGTCAATATAAACGGAGATATAGGGTGTTATAAGTATTTCGTGACCAGGTTAGGTTATGTTGGCCCTTCGAACTATCTTGACGCCCTATAGTCGTATTTCGTATGCTAGCATATTACATGCTTAGTGTTTTTTATTCGTCTTGATGAAACGAACTCATTAAAATGACCAAATCATCATTTCCACTCTTTTTATTAACCACTTTCTTTACTTGTTACACACTACCCCGGGTCGGGGCAGTGTGTAACAAATGCAGGGTTACGGATAATCGTCTCCACAGCCTACCAAAAGAAATGTGGCGTGCTAAAGACCATATATTTTTGAAAGTGAAAGTACAAAGTATTCATTTGCGTTGATTTGGGTCAAATATGATAAAAAATACGGCCCTGAGAAGCAAATTCCCAAATCTGTTACACACTGCCCCACTCTCCCTTAATTTTTTTTGGAAAATTAGTTCAAAAACGTTAAAAAGGGGCAGAATTTCATCAAGGATTACGTGATTGCGGCATGGGTTTGAGTCCATTGGTGGGGTCACACGGTCGGTTCGAGTCCCATTTACCGACTCAGGGGCTCAAAACGCGTCTACAGCTTCGGCCGCCTGCGCCGGTCTCCCAGTCTCCTGGCCCACTGTGTTCCGGTTGCCAGTGCTGCGGCAGCGGGGACGCACCGGAAATGAGGGCGCTGTAGCAGAGGTATGTGACGAAGCGGCAGCGCTCCGCCACGGAGCCCGAGATGATGGTGGCCGCGGTGGCGGCGAACGTGAACTGGAAGAACCACTTGGACATCCTGGGCAGGCCCGGGTCGCCGACGCCGAGGCCGGCCCACAGCGAGCCGCCGAAGAAGGCGCCCAGTGGGCCGGAGCCGGTGCCGAACGCCAGCGCAAAGCCCACCAGCCAGTACAGGATGCCGCTGATGACTGCAACATGAGGAGGCAATGCCTAGATAAGTAAGCGAAAATTCCGAAGACGCACCCGAAAGGGTTGCCAACTTCTCCTCGAGAACAAAGCCAGTGAGTGGCAACGACACTGCTGCCGGGTTCGCTGCTCCCCCTTGACCTTGGCTCTCGACCCTGCTCCCTCTGTAGCAAGGTCACCAGGCGCGGATCCAGAATTTGTCTAAGGAGCGATTGTAGCGATTTTTGACTACTCACAGGGGCAAAGTAGTGCTTGTTGCATGCCTTTCAGGCGGCCTATCTAGTGCGGGGGAGGGGGGGCAACTACCCCTATAACTCTCCCCCTAAATCCGCGCCTGAAGGTCACGGGGTGTTCTTATGCAGTCGGAGGGCGACCTCCCACATTTCCAAATCCAGCGGCGCGGGTTCGAAAACTGGTTTACAATTGGGAAAAAAACAAAACACGTCACGATCGTATACGCATATTCTTACTTACACATGTCAAGGACGTTCTTGAGCACGATGTTGGTGACGTTCTTAGACCGGATGGACCCGGCCTCCAGACATGTGAACCCGGCCTGCATGACTGCCGCATAAGAAATCATGTGCTTTTCTTCAATTTTTTTTTTTTTTGTACCTGGGAGATAAGGAGTTTTGTCAGTTTACGCACGTACGACCACGATGCCGTTGCCAATGAGAAAGACATCGTCGACGTTGTTCCTGAATTCTTCGTCCGCCGAGAACGTTGACGATACCGTGTTGTTCACTGCCGCCATGGTCGTCGCTGGAAACAAAGTCTCATGAATTTCATTAATTCTCTTTCAGGGTAGTTTTTCTCGAGTTTTTCTACTTTTTCCTGTCAAATCGTCCAGATAGGTAGGTGAAGCCTTGGCCTACAAGGAAGACTACATGGTGATAGGCGCAGGGGATGCGCGTCGTCTCGCGAACTCATCAAGATTCCAGGTGCGTCCAAGTGGCCCCGCCCCGCCCCGCCCCGCCCCGCCCCGCCTTGCCCGCCCTGTCCCGCCACTGTGCCCCAGCAAAGTGCTCACAGAGCAACCATTGAAAACAAGGATTAAAAAGACGACACGCCAAAAAAAACGATACAGTATTAGAATTTTCCGCTCAAAAAAATGTGGGTGATTTTGTGTTTTTTTTTTTTCTTTATGCAGACAGCGCAAGCCCGGCCAGTCCGGGGACACGTAACAAGTAACAAGCGGGATGATTGGTGCCCCTTATCAACGCTCCAATTACCATGGGGATTAATGGCAGCTCGGTCCCTTCCGAGAACCCCCTCCCCTCCCCCTCCCCTCCCCCTCCCCTCCCTCCCCCTCCCCTCCCCTCCCCTCCCCCTCCCGCACCGCCCCTGGGAGAGGCGCTATACCGCTGGCGTGCCGAAGGCCCAAACGAACCACCACGACAACGCGTTCGAATATTTCGGCGTCGGAATAATGAAACAAATGAGAGAGCAGTACTCTACGCACTCCATCGACGAGTGGACTTTAATTGAGGCGCTGCTAAATGCTTATTTTATAAAACAGCAAAGAAAGCGAACGCTCAATTCGAAGTAAAAGCCGCGCGTGTCGGTAGAAGTCTGTGCGAGGAACCGAGAAAAAAGGATGCCGCCGTAACTCCGGGTAAGTGACAGTAACTGCTGCAAGAGCCTGGGAACCCCTAATGAGGAGGAAAAGAGCGAGTCGCTGACCACGTCTACCGCGTCTAGAGTTTTGGCCGCTATGCGTCATTTTTGTTGGTGGAGCTGGCGGCCTGCAGGGGCGAGGGATGACGACCGGCGTATCACGGCACGGCGTATCAAGGCACGGCCCACTGGCCACGGCCTCGCGCCCGGCGGGGGCACCTTATGCAAAGCAGCCGTCCCGCCATCAGCACGGTGCACAGTGGGCCAGGCGGTCAAAACTCTGGACGCGTTTTGAGCTCCAGAGTCGCTGAATGGGACTCGAACCGAACGTGTGACCCCACCAATGGATTGCTCCCCGAACGAGGAATCCATTAGTGGGGTCACGCGTTCGGTTCCAGTCCCATTTACCGACTCGGGAGCTGAAAACGCGTCTAGAGTTTTGGCCGACTGTGCGGTCCTCTGCCCCACCCACCCGCGCTCTACAGGTGTGTTTCTCTCTGTGTGTTTGTTTTCGTTCCAGGGCGTTGTTACGTATCAAAGGACCGATACGCCGACGACGCACTCCGCGGCGTTCTCCAGCAAGGGGAGGGGAGGGGAGGGGAGGGGAGGGGAGGGAGCCTGTCAACAGGATCGGGTGGCCGGCTGGCCGCGGGCGGCCGCGGGGACCCGTCGTCCCGTCCACTGCGTAGCGTGGCTGCCAGCTGGGCTGCCCGCCTGCTCGTGGGCCGCCTGCGGCACCCCTGGCGGGCCGGCCGGCCTCTGCAGAGCTCATCAAGTGGTCGAGCACCACCACCACGTCCACTGGCGTTGCACAGTGGGCCAGAAGATCGGCGCAGGCGGCCAAAAGTCAAGACGGGTTTTGAGCACCAGAGTCGCCAAATGGGACTAACACTGAATGAGTGCACCAATGATGGATTCCTCGCTTGGAGAGCAATCCTTTGGTGGTGGGCTGTTAAATCGTTACCCCCTGTTCCCCCCCTCCTCCTTCCCCGAAAGGGCTGGAACTGCCGCGTCGAGTCATCAAGACGGGAGACAGTTTCGCTCCAGATCAGTGCCCTCCTGGGAGACCCGGGGAGGGCGAGGTGGGGGGGGGGGCGGCAGGGATCGTTGAAGGGCGCCAGAAATTGTTTGGTGAGTTTCGCTCCGCCGATTCTTTCCCTCGCGCGTGGACGCGGCTGCGATAACGTCCTCCCGTCGTCTGCCTTGTGTGTCTGACCGTCCGTGTCTGACTGTCTGTTTGTCTGTCAGACTGTCTGTCCGTCCGCTCGGCCGGCCGTCCCTCCACACCTGTTGTGCCCCCGGTGCGCGGTGGCCCCGTGGACCCCGGAGAGGGCTCCCACTGTCGGTGTGAAGCCCCGCCGGGACACAGCGCCTCCGAGGCAACCACTCCCGGAAACACTCAATTGCTGTGTACTTTTTTCGTGCGTAGCGTTTGCACGAAATTAAACATGCGGGGGAAATGCACGAATTCGTGCGCGACACCGCACACTTTTATGCGTACTTACGCACAATAATTCGTGCGTTTTAAAACGCATGCTCAATTTTGTACAAAGCTTATGCACAAAAAAGTGCATGGCCATTTAGTGTAAACCCTGTCTGTAGTACATCCCACGCCTCTGGTCCACTGTCTCCGCTGCGAGCGGCCAGGCCGGGCGTGCTGGCGCATGAGGCGTGCGGGAGTCACGCTGTCTCGATCGCACCCACCCTCCACCCCATGAGTGCGAGAGAGACAGCGCTACGAAACGACCCTCGCGGAATCAGTCAACAGGGTTATCTGGGAGGTGTCACTCAAACGCGTCGGCGGCTGCTGCCTCTGGTCCGAGGGCCCGAAGGGTTGGCCTGCGCGCCACTGATTCTGAAAGGGCCACTCCGTCGCACTCTTATAGGGGGGGGGGGTCCCAGCGAGAGGGAGAGACGGAGAGAGAGAGAGAGAGAGAGAGAGAGAGAGAGAGAGAGAGAGAGAGAGAGAGAGAGAGAGAGAGAGAGAGAGAGAGAGAGAGAGAGAGAGAGAGAGAGAGAGACGAAGCGACGACGAACCACCCCGCTCGGCTGGATAGACCATCCGTCCGCCTGACGAGAAGCTTCATATCGTCTAGTGGAATCAAAGCGGAACTGATGGCGAGCCCCGCGTCGGGGAAAAAGTGTTGTATCATGATCTTGCTAGGATCACGAGCACGTTTAGATTGACTTGTTCACTGTACTTTTAGATGACTTGATAATTATTAGTTAATATTGATTCAGACTTTGAAGTATTTGGGCTGACTAGACAAGGACCCAATGACTGTTCTCTCCGACTGCTCGTAAAGGATTGAGGTTTATTTCGGGTTCTTACACATTCTCATATTACAGTCTTACCAACTTCTCATACTGCAGTATTACCAACTCCTACAACAAAAAGGGCGGGTGGGAGTGGGGGTGGGAGTGGGGGGTGGAAAGGTGGGACACCCCGTACAAAAAAATATTGCTCTAGAGTGTCTCGAGCCGAGACACTCTAGAGACATTCTGGAGACGCTGTGGAGACGGTCTGGAGACACTGTAGAGACGTAATTCGAGACACTGTCGAGACGCTTCGGAGACATCGTCGAGACACCGTGGAGACATCGGGAGTTTCTCGACAGTGTCTCTATTCTGTCTCAAATAGGAGACACTCTAGAGACGTTTTGGAGACACTTTAGGGAGACGATCTAGAGACACTCTGGAGACACTCTAGAGACACGC
Organism: Stenchaetothrips biformis; assembly: GCA_030522485.1. Lineage (NCBI taxonomy): Eukaryota > Metazoa > Arthropoda > Insecta > Thysanoptera > Thripidae > Stenchaetothrips > Stenchaetothrips biformis. The sequence goes on from CM060099.1 coordinate 14,181,799, forward strand.
GTGGGAGCGCCGGGCGCGCCTCGAGAATTCCCAGAAGCCAGTTCGAGACACTGCGGAGACAGCTTGGAGTCACTTTGGAGACACTCTGGAGACATTCTAGAGACACTACTGGCTCCCCTCCAAACAAAAACTGAAGCAGGCGCCGCTCCGGGCGGATTCGACCCAGCGACTGCCAGCATCACAACATGAATGTTGAAGACGGAGCGCACTCGGCCAAAGCGACGCTCCATGGAGGCTGTCTACAGACGTGCCTACACATGGTTCCGTGCAGCCGCAAGAATCTACGCGGTGACCACTGTCACTTTACGGAAATATTCTTGGTTGTCTGCGCTATGTTACTTTCTGTGCTTCAATGCTCCGTTCCCTCTATTCACAAACGTCGACATATAACAATGTAAGTAACGCGCTGCACTGACTTTACGTCAAATGACTACTGTCGCCGCGTAGATTCTTGCGGCTGCACGGAACCATGTGTAGGCACGTCTGTAGACAGCCTCCATGGAGCGTCGCTTTGGCCGAGTGCGCTCCGTCGTCAACATTCATGTTGTGATGCTGGCAGTCGCTGGGTCGAATCCGCCCGGAGCGGCGCCTGCTTCAGTTTTTGTTTGGAGGGGAGCCAGTAGTGTCTCTAGAATGTCTCCAGAGTGTCTCCAAAGTGACTCCAAGCTGTCTCCGCAGTGTCTCGAACTGGCTTCTGGGAATTCTCGAGGCGCGCCCGGCGCTCCCACGCGTGTCTCTAGAGTGTCTCCAGAGTGTCTCTAGATCGTCTCCCTAAAGTGTCTCCAAAACGTCTCTAGAGTGTCTCCTATTTGAGACAGAATAGAGACACTGTCGAGAAACTCCCGATGTCTCCACGGTGTCTCGACGATGTCTCCGAAGCGTCTCGACAGTGTCTCGAATTACGTCTCTACAGCGTCTCCAGACCGTCTTCACAGCGTCTCCAGAATGTCTCTAGAGTGCCTCGGCTCGAGACACTATAGAGCAATATTTTTTTGTACGGGACGTGGTGAAGGGGCCTCGGCTCTAGGGTCGGTCAACCCCTTCAAGGCGTAAACAGGGAAGGGGTGACAGCCGTGCGAATGAGCGAGAAAGGGATAGAAACAACACGAGATTGACCTACCTGTCCGTGTGTGTATATATGTGCGTGTGTGTGTGTGTGTGTGTGTGTGTGTGTGTGTGTGTGTGTGTGTGTTTACGCGCACGAGTCCTATTGGTTGTACCCCGTCCCACGTCGGAGAACCAAGACGTCTGCCCAGGTCCACTGTGGAGAAGCCAGCCACTCGAGCTGAGCGCCCGCGCAACAGAGGGTAGGCAAGCCCGCAGAACGCCCTGGTCCCGCGTTGCGGCCCACGCTGCTGGGAGGCCGTGCAGGCCATGTTTCCGGACACCAGCCACCCCGTCGAGGCCGGGTTGCGCCGGCGCAGCGCGAGGCCTCAGGCGAGAACAAGAGCCCTGTGTTAGTCGGCTCACGTAAACCTCGTGGAAGCGCGTCGCCTGGCTGGCTGCTGGCTGCTGGCTGGCTGCCTGCTGCCTAGCGGCGGCAGCGGCGCCAAAATTCGCAAATGGCATAAATCATTCCGCGAACGAGGCAGCACGCCCCTCTCCCTCTTGAGGCCGTGCGAACGCGAACCGTGGGGGCAGGCCAGGCACACCGTGGGCCAGAAGACCGGTGAAGGCGGCGTCAAAATCCTAGACGGGTTTTGAGCTCCTGAGTCGCTAAATGGGACCCGAACCGAACGTGTGACCGCACCAATTAATTGCTCTCCGAACGGGGAATCCATTGGTGGGGTAACACGTATGGTTCGAGTCCTGTTTAGCGACTCTGAAGCTCAAAACGCGTCTAGAGTTTTGTCCTCCTACGTCGGTCTTCTGGACCACTGTGAGGCGTGCAGGCAGACAGGCAGGCAGGCAGCACAAGAAGAAGAGTTCGTCAAACGTGGTATGAATGAAATGAATGAAACGGAGTTAATTGGGAAACGCGGGGTACTTCTGGTAATTACAAAGAGGCGACTTCTGGGAGCCGGAGGGTAAGGGGAAGGGAAGGGTGACATCAATGATACTGATTGAAAAATGCCATCATACAAGGCCCTTTTTAGCAGAAGATAGATTATGCATACTCATCAACAAAAGAGAAATAATAGTATAGATAATGTGTCAGCATGCTAGTACTCTCATGCAGCGAGTCAGCGCGGCGCAAAGCAGTGAGGCAGAATATTAGCCGTGAGGGGGACTCTGTCTGCGTGCCCTGCGTGCCCTTCCGGCCATATTGCATGCCCTAAGTTTGGGAGAAGTTAAATCGCGCCCGTCGTCCGTCATCTCATCTCGTTTGCCGGTAATGCCGTCCGCAGCGCGCGGGGCTCACGCGGCCCGGCGCGCCGTGCGTTCCGCGGGAAGAGCGCACTTTGCCGGGGAAGACCAAGGCCGACACACAGTGGGCCAGAAGAACGGCTCAGGCGGCCAAAATGATATACGCGTTTTGAGCTCCGCAGCCGGTAAATGGGACTCCTCGTTCGGAGAGCAATCTATTGGTGGGATCACACGTTCGGTTCGAGTCTCGTTTAGCGACTCTGGAGATGAAAACCCGTGTACAATTTGGTCCGCTTGCGCCGGTCTTCTGGCCCACTGTGCGGTGGCCCAGCCGGGGTCAACCCGAATCCCAATCTGGCGTTTTGCTCCGTGCAGAAAAGTGACGCCGGCCATCACTTACTGATTGTCTGTGATGAGTATTTGCATCGCGGCACGCAACGCGGGGGGCGGGAGCGGGAGCGGGGGCGGGGGCGGGGAGAGACTGCACACCAGGGGCACCCACCTCGGGCAACCACAACAGCAAAGAATGGGAAGGGCAAGATTTCAAAAAAAATGATTAAAATGTAAAGCAACAGTCGACTAGGCTTCCTTTGCTGACACGAATTTATGAACAGTGATTAAAGAAGAGCCTATCTTTTCCAGGTGCCGGGCTCTCCGGCCAAAAGTCTCCACGCTGTATGCCAAAACACGTTTTGAGCTCCTGAGTCGCTAAACAGGACTCGAACCGAACGCGTGACCCCACCAATGGATTCCTCGTTAGGAGAGCAATCCATCGGTGGGGTCACACGTACGGTTCGAGTCCCATTCAGCGACTCTGGAGCTCAAAACACGTCTACAATTTTGGCCGCCTTCACCGGTCTACTGGCCCACTGTGCGTCTCCTGCACTGTGTCCAGGCGCTCGAGAGGTCCTCTGCCCGGCGGCCCGGCCATCACCGGTCCAGGGGCTGTCTTACCTGTAGCTGAGCTGCGCTGGCGGGGCGTCGGCGCGTTGGGGTGGAGCACGCCGTGGGGAGGAGGCTCAGCGTGGAGGCTCAGCGTGGAGGCTCAGCGTGGAGGCTCAGCGTGGAGGCTTAGCGTGGAGGCTCAGCGTGGAGGCTCAGCGTGGAGGCTCAGCGTGGAGGCTCAGCGTGGAGGCTCAGGGTGGAGGCCCAGCGTGGAGGCTCAGAGTGGCGTGGTGCGCGGAACCAGCCGAACGCGCGCCCAGCCCCACATCAAGCAAGGGGGTGTACTTGTTGCGGCCGTCGCCGTGCCCAGGCCGTGCCCGGGGTCCAGTGTGGCCGCGGAGTGCGCGTACCGAGCTGCTCGCCTCACCCGATGAGGTACGAGGAGTGGTCGGGGGCCGCCGCGCCGCCTGGACACCGACCGACTGTAGCCCGACGTCGAGGCAACATGGACCACCACGCCCCCTCCACCCGCCCCTCCCGCAGCACTGTCGTGTGCGAGAGGCGAGGCTGCTTGGACTCATTCCTTAGAGAGCACAGCGGAACGGAACGCACCCCAAAGTCTTCAGACTTGCACATTCCTGTTTCTGTTCACATTTCTTTCCGCAAAGCAGGAAGGTTTGGAGGGTTTTATAGTTGCACTGGTTGCCCAAGGAGATGTGTTCTCTTGTCAACTTGATGTCAACTTGATGTCACAATGAGCTCAAAATGAGAGAAAAAGTCACAGCTAGGGACCATTTTGAGGTCATAATTATTCCGATTAGGTCAAAAAGACCTCAGCGTGACTTAGTGTTCTCCTTGGGTGGAAGTTGTGGGATAGTGATTGTGTGTGAAAAATGAAAAAGAAATAACAACGCTTCTAGGTGGCACATAAGTTCATGTAATTAGTTATTTGAAAGCATAGAGTGAACAGGTTGCGTCTTCATTAAGGCAAATGCATGATACGTACAGAGTAATGGTTGGCATACAAGGTATTCTGACAAGCAGTACTATTGGTAAGAAAAGCAATAACAATTTACAGTTTCACAAAACAATTTTAGTCTTTTTATGCAAATATGGAATACATTTTGATATGCCCTTTACATTTACTTCAAGCAACATCTTTCTTTCAGTCTACCAGCAATGACTATAGTTAGATTGATTAACCAACATGAACAATGTGTGATATATTTATCACAGATCTAGGAAATATACAGAGATTTGATAGAACTAGGAATTGGAAGAGTAATTAGTTGCTTAGAATCAGGTATTCATACACTTGGGACTTGTGATTCCCCACAAAATTTTTCGTTGATTTGTTTTGCATCTATATTGTGATTTATGGCGCTGTGAAGCTCATAGGCTGCTGAATGTAAGTTTAAGCATTAAACCAAAGAACACAGTTTCTCTTAGAAGTGGAATCATAATAAATCTAATCCAGAATCATTCTTAAGAAAGAAAAGAAACGCACAGGGAAACAACAGAAATCCGCTTAAATTCATCTCACATGGACTCTGTGCGGAAACATCATACTCTTATATCTTGGGTGCAAAATCGTTGAACAATTGGGCATAATGAACAAAGCACTAGAGTGGGTTGTGGAACGTTACAGCCAGTCAGCAAATAACGTTCAGCACTACTACAAGCACATTGGTAGTTTAAATTCAACAGGACCACTTCTTTTTTTTTTTTTTTTTTTTTGATAAAAAGTGATTAAAATTTCAAGTACTCAAAGTGAAACAGTTCAAGATGAGAGAGAATAACAAGATCACAAATTTTCACAAATGTTTCTCAAAGAAAAAAAATCTGAGCATTTCTGTAAAAGCTAGATAACTTCTTAATAGTATTTTGCTATTATCAAAAAACTACATACAAGAAAGAAGGATTAATCTTAGCCTCTTGGCACTTAAATTGTCTTAAAAAGAATCCAGAATAAATTATAGTTCTATCTTTTGTTGCTACCATTGGCTTTTCCATTAAAAACATTCTAAAAACAAAATTATAAAATAGGAAAAGACAGACAGCATGTTTCCTTTTTAAAATTATGCATAGAAAGTCACAGGTGCAATTAGCACACACTTGCTTCTTTACTACATAACACAACAATTTTTTCCCAGTATATTGTATGTTCACCTCCCTTCAGGATTTTAACTTCCTTAGGATGAGGGAGGTGGAGGTAAGTGACCTTGCCTATTACAAGTAAGTATGTTTCAAGAAGCAAAAGAAACAGAACATGACTACCATCACTGATCAATTGTCCAACAAATCACAAAATGCATTATGCAACAATGAAACAAACAATATTTAATCAATGCACTATTATAAAGTGGAAACAAAGCCTGGGTTTTCAAACCCTTATGATCAACATTGTAAAAGGGCGATTTCACATAAATGGAAGGCCCACACTTCATAAGAAAGTGTGATGTAGTGTGAACAAGAATCAAAATAGCCTTCAATTATTTCCCACTCTTAACTTTGTACATAAACTTCATTATAGGCCGTTTAGAATATTCAAGATGTATTGTTTCATAGTTGTAGAGAAATATATACATTAATTCACAGTAGTAGCGCATCATTGTTAATGATGGGGTACTGCTAGTCACTTTGCAAAGAGGAAAATCACATTCTCCACACACACAGAAATCCATATTGCCACTGATATTGGAATATACATTTGTAACACAACTAACAAGTAACAATAGAACAAAGAAAGTTAATAATAAATTATTAATAATAAATAAATAACAAAACACAGGAAGCAAACATTGATGCAATATACTCCTGGGATAACAAAGGCACTCAACAACTTAGGAATGTTACTGTGGAACAGGATTAAACTTGCAATGTTAATTCATTCCACAACTCTTCCTCCAGAGGGGAATGGCAGAGAGATGTAAAATGTTCACTTAAAACAGCTTAAATGCATATTTATTTACCTCTGAATGAAGAAAACAACAACAACAACAACAAAAACGTTTTGTGAAATGGGCTGGTGTCATCATTCAGTGGTTGAAAATGTCAGAAGATTTGGAGGTATTGTGAACAGCATATGTAGTGAAGTTAGGAATAAACCAGGACACAAACACCACTTTTGGTTTGATTTGGTTTTCAGTGAGCATATCGGATCAAAAATGAAATGATGACTACATGAGACAACACCCAGAGATGAATTAATCTATTATAGGTAAATACTCCACTAAAGTTTACAACTCATTATGATTGTGGATGGATTTGAGAAGTACTACTTCACATTTCATGACCTGTCATGGCGATATGTCACATACAAGAAGAACTTCAATACAAAGTAACTTAAAAGTAACCATAACACGGCACAGAAAAGAAAGCTACAATAATATCAGTGTAGGGTTCTTAAGACAGCAGGGAAGAAAGGGAGATTCTTAAGAACCTCAAAAAACAGAATGTAGAGAAGAAGTACATAAAATTGGCAGTTTCCAGTGCAAATCAATAGACTATTTGTTTCTAAAAATAATAAAATTATCAATATTATCGCAGTTCATACAGGGAAGATAGTGCTTAACATACAAGAGTGAGGGAAAGTTAAATCTTAATCACAATTGTGTTTGGTCTAAATTGAGAACAATTAAAAGTACACAGAAAGAAAGAGAGGAAGAATCACATAGATTTCTCTTTAAACCACACACTCAATCACACATCCAGTTGTACGCACCACTCATTTGCACATTATCATCAAATTTACTAACTCACAAACTCAAAGATAGTCATTTGGCTGAGAGAAAGAAGGCACCATCCTTAACATACGTAGGATGAAGGTTTTATGGCAGCTTAAAATTAGAAGTGAGAGCAAGAATAGAGCACCCCAAATTACTAGATAACCAACTTTTTTTTTTTAACTTCAGAGAAGGCTATGTGTTTGATACAAAAGTGGCACCCACACATAATGCAAATATCTCCTCACTTTCTACAGGCATTCTACACTAACACTGAAACCAGGAAAAATGATTTAAGATTTTAGTCAAACAATAATTTTTTTTCCATTTGAGAAGGTTTGAGGAAGTAAGAACCAGTATTTGTGAAAATGCTAATATTATCACTGACGTGAAGTGAATAAATTACACAACTACATCTTTGACATGAAGTCACTTGAAAGCGCACATTGAGTGCATCTTTTTCAAGTGCTAAGAAAACACAGCGCAAAAGATGAGCTCAGGTTGCTGGCCCGGAACACAATGTGTGTTTCCTGTAACAGACATTTATGTGTTTTATGATCCGAAAAATGACATTTTCTGAATGGTTCATTTTGCTAGATATCTTACATCCTAAAATTATTGGATGACCAGTTAAGAAATGTAGTTTAAAAAATCTACTTCTATAAAGTATGATGAAGAAAGTATTACAAGGCTAATCCATCTTATGATTTGTCACATGCACATACCTCAAAGAAATAAGAAGCTATGGGGTAAGATGTTTCTGATTAAATTCAAAAGTCTTAAAAAGATACAAGGCACCCATAGATAAATGATGGCCAAAAAACTTCTAGACTACAAAACAATAACAAAGCATTAAACCTTCGAGTACGTACAGTACATAGGTCCCAAGTAACAAGTATTTCAAGCACCAATCCCAAACAGCACTCACTCATTGGCCGTTTTTATAAAAACGAACAAAGAAAAATACGCAAAGAAGAGTTCGAGGAAAAGTAATTGCGACGTTTCCAGCATCAAGATCCTTCTTGCCATTCAAATTAAAGATCTAAGGCAGCCAAGAATGCCCTCAAAATTTTTGACACACTTTCCAGTTGAGCTTGAGTTATGTCAATACCTTCACTTGCCCTCACCTTGCAAAACTACTTGAGATCAAAATGCTCATGCTTCTAGCGAGCTTTGGCATCTACTAAACTGTCAGCAAAAATATTCATCATACAATTAGCCGATTAAAACTACACCGTGAGTAAAAAGACAGGACAAACAGAGCATTGATTCAGTTAAGAGTGACATTATTCACATCCATCTGATCAGATATTTAGATATCAGAAAATTAAAACAAAAGAGGCTATGAGAGAATCAAAGCTGCGAAGTACACAAAAATGACATGAGAAACAGATCAATACTGAAACGCTTTGATCAAATGGCACAGGTACAAGAGGCATAAAATGGCCTCCAGCATTGCCTGATAAGAGTTTTGTTGCAAAAGAGTACTAAGTATTTTAAATAAAAAGATTATGTTCACAAGAAGTCACCATTATTCATATTGAATGTTTTTCCCAGCTTTGTTTTCTATGACCTCAGACCTCAGAAAATTCAAGAGTCTTACCAAATTTTGAGAATGTAAAAGATGTCAAGCATAGATGCATATCCTACAAAATAGAAAAGCATCTCATTTACAGTAACTGCCATAGGAATGATTATATCATTGAGTATAAAAACCCTGGAAAAATTGGGAAATGTATAGAGCTAGAAGATACTTAAGAGGAGGTCTTCAAATGAAATCTTAACAGAAGTTTACTACAGAGGCCATGAATCCCACAAACTGGGCACTGAGCTCTACATCAGTCATCGCAAGTCCCCGCACTCTTTACCCTTCATCCGACAGTTCAAAGCAATAAAACGAAAAGAATGCAAATTGAAAAGCACATTCTCTCTCTGCGGTTTGATGTATAATCATGGTTTTAATATTGTTTCTCAAGCTTCATCCAATTTTCTGAACATAAGAACAGCTCAAACATGCTGGACATATTCTGGGTTGAGGAATGAAAAGCCCATAAACTCCGTCTGATCCAAATTCATCATAAACAGCTTGTCTGTGGGTGTCAAGTCTGTCTTTTCTGAAGTGAATTGCTTGTCGAAGTTGCTGACGTCCTTGCGATGTTTCTGAAAAAAAAATTAAAAATGAAACATTGAATTATGATAGGAATTAATATGGTTATCAAGTTATATTTAAAACCTAACATAACATACAATCTTAGGCTTGAAGGGTGGTTGTACTTCTCGGTTCTCAATCTTCTCCCAATCAATACGACGGAAGAAAGTGTGGCCACGTACGTCTTCTTCCCCTCTGGGGCCACATCCCAAACGCTTTGACGGGTTCTTTGTTAAAAACTGAAAAATGAAAGAAAATTTCAAAAATTTACAACAGTTTTTTTGAGTAGCTACTTCAAAGAGAAATGTAACAATGATTTTGAAACTCACTCCCTTGCAAACATCTTTAGCTTCCTTTGACAGGCCCTTTGGGTAATTCACATTGTGGTCAGTGATAGATGCAAATAACTCCTCTTCATCTTCTCCATCAAATGGTGGCTGACCAACTAACATTTCATACAACAAAACACCATAAGCCCACCAGTCCACAGACTTGCCGTAGGGTTGATACAAAATTATCTGGAATGAAAAATATACGGCATCAGATATTGATGATGATTAGCTGTCTAAAAACATTATCTTAACAATTTGGGGTGGCTTACCTCAGGAGCAATATAGTCAGGGGTGCCACAGAAAGTCTTAGTTGTCTTGTCTCCTGAAATGCCTTCCTTACACATGCCGAAATCTGCAATTTTTATGTGACCATCTTGGTCCAGAAGCACATTGTCCAGCTTCAGATCTCTGTACACAATGCCTCTGCAATGCAGGTAGAATAGACCAATTGCAATTTCAGCAGCATAAAAACTGAAAACAAAAATACATATTCAACATGATTAACGACCTAAATAAAAAGGATTCTATCTCGAATCCTAAGAAAGAATCTTACACAGCAACAGGTTCCTTAAACTTTCCACATTGTTGAATTTGGAACATAAGGTCTCCTCCATTGACATACTCCATAACAAAGTAGAGGCGATCCTAAACACAAACAAATACATTTCTTTTTATTGAGATAGAAACTTCTTTATCTTCAATATTTTTCAATTCAAAAAGAAGTACTCACCATGGTTTGGAAACAGGAATGAAGTTGCACTAAAAATGGAGGCTTTGCACTCAATGCAAGGACTCTTTTTTCAACCATGGTACATTCTACATCATCATCTTGAATTATAATGTCCTTCTTCAATATTTTGATGGCATACAATTCGTCTGTACCCTTTCGTTCTGCCAGCATTACCTACACAACAACACAACAAAATTATAAAATCAATTTTTCATCAACATAGAAAATTTTTAAGACAAGGTGCTATATTGGACTTGAGAAAAGGAGCTACCTTTCCAAAACTGCCCTTTCCAAGAACCATGAGGAAGTTGAAATCTGTTGCTCTTATAACATCCTTCTTTCCCATGTTGTGAGGCACCTCTTTATCTGATGTCATGAGTGGCTTCTTACTTAAGGAGGTTTTCTGGGACAAGAAAAAATAAGTATAAACAGACAAATATGGCTTACAGCAGTTAAAATACTGCTCGATTCCCTGTTGGAAGCACTACTGCTATGTTTACTTATTATTCGAATAAAGTCGAACAGAAGTACTTCGTGACAGCATAGCAAGTTAATGACTCCATAACAAGCATTCATAAAATTGACTCAATGAGACTCAATGAGACTCAAAGGCTACAATAAGGCGTAACCTACTAGTTAATTCTCATCTCAAATATTACCAACTTCTCGTCTCAAAAATACAAATTGGGGCTGATTCCAGTTGATATAAAATGCAAGCCCAAATTCTCAGAATATCGTAGGTAGTGCTTTAATCACTATTCCCAAATATTAGTGGAATAATATGATCGTTTTAAGCAGAGGCTTATTTCCAAATAATTCGGTTGAATGCACATGAAAGGCAGGTTTAAATTGGATGTGGGCGCAGACATCACATAGGCAGAGAGCATTAAGGATAGAAAGACAAGACGTAGAGATGAATGTAATTTCACATTTACGGAGAATTATTTTATGTAGTTAACAAAATTGATTATCCTGTAAATATTAGAGTTCAAAATAATTTTCATTTCTGCCAGCAAGCAATTTATTGTGACTTCACTATGGCAAATGTATACTGGCAAAAGCAGATTGCTCACAAGTAGTCATTTCGACATAACTACATTACTTTCATTGAAGTCCTTAGGTCTATGACTTGACTCCACTACTCTAAGAGAATAGCATGATTCTGGCGTGCTAGAGATTGCAGTAATTGCTACATGAGTTTATACAGCATGATTTATTTCAGGTATCTATTCCCAATCTAGGAACCATACTTAAGAAACATGGCATAACATTTAAGTTAAGTACCTGAAATTTCTTTCTAATATAATTAACATCACTATTCCATGCACCCTATATCTGACAATAGGCAAAATACTCAAAAAAAACTGCTCATCATATGAAAACGTTACAGATAAGAAAAGAGACTATTGCCCACCGATTGTCGTAGCTGGCTGCTCTTGCTAATAATTGTAGCTCCCTGGGATGACCGACGGGTGGGTGCAGAAAGCAAGCCATTAAGGCGTACAATAGTTTTCGTTAAACATTTTAGCACGGATTCCATTGGAAAAGTTATGATGCATTAACGAGCAAAATATGACACATATCAAGTTATGTACAGGGCAACCTTAGCTGTAGTTTAAGATCAATATCTATGTATCATACTCCTTGGTCTGGTTAGCGGGACTGCTGCCAAATAGATTGAGTCAAATGCATCAATGAAATACAAGAAAATTGAATGATCATAGAGCAGCTTCAAAGAAGATTGAATTTATACCGTGTGTATTTAGTTATTACTTTAATCATAATAGATTTAGAATACAGTACTAAGAAACAGAACAGACAAAAGATATACAAGACAGGTCTGCGCCCAGAAGGAAAGGCAAACTGAAAACCGATATGGAAGGAACAATAAGACAGACACATAGGAAGAAAACATTCTCAAAAAGCAAATGATAGAATGTTTGGCAAAGCATAAAAATAAATTGGTTTTTAAAGTAATACGAATATATATATATATATCACTTGGAAGTGTTGCTATACAAGATTTGTACAGCATCACAGACTTTAAAAAAACAAGAACTGCAAAAAAAAATTGCTATGTGGCAGGAGACTTGTATAGGTCCAGTGACACAATACAAAAAAACCACAATTGTTCCAAAATAGGCAAAAACAAAAACACTAAAAACAACAATAAACTGTTTTTTTTTTTTTTGGTTTGCTAGGGCTAAACTAAGTTTGTGTTTTCAAAAAGTATACACTACACAAAACAAAAGAACAAAAATATTTTTTTTTCTCCAGGTTTGAGCACCAACGGGAAGTATTTTCTTTTTCTGTATTGTATACATTTACTTGCTCAAGGACCAAAGGTGAGGAAAAAAGAGCCAAAGCTCAAAACACACTTGTGTGTCATTTGAAAAACTTATGAGCACACAATTCAGAGTTAAAAAAAAGGTGAGTTGAACTTATTATAGCATTGATTCACAGACAGTTCCAATGATGCCTAAAAAAAAAACTTTCTACTTACCCGCATTTGTGATTTCAGTTGTGCTAAGTCTGCACCCTCCTCAGGAACTGGCACATTATAAAATTCACCCTCCTCTTCAGTAAGAAGTTTGAACCAGCCCTCAACAGGTGCCTTCAGGAGCTCTGAGATGCCGAAGGACAAAGAGCCCATGAAGTCGTTGCGTGACGTCCTATCCCAGTCCCAAACCTCAATGAGAAGTCTCCGGTCTTTATCTTCTTGCTTTAGGTCGCTGAAAGAAGCAGAAAAAACATTGTAATTACTGTGATAAAAAAAACATACAAAAACGGACACTAAATTCATACGTACAACTGAATCGTTTCATTCCACACTGGATTCAATGATGATCTAATGGTTTTGGTTTTCTTTTTGACATTATCCTGGTCTGGGATCAGTTTGAGCTTGACGTAGGGGTCCGACAAGCCGTTGGGGTCCATGGGAATCAGATTCTTGCCTTGCCGTACTAGAAAGAAGAAGAGAACAGGATTATTATTTTTAAGAGTCGCACAGTGGCGCAGGCGGCCAAAACACTAAACGCGTTTAGAGCTCCTGAGTCGCTCTGACCAGGACTCGAACCGAACGTGTGACCCCACTAATGGATTCCTCGTTCGAAGAGCACACGTTCGGTGACCAATGGATTCCTCATACGGAGCGCAATCCATTGGTGGGGTCACACGTTCGGTTCGAGTCCCATTTAGCGTCTCTGGAGCTAAAAACCCGTCCGGGATTTTGACCGCCTCCGGCCCACTGTGCGCCGGCAATGGAGTGGCCGAGCGCGGCCGAGCGCAGCAGACGGCATCCGTCCCACCTTCGATGGTGAGCTTGCTGCCCTGGGTGTGGATCTTGAGCTCGATGCGGCCTCTCCGCTCCGTGTGGTCGCAGCCGCACAGGTTGGGGACGCTCTCTTCGCACCGCTTGTGCACATTCATGTCGCACACTGGAACAGACACGAGGACACGGTCAGAGACAGGTCACCGACTTCCCCGTCAAAGACACCGAAGGGCACTAAGGCTTCTTTCCAATTTTGCCAAAGACAATAAATTATCAGGAGGAAACGGGAGGGCAACGATCCTGAAGAGGCTACAGAGACTCTTTGTAAAGACGTCACAGAAATGCGGGAAAAGGCGAGACAAATTCTAGGTACGTACTGCGCACAGTGGGTCAGAAGAACGTTGAGGAGGCCAAAATTCTAGACGCGTTTTGAGCTCCAGAGTCGCTGAATAGGACTCGAATCGAACGTGTGACCCCACCTATAGATTGCTCTCTAAACGAGGAATCCATTGGTGGGGTCACACGTTGAATTCCAGTCTGGAGCTCAAAACGTGTCCGGGATTTTGGCCGTCTCAACGTCCTACTGTGCTGCGGGAAGCTAGAGGCTCTCTCGTGAAAAAGCCAACTCTACCGTGAGTCAATGCATCAAGTCTAACAATAATAAGAGTACGAATGACAATAATAATAATAATAATAATAATAATAATAATAATAATAATAATAATAATAATAATAATAATAATAATAAGCAGAAATATATAATCCCTGAATGCTTGGGATCGATTGAAGCCTCTAAAAGTATCTGCTGTTGAAAAGGCTCACTCAAAGCTAGTGTCCAGCGAGAAGGGATGGGTGCGGTCGTTTCGACGGCACGTAAGTTAATAACTTGATTCACTCTGAGTGGGGACAGGAGAGCAAAACAAGAAGTAAACTAAGCATTAATTAACCTACAGCAAAACTTTAAAATAAGAACAAGGTGAGTATAAGCCCAGGAAGAACGCTCTCTGTTCGTACTTTGGAAGCCAACGAAGAAAGAATTTCGGTTTTCCCCACAATGCCTGGAAGCTACCCTTACGGTGAAATCAATATATAATCGTGTATAGAAGAGTGACGTTGGTGCGTGTTGCATCAGAATCAAAGTGGTGATTTACTTTTCTCGCTTTAAAAATAAAAAGGTCTGCTTCCAGTAAAACAGAGCGCGTGGTAAAAACACCGGCTCAAAACCCATAAATGCGACTGGTTTGTAAATTAAAATTAGTGCAACGATAAGAATTCATTCCAAATTAAAGAACGCTGACGGGAAGACTTTCACCTGCTTGCCTGGCGCCGCTGTCTACTTACCTCGGGTTCAGGACAACTTTGCTATGCCTACGTTACCAAAAAAAAAGAGTGTACAGTCTTTCTGGCATCCCGCTAGGATTTTGACGGAGGGTTTAAAAGGTAAGGAATAACTTCGAAAATCAACAGCTGAAAAACGTTTCGAGCAGCCCGTTTCTATCCCCATGCAGAAAGGATTTCACCAAACCAAAACGGAGTCCCTCATTTTTCTCACCGTAGGTCCCGTTACGAGAAAGGTCTGGAAAAGAACTCGAAGAGTGCAGGTCCTTGAATCGTATCCTTATTGGCTGAGCGATAGTTAACTTGGATTCTGCATGCCAGTAACACTGGAAACGAGAAGATACTTCAAAGTGATCTATAGATTGTTTAATTGAATCGTGCCCCGGGAAGAAGGGAGTTTAGTGTCCTAATGCTATGTCTGTGTGAGCCTATGTTCAGGGGACTACCATATCACCCGCTAACAGGCCATTTCACCATTTTATTGTTTGATTTAGTTGCCTTGATGTTTTATTTTAGAGGTCGGGCAGAGAGAAGTACCGGCCAACTACTCCGGAACAAGGGGGTCTCAGCAAAACTATAGCGTTGAGGGTAACTTGATTGAGAAGCGTTCTCTAGCTCAAAACGCGTTTATACATTGGAAGCTACGTCGAAAATATTAACTGTTGAATGTTATTGACCAATTAAATAAAACATGACAACATCATTGATTCTTTCACAATGAAACATTTTCGATATTTTAGCCAAAACATAAAATAAAAAAGGAAAACATAAGGCAAACGAAACAAATTACCCGACGCAGTTGAATCAATTTTACTTACCTCCGGAATAATAGCATTTTTAGGAGTTTTAATCTCTACTATGGTACGAGTGCTTCTACGTCATTTAAGTGCTTGCTAATCTTGAACGAGAGTCTATGCCGTTTAAAGTAGTATCACAGTGGAATGAATACAGTACTGTTATATCCACATTAAAAGCGAATCTACAATGTTACTCATGAAACATTGACGTCATGTACAGGCAAATTATTACGTGTAAACCATAATACCGAAGGTGTTACGGCAACGTTAACACTAAATGACTAAGTTATCTCTATAAAAATTAAGAATCGGGAGGACTTGAACGACTTAGTTTTAGCAGTTTCTTTATTTAGCAAACCGCACGCCGATGAGTGAGATCTCCCGTAATGCACAACTTTCACCCTAATGTCCTGCGATAGGAGCAAAAGTGGAAGCACCACGGGAAAACTTACGCCAGCGGTGACGGGGTTTTATCATCATTATTTTTTTATTATTTAGGCCTGCGTAGAAAGCTAACCCACCACCTTTGCTAAGCCCGTGGGACCAGACTACCACCAGGCAGAGCCCCGACCACAGAGCTCTGTCGAAGGAGTCTCTGAAGGACGACCACAGCCTGACCATTAATAATTTAAAACAACCACTCCACCTGGATCTCGAAATCAAAAGGAGAGACTAAGTAAAGTCAAGGAAAGTCATCTCGCAACGCGGCTGCGTCACACAGCAACGAAAAAAAAGAGGGGAATGTCCTTAGGAATAATTTAAAATTGATTGAATGGTCAGGCTGGATCCAAGCCAGGGTTCTACTGTAACGAAACAAAGTGCACAGTTTTAGAAGTCCTTATCTCATAAACGGCCATAATTACGAGTGCTGCACAAAGGGCAACCGAATTCATTGCAAAATTACAGTTTGGAACCTTCTCCTTTCATGGCCCTATACTTTCGACTGCAGCCGTTCATGAGATACGCACTCCTTCAAAGGCGATCCTTGTTGAACGTCACAGCGCCCTGCCTGCGCCCTTGGGCCCTTGGGCCCTTCGGCCCTGTGCCCTGGGGCCCTGTGCCCTGGGGTACCGTGAGGCCTAACGTTACCTGAGCACTTGAGTCCCTGGTGGGAGAGCCCATGCAGCATGGATCCGCAGTGGTCGCAGAACGTAGGTGTCAGGTAGGAGAACACTTCCCACTTGTGTTTCTGAGTCTCCGCCTGCAGGCCGAACAGTCACACATACAGCTCAGTCCACTGCGGCTGATGGGTCACGGCCAGCCCCTCGCCCCGCCTCGCCCCAGAGTTACCCCTCGCCGCCCTGCGGCCGGCCTGACCATGGTGAACGCGGTGGTGATGGTGGAGGAGGTGGTGATGATGGTGAGAAGGTGGGCGGGTGGCCGCGGCGGTCAGGCAGGCAAGCACATCAAGAACAACAATAACACCGAAAAAACACCAAAAAAAGAAAGGGAGAAAAAGAACAAAAAACGATAATAAAAGTAAAATGAGCGCGCAAACATATGAGGCGGCAGGCACACAGAGCACTCGGTTCCAGCGGTGAGAATCCGGTCGCCTCGCCACGCCACGCCAGAGACCCTTTGGTGCCCAATAGTAGTGTCCAGACACTGGTAAAACAAGTACACCGGTGCAAAAGAGGTGAGACAAAAACTGATTTCAAGCTGTGCCGCTCCAGAAAAATATTAAAAAATAAAAGGATGATGGGAAAAAGTGCACCACAGTGTCAGGAAAGAGTTGCAGTGCCGACCACCTTGACTGCGCACCGTGGGCCAGAGGATCGGCGCACGGCCAAAACTCCAGACGCGTTATGAGCTCCAAAGTCGCTAAATGGGACTCGAACCGAACGTATACGACCCCTGCGAACGAGGAATCCATTGATGAGGTCACACGTTCGGTTCGAGTCCCATTTAACGACTCTGGAGCTCAAAACGCGTCCAGAGTTTTGGCCGGCCGCGCCGGTCTTCTGGCCCACTGTGCCGTTTTCTCGTTGTGTGTTGTGTGTGTGGCCGTGGCGTGGCTCGGCGCGGCCTGCTCCGCCGCGCGGGTTACCTTCGCACTTCATGCCCTGGTGCAGGACTCCGTAGAGCAGCGACCCGCAGTGGTCGCAGAAGGCGGGACTGGCATACGTGTGCACCTTGAAGCGGTGCTTGGTCCTCGTGGCCTGTGGAGGACGTCTCGTGTACAACCAACCAACCTCAAGGCCCCTCCACAAGACCCAAACCCGCTACCCAAACCACACTGTCCAAAACATGACCCAAACCATTGCCCGAACTAAACACATATACATCCCTAACTAAACACACACACATCACACTCTACGCGACACTGACATCTGCGAAAGAAAAAAAAAAGTATTAGGCATTCGCTTTGCTCCCGTCGTTAAGAGCGAAGGGACCCATCAAAGCGATTAACTTGGCGAACTCCCCGATGACCCAAACCGAGGTGCCACAGAGAAAGCAGCCGCTACGACCACCAGCAGATACAACTGTACAAACAAAGGAAAACAGCAGACACAACAGCAACTGTGCGCCGGTGCAACACAACATGGGTCAAAAACTGGACCTCTGTACGCGCAACACATTGTGGCAAGCATAGACCCCCTTTGCAAACGGTGCCAAGAAAAAAAAAAAAAACAAATAAACGTGCGCACTTTTTTCCCACAGTGCGTGTAATTACACATTAAATTTTTATTGCTTTGAAAACTTTTTTTTCTGAGTCCGTTTTTCTCCGTCCGTTGTCAGCGAGCAGTAAGCCAGCAGCGCCGCGGCAGTGGGAAGGAATACCAAAGTGTTTCCCCCACCCCCTTCCCCCACCCGCCACGGTCGTCTGGTCTTGAGGGACACTTTTCACGACACGACTACTTGTTCCGTTATGAGCGAGTAAAAACGCTCCCACTGGGCGCTTGTCCTTTCCGGTCCGCTTCCGGTCACGACCGCGCACCGAATGGCTCCGACAAAAAGGAAAACATAACAAAAAAAAAACCTCAGATCATTTTAATGTGCGAAAGAAAAAGGACTCTTGTTCCAAAAAAAAAAAATTCGCGCGAGAAATTTTTATTTTTGGAAAAAAAAACCGAACGGGTAAGTATAATCCCTCTGTTATGTCGACACCATCAGTCAAGGAGCGCTGGGTGAACCTGTCACGTCACTGCAGGCGAACAACATTTGCGGCAGCAAAAAAAATAAAATATGAAAAATAACAAAATTAAAATAACAAACTGAAAGTGCGGACTTTATTCGCGCAGCTCATCAAAGCCTCCGCTATGAAACACCCCTCCGGACGGCACCGGCTAGCCTCTCCACGGGGTCCCAGGGGGTGGGGGCACCACGGCATCACAGGATGAGGCTGTCTCGACGGACAGACGGACGCACGGTGGGCCGGAAGACCGGCGCAAGCGGCCAATATTCTTAGACGCGTTACGAGCTCCAGAGTCGCATAAACAGAACTCGAACCGAACGTGTGACCCCCACCAATGGATTGCTCTCCGAACGAGGAATCCAGTGGTAGGGTCACACGCTCGGTTCGAGTCCTGTTTGACGAACTCTGGAGCTCAAAACACGTCAAGAGTTTTGGCCGCCGGCGCCGCTCTTCTGGCCCACTGTGGGACGGACGGACAGACAGGCGTGAACTGGTGCAGTCTTGCAGTCTAACGCCTGTGACGGAGGCCATAGGCCGGCCCGCTGTGCACTCTCGCTCACCGGGTTGCCTACCCCCGGGCTCGCAGGCGTCTGGCCGCGCTGCTGCTGCTCCCAGTCGCTCTACAAGGCAAACAGACACGGCACGGGCAGGCTGTTACACTGGCACGGCCGCACGGTGGGCCCCATGGCCGCGCGGTGCCACACCACACCGGGCACCAGGAATGGCGGGCCAGGCACAGTGGGCCGGAGGCGGTGGAAATCCCGCGGACGGGTTTTGACCCCCAGGCTCGCTAAATGGGACTCGAACCGAACGTGTGACCCCACCAATGGATTGCTCTCCGAACGAGGAATCCATTGGTGGGGTCACACGTTCGGTTCGAGTCCCATTTAGCGACTCTGTGGCTCATGACGCGTCTAGAGTTCTGGCCGGTCTTCTGGCCCACTGTGTCAGGGACGGTCAGGGAGTGGCCGCCACCAGAGGATAGCCGATAGCGGCCGAAATGGGAGTCCAGTGGGCCGGCCGGGGCCCGGCCGGGCTACACTGCCCCGACAACAAAGCATTACTTTCATTCTGAAAGGGATGGATCGGGTGGTCAACGGAGTGGCCACACGATTGCGCCGATAGCTCCCCCCGCGTCATAGCGACAGCGGCAACATGGCTAAGCTGCAAGAGAAAACGCAATTAGTGTGATTGAAACGGACACTGCTGAAAACGAGCCCCACAGACAAAACAAGAAACTGCACGAATAGATGGAGAATCATAATGCAATGACCGCTCAACGGTTGACGCACAATATATAGAAAGCAGCGAAATGGTTCTACAAAAGTAAACCATGTTTGCGACGCTCTGCTTTTGAATTTGTGAAATCTAATCTCCAAAACTTCCCAAAACAAACGAACTTGAAAACGACGATGACTGCAAACTCTAGGGACGACCGTGACAACCCCTTTGCCAGTAGCTGACCTGCACACACACACACAAACACACACTCCCAGACACAGACATACCCACACACGCACACAATCACACTCCCGCATGCCACCGCACCGAACCAAGGCAGCAACCACAGCAACCGCAACGACCACAGCAACCGCGGCACTCAGTCAGTACCCGGCCAGTACCACCGGACAGCGGCCAGTCTTCTGGCCCACTGTGCAGCGTCAACTTACGTCGGAGTCGGGACCTTTGTCGGCGCCGGGACACGTGAAGGACACGTACTCATGGCAGCGCTTGTGTACCACGAAGCTGCAGACTGCAACAGAAACAAAGAGAGGGAGATGGAATTAAAGACGGAGACACGCGGCGTTCTGCGCTGCTGGGAAAGGGGGGAAAAAATAAAGAAAATAAGGAGGAAAAAAAGAGAAAAAGAAAGGATTTGGAACGCGTTGCTGCGCTATTTGCACGAGGCCCGACCAATCTCGTCTCGTCCATGTTTGTTTTGACAGTCCCCCAGTACGGCGAAGACAGCACGTAGAGAGAGAGAGAGAGAGAGAGAGAGAGAGAGAGAGAGAGAGAGAGAGAGAGAGAGAGAGAGAGAGAGAGAGAGAGAGAGAGAGAGAGAGAGAAGGGGGTGGGGACGCAGCAACAGTTACCAGCATTCTTTGGAAATCGATCAACCGGAAAACAATATAACTACGCTGGAGAAAATGAAAGGGAAAAAATCCTCCGGGCTTTTTTAAAGCGACAACAGATTCTTACAACAACATCAACGCTTTTTTCGTAACTTTACAGAGAAAATTCATGCAGCCATTTTGCTCCATTAAAATGGCCATTTTTTATCCAACTTCATTCGAGACAAAGGTCAGCTGAGACGTATAAATTCACAAACCCAGGGACATCGACCAACTGACTAGAGGTCATAGCAAAGAACGACTCTCCATCCTCCTCGTCCATCCTAGAAAATCAAATCAAATCCCGCAAAAAAAAGAAGAAGAAGAAGAAAAGAGCTGACACCTTAAGGTATCTTGTAGTTTTAGGCATGTTTTAAGTGCAAAGGTATCACTGCTAAAAAAAAACGGTATTTTCCTCCCTTGCCTCTACCGTGGACGGTGCAAGTCTGTCTACGTCGTGCATCGCAGCTCCGCGGCACGCCACGCCACGCCACGCCACGGATGAATGCAGGATGGTCCTATGGACCGCGGCGTCTGCGCTGCCGTGGTCGATGCCGTGCGGCCTGGAGTGGCATGGGGAGGGGAGGGGGGCGTCGGGTGGCGTGGAGTGGGCGCCTGTATAGGCTCCGCGTCGAGACGGGGGGCGCCGCTAAATCACTATTCCCTCGCCCTCCTTCCTCGCCCCCCTTTCCGATCACCCGCGCCATTTTACTTCGCTCATTACTTAAGCCCCCCGGCCTGCCACAATCCAGATTTTAAAATTCGCATGCTTTATATTAAACTTTTACGCAGAGCTACAAGTGCCTAGCCGCTTAGTAGAGCGCATATTCAGCGAATTTTTGGTGGCAGAGTAGCGCCGCCGGGGAAACTACAATGGGCAAGTATGGCAACAGCTGCAGCAGCGCCAGGCAGCGCACAGTGGGACAGAAGACCGTGTGGGCGGCCAAAATCCCGGACACGTTTTGAGCTGCAGAGTCGCTAAATGGGACTCGAATCGAAGGTGTGACCCCACCAATGGATACCTCTTCTGGAGAGCAATCTATTGGTGGGGTCACCCGTTCGGTTCGAGTCCCATTTAGCGACTCTGGAGCTCAAAACGCGTCAACAATTTTGGCCGCCTCAACGGTCTTCTGACCCACTGTGCAGCGCCCACCTTATGCCTTATCAGGCACAGCAACAGTGCCTCGCCGCGCCGTGCCTCAGGCAGGGTCCTCCAGTCCTCCGAGGCGGGGCCTAAGTCGAGTCGAGGGTTGGCGGCTGCCCTCGCCGCCAGCCTCGCCAGCCCCGCCAGCCCCGCCAGCGCCGCCCAGTCAGCAGCCAGGCAGCTTGGCGGTAATATTCCGAAAACGACGCGGCGAGAAGAGAAAAATGGAAACTCAACTCCGCCCGGACCACCGCGCCGCCACGCCACGGGAAAACGGAGCGGGTTTACTTTCCGCATAGAGCCAGCCGCGGCTACACTACTAAAATTAAATTGGGTGATTCTGGACCCAGAAATCAAGTAAGATTTACTTGATGCAAGTAATTTTTTGCATTAATGTGCCTAAGTAAAGTTCTGATATGAGTGAAGTAGAAATATTCTTGATATGGTTAGAGTTGAATCAATGCAAAACCTATCAGTATTGATCTGACACTCAATTTAGCTTGAATCAAGTATTTTTAATCAAGAATAATATTTTACTTGATTCAAGAAATCATTTTTCTGGGTGTAATGCACCAGTCACAAACTCATACAACACGAAGTTCTCCGGAAATTCCCATAATTTTTTTTTTTTTTACAGTAGGAGAGGCAAAACCGCACGGAGGAAAAGGGAGGCGGCTCGTTTTTGTTTTTTTTTTCTTTTTTCAAATCATGCCATAAGTAACTTAGCCCTGCCCTTCCTTCTGTCCTTCCAAGGTCCTTCCTCCTGCACCCACATCACGCCTCGGCTGCCACCAAGTCCAGCTCGCCAAACTTCTTTCTTCCACGCTCGACCCACCCTAACCTAACCCGCATGCGGCGCGGGGCCCTGCTGGGGCCCTGCCGGGGCTCTGCTGGGGCCCCGAGAGACCAGACAGCAGCCCTGACCATAAGTGCATCAAAGAAGACCAAGGGCAGGCAGGGTGGTTACGCAACCCGGTTGCTCCAAGTCCCCCCCACGTCTCGCACGCCATTCAGGGACGAGCCCCCAGGGAAGCGGGCGGGGCGGCGTGCAACACGGCGTTCAACACACTTTTAATATCTCCTCGTTGTCCATTTGCGGAGGTCGCAATGCCGGCGAGGCGAAGAACAAAAGGGGAGGGGGAAGAAAGAGAGAGCGGGAGGGCAAGAGAGAGAGAGAGAGAGAGAGAGAGAGAGAGAGAGAGAGAGAGAGAGAGAGAGAGAGAGAAAGAGAGAGAGATAGAGATAGAGAGAGCAAGAGCAAGGCGAGCAAGGGGTGCAACCGAATATCCCACTCAAGTCGGTGGCGCCCCTCCCCTCCTTCTCTCCCGCGAGCGCTCGGTCGTGTTCGTGTGTCCCGCGCGCAATTATCATCCTCTGCCGGAGCCTTTCTTGTTGGCCTTCCCCAGGCAGGACCACGAGCACAGCGGACAAAACGACGCAGAAGCGCGGACTGCCGATGGTTCGTTCGGCGGCGTAAGATTTGCATGCCAAATCTGCGTCTGGAAACGGACTGCTGGCGCTGTGCCAATCAGCATACACACACACACACACACGTGCCTGTGCGTGTGCGCACGTATGTATGTGTGTGAGTTTTCTCTCTCTCTCTCTCTCTCTCTCTCTCCTCTCTCTCTCTCTCTCTCTCTCTCTCTCTCTCTCTCTCTCTCACACACACACACACACACACACACACACACACACAGAGAGGACTGCGTTGGAGTTGCTAATTGGCTCGCTATTAGCAGATCCCGTACTAATACACGGCTACCGGCCACACTGCCGCATCGCCGCATCGCGGCTGGTTGACGAACAACAAACCAAAAAAAAAGGGGGAAAAGAAAAGGACATTTCAAAAAAAATATATGTGGAAGGCACTGCGACCGACCGAACGAACGACCGAACGAGCGAACGAACGAACGAACGAACGAACGAACGAACGAACGAACGAACGAACGAACGAACGAACGAACGAACGAACGAACGAACGAACGAACGAACGAACGAACGAACGAACTGACGGACGAACGAACGAACGAACGAACGAACGGACGGACGGACGGACGAACGAACGGACGAACGAACGAACAGGAACAAGGGACTGGTGTGCAGCGCGGTGCTTCCCGGCGATTCCTGATTCCTGGCCCTTGACAGACGGACAGGGCACTATAGAGTGCCTAACCTAACCAAGGCTACTTCGTGCCTAAAAAAAGAAAAGAGGCTGCGAAAAGCGTTTCTAGTTCTGCGATGGCCGATTTGGGAGAGCGATCACGTGCGTGCCGTTCCTCACATTTGCGTGTGAATGGAAGGGAATGGACGCACTCCCTCGCCGCGTCGCCAAAATGAAAATGGAAACACAAAAATAAAATACTGTACCGGCGCGCCATTTTGACAAGATGGAGCGCAAAGACTCTATTTTATTTTATTTTTCGTATTCGCTGTCCCCGGAGCCTGTGCACAGCGCCCCAGGCATCCGTGGCGGCTTGTAAATGGGATGCCCCCTTCCCTCCCCTCTCCGCCCTGTCGAACGGGATGGAGTGGCGAGGCCGACGGAGGGGGCAGAAAGAAGAGAAGGGGTGGAAGAAGAGGGTGGCAGCAGGAACCAAATCAGAGAGAGAGAGAGAGAGAGAGAGAGAGAGAGAGAGAGAGAGAGAGAGAGAGAGAGAGAGAGAGAGAGAGAGAGAGAGAGAGAGATGAGGCCGGCAGGGCTGTGGGGTAGTCTTTTGTTCAGGCGGAGCGTCAACGACAGGCAAAGCAAGACGTCGGCGTGTCATGAGAGGGTGCTCGTCTCGTCGTCGAGACTCCGCCCCGCCCCGCCCCGCCCCGCCCCGCCCCGCCCCGCCCCTCTGCTCATCTCCAAAACTTTAACGTCTCTCCATTTTTTGCCGCTCACCAGCGATCGTAATCCACAACCGTTTTTATACGGCAAAAGTGATTCCACCGACAATTTTTTTTTATTAAATGCTAATACAGCTTCATTGTGTCACACTGGCGGTGTCATCTAAGTTCTTTTTCCCTCCGGGGTCAGTGCCTCCGTCTACGCAAAAAGAGATTCCTCTAGCGCAAGTCAACTTTAGTGGAGAGGTGCACGGAGGCCAGTGCGAGTTGAACACGGGGCAAAGAAGCGTGGGGAAGACGCACGAGATGTCTCTCAAGACGACGCAAAGAAAAGCACAGTTCACACGGGGCAAGGCACAGTGGGCCAGAAGATCACCATCACCATCATCAGCACTGTTAGGCGGCGGCGGCGGCGCGCGCCACTTGGCCACACAAAACCTCAGCTCTGCGCCACGGAAGCAGGAATCCCTAATGAAAACGTCCAAAGCACAAAGCGGCCAAAAGTATTTCGACTGTTTCGTGAGGCATCTCGAGCGGAGCCCTGACTCGGGCGGGGCGGGGCGGGGCAGGGAGGGGCAGGGAGGGGCGAGACCTCAGGTATTTTCAACATTTTCTGCTCACGGGGAAGAAACAAGGAAGCACCCCCGACGAGGGCAACGGAAGAGAGAGAGAGAGAGAGAGAGAGAGAAATTGAAATTATTTATTTTAAGATTATATACATTAGGGCTAAGGGAGCCCCGTTCCCGTACATAATCTGCTCTCTCATTATAAAAAGAAAAAATACTTTTATCTTAACATGTTAATAGAAATATAACAAAAAACAGAGTAATTGCACAGTATCACAGTTGAGTTAGTATTCAGCTAACAGAAGTTTCTTTATACGCTTCTTGTAACAGTGATATGATAGACCTAGTAGAGGCTGAAGATTAAATTTATTATAGATTTTGCATGCCATAACAGTAAATGATTTCGCATATTTTTCAGTTCTATGTTGTGGGATGGTTAATAAAGTATTTCGCTGTCTAGTACTTGCTCCACTACCAGTAGCTGCTCTCTTAAATTTTTTAAATTTATCATATAAGTAGGACGGCTTTTTTTTTCTAAAAATATTCCATATTTGCAATGAAATGCTCAGTGTGAAATTTTCTTTAACTTTGAGCCAGCTAATTTTTTTGTAGTAGGGAGTTACATGCCCATCTTTACGTAACTTGAATATGTATCTTATACATGAGTTTTGTAGTCTTTGCAGCCTATTTATATCAGTCACATGCATATCAGACATCACAGAGCTTCCATAGAATATGTGCGGTAAGGCAATACTACTTATGATACGAGCTTTGATTTCCGATGGTATAAACAAGGCATTTCTTCTCAACTGGGCTAAAATAGTTAATACCTTTTTACAGACTTGATCTACATGACTGCCCCAGGTCAAAGTATCATCCATTACAACACCTAGATTTCTTGCTGAACAACAGTATTCTAGGGGTTTGCCATCAATACGTATTTGAGGGATGGTATGCTGGCTTAACTGGTTTAAATATTTTCTACTGCCTAGAATCATAGGTTTAGTTTTGTCCACATTGAGATAAAGATTATGATTAGTAGCATACTTTATAAGAATAGCAATTTCTTGTTCCACAGTGTTTACAGCCTCACATTGCTGACCAATTTTAAAGCTTAGGAAATACTGCAAGTCATCCGCATAGAGGTGCACAATACCTTTCTTAAATATACTTGGCAAATCATACACATACAGCAAGTACAGTAATGGTCCGAGAACAGATCCTTGTGGTACCCCAGTACAAACAGTGGCCCATTTTGAGACACAGTTGGGTTTAATCACAACTCTTTGTTGTCTATCTGTCAGATAAGATTGAAACCAAGCAACAGCAGACCTCGAAAAACCTAAAGCAGACAACTTTACTAACAGCAAGTCATGATGCACTCTGTCAAATGCTTTACTGAAATCAAATAAGACCAGAATGCCGAGCTCTCTGTTATCAATGGCTGACCTAATATCGTCAGTTACCTTTATTAGCGCTGTAGTCGTGTTGTGACCAGCCCTAAATCCGGATTGCAGAGAGTGTATAGTATTATATGCGTTTACATAATTGCTCACCTGCCTATGTACAATTTTTTCCAGAGCCTTGGCAATAACACATAAATAGCTGACAGGCCTATAGTCTTTTGGTAACACAGGATCAGATACCTTGGCTACAGTAATTATAAGAGCTTTCTTCAATATTATTGGAACAATGCCATGTTGTAAGCTACAATCAAAAATATGACATATTACAGGAACTATATATAGAAGACACAGTTTGAGCATTGCAAGTGACACATTATCTACTCCTACTGCATTGGATTTAATACTGCTTATGGCCTCTATGACATCCTCCGGAAGTACATATCTAAAGTAAAACAATTCCTGTCCATTGGGTGGATCAATAGCTGCATATGATTCAATAGTTTCCATTACAAGGTCTGGGTCAGAAACAGTTGCAACATTTGAGTAATGATCAACCATGACATCTGGAGGGATGTGACATTCTTTACTGTTTTTGGATTTGCCAATACCTAGACTTCTGACACCTTTCCATACTTCCTTACTTGAACAGTTTTTATGAAACGTTTCATGATAATATACAAGTTTTGCATTCCTTATTGCCTGCTTTGCAAGGTTTCTCAATTTAATATATTCCTTCCAGTAGCTTATTATTTTATGCTTACCATATTTCTTCCTAACTTTGTCCCTTTCTCTCATTAGTTCTCTTATTTCAGACGACATCCAGGGGCTGGAGGTGTTCTTCACCTTTACACTTCTTTCTGGTGCATGTTTATTAAATAATTCTAAAATTAATCCATTAAAGCATTCCATTTTACCATCAAGTGTTGGCTCCTCGTACACCCCTCTCCATTCTATATCAAGTAAATCTTTTTCAAAACAGTTCATATCTATTTTTTTAAAGTTTCTGTAAGTAATTACTTTTGGGACAGGCTTTGGAGTAGACAGATCTAGACAGACATATAATAAATCATGAGCCGAGAAGCCAGGGGCAACACACTTACAGAATTCATTAACTAAAGGTTCACAATTTGTGGCTATTATGTCTAGTGAAGAGTCACAACTTGCAGTATGAAAAGTAGTTCCATATGGTATGCATTGTAAGTTGCATGAGTTAAGCATCAGTTCCACAGCTGCTGTTTCACCACTTCCACTTCCAAATCTGGCATTGATATCTCCAGCTACAACAACATACTCATAATTAGGTAACAAATTGTACAGATCATTTGTGAATTCATCAAGAAAGCCTACTTTTGGTGGACGGTATATGCAAGCGAACAGTAATTTTACAGAACACAACTGAATTTCTAATATAATATACTCAGGTTTGTAACAATACACAGGAGAAGTAGACAAAACTTTAACTCTTACATCCTCTTGAACATATATAGCAACACCCCCTCCTCCTCTACCAACACGATCATTCCTATACACACTATAGCCCTGTAATAAATCTTTACTTCCTGACTTATAAAATGTTTCAGACACAGCAATCATATTAACACCTGAATTTACAAATATATCACAAAATTCTTCATAGTGTTCGTTATCATTCAATGACTGTGCATTAATATGAACGACATTGAGTTTGAGACCTTTATTTTTAACTTTGGCTTGAATAAATTCCTTAAGACACCTTTGGTTTGCTGCCATGACTAATAATATCAACAACAACAATAGTGCCTAATTTAAATCACTTTATATAAACTTGTTGAAGTCCACTTCACCATAAATTTGAATAACACTATTATCTTCTCTTGATTTTTTAGCAAGTATTTTTCCATTATTATACCATATGATGCCGTATCCTTTTGGGTGCCCAGCTTGCTTGGCCCTCCAGAGCAAATCTTTCCACTGTTGGCAGAGATGTGTGTTGAGAAACACTCGGTTAGTGGAGTTAGTGGCACAGACATCTTTAGCTATTAATGGGACTTCTCGCTTCTTCGCCAACCATTCCTCTCGTTTGCTCCTGGTACTAAATTGAGCAATAATCTTCGGTGGCCTATTACCACGAGATGGAACCCGATGGACTACATCAATATCTTCTTCAGAATATTCTACATTTAGCTTTATAGCTATATTTTTCATAACTTGTTTAAGATTCTCTCCTTGTTTTTGTTCAACACCATCTATTTCTATGTTTCTATTTCTTGAATATTGCTCGGCCTCTCTCATTCTGTACTGCAATTCCCTTATGGTATTATCCTTTAAATCAATAGAGTTTTGCATTTCTTCAACTTTCTTTTCCATCTCCCCAATTTTTATTTTATTTTCTTTCATTTCTTTGATTGCTTCCTCATATTGCTCACTAAGAAATGCAACACTTTTTTCCAGTGTCTTCACCCCTTCCTTCAGATCATCAAGTTTGTCCAGTTTGGAAGTAACCACTTGCATGAAATTTCTCATTTCTGCAGCAGTGACAGCTTTGTTTGAGGAATCCAGCTTCCGACACTCCTGGCATTTCCAAATGGCTTGCTTAGTTTTTCTCCATGATGCTTCACTGATGCCTGCGCATTCAAAATGCAGCTTGCAGCCTTTGCCCGAACATACTACATGCTCCGGACGAAGTTCCTTTTCGCAGACGTCACAGTCTTCCATGTTTATTGTTTATTATGACAGTGTCACCAACCGACTTCAGCTGTATGCCCACTGCTGGACCGAGTGGCAGACAGTGCTGCCAACCTTCAGTCTTGCTTTCGCTGACCACTACTGGCAGGCGGTGAATCTGGTTAGGTGTCCTAACCTCAAAACACTGACACAGCCCGGTGATACAAATTCACAATACGTTTACAAAAGGAGTCACACAGCAGCACCAACACTTCTATTGCCTCCCCGTCACTAGGCAATGCACTGAGAATAGAGTATATCACGAGACATAGTCTGTTTTAGGCAAAAAGTTCACTTCAGGCGGGACCGTGCCGAGACCGCACTCTCCTGCTCTGCACGAGAGAGAGAGAGAGAGAGAGAGAGAGAGAGAGAGAGAGAGAGAGAGAGAGAGAGAGAGAGAGAGAGAGAGAGAGAGAAAGAGAGAGAGCAAAAAAGGAAGTGCTGCGCACTGCGCGTCGGAGCCTAGCAAAGCTCAGTGTCTGCATCCGGGTCTGCCTGTCTCCCCAGGGGCGGGGCCAGGCAGGGGGGGAGGACTGAGCCGTGGCGGGGACACATGTTGCTCCGGGGGCGGCAGGACGGCCACCTCGCCGGCCCCAAGGCGGCCCCCTACTAGCAGAACGCCACGGCGCCACCACACAGTGGGCCCGAAGACAGGCGGGGACGGCCAAAACTACTCTAGACGCGTTTTGAGCTCCAGAGTCGCTAAACAGGACTCAAACCGAACGTGTGACCCCAACAATGGATTGCTCCACGAACGAGGAATCCATTGGTGGGGTCACACGTTCGGTTCGAGTCCCATTTAGCGACTCTAGAGCGGCTGGAGTTTTGGCGCCGGCCGCGCCGGTCTCCCGGCCCACTGTGCGCCGCCGCAGAGACGCCGGGCACTTGGCTCGCCGGGGGCCTCATGGCGGTCGTGGAGCGCGTGAGCCTCTCGGCGGACTCCAAGCGGCGGAGTCGGGCGTCGAATCGCAAAGCACTCGCCGAGGACCATGAGGCCATGACATGCCATGCTGCCCATGGCTGGTGCTAGTGCCCATGCTTGGCCTAGCCCCTCATCTAAACTTGCAGACAACTTTGACTGCTTCAGTGCCGGCGGGGCGGCCGCCAGGGCTCCCGTGGGGGTAGCGTCCCCGGGCGGCAATGGCCCGACGCCCCCGCCGACGCCCCCGCCGACGCCCCCGCCGACGCAACAAACTCGAGCGTTAAATTCCACACGGCTCAAGTTGAAGCCGTCTTACGGCGCCACGCCTGTGCGCTGAGCCGCACCGCCCCAGGAGCGCTGAACCGGCGGCAAAAAGGGCAGGGCGAATTAGAAAAGGAAAACACGACAAAGGCTTTTCGGGCGGCGAGGCAGGGGGCAGGGAGTCGCGTCATATCAGCGTTCGCGCCAGCGTCCGCCCCGCGCGACTTCGCCCACATTTTCTCTCACCTCCCCTTTGCTCTGCGGCTCCCCACTCCCCACTCCCCACTCCCCACCCCGACTCTGCGGCGGCATGGCCTCGGCCGACATCTTTTTTCGATGAGGACGCCGACGACGGCCTTATCGAGTCGTCCTCCGCCTCATTGAGGTCCGCGAGGTCTCCTCGGACGCCGTCAAGTACCCCGTCCTCCTCGACCCGCAATCGACTTCTGCGCCTTCCAGCCTCACTGCCTGATCCTCTTCGCACAGTGGGCCAGAAGACCGGTGGAGGCGGTCCAAATCCCGGACGGGTTTTGAGCCCCAGAGTCAGTAAATGGGACTCAAGCTGAACGTGTGGCCCCACCGATGGATTGCTCTCCGAACGAGGGATCCATCGGTGGAGTCACACGTTCGGTTCGAGTCCCACTCAGCGACTCTGGAGCTCAAAACGCGTCTAGAGTATCGGCCGCTGGCGCTGCTGGCGCCGGACTTCCGGCCCACTGTGCTTCCCCTCCGGCGCCTGCCTCGGGCTGCCTCGACTTCAAGAGGCCAGGCGTCGCGGTCTCTGTCGCACTCATAGGGAAGCAGGGGGCGTCGCGACGCGAGGTGGTTGCGAGAGAGACGCCGAGCGACGAGGTGGCGCAGTTCGGAAACGCCCGCCTTGCCTGCCTCACGCGCGAGTCACGCGCAGGGAGGGCCAAGGTGCGACGATAGATATGCGGGTGGGGTGCCTTTCTCTGTCATGCAGAGGAAGTCTCTCTCCCTCCCCCTCTCTCCATCTTTCCTCTGTCTGCCTATTTCCCCCCCCCCCTCTCTCTCTCTCTCTCTCTCTCTCTCTCTCTCTCTCTCTCTCTCTCTCTCTCTCTCTCTCTCTCTCTCTCTCTCTCTCTCTCTCTCAGTACACACAAGGGCACTCAGGCACAGGCGTACTTGGACACACTCCCGACTCCCGCTCACACGCACTGAGGCACAGACAGACAGACACACACAGACACACACACAAAGAGAGAGAGAGAGAGAAGGTGTGTGTGCGTGTGTGTGTCTCCGACAGCTCGCCTGTGTGCGCACGCCCATGGAAGCGCGCTCAGTCTCAGGATGAAAATTTGATGATTCGAGCGAGGAAACAGTGCGCTTCACGACCGCTCTTTCCCCAACCCCCACTTCCCGAAAAAAAAAAAATTAAAAAAATGAAAAAGTCAGACCAGAGTGAGGTAGGTGGGGGCAGACAGACGTCGAGTGGGGCCCCGGCAGACGCAGGCAGCCCGGAGGTCGAACAGACCAAACCGCACGACTTGATTCCGCTCGACGCCGAGTCCTTGCGAGTTTGCCTCGGCCGGGTGCATCCCAGCGGCAGGCTGATCCACTGTCCCGCCACAGTAATTCCAAAAACTCCAACCGCAACAATATTCTTTGGCGAGTAAGTGAACCGAGTCGAAACTCCGCGGGGGCGCCCCCCCCCTCCTCCCACCGCGAGTGGGGGCGGGGGGTGGGAAAGGGGGGAGGTCTATCTCCGATGAGAATTTACGCCACAGGTAAGCCAAGAGCAGGGAGCGGCCAGCGCGCAACCCCACGCACAGTGGGACAGAAGACCGGTGAGGACGGCAAAATCCCGGACACGTTTTGGGCTGCAGGGTCGCTAAATGGATACCTCGTCTGGAGAGCAATCCATTGGTCGGGACACACGTTCGGTTCGAGTCCCATTTAGCGACTCTGGAGCTCAAAACGCGTCAACAATTTTGGCCGCCTCAACGGTCTTCTGACCCACTGTGCCACGGCCAGGCGCCGCCGTGCGCCCCGACAGCTGGGTCGCCGCCATGCCGTCTTTACTCAATTTAATACTTCGCAAAATGGCCCCACCCCCTTGCCCTAGGTCCTTCAGGGCTTGTATTTAAAATTGCACCCCCACCCCCACCCCGACACCCCCGATCGAGCAACTGCGCGGCACTCATGCAAGCTTAAAGATGACAGGAGGCCGCCCCAAAATCCGGACCCAAGTCTCGAACCTTTTGGCCCTCATGCATCTTTCCCAGGGCCGCCGGGCCGGGTGGGCTACACCGTGAGGGCCGGTGGCGGGGGAAGGCGGGCACAAAGACGATGGACCGACCGGAGCGGAGAGCAGGGTGTCGAGCGGCGCGTCCAGAGCGGCGGTGAAGTTCGCGGCACACAGTGGGCCGGAAGACCGTTGAGGCGGCCAAAATCCTACAAGCCGCGTTTCGAGCTCCAGAGTCGCTAAATGGGACTCGAATCGGAACATGCGACTCCACCAATGGATTGCTCTCCAGGCGAGGAATCCATTGGTGGGATCACACGTTCGATTCGAGTTTGGAGTCTGGCGACTCTGGAGCTCACAGCGTGGCTAGACGTTTGGCCGCCTCAACGTTCTGACCTGCACAGCCTGCGCCAAGCGTCCACGGCGTCGCGATGTCTTACCTTGGCACTGAAAGCCCTGCTTGCCGAAGCCCCTGCGACAGAGATAAAAGACCAACGTCAGTCCGCGAATACATTCAGACACGGTCAACAGGCCGAGCAGCCCGTGAGCACAGTGGGCCAGAACTAGGCGGTGGAAATCCCGGTCGGCTTTTGACCTCCAGAGTCGCTAAATGGGACTCGATCCGAAAAAAGACCCCATCAATAGATTGCTCTCCGAACGAGGAATCCATTGGTCCGGTCACAAGGTCGGTCTAAGGTCCATTAAACGACTCTGGAGCTCAAAACACGTCAACAATTTTGGCCGCCTCAACAGTCCTCTGGCCCACCGTATGTAGCACGCACTACGCACAGTAAAAAGTCTACGAGGCAACGAACGGAGGCATTGTCAAATCTACGCAAAAATGAGTTGCATCGCGGAGAGAATTTCCTCGTAATTCGTGAGCAACTTTTACAACGCCTTAAAATTCTTTCTACAAGGCTTTGTCGGCTTTGCGCTGCCGTGCCGTCAGCCGGACGGCAGCCCACTGTGCTGTGGGGCCCCGCCCGACGTCCCGACCCAAAGCCGAGCACAGGCCGAGGATTTAGCGCGCACTTCCCCCCACCTCCCCCCGGTTCACAGACAAAAACCCCGGGTTCGAATACCCGGCCGGGGAATTTGGCAGTCTGGCTTAGCGGGCCGGCCTCGCTAGGGCCTCGCCGACAGCGCTACACCGTTACACAGTGCGTCAAAAGACCGTTAAGGCGGCCGAAATTCGAGACGCGTTTTGAGCTCCAGAGTCGTTAAATGGGACTAGAATCGAACGTGTGACCCCACCGATGAATTGCTCTCCAAACGAGGAATGCATTGGTGAGGTGACACGTTCGATTAATCGCATTTAGCGACTTTGGAGCTCAAAACGTATCCGGGATTTTGGCCGCCTCAACGGTCTGCTGCTGACCGTTATAGGTGGCTGGCCTGGGAACGCCTGGCAGGACGCGGCGGCCTGCAGGCTTCTGTGAGCTTAACGATGTTTGCCTCGTAACCGCGGCAGTAAGGAGCCGACTGAATCTCGGGGAAGCGACGAGCGAAGAAGCGAGTAGAAAATGCGGCGCCGCCGCGTGGGGGATTCGAACCGCGGGGGTCGCGTTCAGAAGCTGAGAGGACTAGTCTTTTAGGGATTTTTTTGAGACTCGTTAACCACCCGGCCAACTTTCGAAACGAGCACAAAAAGAGAAGACATCAAACGAAAAAACATAGACGGATGCATAATGACGCATAATGAAGTCCAGTCTGTGACGTCACAGTTTGCAGATGGGATTCTTTGAATGTGGCAGCCATATCGAAAAAATCAAGTGAGAGAGATGAACACTCCCACACAAAAAAATGGATGCCACGCAGTATATGATCCCTACCAGCTACAACCCTCTGCAAGCCGCGAGCGGAACTCATCATTTTTCATCCGTCGGAAAACATGCAGATGACGACGAGGAAACGTTGAACACATGTAAACACACACACGCACACACACACATACGCACGCACACGCGCACACAGAGGCGGTGCTATTTCCTCCACCTGTGTTTGCTCCCAATAACGCCCTGATTGAAGCAAATCTGAGGCACTGCAAGTGTCCGTCTGGTTGAAATAAATGTTTCCACTGTCTGTCCGCCGCCAGTCTGTCTGTCTGTCGGCAAGTCAGCCGGTCCACCAGTCAGCCTGTCCGTCTGTTAGTTCTCCGCACAAAAGCGGCCCATATTGCTTTGTCCCGGCAAGCATGCGATAAAAGATAAATTCAGTCTGGGCCCCCCTAAAGTCGTCAAAGCGGGATGAGGGCTTGCGGGGCCCCGGTGGGGGCGGCGGGCGTGGTGGGGGCCCCGCAGGGGACGGCGTGGAGGATGCGAGCCATGACGACCACGGCACCACGGCCCCGCCCCGCCAAAAATCCTCAACCACCATCCATAACCAAACAGGCCATTGTCGACCTTCTAGCGCACTTATGACGAGGGCCTGGTCACTAGGCAATGCACAGTGGGCCAGAAGACCGACCGGCGCAGGCGGCCACGTCTAGTGTGTGACCCTGGGCCTCAGAGGATGCTTTCATCGCTGTGAGTGTACACACTTGCAACAGTGCAAGAGAGAGAGAGAGAGAGAGAGAGAGAGAGAGAGAGAGAGAGAGAGAGAGAGAGAGAGAGAGAGAGAGAGAGAGAGAGAGAGAGAGAGAGAGAGAGGACCAGATGGCAATAATGGCCGAACCGTGAAGCAGCCGACGCAGTTCTAACTGCCCCGTCAACGGAGCTAAAATTCCCCTGCCGCTCCTCTGCGGAACTTGGAGGCAATATTCCCATCATGACAGTGATGATAACCCGGCAGGCGGCGCCAGTGGGACCGGAGCTAATGGCGGCACCAGGTGACGTCAGCGACGTCTGTCGGCAGCCTTGAGGCAGCGGCGCCACCGCCCTTCAAGGACGCGTTTTGGTCAGCATCAAGAGGGGCTCCTCCACCTCCAAGGGGCGCCACCTCGACCGGGGCGAGGGCGGGGCAGGTTGGGCGGGGTGGGGCGGAGCGGGGTGGGTTGCGGCGGTGACTCCATTAGGGGGCGCACGCTGTGATGATGTTGCGCCCTGTGTACACAGCGCCGCCGCCGTGGCGCACAGAGCCCCAAGGAGGTGCACGTAGATTAGTGATCTCTCTCTCTCTCTCTCTCTCTCTCTCTCTCTCTCTCTCTCTCTCTCTCTCTCTCTCTCTCTCTCTCTCTCTCTCTCTCTCTCTCACGGACGGTCCCTCATACCCTCACACAACCGGAGAGCACTGTCTGGTCGCTGCAAAGTTATTCAGTAGGGATCGCTGGCGGGTTGACAGCTCGGGCCGGCTGGCTGCTGGCGGAGTGCTGCTTCCTTTTGCCTATATCCGCGGCCTGGACATGTGCCACCACAGACGGGGCTGGCAGGCAGGTCGATGGCCGGGGGGTCGACCACACAATGCGGCTACGCCACGCGACGCGACGCCACTGGCCATCGCAAATAATTCATCCGCTGGCCTGAGCGAGGCGGGAAGAGAGGGCCGCGGCGAGCGAAACACGGGCAAGGCACAGTGCGCCAGGAGAGCGATGCGTTTTGAGCTCCAGAGTCGCTGAACAGGACTCGAACCGAACGTGTGACCGCAACAATGGATTCCTCGTTCAGAGAGAAAAGCACGCAGTCACGGAGGAGAAGGCGCGCGGGGGTCGGTAGGGAGAGGCAGCTAATGAGAGCACCATTTCTGCAACGTTCGCCTCGAGATGCCACGAAAGCCACTCGTTCCAACCGACATAAAGTACCCATGCGTATTGACCGCTACCAATCAAAATGTTCCAATACCACTCAACAACTTTTTCTTTTTTGACGTACTCCTCTATAGTGTACGGGGCGAGACGAGTGTTGGAGGGAGTAAGCACAATCACATCCAGGCTCTATCTTGCCCATTCTCGCACAGACAAAAGCCTCCCCCCCCCCTTCCCTTTCCCCCTTCCCCTCCGAGCGTGTAGAGCCACTTTGCAGTGCAGGGCTTTGCGGCCACAGCGCGGCCGGCGGTGGAAAGGCCGCGCGGCCCGGGGGTATCTCCACCCGCCTCGCGGTGACGGCCACGGCCGGGGCACAGTGGGGCAGACGACCGGGGCAGGCGGCCAAACACTGGCGACGCGTTTTGAGCTCCAGAGCCGGTAAACAGGACTCGAAGCGAACGTGTGACTCCCACTAATGGATTCCTCGTTTACAGAGCAATCCATCGGTGGGGTCACACGTTCGGTTCGAGTCCCATTCAGCGACTCTGGAGCTCAAAACGCGTCT
The DNA here is from genome assembly GCA_030522485.1 of Stenchaetothrips biformis. Taxonomy (NCBI): domain Eukaryota; kingdom Metazoa; phylum Arthropoda; class Insecta; order Thysanoptera; family Thripidae; genus Stenchaetothrips; species Stenchaetothrips biformis. Next base: position 14,218,864 of record CM060099.1, read on the forward strand.
AGAGTTTTGGCCGCCTGCCCCGGTCGTCTGGCCCACTGTGCGGGGCACGGCCATGGGGAAGCCCCGCGAACAGCGTCACACCGCCCTGCAGCGCGCCATGCGGAAAAAAAAGGTGCGCGCCAAACAACAACAACAACAACAACAACAACAAGACAATAAGATACGATATTCCGGCGAAATGTCACTCACGGCTCGCTGCGCCGCAGAGTGGGCCAGAAGACTGGCGCAGGCGGCCAAAAGCCTAGACGCGTTTTGAGCTCTATGCAGCTCAATGGGACTCGAACCAAACGTCTGACCCCACCGATGGATCTCTCTCCGAACGAGGACTCCATTGGTGGGGTCACACGTTCGGTTCGAGTCCTATTTAGCGACTCTGGAGCTCAAAACGCGTCTCGAGTTCTGGCCCACTGTGCGCCCGCCGAGCCGGGGGGAGGGGGGTGGGAGGTTTCCTCCTGTCCCGCCGTAACGTTTCAATGCGCCACTCTCCCAGCCAGCCGAGGCGCGCCTCGCCGTGCCGGCCGCCGCGTAGATTGGACCTCGACGGCGCCAAATATTTACTTTTGACGGTGTCTGTACCGCGGGCCCGCACAACACGCTCCATATAAATATGCGTCCCTACACGCGGTCACGCAAACACCCTCGCTGCCGCCCCCCCGACCCCGGGCCGCCCCCTGCCGCCGCCCCCACGGGGGGTGGGCGGCCCAAGGACGGGGCCCGTGTTACGTTAGGCACAATTGTGTGCTTCCACTGATGGCCTGCCAACAACAACAACAACGCCACTCTCATATCGGAACGGAGTGCATCGAAGTGCTGCACGCGGCCCGGCCGTTAAGGGGAGAGCTCCAGTCTGTGTTTGCATGCGTGCACCCGCCTTACGTCTGTCTGTCTCTTTGAGTGTGCTTGTCCGTCTTCTGCCTCCTCGGTCTTTCTGAGCACATCCTTCCGCATCCTTCCGCCGGCGGCCCAAGGCGCACCGCAAGGCCACCGCCAGAGTAATCTCAGACATGATGGCGTGCGCCGCGCCGCGCCCCGCCCCACCCCACCCCAAACCCGCCCCGCCCTCGGCAGGGACGCTAGCCCGCGCCTGCCCGTGTTATACAAGACATCGACCGGCCATACCAGCCCTGCTGCCCCGCGCTGTGTGAAAATGACAGGCTGATAGGCCCATCGCTGCACGACACACGGGCGGACGGCCGGCCGGACGGGACGGACAGACGGACAGACAGACAGACAGACGTGGCGGTGGGGAGTGAGGCGGGCAACAAGTCCGCGGCCGAAGCGGAGCGTAAACGGCTTTGGGCACGACAAGCCGAACCCAGAAGCACATTAAGATATTGGTTCGCCGCACGGCGTGCATAGGGAATTACCACCCCTCCTTCCACCGCCTCCACACACACACACACACACACACACACACACACACACACACACACACGCTGGGGGCGTCAACACACACAGGCACTCGCACCAACACATACACACGCGCAGAAGCATACACAGACACGTCAGCATAGCCTACGGACAGGGGAGCAAACGTAACGACTTTCAACTACGCTCCGATTATATCCCACACTGCTTCCACGCGAGGCATTCCATTCAGCGCCCAATCGCTCTGTCTCTCTGTCCGCGTGTCTGTCTGTCCTGTCCGTCCGTCCGTCTGTCCGTTCGTCCGTCCGTCTGCCTTGCAGGCTCAATCACCACAAGCCTGCGCCGCCGAACTACTCACTCCGCCCAGCGCCTCGTTCGCGCCGAGCGGTCGACCCATCGCCAGGGTCCAATTTTCCTCCTCAGCAGTCAGCCATAGGGCCTTGCCCGGCAGGCCGAAGCCGAGGGTCGTGTCCGTCGCTCTGTCTCTGTCGCACGCACGGAGCGTCCCGTGTGGGTGCGAGAGAGACAGAGCAGCGAAAAGGACTCTCAGTGGGCCGCGGCAGGGGGCGCTGGCCGGCAAGTGGCAAACGGACGGGGCGAGAGAGAGAGAGAGAGAGAGAGAGAGAGAGAGAGAGAGAGAGAGAGAGAGAGAGAGAGAGAGAGAGAGAGAGAGAGAGAGAGAGAGAGAGAGAGAGAGCGTGTCCGGACAAAGGGAAAAAAGAGGGGGCGGGGATGAACCGGCTGTACAAAGGTTCGGAAGGACCACTCCTAGATCGCGTGCCCCCGACGTGTCGGGACAAACGGCAGTCAAGAAGACGCGGCACGCGATCAAAACGAACGAGGGCGAGGCGTGGCAAAGGCCGCCGTATCAACCAAAATAGAATAGGGCGCCCATTCCATTTCCAAGAAGCGCCGGCTCCGGTTTTTCCCGCGAGACGCGCGGAGTCATTGCGAGTGAGTGCGAAGTTTCCAATATCCACGTCCTTAAAGGGCACATGCACGCCGTGTGCGAGAGAGAGAAGGAGAGAGAGAGAGAGAGAGAGAGGCGGGGGCATGGGGTGCGGGGTGTGACGAAAAAGGGGTCCGAGGCGAGCCGCCTCGGCCTCGTAAGAACGGATGAATGGCGACACGAAGAAAGGTGTTAGCCAAGAGGACACGACCTCTCCCTTAGCCTCCAGCAGACTCATTCCGAAGAGCACCTAACACACATATTTGTAGCGCCTGCCTTCACCCCTCTCACAAACGCGCGCGAACTTTTAAAAATCCTTCCCTCTCCCATTCACCCCCCCCCCCCATCCTAAAAAATACACACACACACACACACACACTTGCGTGCGCGCGGGTCGCGCAACAATATTATCCCAGATACGCCCTAATATACTGGACCTAATTTGCATCACAAGGGCGGCAGCGGCAGCCGAAGGACGGCGCGACCAACACGCGGAATTATTTCAACCGGAAAGAAAAATATATCCGGGCCGGATCACCTGTTGGGTGACGTCAGACGGACAGAAGGCGCGGCGGCGCGCAAGAGACACCCGACGACGGTCTCCTTCTTATTTGAAGACAGGTGCTGGAATTCATCACGGCAGAGCGGGGAAAAGAGAATCGATAAGATCGTCGGCGGGCAGGGCGCGGGCGGCTGGAGTCCACGGCCGCTCCATCCGGTTCCAGCCGGCTCCAGGGCAAGGCCGCCGTCTGCCTCCAGGCAGCCGGGGGGCGGGGCCCTAGTCTCCGGGGATCGACTTCCCCGGGGAGAGCCCCCCGTAGCCCAGCGCAAGCGCTATCCAGGAACAAGCGAACACTCCAGCGGGCACTGCACTACGCACTGGGTCAGAAGACCGGCGCAGGCGGCCAAAAACTCTAGACGCGTTTTGAGCACCGGAGTCGCTTAGTGGGACTCGAACAGAACGTGTGAACCCACCAATGGATTGCTCTCCAAACGAGGAATCCATTGGTGGGGTCACACGTTCGGTTCTAGTCCCACTCAGCGACTCTGGCGCTCAAAGCGCGTCCAGAGTTTTCGCCGCCTCCGCCCACTGTGCACTGTGCGTACTCCAGGACTCGCTGACGACGTGCGGAAGTTTTAGTTCCGGGAGGAGTTTTCCAGCACCTTATTCCGCCGCTTCCTGGAGTTTGCCTTCCGGGTTGCAGAGCCTGACACTTGGGTCCTCGGCAGGGCTGCTGAACCAACACCCGCCTCTTTTTCCTCCGGCTCTGCCGTCGCTCCTGCCGCTGACGCTTGAAGTAGAGCGCTCTCTCTCTCTCTCTCTCTCTCTCTCTCTCTCTCTCTCTCTCTCTCTCTCTCTCTCTCTCTCTCTCTCTCTCTCTCCCTCTCTCCCTCTCTCCCTCTCTCCCCCTCTCCCCCTCTCTCCCTCTCTCCCTCTCTCCCTCTCTCCCTCTCTCCCTCTCTCTCTCTCTCTCTCTCTCTCTCTCTCTCTCTCTCTCTCTCTCTCTCTCTCTCTCTCTCTCTCTCTCTCTCTCTCTCTCTCTCTCCAGTTGGCTTGATGGGAGCGTTACCGTCCCGCTAGAATAGGGCAAATGGCATTATCGCAATGACGAGCCCCAGCGGCTCCGTGGAATGAAAGCAGCGAACAGCCCCCGAAATTGCCGGCCAACGATTTTCGCACTGCAGGGCCGGCCAGCCACCCAGCGGGGCTGGCAGCCAGGCAGGCGGCCAGGCAGGCAGCCAGACAGCCGCACAGTGGGCCAAAAGGCCGTTGGAGGCGGCCAAAACTCTGGACGTGTTCTGGGCTAAAGAGGCGCTCGTGTGACGTGTGACCCCACCAATGGATTCCTCGTACAGAGAGCGATCCACTGGTGGGGTCAAACCTTCCTTTCGAGTCCCATTTAGCGACTCTGAAGCTCAGAGCGCGTCTAGAATTCTGGCCGCCTCAACGGTCTTCTGGCCCACTGTGCGTCAGGCCAGGACAGGACTGAAGCCGGGATAGACAGCGCAGACGGTACAGTCGCCGAGTTCGTCTCCATCCCACTGTGCGCTGCCGACACCGTCTCCAATTTGCGACGCGATCACTGTCCGCGCGTTGCCAAGTAATTGCTTTGTCCTCCAGGATTCCAGGAGCGCCCCGCCAGCCGGGCTGCGTTAATGACACACCTCATTACAAGTACTCGGCCCTATACAGTGCTTAAGTGAGGCTTAGACGCTAACTCCGCGCACTGAGCCCTCCGCCCTTGTCCTACCTTCCGGCCCTCTGTGCCGGGCCCTGCCTGCCCTGTGGCCCACTGTGCCGCCGTGGCCCTGCACAGTGGGCCAGCAGGCCCTCGGGTAGGTCGAGGCATCTCATTAGCCGGACTTGATGGTGGCGGCGTGCGTGTCGCGGCTGTCGCGCTCCTTGGCGTCGGCAGCCGCGTCGGCCGTGACACCGCGGACCCGAGGGAGGGGGAGCGGGGCACAGTGGGCCAGAAGGCCGTTGAAGCGGCCAAAATGCTACACGCCTTTCCAGCTCCCGAGTCCCTGAATGAGGCGTGAATCGAACGTGCGTCCCCACCAATGGATCGCTCTCCGAGCGTCTGGACTTTTTGTCGCCTCCACAGTCTTCTGGCCCACAGTGGGGCGACGGCCCGAGTTCCACACCGGTCTACATTTTTGTGTTTCGGCCGCGTGAATTGCGGGCCCGGTAATTAAAACAGGCCAGCGAGGCTAAAAAGAACACAAAACCGAAACAAAGAGCGAACAGGTCGGAGGATTTGCATCCCGAGAGCCACCTAATTAAATCACACGCACCCACCGCTTCTGGCCGCCACGCCCCGCCCCTAGCCGCGCCGCGAATTGGCCGGGAACAGTTGGGCTCAGCAGAGTCGCGGGTTCGAATCCCACTGGCGCGTCATCGATTTTTATTTTTTATTCTTTAAATTATTGGCGTGATTTTTTTTTTCATTTTGTTTTTCATTACGGCAATAACCCGAGGTGCGCAGGGGCGCGTCAACTCCAGGAATGCCTGCGCCCTGCGCATGCGCACCTGTGGAAGAAGCCTCGCAGGGAGAGAGAGAGAGAGAGAGAGAGAGAGAGAGGGGGGGGGAAGGCCACAAATTCACGTGCGCGCCCAGGAGCGCTGCGCATGAATACCTCAAGTGCAGTGGAGGAACGGCCACCGATTGGAAACGCAAGACAAAAGCGAGGACGCGCCAGGCAGCCAGGCAAGCAGGCAGCCAGGCAAGCAGGCAGCCAGGCACTCGCAGCAAGTCCCGGTCGAAATTACTTGGGGAAGCCACCCCCGCCCACGCTGCCCGACAAACAAGGGCTTTCCGAGCATGCCTCAAACCAAAGGGCACGGAGCGGGAAAAATGGAGAAAACAGGGATGGAAAGATGGGGGGGGGGGAAGCCACGGCAGAGTGAGATAGCGAGAAGAGTATGAAGACACGGACGGGCGGGTAATGCAAGTCACGCGGAAGGACAGGGCGGGGAGAGAGGTGCGCTCGACTCAAATGGCCAGTGTGAAGACGAGGTGGACGGCCGCACAGTGGGCCAGAAGGCCGGCGCGGCCGCTGAAACTCTAGACCCGTTTTAAACTGCAGAGTCGCTAAATGGGACTCGAACCGAACGTGCGTCCCTACCTATGAATTGCTCTCCAAACGAGGAATCCATTGGTGTTGGTCAGGCGTTCCGTTCGAGTCACATTTAGCGACTCAGGAGCTCAAAACGCTTCAAGAGTTTGACCACCTGCGCCGGTCATCTGGCCCACTGTGCGGCTCAGAGAGCACGCCCCTTCGGTCCGGACTTCCCGTACCCCACTCAGCTTGCTCAGCTTGCTCAGCTTCCTCGGCTTGCTCAGCTTTCTCGGCTTGCTCAGCTTGCTCAGCTTGCTCGGCTTGTCCAGCTTGCTCAGCTTGCTCGGCTTGTCCAGCTTGCTCAGCTTGCTCAGCCGGCTCGGCTCCCGCACCACTGACACCAAATATGTAACGAGATCTCATCAGCATCCGCCATCCGCCCCGGGGCTCGTTTTGATTGGAGGCGGTGGGCAGATCTCGCCGCCGGCGGTTTCGATCCGCGCCGCCGCAACGCAAAGTCAGCTGCGGCCGACCCGGGCAGCGGGCCGAGTTCCGTGAAGACAACGCACGAAGAGCACGGCACAGAGGGACAGAAGACCGGGCCAGAGTCGCTAAATGGGACTCAAACCGAACACGTGACTCCACCAATGGATTGCTCTCAGAAAGAGGAATCCATTGATGGGGTCACACGATCTGTTAGAGTACTTTCCAGCGACTATGGCCGCCCGTGCCGGTCTTCTGGCCCACTGTGCGCGGACTGCAACCGGTCCACCTCCGGACCGGCCGTAGTCTAAGAACAGGCAGGGGCGTGTTTCAATCAGGGTCGACTCTCTCGCGCGACTGTACGAGCCTCGCTCCACGCTCCGCCCTCTACAAATAGCCGAGCGCCACATTTTCCACCGCGCGCCATCCCTTCTGCAGGAAGTTCTCGGTTGCCGCACCGCAGCTAGTGCAAGCACGGCGCCGTTGCCGAGCCACAACCCGCCTCGCCCCGCCACACCCCACCCCGCCCCGTCCCGCCAAACCTCACCCCACCACACCCCACCCCGCACATCCCTCAAGGCTTACTCTCGGCAAGCTGTGCGCCGGGGTCGAGTGCTGGATCGGTCTCCGGGGCCGCCTGCTCCGCCAGCCTGCTATCCGCCCGCCGCACGGAGGCCGGCGCACAGTGGGCCACAAGACCAGCACAGGCCAGGTCCTCCGCTGGAACGCCTGCCATCGCCTGGGTGGGCCGGCCGCCGCGCGTCGCCGCCCGGCGGTTGCCTATCCTCGGGTTCGCGGGCGCTCAACCGCTCCACCCTGGGCCTGGCAGGGCAGGATCCCTGGCCGCCCCACAGTGGGCCACATCCCTGGCCGCCCCACAGTGGGCCACATCCCTGGCCGCCCCACAGTGGGCCACATCCCTGGCCGCCCCACAGTGGGCCACATCCCTGGCCGCCCCACAGTGGGCCACATCCCTGGCCGCCCCACAGTGGGCCACATCCCTGGCCGCCCCACAGTGGGCCACATCCCTGGCCGCCCCACAGTGGGCCACATCCCTGGCCGCCCCACAGTGGGCCACATCCCTGGCCGCCCCACAGTGGGCCACATCCCTGGCCGCCCCACAGTGGGCCACATCCCTGGCCGCCCCACAGTGGGCCACATCCCTGGCCGCCCCACAGTGGGCCACATCCCTGGCCGCCCCACAGTGGGCCGAGGTCCCCAGTCCCCAGCCGCCCCTACCTGCGACAACACCTGCCGCCTTCAGCAGGAACCATGGCCTCTCCGGTGTCGGCCCGTCTCGGCTTGCGGCGCTTCAATTGGCCGACACTGCGAGCCGCCTGGGTTCGGGTCCACTGTGATGCCCTCCAGGAGCGGCCCGGCGAACTCCGTGCCGCGGGGAGCGAACAAGCTACGCTGGCTCTAAGTTTGTCAACAAACCACAGTCGTTTCCTTTCTATTCTACCCGCCGCTGTTTTATTTTCTTTTTTTTTCCCGTGCCAGCCCAGCAGGGCGGCGGCAGACAGATTCCACCCGCGACAGCAGCGTTATTTCGTCGCTCCGTCCCACTGGGCCGCGCGGACCCACCCACCCAGTAAGTGCAACAGGGACAGCGCTACGGGGAATGCGGCGTTCGGACTCGGCCCGCGTGAGAACGTGGCGCAAGACGGGCGGGGTGCCCCGCGGGGCGCGGAATCGAATTCCATCTTGACCCCCGGTACCCTAGGATCGCACAGACGGACCCCCTGCAGCCCCCGGCGCAGTGGGCCAGAAGACCGGCGCGGCCGGCCAAACGCCTCGGCGCGTTCTGGGCTCCAGAGTCGCTAAACGGGACTCGGACCGAACGTGTGACCCCACCAATGGATTCCTCGTTTACAGCAATACATTGGTGGGGTCACTCGTTCGGTTCGAGTCCCATTTAGCGACTCTGGGGCTCAGAACGCGTCTAGAGTTTTGGCCGCCCCCGCCGGACTTCTGGCCCACTGTGGCCCGGCCAGCCTTCGATCAACAGTTATCGCATTCCCGCGCGGAGGGAACGCAAAAACGCCATGCGGTCACATTCTGGGCCGAACCCGCCCCGCCTTGCCGCAACAGCGATGCACCGCCTTTTTCTCCATCCCGTCGAGCAATAAAACAAAAAGGGCGAATATTCTCATCAATATACAGTGCAGGGGGCCTCGGCGCGGCACACAGTGGGTCAGGAGACCGTTGAGGCGACCAAAATTCTAGACGCGTTTTGAGCTCCAGAGTCGCTAAATGAGACACGAATCGAACGTGTTACTCCACCTATGGATTGCTCTTTAAATGAGGAATCCAGTGGTGGGGTCACACGTTCGATTCTAGTCCCATTTAGCGACTCTGCAGCTGAAAACGCGTCTAGAATTTGGTCGCCTCAACGGTCTTCTGACCCACTGTGTGGCATATCGACGAAAAAGGAGAGGGGGGGAGGGGAGGGCGTTCGGTTGGGTCCTCCTTATTTCCTGCGTTTGAGGACCGTTTTTATGAGAGGAACAAAAGGGAGCAACGGGGGAAAATGATCGCTAATAAAAGAAAAAAAGGGGGGGCAGGAACGTACAGGGGAACCGTCTGAAGGCCGAGAGCTTCGTGAACCAGCAGCACGCAGCAGCCAGCAAGGGGGGCCACACAGTGGGCCAGTGCCAGGGCTGCCCAGCCAGACGGTGAAACCACCACATTTTTCCTTTCAGGGTACGCACTACTTGATGAGGGGCTGCAGCAACGAGACGGCAGCCCACAGTAGGCCAGAGCCTGGCTCCGCCACAGCAGAGTGATGAGAAGAGTCAAACGGAATCAGAAAGAAATTGAATGAATGAATGAGATAGTGAATGACTGAGTGAGTGAATGAATCCCGCCCACATTCGGAAAGGATGTGTCCAGCCGGGATCTTTCATCCCGCGCATTCAATCGTGCGATGGTCTGGCGCCCACGACTGGATAGCCGTCCACCACCCGCCCGAAAGGAGCGACCACCGCCGCCTCAGAGGACCACAGCGACTTCCCGCCGGGCCGCAAGGGATGCAGGGCACAGTGGGCCAGAAGACCGGCGCAGGCGGACAAAACTCGAGACGCGGTCTGAGTCGCTAAACAGGACTCGCGCCGAACGTGTGACCCCCACCAATGGACTCCTCGATCGAAGAGCAATCCATTGGTTGGGTAACACGTTCAATTCGAGTCCCATCTAGCGACTCTGGAGCTCAAAACACGTCCGGGATTTTGACACCGCCTCCACCGGTCTCCTGGCCCACAGTGCGTCGGCGAGGGACGCAGGGCCCGGACGCGCTGTCATTGCCCTTTTCTGGCCCCGGCGGGCCAGGCCAGAGTCCCGGGCCGCTCTCCCTGCCATTTGGAGCCATTTCGGAGCTCTTCCGGCGCAGCGCGGCCCCGTCGCACAGTGGGCCAGAAGAGCGGTGAAGGCGGCCAAAACCCTAGAGGCGCGTTTTGAGTTCCACCGTCGCTAAACGGGACTCAAACCGACCGTGTGACCCCGCCAATGGGTTGCTCTCCGAACGAGGAATCCATTGACGGGGTCGCATGTTGAATTCGAGTCTAATACGGCCACTCTGGTGCTCAAAACGCCTCTAGAGTTTTGGCCGCCTGCGCAGGTCTTCTGGCCCACTGTGCGCCGTGGCCCCGCCAACGCAGGACGTCGAACCGGAATCCTCCGGGGTCTGCAGGCAACAGCAGCAGTCGGTCAAGGGCCCAGGGAAAAAAGGAACGGGGAAAATGAAACGGCAAACTACGGCAGAGAGCCTCTAAAAGAAAGCCAAAGTAGTGGCAGGTACGTAACTGGCAGGGGGAAGAAAATGAAATCGCCAACTCAAAGGAGCAAATTGGACACTTCCCGCCTGTTTCTGCAGGCAGGGGCGGGGCGTACTCTAAAAGGACTGTTTCCCCTGAATCCCCATTGAAATTCCCCATTGGGATTCCCCATTGGGATTCCCCATTGGGATTCCCCGACGACGGCATCGAAGCGTCGCCACCCTAATCTCCATGTTTTCCATACTCCATTTTCGTGCCGCCGCCTCCGTTATTCGGACTAGCGCTCGCTCCCTCCCTCCCGACGCTTTTAAAACTGTCCCAAAAGAGCAGCCTGCTCTCGCGCGCGCCATCTGCATATCCAAATCTGCTACTGAGGCGTCTTCCTCATTGTCGAGTCGCGGGGAGCACCTCGTGTGGGCTTATTCAAAGCAACTCGAGCCGCTAGCGCACAGTGGGCCAGAAGATCGGTGGAGGCGGTCGAAATCCCGGACAACTTTGAGCTCCAGAGTCGCTAAGAAGGCCTGGAGCCGCAAGTGCGAACCCACTAATGGATTGCTCTCCCAACGAGGAATCCATTATGGTGGGGTAACACGTTCGGTTCGAGTCCTGTACGGCGACTCTGGAGCTCAAAACGCGCCATGAGTTTTCGCCGCCTGCTCCGGTCTTCCGGCCCTCTGTGCCGTGTTTCCAACAGGGGGTGAGCGTCCTCGCGAAGGGCGAAGTCAAGGGTAAAGCGATACAATGGAGTGAGAAGAGGCCGCCTAAATCTCCCGCGGGTCGGGCTCCAAATCTCGATGCTCCGCCGCGCCGCTGCTTTGCTGCTTCGTGGAAAAGCCGCACGCAAAGCCGAGGTGAAACCGCGGGCCAACACATCTCGAGTAGCAAACAAACAGTGAAAAGATTTGACAAGTTGGGGCAACAGACAACGACACAACCGCACAGACAGCCCAACTTGGGGCGAGGCACAGTGGGCCAGTAGAACGGCGCAGGCGGCCAAAACTCTAGACGCGTTTTGAGCTCCAGAGTCGCTAAATCAGACTCGAACCGAACGCGTGGCCCCAATAATGGATTCCTCGTTCGGACAGAAATCCATTGGTGGGGTCACGCGTTCGGTTCGAGTCCCGTTCAAGGACTGTGGAGCTTAAATGGCGTCTAGAATTTCGGCCGGTCTTCTAGCCCACTGTGCGAGGGTTCCTCTTTTTAGTTTGTCGTTGGCAACGAGTGAATGCCCCGGGGCTTCACGCCGACGGGGCTGCCAACGGGCCCACTGCTAATTAGGGGACCGCGAAACATCTTGACAAAACCTGCTACCGGTGGACACTGCCCCCCAGGGGGCACAAGGGGCTCAGCGCGGGCCCACGGTGCGGAGCCCGGGCCGCCCTGGCAAAGAGGCCAGCCAGCATCCCAGCTACAAAGGCTGCTGCTACATCCATTACCCAGAAACCCCGAGGACTCAGCAATACCGTCTCATGCAACCAAATCTAGCCTGTTTATTCCAGTAATTGTCGAAAGCTGAAGTTCCGGCGCCTGCAGCGACCAATCAGACTCTCTTCCTCCTCCTCCTCCTCCTCCTCCTCCTCCTCCTCCTCCTCCTCCTCCTCCTCCTCCGGCTGAAGTTTGCCTTGTCAGCAGCTGCCTTAGACACCAGGGTTATGAATGAAGAACGCCTCAGCGACCCCCACTGTCATGCCATCATAATTATTAGTTGCAGGGTGATCTCCGTCTTCCGTTCCGGGCCCGACAAAACAAGGATGATGAACACGTAAGATAACGAATGTTCACGGATCAAAGGAGAGATCCGAGAACGTTTAGTTCTGCATCCACCACCTGAATTCCTAACAAATCAAATTCCATTTATATCTTGACCAATATGCTTGTGTGCTCCGATTATCTTCACTCTCAAAACCTTGGAAAGAATGTGTTCGCTTTACAAACTATTGAGTTTGTAGCTTGCGAAGAATTTGGCTTGATTGTATCACGAACTAGTTGTTCGTAATTTTGCGAACAATGTGTTTGCAAGGGTTCATAATACAACCAAGTTGCTCGCGAATTGCAAAGCACTTGTTCGCAAGTTGCTACCTAGTGGTTTTCAATTAAGGATGCGTTCTTTGCATAACGAACAAGTCAGATTCTTCGCAAGCTTACTAACACACTAAATTACTATGTAGGTTTTTGTGCATAAGTAACGCACGAAATTAAACATGCATTTGTTGCGCACAAAATTGTGCGCAATAACGCACGATTTTCTGCATACCCGCGCACTAAATCGTGCATCGTCACGTACAAATTCATGCGTTACAAAGTGCATGTTTAATTTCGTGCGCGGGCGCGCATAAAAACCTACATAGTAATTTAGTGTGAACACATTGGTTCGCAAGGTTTTATGAGTGAATTAAAAGCCTTGTGAACATTCACATCTCTTAATACCAGCCGTATTGCTAACGACATGACAATCAAAATGGTAGTAACAGTGAGCGCCCAGCGAGGAGGGCGTTGCGCGCCGCTGAGCCTCAAGTAGAGCCGCCCCGACCGCCCCGGGCAACACGAGCGACAGCAGCGCGATTCCAGATTGTTAGACGCGATGAGGCGGGATCGTCGCGAGAACTTATTTCATTACAGCGCATTCTATTACGTCGAACTTTCACAGAGCCACGACAGGCGGCACGGGGAGCGCGGCGCCCAAAGATTTCAGAAAGGGCAGCTCAGGGCATTCAATAGGGTATCCTTTTCAGGGAACGTGTTTCAAGAATCAGGTGCGTTTCAGGGGGAGAAGACGCAAGGGAGAGGAGGAAAAACCAACAGCACCCAACTCCTCGAGGATGCGCTTCAGCTTGTCGCTTCGCAGCGTCTGCGTCCGTTCATCCAGGCCTGGACCAGTCCTCTGGTCCACTGTGCAGAATCTTCGCACTGATAAATAAAACACAGCTTAACTTTGGCCCACAGTGTGCTGCCAGGTCTAGAGCCGACACGCCTGAGCAACCTAACAGGGGGTGGGTGGGTAGGGGAATTTAAAGAGAATGAAAACAACACTCTTGCGAAGCGGGCCATTCTATTCTCCCTCAAGACCGGCGGGACTAGGGTCAGCACGCCTCAGTGGGCCAGAAGACCAGCGCAGGTGGACAAGACTCTAGACGCGTTTTGAGCTCCAGAATCGCCAAATAGAACTCAAACCAAACGTGACCCCGCTAATGGATTGCTCTCCAAACGAGGAATCCATCGATGGGGTCACACGTTCGATGCGACCCATTTAGCGACTCTGGAGCTCAGAACGTGTCCGGGATTTTCGCCGTCTCAACGGTCTTCTGGCCCACTGTGCGCGCCGTAAATGAATAACCACCCTTTCGCAGAGGCCACGGCTGGCTGGGCGCAAAGGGTAAAAATAAACAGAGAAGCACAGTGCGCTGCAGCGCAACAGAGACCGAAAATAAAACGCCTTTCTTTGCCGCGGAATGTATCGACCAACAGCGCAACTAGTCGGGGCGTGGCGGCGCGTAGCTCTGGGCGTGGTGGTGGAGGCACCTGGAAAAGGCTTAGCTCTTGGCGTCGCAGACGCACCTGAAAACCAACAGACTCTCTCGGAACTGCTGGTTTGAGCGCCAATTCAATGGTGGGGTCACACGTTCGGTTCGAGTCCTGTTGAGCGACTCTGGAGCTTGAAACGCGTCTTGAGTTTCTGACGCCTGCGCCGGTCTTCTGGCCCACTGTGCGACTCCAAGACTTACGCCTTTCCGAGTGCCTCTCACACCACGTGTAGATGGTTTTCAGAGAGCGGTTTTGGTTTTCGACGGTGATTCACGACGCAGTACGAAGGGCGTATGCTGCGGCGTGGTCCCGCGAAGCAAGATGCTACACTGGTCAAATCGAGGACAGCCAAGCAGTTTGGCAGATACAGCCCAGCCAGCTGCCGGACCCAATAAGGTCTGTTTGCGCAGCGTCGCAACACCACATGTGGCGCCACTGGTCGCGAAGAAGAAGAAGAAGAAGAAGAAGAAGAAGAAGAAGAAGAAGAAGAAGAAGAAGAAGAAGAAGAAGAAGAAGAATCGACCATGTCTCTAACAGTGCCGCTTTCTCCATTTTCTCTATTTTTTCAAGATTCGGAAAGTTTCCACATGTCCGTCAGGTTTATCACGAAACAACATCTCTTTTTTGTGTATGTCTTCTTTTTTTTGCGGCAGTGTCCCTGAAGTCTCCACATGTCCTTGTTGTCTCCACTGTGCCGCGGCTCAGCCGCTCGCGTGCCTCAATTGACAGCGGCCAGGCTACACTAAGAAAAAGAGAGACATCCTTTTCACTCTCTCAGACTCGTACTTGAGTTTTTGTTTTATAACGTATTGACGTTTGCGCACATTAATGAGCTTATTAACATTTTTATTTGTTCCATTAACATTATTATCAATCTTGTCTTGACAAATCTGGTAAGCTTCTTGATGAAATCCTATTAATGCGCACAAATGTCAATGATTATTAATAAAATGTCTACTGAAGGATGAGAGGGTTGCTTTTTTTCGGTTCCAATATGCATATTTACTGTTCAAAAAAAAAAAAAAAAAAAAAAGTTGGAAAAAATCACGGAAAGTGCAATACGATGCTCCGTCGGGAATTTCCGGAGATTTCGTTTTCCAAGAACACTTGTATTCTACCTGCCCGCGAAACTCAAACAAAAAAGAAACATTGGATTTTTCAGGAGATCGACGTCCACTTTCCCCTCGTGAATTTCCAAGATTATTTTTTTTAACAGTGTTGTGTTGCTGAGTGGAAAAAGGAGGACTGGACATCACACCCAAAACAAAAACAACAAAAAACAATAACAAGCAGCGACACAAAGGTGGCGTCTGATTGGCTTCCGGAAGGGGGGGGGGCGCAACAGGGGCGCCAATCACGACCAGCTAATGGGCTGCCACAAAGTGGCCCACTGTGGAGGCTCCTGTGCTGCTGTTATCTGTGATGCTGTCGTTTTGGTCGACAACGGTTCAGAAATTTACAGCGACGAGTCTCGGACAGTAAAGGTACTAGAGCCACACAGTTCAAAGAGAAACAAATATTTGTTTCCAAGGGGCAAAGCACCAGTACAAACTTGCTTGGCCCAGGCAGGACGCACTGTACACCTGCAAGCTGGGAGAGGGTCCTCCGCTGTGTGGGGTGAGAAGGTCAGCCCAGCCACACTCAAAGAATTTCTGCACTTTTGTACGCAAAATGTCCAGAAGAATATGGTGCGGAAGTAGGGAACGTCCGTACCTGTTCCATATAAGCTCATGTAAACGGGTGCGGAAAAAAGTACGGAAAGTTCCGCACTTGGCAAGTACGGGACGGTTGACCCTACATGTCCCGTACTTTTTCCGTACTTTTTTCTACCAGTGCACACAGCAGATGCATCCCGGCACCGTTTTCCCGGCGCCCAATTTGCCGCCAGCCGCTGACCTTTGATGGCGCTCAACAAACTCACCTGGCGCTGCGGAATTCGTCAGCGGGTGGGACGGGCCGAGTGGGACGGGACGGGCCAGGTGCGAGGCGGAAGGGGTCGACAATCGGACGGGACGGCGGGGCCCTTCATCAATATTCGCATCCCTTTGTAGGGCGAATAACAACACTCGAAACAACGCGTCGAATAGACGCACCGACGGCCGCCCATTCCCCCGGTGCGACACTTTCTGCTCAGTCGTTTTATTTCCAGGGGGACGATTTTCCAGGGGGACGATTTTCCGGGCGGCCGTTTTCCGGGAGGGCGTTTTCCGGGAGGGCGTTTCACAGTGGGCCACAGGCAGGCTAAAGCCCGGACGGGTTTTCTGCTCAAGAGTCGCCAAACGGGACTCGAGCCGCACGTGTGACCTCACCAATGGGTTCTACGGCGGTTCAACCAATGGATTCCTCGTTCGGAGAGCAGTCCATTTGGCGACTCTGAAACTCGGAACGCGTCTAAAGTTTTTGTTGCCTGCAATAGTTTTCTGGCCCACTGTCCGTTTACCGGGCGGGAGCGCGAGCCTTCGTGTGACCTGCGACCCCACGGCTTGGCTCACGACCTCACCCACAACGGCCACCCTGTCTGAATAAGTCATGTGGGTGGGATTGAGCGCCCCCCCCCCCAACCTACCTCCCCCTCCTGACCACATTCACCCCGCCTCACGTGAAGTGTGATCCGGGACCAACGAGGACAGAAACCACCACATTCTCCGCTTCATCGTGCAGACTGGGGGTCGTGTTTAGAGCCGCATCCTGCACAGTGGGCCAGAAGACTGCCGCGGGCGGCCACAC
The DNA here is from genome assembly GCA_030522485.1 of Stenchaetothrips biformis. Taxonomy (NCBI): domain Eukaryota; kingdom Metazoa; phylum Arthropoda; class Insecta; order Thysanoptera; family Thripidae; genus Stenchaetothrips; species Stenchaetothrips biformis. The sequence goes on from CM060099.1 coordinate 14,235,247, forward strand.
GCCTCGGCGCGTTTTGGGCTCCAGCGTCGCTAAATGGGACTCGAAGCGAACGTTTGGACCCTACCAATGGATTCCTCGTCCGGAGAGCAATCCACTAGTGGGGTCACACGTTCGACTCGAGTCCCATTTAGCAAAACGTGTCTGATGTTTTGGCCGCCTCAATGGTCTTTCGACCCACTGTGCACTGGCGAAATCAAACGCTCCGTCAATGTTTCACACCAAAATAAATGACTGCGAGTCGGAACAAGCTTTGCAATCAGAGCACACCGCTTGATTGCGGCAACTCCAAACAACCCGCACCCCGAAAACCAATACTTCTGTCCGATTCCGCCGACACCTTTCAGAAGCAGTTGTGTTCGCCCGCCTTGCCCGAAGCCCGTCCCAAGGTCACGCGCTGACAAAGGGATTAAAGACCGTCGTCGCCGTTCCTTCAAGCTTCCAGCGGAACTGTCTCCCAGAGAGAGCGAGAGCGAGAGAGAGAGAGAGAGAGAGAGAGAGAGAGAGAGAGAGAGAGAGAGAGAGAGAGAGAGAGAGAGAGAGAGAGAGAGAGAGAGAGAGAGAGAGAGAGAGAGAGAGAGAGAGAGAGAGAGAGAGAGAGAGAGAGAGAGAGAGAGAGAGACAGGACGACGCACAGCTCGGGATCGCTCTGTTCTGCAGTCCCGAAGACATTCCGGCCTCAATTTCAGCGCAGCTCACCCGCGCGCGCGGCCTCTCTATGGCCGTTGCTTCGTTCGCTGGATCGCAAGAGCCGGAGAGGGGAAGGGGGAAGGGGAGGGGGAAGGGAGGGGAGGAAGAGGGGGAGTGAGAGTAGGAGGGGGAGGGGGCACGGCCGCGACAAGGGAGGCAGACTTGACAGGAAGGGGAAGCGGCCGAAGGGGTGGAACGCCGCTGCCAGCCGACCCGGAGGGGGGGGGGGAATTTGGCAGAGACAAAAGCCTGTCAGAAAAGAGAGGACCGCGAGAAGAACGAGAAGAATGCGTGCAAAACGGCAGCGAGACGCGGCGCGGTGACGCGGCCGCGCAGATCAACTATTCGTGCGAATTTCCACGCTACATATTTTGCTCAAAATAGGAGAGAAAAGTGCGGCTATTCGCATGAAAATCGTACAAAAAGTTCATTAAAAAAGAACCGCAACGTCTCGTGCAATATTGTGCATTACATTTACACGTGTGCATCCATCCGCCCCCGGCCGCCCCCGGCCGCCCCCGGCCGCCCCCGGCCGCCCCCGGCCGCCCCCGGCTGCCCCCTCCACTGCCGCCCCAGCGCCGCCCCTCGGCAAACACAGTCTCCACCTGGTCCACTGGGCGCACTGGCCGCGCTCTCAGGGCGGCTGCGGCGAGGGCTGGCGCGGCACAGTGGACCAGAAGACCGGCGGGGGCCGCCCAAAACTCTAGACGCGTTATGAGCTGCCGAGTCGCTAAACAGGACTCGAACCGAACGTGCGAAGCCACCAATGAACTGCTCTACGAACGATGAGTCCATTGGTGGAGTCACACGTTAGCGATTCTTGAGCTCAAAACGCGTCTGGAGTTTTGGACCGCCTGGGCCGGTCTTCTGGCCCACTGTGCGGCGCGGGTGGGGGTGTGGGGGGTGTCCACGACCATTCAGGCCGGGTAATGACACACATGCGGTCCCCGCCTCGGGCCAGTCCGAGCGCCAAATAACTTCTGCGCTAGGAGGTGGTGGTGCACACCCAAAAATGAATCAAAGGAAAACGTCACGGAACCGACGGAGAAAACGCACAAAGAGCTTTGAAAAAAAAAGGTAAAGTGTTGGCGGTATGCACGGAAAAGCAAGACGAAATGGTGGGGCCCTGGTGGTGAGGGGATGGTCAGTGCACCCAAAAATCGCTTTCTTTGAATCAACTTAGCTTGCGTTGATATTGCTTTGAAGCAAAATATCGTTTAAATGGAAGAAATATCTTTGATCCGACACAAAACATTTTGATACGAAGAAAATGATTACTTTGTTTCAACATTATTTGTGTTACGTTGAGGATATTTCTTCAATTTAAAGAATTTTTTTGCTTTAACGCTATATCAACGCAAGATGTGTTGTTTCAAAGAAAGCAATTTTTGGGTGTGGGCGTCGGGTGAGCGCGGTCCCCATAAGAAGTCTTACTCCTGGCGTCTTAGGAAGCCCACGGCGAAAAACTCTGGGCTAAGCCGGAGTGAGGCCCATGTCGGGCTGGAAAGAAGATCTAGCCTCAGGGCAGCAGCCAAAGCCAAAGAAGTCTGGCTTTGTAGCCAATTCGACCCCAGCACAGTCGGCCAAAAAACCGGCGCAGACGGCCAAAACTCAAGGCGCGTTTTGAGCTCCGGAGTCGCTAAATGTGACTCGAACAGAACGTGTCCCCATCAACGGATTCCTCGTTCGGAGAGCACGTGTCTGCGTAAAGGTTTTGACCAGAAGCGCAACGTAACGGCGTTACGTCACTTCGATCTCAAACGCAGTAGGATATTTTTTTTAATTTTTTTTTTTTACCGTTCCCACCCCGGATGGACCGGACCTACGCTGACCGGAGGAGGGATCCGGTCGGGCCGGCCTCACAGCCCGGCCCCGCAGCCCCACACAAAGGCCGCCGGCAAGGGGCTTCTGATCGAAATCGCACACTCTGTCGACCATCTCTCAGTAGTAGTCGACCTCGAGGCGAGCACGCCGGAGTCTTTATCGGCGTTGCGGCTTCCCGCCCGGGCCAGCCAGCCACCCCGCTAGCCAGCCAGCCAGCCAGCCAGCCAGCCACCCCGCTAGCCAGCCAGCCAGCCCGCCAGCCAGCCAGCCCGCCAGCCCGCCAGGTGGATAATGGTCGATTTATACGGCGGGCCAGGCCAGAAAATGCATATAAATATTTCCGGCGATACAGGGCTGGGCGCAGGGTGGCACACACCGAGGCCCACGGCTCGAGGCCCACACACAGTGGGCCAGAAGACTGGTGGCGGCGGTCAAAATCCCGGACGCGTTTTGAGCTCCAGAATCGCTAAATGAAACTCGAGCCGAACGTGTGACCCCACCAACGGATGCTTTCCGAACGAGGAACCCACTGGTGGGGTCACACGTTCAATTCGAGTACTGTTCAGCGACTCTGGAGCTAAAAACGCGTCTAGAGTTTTGGCCGCCTGTCCCGGTCTTCTGGTCCACCGTGCCAGAGCTTGAGGGCCACAGCCAGAGGCCCACACAGCCAGAGGCCCACCACAGCCAACAGGCCGTTCTGTAGCACAAACAACATCTTTGCATGCGGCCGGCCGCGCAACGCATGCAGACGAGAAAGAAAAAGAGTAACACACGGAAAACGGTGATCAACGAGGCAACAACGAGCCGCAGAGCAGAAACCCACAAAAAAAAAAAACAGAAAAAAAACGGCCTAGCATTACGACGCTGCTTTACGATTGTTACAGACGTCCACTGATAATCCATCCCGTTTTCTCGGCTGGACCTTCGCGGAAGTTGTGACGATTCTCAGCCGTTTCAACCAGCCAGCTTCAACATTTGCGGTAAAAACCTTTATTCTCTACCTAGGATTTTATTTCCCTTTTTTTTCCTTTTTTCTTGACAGTGGTGCGGCCGGCTTGGTCGGCTGCACTGGTGACCCTTCATAACCACAGGCGGGTGTAGTAAGTGAATTACCTTCCATCGATTGGTGACAGGCACTGCTAAGGATGCGCGGGGGGGGAGGGGGGGGAAGGGGAGAAGGGGGGAGTGCAGGAGGGGAGGGGAGGGGGCCGACGGAACCGATGTGGGGCGCGGGCACGGTGCCGGCACTGCTGCGGTTCGTCCCCCGGGCAAGCCCAGGGCAAGCCCACGGCAGGCGCAGGGCAGGCAGGCCCAACAGAGCAAGCCCCGCAAAACACGAGTGCGTTGCGCTGTAATATTAACCTGGGTCAACACGAAGGAAGGAAGGGGGAGGAGGAGAAGGAGGAGCAGGATGTGAAGAAGAAGAAGAAGGAGGAGGAAAGGATGGACGAGGAAAGCGGCGGAAGAGAGAGACCGCAAAAACACACATACGGCATTATCATCACGCCGCGGTCGCCGTATTTGAATCCCACTGTACACACAGCACCGCGTGTGAAAAATTCGGTATGTGGGTATTTAGCGCGAGTCGCAGCGCATATCGGGTGCTCCACAGTGGGCCAGAGGACCGGCGCAGGCGGCCCAAATTCTAGACGCGTTGTTAGCTCCAGAGTCGCCAAATGGGACTCGGACCGGAACGTGTGCCCCACCAATGGATTCCTCGTTCGGAGAACAATTCATTGGTGCGGTCACACATTCGGTTCGAGTCCCATTGAGCGACTCTGGGGCTCAAAACACGTGTAGGATTTTGACCGCCTCCACGGGTCTCCTGGACCAGTGTGCGCTCTGCAGAGGCCCCACAGAGCCCACACCCTCAGCGCTCAGCAAACCCGAGAGCGCGCCGTGAGCCTGTGTGCGCAACAACGCAGTGTGTACTTCGGGGCACACACAACACTGCGAAAAAAAAAACAAAACAAGGGTAGATTGCCTCATGTGGTCGCGTCGACGCCTGTAAGCACTTTTTGATGAGCGAATTTTACTACATCTCATGAAAAAGTAAATGAACCCTTATTAAAGATGAGAGAGGGGTGTGTGGACAGGAGAAAACCGGTGCCAATTTGACACACGTGGTGAATTTACTGCAGATTTTTTTCTTCATAGCGAGGGTTTTAGTTGGCACAAAGCCACGTGTACAGGGGGAGAGGAAGACGGTAAAACGACGGTATAAGACGGAAAAAGGAAGTCTGGCCACTCTGCAGAAAATAAAATTAGAAGTAAATATAATTGACCTTCGGTCCGCAAGACTAGGTGGTCTTGTCATAACCAAAGCATTTCGCGACCGACTTTCGCCGCTGCTTCGACCTCCCTGACCTCGGCATCTGCCGTGCCCACAGTGGGCCAGAAGACCGGCGCAGGCGGCCAAACCTCTTGGCGTGTCTTAAGCTCCAGTGTCGCTAAATGTAACTTGATTGAACGTGTGACCCCACCAATGGATGCCCTTATCGGAGAGCAATCCATTGGTGGGGTCACACATTCGTATCGATTCCCATTTAGCGACGCTGCAGCTCAAAACGCGTCCGGGATGTTGACCGCCTCCACCGATCCTCTGGCCCACTGTGCTGTCGCCACAGCTCGGCCGGCCCGGCCCCCGCGGCGCTCGGCCCCCGTGGGGCCTCGTCGCCTCATCCCCGTGTACGCCGTACTCGGCGCTGTAATCCTCCTTCATACGGCCTTAATTCCCCAATACCCCCCCTCCCCTCCCCCTCCCCTCCGCCGCCCACCCGTGTGCCCCTTTGGCTGAACCGCGCGCATCGCCTCGTGGAAGAGGCAGTCTTGTGCAGCCAACGCGCCAAATTCGTTCTTATTTTTTGTTGTTGTTTTATGTTGTTGTTGTTGTTTATTATTATTGTTTTTTGTTGTTTTTTGTCATTGTTTTTTTATTATTATTTTTTTTATTATTTTTTGTTGTTTTTTGTTGTAGTTTTTTGTTTCAAAATTTCGTGGAAAAAAAAAATGTACAAGTGAGGTGCACAGGACATGTTAATTATGAAAATTGGATAATTCGGGAGAAACGTGTGGGGTCAGCAAGGGGTTCGCGTTGGGGGTGGCAGGGTTCAGCAGCAGTTAGGGTAGTGGGGTTAGCTTGGGCTACACGGAGGGTCAAGGGAAGGGTCGGGTAGTTAGTATCATGCCGGTCTCCGGGACGGTAGCGTTTCATTAAGTTGCTATCAAATAAGGCTTGTGGTGGTGGGATGGGAGGCGGGGTGGGAGGCGGGGTGGGAGGCGGGGTGGGGGGCGGGGTGGGGGCGGCCGGCCAACCATACATCACGTTCGATGCTGGTCCCCGATGGTGCGATGGCGGGTTGGCCCGCGGCCAATCCACGCCACTTTGAAACTTGTGGAGCAGAGCACTTCTGTCTGTCTGTCTGTCTGTCTGTCTGTCTGTCTGTCTGTCTGTCTGTCTGTCTGTCTGACCGACCGTCCGTCCGTCGGGCCGGCGGCCCGCCCACCCACCCACCCATCTTTCAAAGGGACACAACACAAAACACATGCGGAAAAACGAGCTTGACAAAGCCAGCGTCACGCGCGTGACGAAAGAGCGCGCGCGGGAGTGACGAAAGCAAAAGGGAGCGTGTCGCAGGGCTTCATCGCAACGCATCCATGACTCGGGTGGCCCCTGCTAGACCACCCAGGCCTGGCCCACTGTGCCGCACCAACAGCCGCGATTCATCAGAGCGCCCCGCCCCGCCGCTCTGTCCTCGCGAATCCTTCGCTCCCAGCACGCGTGCGTAGGTGTTGACGACTGCCCCGCACCGCCCCGCCCCGCCCGAAGCGATTCACCCCGCCCCGCCCTTATCCAAATCCAGCAAGGCAATCGTCCCCCACGGAAGCACATCGAATAACCCGCCAAAGGCATCCATCAGGCGTCCATCATCGGCCCAGCGTCACTTGTACCAGCGTCACTTGTCGGTCACTTGTCCCAGCGTCACTTCGACCGGCGTCACTTGTCCCAGCGACAGCGTCACCTTGCTCGAGGGCGCCCTGCCGACGACAAGACGAGGCAAGAAGCAAAGCGACACGCAAAAAGAGTGCCAAGTAACGACTGCGGGCACACTGGCGGTTCACTGCAGACTGATTCTGAACAGAGAGAGAGAGAGAGAGAGAGAGAGAGAGAGAGAGAGAGAGAGAGAGAGAGAGAGAGAGAGAGAGAGAGAGAGAGAGAGAGAGAGAGAGAGAGAGAGAGAGGGAGGGGAGGGGGGACAAGACCCATGTGCGGGCATGGCGATACCGGGCGATACGAGGGGTCGACTACTCCCCTTAGCTGCGTACGAGGGAGTATACGTATATTACCAGTAATATAGGTAATACATGTGTAATACATAATAATATAGGGGTAATACAGAGGCAAAATTGTGGTAATATGCACATATTACATGGTAATATACAGGTAATATAGCCACCGCGTACGAGGTAATATGTGAGTTGTCGACCCCTCGGGGCGATACGCACGAGGCGAGCACGGGAAAGCCAGGCCGCGGCTGGGAGCAGACCGTATCCATCACCCGGCTGCACCATCACTCAAAATTCAATCGGAACGTGTTCGATGTTGGCCGGGCTTGGGCGTTAGGGGACCGGCCGTCTCGTTGCACCCACACAAAAACACTGCCAGGAATAACAACATTTTACTTGGAATAGGGCAATTTTATTCAAAACAAGGATGACTTACCTCACCATGAAGTGAATTACCCTTCTGCCAGGTACGATTCCTCATTTTAAGAAAAATTTGGAAACTGCTGCCAGCGTTTCGAAATTCCCCGGTTGGGGGGGGGGAGGCTCAGTAGGCCAAAAGACCGGTGGACAAGGCTCCAGAGCGAAGCACGGTGCACAGCCACAATGCCCTTCTATCCCCCGCCAGCAGAGTCCAGCAGCTCGGCCCGCTCACTCGCTTCAAACTGCGCCGCTCGTCTCTCTCTCTCTCTCTCTCTCTCTCTCTCTCTCTCTCTCTCTCTCTCTCTCCCCCCCCTCCCCCCGCAGCAATCAAATTACTTAGCATTGATTGTGAGCCAGAGCCAGCCTTTGGAGCCCGGCGGGCGGAGAGGTGTGCAGTGCACAGGCAGGGCCGCCCAGACGGCTCGCCTGCCCTTCTGACTATTAGCGAACCACCGCAGCCGGGCGGGGCGACCAAGCCACAGTGGGCCACAAGACCGGCGCGGGCGGCCAAAACTCTAGACGCGTCTTGAGGTCCAGAGTCGCTCGAACCGAACGAAGGACCCCACCAATGGATTCCTCGTTCGGAGGGCAATCCATTGGTGGTGTCACACGGTCGGTTTAAGTCCCATTTATCGACTCTGGCGCTCAAAACGCGTTTGGGATTTGGACCGCCTCCACCGGTTGTCTGACCCACTGTGCAGGCCCGGCCCGGCCCGGCCACGCCGATACAATTAAAGCGAGAAACCGACAGACGGGCCGCAGAGACAGACAGCGCCAAAGAGATGCGGCAACCGGTGGCAAGGACACGAATAATGATTTACCGTGGTAGAAAAAAAATGAGTGACAGAAACAAGACCGGGAACAAAACGAAAGAAACGAACAAAAAACACGACACAAGTCCCGCTGGATTTTCTCTCTTTTTGCGACATCGAAATGGGACAAACCGCGTGAGAGCGCGACACACATTTTGACAATAACAAAAACGGCAGGAGGAAGGATAATAAAAAAAAGGGGGAAGAGGGAAGAAAAATAAAACGTGAAAAATAATATGCGGTGAAGGGAGCAAGCAAGGCCCATCCGCGTAGAGTGGGTCGGGATGGCACAGTGGGCCAGTAGACCGGCTAGGGCGGCCAAAAATGTAGACGTGTTCTGAGCTCTAGGGTCGCTAAATGGGACTCAAACCCAACGAGTGGCCCCAACAATGGATTGCTGTCCGATCGAGGAATCCATTGGTGGGGTCACCCGTTCGGTTCAAGTCCTGTTTAGCGACTCTGGAGCTTAAAACGCGTCTAGAGTTGGCCGTCCGCCCCGGTCTTCTGGCCCACTGTGGGTGGGTCGGGGTGGGTTGGCTGCACGCTAATCAGCGTACGTTGCGTGAGGCCCGCCAGCCAGCCCACCCCCACACCCTTCGAGGGGGGGGGGGCCTCTCAAGTGCCCACACGCAGACCCCACATAAAATTTGATAAACTAGAAAATAAAAGTGGCGCCTCGACAAACGGGCCGCCATTGCACCTGGAGTCATTGGCTGCGACAGGCACGAGAGGCGACAACGAGCAGAGTCCGCACAGTGGGCCGGTCTTCTGGCCCACTGTAGTCCGCCATTTTGGTGGAAAAAGAAAAAAACAAAAAAAAAAAACAGCGTCCTCCCTGGTGGTACGTGTCCGATTAATAGTGACACCTGTCTGGGGCGACAGGCCGTGGCCCGTGGTTTGCTTTCACACGGCCACTTGGACGGGATGAGACAGCCAATCGTGCCCATTAGTGCGAGCGAAGCAGCCTGTTGGGGCGGGGAAGAGAGAGAGAGAGAGAGAGAGAGAGAGAGAGAGAGAGAGAGAGAGAGAGAGAGAGAGAGAGAGAGAGAGAGAGAGAGAGAGAGAGAGAGAGAGAGAGAGAGAGAGAGAGAGAGAGAGAGTTGTGTGCGTATGCTGGAAAGGAAGAGGGGAGGAGCTGCGTGGGCCTTCGGTCTATCTAGAGTGATTGGCGTGAGCGGGAGATACATCAGAACCGGCTGGCCCCGACTCGGCTCATAGATACATGCACCGTTGTTGGCGCCACACCGCCAGCAACGGTGGAGAACTATTTGCTATTTCGGAATGGCCCGCGGTGACTTGCCCCTAGGCTTAACCCCAGGCCTGCCGCGGTCGCCGCATCGCACGGCGCACAGCGTCGACGCGATAACAGGACAATTTACAGCTTGTTTCTTCTTTTTTTTCCCATTTTTAGGCGCGCAGTAGCCTAAAGCCTCACCAGGGTTCCTTTCTTTTTTTTCCCTTTTTTAATTTTTAGTCTGGCTTCATATGCATTTCCGCAATTTTTGATGAGATTTGGCAGAGTGGTAGAACTGTGTTCCCTGATTTTTTAAAAAATATTGTTTGGTTAAAAGCTGTTGCCCCTAAGTCGTTGTTCATGCATTCATACTGATGTGAATTTACCTTAGATATCTTTTTTGGGAGACAAATTTTCTAACGTGCATCTAATTCAGTGCGTACTTGTTTCACCGTCGAAGACTTCCACTGCAAAACGAAAGCGATATCTTGCGAAAGATAAACCCGGATTATCTCTCGGCACTCATCCGCGCTGCTGCCGACGGCCGGCCCAGTGGGCCACCCAGTCGGCCGCCCAGTGGGCCGGTCAGCGCCGGGTAGCGCTGACGCCAACACAACAATCTTCTGACAGCGGAGCAGCGAGCGGATCGGTGCCACCCCAGAGCCAGCCGGCCTGGCCGATCCGCGATGCGATACGGGCTGGCGCCGCGCCAGGTGCGAGGGGCGGGGCGGGGCGGGGCGTGGCGGGGCGGGGCGGGGCGTGGCGGCTAGCGGCTCCGTCGTGTTTTGTCTCAGAGTCGCGACTCGCGTCCCGGCCTGTCGCGAGGGGTAATGGGACCCGAGGCCTCCGCTGTGCCACGCTGCGCTGCGCGGCACGTCCCCCAGGACCACTGTAATGGGTTAATTCGATTCTCCCATCCGCGAACGAAAGGAGCCGGCAGGCTGCAGGGACGCGTCCGGGTTGCCTACCCGCACGGCGGCACAGCCCCTTACGGAGGCGGGGTAGGCAACCCGGGCGCAGCCCTGTTCGACGGGACTGCCTACCCGCACGGCGTCCGCGTGCCACCCCACAGTGGGCCAGAGCCAGGAGACGGCCCAGCCGGCCAAAACTCTAGACGCCTAGAGGTCCGGAATCGCTAAATGGGACTCGAAACGAACGTGTGACCCCACCAATAGACGCCTCGTTCGGAGAGCAATCCATCGGTGGGGTCACTGGGTCGGTTCGAGTCCTGTTCAGCGACTCTGGAGCTCAAAACGCGTCCAGGGTTTTGGCCGCCTCTTGCTCCGCGGAGTCCCGCAAAGGCGCGGCGTGTAGGGTGCGGGGCTCGGGCACCAGTGCGTCCGCGAGCCGACGGGTGGCGAGAGGAGATCGCGCCTGTCAAAGGAGCGTGACGTAACACGGCGTCTCACATCCCCCCGACGCGAAGCGTATCGGAAAGCCGCTCTGGCCGCAGACCCTGGCTCCCCCTCGAGCAGACCACAGAGACCCCGCGCCGTCCGGCGCCGTCCCAGCAGGGACTGGGGACTCACCACGCCATTCCCAAGGGGATCGGGCTCTTCATCGACCTGCCTGCCCCATAGTGGGCCGGAAGACTGGAACGGGCGGCGAAAACTCGAGACGCGTTTTGAGCTCCAGAGTCGCTAAATGGGGCTCGAACCTAACGCATGACTCCACCAACGGATTGCTCTTCGAAAGAAGAATCCATTGGTGGGGGTCTCACGTTTCGTTCGAGTCCCATTCAGCGACTCTGGGGCATAAAGACGCCCGTCCGAGACTTTGACCGCCTCCACTGGTCTTCTAGCCCACTGTGTGCCCGTCTGCCCGGCCGCGGTGCGCCGAGTCCAGGACACTCGTAGACACTCGTAGACACTCGTAGACACTCGTAGACACTCGTAGACACTCGTAGACACTCGTAGACACTCGTAGACACTCGTAGACACTCGTAGACACTCGTAGACACTCGTAGACACTAGTGCGCGGGGTCGAGGCGAACCTGCGGGCAACCCGCAGGCTAGTCGGGCCAGGCGGGCCAGGGCAGGCGAGGCCAAGGCAAAGTGCCTGGGGGCCGCCACTTCAAACGGATATCGTCCTGGAACGCAATCAACGCGGAGCGTCTGAGGGCCGTAAACGGATTGCAGCCGGATTGCAGTTCGTATCGGCATTGGCGGGGAGCCCAGTGGGAGCGGCCCGCGGCACGGCTTCCGGCTGGGCAACGGCCCGGGTTCCTTAGCACATCGGCGGCGCCACATGGCAGTTCAGCGTCCTGTGTCCGAATCCGATGGAGGGGTGAGACCAACGCACAGTTGGTCAGAAGCCCGTTGACGCGGCCAAATTTCTAGACGCGTTTTGAGCTCCACGGGCGCTGAATGGGACTCGAAACGAACGTGTGACCCCACCAATGGATTGCTCTACACACACACACACAAACACTCTTACACACACGCGCGCGCACGCACACGCACACACACACACTCTTACTCACTCACTCACTCACACTCACTCACTCACTCACTCACTCACTCACTCACTCACTCACTCACTCACTCACTCACTCACTCACTCACTCTCTCTCTCTCTCTCTCTCTCGTTAATTGATCGGCAGGAATACCCGCGGTGGGCAATGCCCGCCGCACGGGTACCACGGGTACCACGGGTACGGACCGAGGGCCGAGGGTGCTGCGGGTACTCGATGCGCGGTCCCGATTCCCACCACCGTCTCGTCGGTCGCCGTCGGTGCGAGTGCGAGAGAGAGCGCACCAATTAGCACACGGCGCCGATACAGGATGAGCTAGCCACGCGCGCGGGGCAGTCGCAGACGAAATAAAAAGTTGAAACGACGAGAAATGAAATTGGGGGGGACGCTTCAACTCGAACATCGCTAAGCACAGTGGAACTCATTGCATATCGGCCGCGGGGCACACTGTAAAAATTTGTTGTCACTTTATGACATAAGCATGGATGATCTTTTTCATCTCTTTTCAATGATGACAATGTCATCGCAAATTGATGACATTTTCATCAAAGCTCTCGGACCTTTAGCATGGGCGTGACAAAAATGTCATAAATCGTTTTGATGACATGCTTGTAGGGAAAATGAGTCCTGGCATTGTCATCAAGTGACGACCAAAATTTTAGAAGTGCCAATGGCGCCGCGCTCCTGGCCATCGTGACGTTGGCGCTGTCAAGTTGCCTAGATTGACAGATCACAACAAGCGTGTGTCTTTGGCGACGACGGGTGGCCCCGACGCCCCGCGCGGCGCGGCGATGGATATCGACTGGACTGTCCCGCTGTGCGGAGAGGCCAGCGCACACAACAGGTAACCAACGGCACACGGACGTGCGTCTCCACTAGGACACGTCATTTGGCACGGGTGACACGGCAGGTGGGATCTCTGCTGATCAATTACCCGAAACACGGAGGAGGTTAGAATCACGGGTACCGATTTTTAATTTGGTTTACGCCGGCGACACGGTGGGCGCGGACTGGTTTGACGTGTGCCGTCCGACAGTTCAGAGCGCGGGGCGCCTCACTGACAAGCCACACAACCTCACACGTCACCGAATGTGATGCACATTCGAAAGAAAGGGGGACTCACCATATGAAGTCCTTGCAGTGACTGCAGAAGGTGGGTTGTTTGAAGAAGCGTGGAATGAACTTGTGATCCTTCACGTTGTACACATTTTTCTTTTTGAGAGCACCTTTTCGGCCACGTAGTCGCAACCCGAATTTTGTGTTCATATCCCCTGCGCCGGGGGCGTCATCTTGAACATTTTCGTCGTCCGCCATCCTTGCGAACAGAGCACAGTTGACAGCTCTGAAAGCAGAGAGCTCGCCTGCAGCACTGCCGTGTACAACGGCACTGGACTCTCAATAACAAACCAAGTTCAAAATAGAAATTCAGCCAAGGCAGTATCTTCTGCTAGTCTTCTTTTCTTCTTCTCCCTGAATCTGATTTGCGAAGTCAGACTCCCACCCGGCCAGAGTTTTCGACCGTTTTTGACCGTTTCCAACCGCACTGCTTTGCCTGCGTGGTCAGTCAGTGAAAATTCGTCTACTGGGAAGAATCTGTCGCCATTTTCGAATTTCGTATTTCAGACGTCAAGAAGAACGAGGAAGAAGCCGCTGCTTTTGCTAGCGACAAAGGTTCCGGCGCCGGCCGCGAGGTGGCAGCACCATGCAGGCGAGGCACGTCGGCAACGTCAGCACAACGAAGGCCGACCCCCCACGCCCATCCTTCGTGCCTGACTCGCGCTCGCAGGCGAAGGCGAGACGCGAGACCTCAGTTGGAACGGGCGAAATGGCTCTTGTGGTCGTGGAAATCTCTCCCGTCGATGTGATTTGCTTTTGGAAATCAGCAGTTACTGTACCCTCTCGTGTTAAGCGAAGGTAAGTTGCTTTGAGTGTTGGGAGCAGTTTGGTGTAACTTTTACCCCAACTCTGGTTCGTAATTTCGAGAAAATTGTGAAAATATGAGGTGCTTGTGGCGCGGGCGCAAGTAGGCGAGCCCGTCGGCCTGGGTGTCATGGCGGACCAAGCCAACGCTCCGATTTCGTATTAGCCACATAAAAGGGCAATACGGATTCTACCACAGTTATTGAGTGCTGCGGCAAGTTCGCTCTTGCAGCGTTAGATTCATTTATGCGTGGACTTGAGTCTAGAATGCTGTCATTTTGGGTTTGTTGAGAATTTCAAAATTCTCTTTGTCATAATCGGCCTCTGTTGCTAAGGGACCCTATATTATATGTATTACGTTTACGAGACGTTCGCAATTTTCGTCGACGGAGAACTTCCGAATTTCATTCCACCCTTATTTTCTTGATGTGTTGTAATTCATCATTTTCTTTGTCATGTTGTAGTTTTCTGCATTTATTGGGACTAAAATGGCATGTTGTGGAATATTGGGCTCTGTGCTATTTCATCCTCAGCAATCTGTTCTCTGCGGCTTATTATCTTTGTGGGCTATTTCATATTTGTTATATCTGTACTCTTAACCCATTAAAATATTATTCTGAAAATCATTAAATTTCACACTATGAGAATTTATTTTATTTTTTTCTGCATTTTGTTTGTATGGACGTATGATGTAAACTGATAACTGTTCAATAATTTCTCTTTCTCTTGTTACAGATCTTGCAATCGTTGAGTGGTCGGCCGTGGTTCGAAACTTTCGTGCAGTAATGTTAGAAGAAAATCCGAAGATGTTGTGTGAAGTGGGTCCTGTGCGCACGACGTGGGAATCAAGGGAGAGGAGAAAACGTCATCGTCGAGGGAAGAAGCGGCTCGTAGGCAGAACTGCGGCGGTGCACCCGCCTGACCTGCATTTGAGTAAGTCTGGCGGGGAAAGGGGAACTGATGAGGACTCATTCGAGTCGGGTTCGGAGATGAGTGTTTTGGGGTCTCTCACCCCAAAACATGTAGGCAACCAGCGTCCCCCTCAGCCATCATTACGCCCTGTCATCGTTCCTAAGGCACCTGAGAACTCGACACAGTTCTTGATCGACGATCACGAAGATTCCACCCAGTTCCTTAATTTTGAGGACAGTTATAAATCCCCTGCGTGGTGTGGGCCTATGGATGACCCAGATGCGTATTTCCCCACTGATTGTGACGAAGACAAAGATGCGTTCAGTTATATGTATTATATGCGTGATTTTGAGTCAGAGTACCAAAGTGCACGGGAAGAAGTCTTGCTAGATTGGCCAAGAGAAATGCTTTTTGAAGAAATACAAAAACTGGAGCAAAAAGCCCAATCACTTGAAGAGCTTCTGAACATGCGCGACCCGTATAAGTACCTCTCAAGTCTTCAGGAGAAACTGATTCGCCTCCAAGAAGAGAATAGACGCTTGCAAGCAGCTCTTCAGTCGGACAGAAGCAGCAGCAGCAATCCGACATCCGATGAAGATGTTAGCCCTTGCCAACGGCAACGTGCAGATACTGCATCCGACTTGGTAATGGTAGTGGCCCCATTGTCCCTTCAAGATGGATCTCTCAATAGCGATTCTGGCCACACTAGTCAGTCTTTGATTGACACTCATCATCGTCCAGTGGCAGAGGTGGAATCTTAACTGTCAAAGCTTTCCATTTCAGAATTTAATGATAGGGTTTGTGAAGATATTTTATTTACAAAATTGTCAAGTTTCTTTCAACCCTAACATATTTGACTGCAATGTGATATTCATTCTGTTACTCTGCAAAGAACAACAAAATAAAAGATGACGCTTATTATCTATATGACTGTACATTATACATAGCGGTACCCAAATGAATGCAATTGGTCTCATTGTTGGAACTTCGGTGTGGCTCACAGTCATTCAATGATTTTTTACCAATTACACCTGTGATTCTTCTTAGTTTTTCTTTTTGTCAAATGAGTGGACATATGTAGGCTAGCTTACTGTATTTTTGGTGTACATTACTATTATATAAGCAAAAATTGGATATTTTGTTCTAGTGCACATAAAAATTAGCTTCTGTTAGAATGCCCAAATACTGCTGTGTTCTTTGCTTGGTATTGATGTGCCTAGGCAAAATTATAATTCTCTCGAGGTATCTTAAGTTTATTTGCAGGTAATGAGGTTCACAAACTCTTATGAGGGAATGTTTTGTCATGGTATGTTACCTTTATTTCTCTTTCAAATTACTGTCTGTACTATATTGTTTTCTAACTACTGTTGTTTCACTAAATTTATTATTAATGTAGACATGTCACTCGCATTGGTCTTTTCCAACTTTTTTTTGAATTGTTCAAATTGATGATGTTGTCTCAGAATGAAAGAAATCATCCAGCCAAAATCACTTTCCTTTCAGTATTGACAATAAATGTAAGATTGGCCATAATTGTGTAAGTCAGTTTACATATTACATTTAATGTGAAGAGACTGATCATTTTAAATTATTTATTTATTTTCAAAACAAAAGAAACAAAAAAAATATCATTTGAAAGTATGTACCTGTGAAACAGTGATGACCTCTGATTGATTTATTGGTAAATTTCTCATGGTTATTAAAAAATTATATTGAGAAGTCCAAATTATGAGTGGCTGTTGAATGTGAATGGGTCTTGCAGCATTTGCATTTAGAGTTTATCATTCTGCTGATGGGATCTCCAGATACAGTTGTTCTTTTCTTTATTATTTGATCTGCGTCTCGATTGGTTAGGTTAGGGTTTTTCCTGTAGTATTTTAAGTGAAAAGGAAAGTTGGTGGTCTGTGATGCAGTAGTCTTAATTTTAGTCCTTACCATGTTACTCCTATTACTAACTCGGCCTTGACTTTGATCTTATCTTGCTGTTGCTTCACCCTTTCTTGAGTGTTCTCTTCATTTTTTGACTGGATTTTTTACACATGCTTGTTTGGCTTTGATGCTGGAGCTGAACTTTGCAATCCTGGTGAATTAAATTTTTTTCATTAATTTGTGTCATTTATTTTGTTTACTTTTGCCCACTGTGTGATGTAAAAGACAGTATCAAAGAATAAATTTCGAAACCCAGTGGATTTCTACTTCACTTTTGCACTGTGTCTATTTTTATTAATTATTTTGTGTCATTCTCGTTTTTCTAAGTATTGGGAATGAAATTGGAAAGCAGAAAAAGATCCAAGGTGGACCTCAGGATGAAATTAAATGTTCCTTACAATATGCTTATGATGTATAATTGTTTGTTTCTTTTTGTTTGCCTTCTATCTAATTTTGTTTGTTTCAATGTAAAAATCTATCAAATTAACTATGCAGAAGATCTAGTATATGTTTTTATGCATCACATCTTTGTTTTTCAGCACCACATGATGCAAATTTTTAGTTGTTTTACCAAGTGTCTTTTTCTGATTCCTTTTTATAAGTTGGCATGCTGGAACCTATCTCTCTGAAAATGTATATTTGAAATCTCAATGTGACATTACAGAGATTTCATCATTGAATAGGTATTTTATTCCTCTGTTACCATTTGATGGCATATGGTTTCTGGGTTTGTGTTCTATCTCTTCCTATGCTTTCTTCCCAACAATAGAAAGAAAATTGTTCACCCAGATGAAAATTGACCTGTACGGAAAGCCATGTACATAATATGTATAAGATGTAATCAGAAGAGCATGAAATGTTGAATACATATTGTTTGGGTAAGGACTATGTTATTTAGCGCTAAATCCCTTTATTTTAAGTGTGAGACCTTTTAATAATAAACATAGATGCGTTCAGTGGATGGTTTTTGATTGAATCCCGGTGTTACTGAAGTTAGGGGGTGTGTCACAGCAAAGTTTGTGATTGATCAGAAGATGGTTAGGAGGTTGAAGTTGGTGGTCAAGTATGAATTGGAAGTTATTAGGAGTGTTCGAGAGACAGTGGTGTGAAAGCAAGTCAACTGTTAGGCCGTACATGCAAGAGCTTTTTTATGACACGAAGATACACTACATTCTGATTACTACTGAAAAACACACACAAAGTCACTCGAGTCAATGTGCAGCCATTCACTACACCCATTCAGCTTTCCTGCGAGAGTTTTACTACGGTAATTTGCTGCTAGGACGCCCTTGACAGGCAGCGCTGTGTGTTTCGAAGACAGACCTACGGGTGAAAATTAGTTCAGTTAAAGCAAGAGCCTTGCGAGTGTGTGTGACTTCGGGAAGTTTTATTTGGAACCACGGGTGAAAATCAGTTCAGTTAAAGCAGGCGCCTTGCGAGAGTGTGTGCGTGACTTTGGGAATTTTTATTTTAAAAGGGGGAGGGGTCGAGGAAGGGGGTCGCCACGGCACGAAGACCCCCTCAAAGTGGAACTCACAGAGGCCGTGTCCCGTCTCTCTCCCACGCGCGCCAAACATTGGTGGGAGCAACGGAGACGTCGCCGCCGCGCGGCCTGGGAGGCGGGCTTGTGTCCGGGCGGCTAGGCGGCCGGCTAGGCGGGCGGCCTGCGCGGGGCTGAATGCCGCCTGCGGGGCGGGACGCAGTGGGCCAGGCGGGGACGGTTGGTTGCGCCCGTTACCAACCGAACAAGGCGGGGAGGGGGGGCTAGCGCATAACTCCATTCAGCTGGGCCCCAAGTAGAGCGCTTCGCTGCTAGACAACGCCGTGCCGCGCTCAATGAGGATTGACCCCGCCAGCACAGTGTACCGCACACAGTGGTTCAGAAGACCGTTGGGGCGGCCAAGATTCTAGACCCGTTTTGAGCTCCAGAGTCGCTGAATGGGACTCGAACTGAACGTGCCCCCCTTCCCAATGGATTGCTCTCCGAACAAGGAATCCATCGGTGGGGTCGCACGTTCGATTCGAGTCACATTTGGCGACGCTAGAGCTCAAAACGCGTCCAAGAGTTTTGACCGTTTGACCGTCTTCTGGCCCACCGTGCCGCACCCGACCCTGGCTGGAGGAGCCCCGCTCGGTCCGGCATCGACGATAAACGGTGAAAGGCAGTCCGAAAAACGCGGCGTGCGAGGCGGCACCACGGCACGGGGCTAATGATATGGATGCGCGGGGTGGAGCGAGCGGATCGGAACGGCCCCTTGCGCAACGCCGCCGCGGTGCCTGCCTGCCTGCCTGCCTGTGGTGCCAGGTGACGGTCAGGGTCGCCCGCTGACTTACTGACGACTGGCTATAGTCGCGGCGGCGCAGCCTGTGCACAGTGGGCCAGAAGACCGGCGGAGGCGACCAAAACTTTAGACGCGTTTTGAGCCCCGGAGTCGCTAAACGGGATTCGAACCGAACGTGTGACCCCGCCAATAGATTGCTCTCCGAACGAGGAGACCATTGGTGGGGTCACACGTTCGGTTCGAGTCCCATTTCGCGTCTCCGGAGCTCACAACGCGTTTAGCGTTTTGGCCGCCTGCGCCGTCTTCTGGCCCACTGTGCTGTGCCAGGCTTCGCCAAAGACCTCGGTGCGGGCGACGCCTCGGACCGGATCCGGAAAGCGAGTCTCGGTGTCCCCGGGCGGGGCGTTTGGCTCAGCAGCGCGCGCTGGGGCGGGGCGGCCGGATTCGCTCGTACCTTTTTTTTTCCGCGCGAGAGTCTCTGCCCGTTCCCGTGCGCAATGCTCTCGTTGCCCTGGGTGTCTCTCCCGCGAGGGCGTCGCGCTGTTGGGCTGCGAGTGGGACAGACAGAGCGCCGAACCGGCCCTTCGGAATGGCTCGGCTGCGGCCCAAGCCAACGCCGCGCGGACTCGGTGTCGCGCGCCGAAACCAAAGCCGATCGACGCGCGGGGCGTCGAGACTTCCCTGCCGCCGTCGCGCAGTGGGCCAGAAGACCGGCGCAGGCGGCCAGAACTCTAGACGCGTTTTGTGCGCCAGAGTCGCTAAATGGGACTCAAACCGAACGTGTGACTCCACCAATGGATTGATCTCCGGGCGAGAAATCCATTGGTGAGGTCACATTTAGCGACTCTGGCGCTCCAACCGCGGTGAGAGTTTTGGGCCGGCCGCGCCGGTCTTCTGGCCCACTGTGCGGCGGGCCGCGGTGCTGCAGCCTGCCGTGCCGCCCGCGGGCTTGGCACGGAGCGCGGACGTGCGTGCCTGCGCGTCAACACGACGAGGCTCTGCGCGCGCGCGCACGCACACGGCTGCCCCCCGCCCTGCCCCACCCTACCTCGCCCTGCCCCACCCCGCCTCGCCCTGCCCCACCCCGCTCCGTCCCGCCCCGCCCACCGTCACATTGTTTGTCACCGAAGCCATTCCCTGCCGAGCCGCGCCACGCGCCCCAGGAGGACGTGATCCCCGTCAAGTACGACAGGGTCCATATTATGCGAGATGCGGCACTGCCCTGTAGGGAACGGAACGTGGAGCCCACAGTGGACCCGTCGAGCCTCTCCAAACGAATCGATAAAGTTTGAGCCTCGCTCTCGCCTGGCTTACGCCTTGCGCAATCGACAAGCCGAAAATATAAAGGCTTCCTCTCTGTCAAGGTTCCGGAACAGAAAAGTCCGCCGACGTTGGAACTTTTGTTCGTCGTAGTATCGGTGTGAAGTGCAATGGTTGGCTGCCCCCGCGGTTGGATGGATGTTCGGAGTGGACTGCAGTTGCAACTTCCCCCTCCCCTTAGCGTTTTTTTTCTAGCGGCCTGGGAGGTGGAGGGAGGAAGGGGGGGGGATGGCCTGGTGAGCCCAGTCCCTAGAGCAGCTGGCCGGCCGTCTAGTTGGAAGAGAAAGTGAAGACGAGACGAGGAAATTCAAGTTCTCCTCAACGCAACGGTGCGTGGTTGAGGAAATGTGCCTCTGAATGTCAGTGAGCCGATCACTGTGCGCACAGTGTACTAAAAACGAGGGCGAACAGAAAGACACGCAAAATAAAAGTTTAACCTCAGGGAAGTTTTTCCTTCTTTTGTGGCAGAGTTGTGCGCGTTGGAGTTCGCCCCGCGGCCGCGGCTCAGCGTTTGAATAACTCGGAGCGCTGCGCACAGTGGGCCAGAAGACCGGCAGGTGGCCAAAACTCTAGACGCGTTTTGAGCTCCAGACTCGCTTCGCACGGACTCGATAACCGAACGTGTGACCCCGCCAACGGATTCCTCGTTCGGAGAGCAATCCTTTGGTGGGGTCACACGCTCGATTCGAGTCCCATATATCGACTCTGAAGCTCAAAGCGCGCATGGAATTTTGGCCGGCTTCGCCGGTCTTCCGGCCCACTGTGCTGCGGCGCTACAGTGTGCGGCGCGGCCGTAATTTGGCGACCCGATAGAGGCTCACTCGATAACGCCTTGCGTCACTGCGTGTCGTGGGCTGGTGGCTCCGCCGAGGCTAGGCCCACCTGCCCGCCCGGGCATGACTTCTGTTTGGTTTCGCCATCGCAATGAAGTGAAAATGAAGCCGGCAGCGCTCTCTCTCTCTCTCTCTCTCTCTCTCTCTCTCTCTCTCTCTCTCTCTCTCTCTCTCTCTCTCTCTCTCTCTCTCTCTCTCTCTCTCTCTCTCTCTCCCCCTGCGCTGAGCGCGCGGTTCGCGGGCAAACTCGGAACGGAATGAACGCGATGCCGCACTGACCCATCCATCCCCCCGCGTTGTTGTTGTTGCCGCTGCTGACCCTCGCGAATGATAGGCTAATCCAGGCGCGTGCCGATGCGGTCCAAACAACAACAAGAGGTGGTGTTGCCACGCCCCCGGCCACGCCGGGCCGCTCTATTTCGAGATGCACCGGGCCGCTGGCTCCGAACGAGCGCGTCGTCGCTCCGTCCCACTCGCAGTCGCGGGGCGCGCCGTGGTGGTGCGAGAGGGACAGAGCGACAGGTCCCTGAGGGGTCCGGGGTGGCCACAGTGTGGGGTCGGTCCAAGTTAGGATGGGCCCCCTGAGGGCGGCCGACGGCCGAGACAGCCGGCCGTTCGTCCCACAGCGGGCCACACGACCGGTGCAGAGGAGTTTGGAGCTCCAAAGTCGCTAAATGGCACTCTAACCGAACGTGTGACCCCACCAACGGAATGCTCTTCGAACGAGGAATCCATTGGTGAGGTCACACGTTCGATTCGAGTCCTGTTTAGCGACTCTGGAGCTCCAGACGCCTTTGGCCCATGCGTCCGGGGCCCTGGCCTGCCGCTGCTCGCTTGATGAGGCAATTTCGCGCGGGCTTTGCTGCCATTTCTTGCTAATGGCGGTGCGATATTAGGGCGAGTCGCATTTGGAGCTCACCACACTGGAGTATTAACGGGTCGATTGGCAGGTCGGGGACATGGCGTGATGGACTAAAGGCCTGCTCGAAGCCTGGAAGCGGCCAGGGGCGTGCACAGCTCGCCTCCTCGGGAGGGGCGGTGGGACCTTTTTTTGGGAGACTTTGCCTAACTTCCAGGGGTTATACGCCAAAAACTACCTCATGAGTATACCTTTTTGCGCCTTTTTGGGGTCCTTCGGGGGGGGCGGTCGCCCCCTCCGCCCCCCCCTTGTGCACGCCCCTGGAAGCGGCGCCCACGACGTTCCGACGTACACGGCGGCGCCCACCGCGCACAGTGGGCCCAACGCTTCGAACGTGCGCGCCAAGCACCTCGGCTGCCACCCCCCAACCCCTGGCCCGCCCACGGCCCGCCCCCGCCTTGCTCGCAACCCCCTCTGCGTCTCGCCCACTCGGTTCCAGACTCGCCCTCGCACCCCACGCCCACGCCATCCGCCATCAAACACTAATCGGATGAGCCCGTCGAGTGGATTTCCGATGCCGCGCGGCCACTCGTGTCATGAACCGATTCGTTGGTTCCGTCTCTCTCTCTCTCTCTCTCTCTCTCTCTCTCTCTCTCTCTCTCTCTCTCTCTCTCTCTCTCTCTCCCTCTCTCCCTCCCTCCCTCCCCCCCTCCCCCCCCCCCCCCCTGTTCCTCTCACAGGTCCGTTTGGCAGCGTTCGTTCCTTCGGGCCGCGGCCGAACGAATCGATCGTAAATATTGCGTCGCAACATGTCAGAAACATCCGTACGCCCGGCGGGCCGGCACAGCGGGCCGGCACAGTGGGCCGGCGGGGCGAAGACGCCAAGTCTAGGTGGCGCCGTCTTGGCCCGAACAACGAACGGCCCGAGCAGGGCAACTGGGACAGATAGTCGCGCTCGGCCGTCGGGCGAGCCGCTGAACGAGTGGGCCAGAACGAGGGAGAGTGCCAAGTGCAAATCCTTATATGTACTTTTTTTACATAGTTATGCACGATTTTGCATTTGCGTTTGTTATGCATAATTTTTATTCATAACTATACGTTGTTATGCATAATATTAAGCAGAAGCTTATTGCGCATGTGCAAAATCGTTCATAACTATGTACAAGAAAGTGCATAAGGATTTTGTGTGTGTGACTGCGATAACGTGACTCTGGTGACGCCGTCGCGCCAGAGTCATGCGTGTGTTGGTGATAATGGACCGTCCCTGAAAAGCCCCTCCCCCCCCCCTTTTTCCAAGGGCTCGCGGTTCGTGAAAGGCTCCCACCACAACCCTCCAAAACCCTCGGAAGGACCCATGCGAAACGGATTCTGGCCATGGAAATTGGTGGAAGTCGCCGGTCTTCACTGTGTGCGCTGTTTGGTAGTGACGAGGACGCCGGCCCGATGGCGGCGGCGGCGGGGGCACAGTGGAGGCGCTCTAGGCCCCGGGGATCCTCGAGTGACTGCACTAGTGCCGCGCAGGATGGCGACGCGGATGCTCCGTCGCTCTGTCTCTCCCCCCGGCCCCGAGAGAGAGAGAGAGAGAGAGAGAGAGAGAGAGAGAGAGAGAGAGAGAGAGAGAGAGAGAGATTGGGAGAGGGAGAGAGAGAGCCGCGGCGGCTGACTGGCGGCCCTTCGGCGTGTATGGCACGGCGCGCTCCTCGGCAGCGCTACGCCGCACAAGGCCGCGCCGGCCCCGCTAGTACACTGTAGGAAACGAGACGAAGGCGCGGCGCCGACTCAAACATGTGTGAGCGCGCCTCTTCCTGCGCGGTATAGTCCGTCCGCGCTGGGCGCCCCATACTGCGCGGTATAGTCCGTCCGCGCTGGGCGCCCCATACTGCGCGGTATAGTCCGTCCGCGCTGGGCGCCCCATACTGCGCGGTATAGTCCGTCCGCGCTGGGCGCCCCATACTGCGCCTCCACCGTTATCAGTAACGACTTTGTGATAAGGAGACGAAGGCAGACAGCTTGCCGGTAAGGTCGCCTTGGACACGGTGTGGAAGAAAAGTGCGCGCGCGGACTAAAAAGCGCGTGTGTGTTCTCGGTGTGCGTCGCCGTGCCGCCACTGCACTTGACTCGATAACAGGCGGAGGTCAAAACCGTGTCGTTTCTCGTTCCTCTACCGGGGAAAAGAAAAAAAGGGGGGGGGCACTTGATGGAACTGGGCCTGCCTGTCTGCCGGGTCTGAAACAGCGACCTGGGAGGCTGCCAGCCTCGCCGCCTGCGGTGTTTCGGTTCTTTATTGGGGTGCCGACGCGGCGCGACGCGGGCTATGAGGCCGCACAGTGGGCCAAAAGACCGTTCGAGGCGGTCAAAATCACTAGACGTCAAAATTCGGATCGCTCTCCGAACTAGGAATCCATTGTTGGGGTCGCACACTTTCGGTTCGCGACCCATTTAGCGACTACGAAGCTCAAAACGAGTCCGTAACGTAGACCGGCTCCGAGCGATTTGTAGGCTTGAATAGAATGACGCCCCCGCACCGCTGTGGACAGGTTGGGTTGCCTCTGCTGGAGCGCCTGTGTTAGGGTTGCCTACCCGCGCGCCTGCTCCGGCCGGCTGGGGCCCCGTGGGCCCCGTGGGCCCCGGACCGAGCGTCGGCACTGTTCGGTGCGGACTGCGCGGTTCAAAGCGACGCTTCGCTCTTGTGAGCCGCCTCGCTCGCTCGGGCCCGGGCCCAGCGGGCTGGGAGAGGGAGAGAGTGGGAGAGAGAGAAAAAGAGAGGGGAACGGAAGGGGTCGCCACCTCCCCCCCCCTCCCACCCGCAACCCCCTTCCCCTCTCTCTTTAACCACCTCCTGCTGATGTCAGTGCCAGCCACTAAAGCGCTGGCCCAGCGCAAGCAGTGTTTTCCTTTTTGCTTTATTTTATTGGACATGGTGGAACTCGGCGGGGAAGCCTTTCAAATCTTTCGGGATTTTTTTTTTTTTTTTCATTTTTTGCTTTCATTTATTGTTTGTGCTCTGTTGTATTATCTTAACGACCGCCGCGGAAAATCCCCACGTGCACTATTTGTGTGCATCATTTCTAAGCGCAGTGCGGGTAGTATTTCTATTTATTCTTTTCACGCGCGTAATCTCAGAAGTAATCAAACCTACTCGAACACGCAATCAGCGCGCCGTCTAAACCGATTGGAACGGGTATATTGTCTTCAAGTGCGCGTGAACTCTGGCGGTCCAGGCGAGATTGCGGTGGTGGTCAGGTGATCGGCTCCGCGGGGAGGGAGAGAGAGAGAGAGAGAGAGAGAGAGAGAGAGAGAGAGAGAGAGAGAGAGAGAGACTGGGTTGGCGGGTCCGCGGGCCTCAAGGGGCGCGGTGTGCCCACTGTGCGTCGTGGACTTGGTGCGCGGAAGCGCTGCGCTCCACTGGAAGTGCTGCGAGGCCGCGTGGGCGAGGCGAGGCCCTCGGCGAGGCCTGATAGCCGGCCAACGACTGGCGTCCGGCCGGGACCGTTCCGAACAGCTGGTCTCCCTCGCACCCCGGCGGGGCACAGTGGGCCAGAAGACCGGTGGTTGAGGCGGCCGAAAATCTAGACGGGTTTCGACCTCCAGAGTCGCTAAATGGAACTCGAAGCGAGCGTGTGGTGACCCCACCAACGGACTTGCTCTGCGAACGGGGAATCTATTGGTGGGCTCCATGTGAGGTTCGAGTCCCATTCAGCGACTCTGGAGCTCAAAACGCGGTCCTCTGGCCCACCGGGCGGGTCGCCCCCCGAGTGGGACGGAGACGGAACGAACCTGCCGCGACGCGAGGCCGTGAGGCCATCCCTCCCTGGTTATGAATAGGTGGCCCCCTTTCGCTATCGCAGCCTGGCGGCCCCGTGCGCTATCTCTCTCCCTCTTGGCTTCCCCCCGCGAGGACGGACCGACTACCTGTTGGGGCGTACGACGTATACTTTGTCGTCGCGGGTGCGTGGCGCGGCGCAGCGGACGTGATGTTTGACGCGTCGCTCTGTCTCTCTCGCAACGGAACGCGTCCGTGAGTGCGACAGAGACAGAAGTGACGTTTAGCTTGAGAAACTTGCAACCTTTGCACCTCTTGCCGCGCTCCGTCCGCTCGAGAGTAAAGACGGAAAGAAACGCTCAAGTGGTGTAATCGTCATGTGCCGTCCAGTTTGCCAGGTTTGCAGTCTGAATCTGCATAATCTTTGTCGCCACGGCCGTTGCCGAGGGGCGCATTTAGAGTTGCACTGTCACGAAAACGCAAAGCCACTGTACCCGTAACCCTCGGTACACTAGTATCAACATTTTAAAAAACAAACAAAAAATGCCTTTTTTTTTGGTTATTTTTTTTTTTGCCAGTAAAATACATGCTAACGTATGTGCTGCCTCAGCTCAGCCCATCGTCGGGGCGCGGCGCGCGGCTACACTGTTGGCGTCGGCGTGCGGAGCTGGCTCGCCCCCCCCCCCCCTCGCAGGGGTCTGACTGGGGGCGCAGTGGGCCGCAGGCGGACAAAATGCTAGACGCTTTTTCGGGTCCAGGGTCGATAAACAGGACTCGAGCCGAACGCGTGTGACCCCACGAATGGATTGCTCTGCCAACGAGAAATCCATTGGTTAGGTTAGGTTAGGAATCGAAACGAACGTATGACCCCACCAGTGCATTGCTCTCCAAACGAGGAATCCATTGATGGGGTCACAGGATCGGTTCGAGTCCCATTTAGCGACTCGGTAGCTCAAAACGTGTCTAGAATTTTAGCCCCGCTTGCGCCGGTCTTCTGGCCCACTGTGCTGGGGCGAGGCCTCCACACTGAAAATGATTGTTTGGGGTTTCTTTGCTGGAGAACGAGGGCCGGCAGGGCACGGCGCGGCATGGCACCGCATGCCACACATTTGTGTGGGCGTCATGGGTCGATAGCTGCACGGGTGCCATGAGGTCTGCTCCCATATCGCTGTCTTGGCCTTTTTAGGGCTTTGGGTCCTTGCGCTGGCTTGCGCGGGCTTCAAGGGCTGTTTTGTTCCCCCCTCCACTGCCTTGCGCAATGCCAAGGTGGAATTTGAAAGTGTCTCAAAATGGAGACTCTTTCTGCTTATCATCGTAGGTACGCCGTTTACAAGCGCTCGTGTGTTTTGATAACGATTACCTTTCCAAACATGCGCGCTCGGCTGTAAGACGACCACACACACACACACACACACGCGCGCGCGCACATACACACTCATGCGCACGCGCGCAAACACGCCTCCCCGCTCACATGTACATCACACGGCCCCAGGCAGTGTACACGGAGAGAGCTGAGGGTGCATGCCGGAGAGTTATCACCGCTCAGGAGCGCGAGTTACCGGCCGTAAAACTGCATTGAGGTCCATGCGGGTTGCCTACACTGGAAGGGGCGGAGCGGCTCGGCGTCCGGCCGACGCACAGTGGGCCAGAGGACCGGCGGCCCGTGGCCAAAACTCTGTAGACTCGTTTCGCGCTCCAGAGTCGCTAAATGGGACTCGAACCGAGCGGGTGACCCCACCAATGGATTCCTCGTTCGGACAGCAATCCATTGGTGGGGCTACACGCCCATTCAGCGACGTTGGAGCTCTAAACGCGTCCGGGAGTTTGACCGCCTTCACCAGTCTTTTGGCCCACAGTGCGACGCAACACAGCGAGTGGCTACTTAACACCCCCCCCCCCCCCCCTAGGGCCCCCTCACCGGCCCTCAGGACACACAAAAAGGCCCTCTTGTTGCGTTTAATTTTTTCGCTGTCTTGGATGAAAAAGCATCCGGCATTGTCGATTTGTCCGGCGAGCCCCCTAGAGCCTCCTAGAGCACCTGGCGTGGCAATGCCGCGCGGCTCCAGAGTATATTGTGCTGTCACGGCAAACGTGAACACGCGGAGCACGGCACTGCCACGTCGACAAAAGGTCCCCCGTGCTGCCACTACACTGTCTGCCACCGCCCCGTTACCTCCAGTGGCGCTCTAGCGGCGCTCTAGCGTCCCCTGGCGGCGCACGCCGGCACTTTGCGGCGCCTAGTCGTGCGCCCGCTGCTATTTTATTTGTTTAGACTCGGTGGAACCCGCCAGAAGAAAAAAAAAACAGTTCAGTTTATTCGAGTTTCATCTATTTTTATTATTTACCACGGTTTGCTTCACCAAAAAAATATCGAGGGGGTAAAGACTCGCACAAAACCCTGTAAACAATATCACTGTCGGGTAATACACGTGAAGGTTATGCCATTTTTTTGGTCAAATGCCACAAAATAGTAGCATTTTAATGCCGCAATGCACGTTTAATACCATCAATTTGCAACTGTTGAGTTTCAACGCAATGTCACGACAAAAATATTCGCGTGTGTGACGTCCCCTTGCGAAGCCTCGACCCGCGTCTGAAAAGGGTGATGCGGGGTCAGGCCCGCGTAAGTGCGGGTCGTGTGGTGCGGCGGCCGCGCTGCCCAACGGAACGGGTTGGCCATTCGAGAGCCATGACGCGCCTAACGCCCTGCCCTGTCCCAAACCGAGCCTACCCAACCTAACCCTTTCATCGCCTACCCAATTTCTTTCATTCTTTCTGTTTCATCCTTCCATTATCCTCTATATCATCCTCCAATCTAACCATTTATCCTTCCATTGTCCTCTTTTTCATCCTCCAATCCTAATCCTAATCATTTGTCCTTCCATTTCATCGTACAATCTAACCATTTGTCATCCGATTATCCTCTATTTCATCCTCCATCGCTCCAATCCTTATCATTTGTCGCTCCATTATCCTCTATTCATCATTCCATTATCCTCTATTTCATCCCCTAATTTATCCTTCCATTCTGTTTATTTCATCCTTCCGTACCCATCATCCTACCCATTCCATTTGTTCTAACGCTTTCGTCAATCCTGCCCCCATTATTCACCCTACCCATCTCTTTCATCCTGCCCATTTCACACCGACCATTTCATTCATCCTGCCCATTTCATCCTAATGCCCCCTCGCAGTCCGTGCCTGTCTGTCCCGCCCTTCCCTGCCGGTGAGCGCGGCCGTACTGCCGTACTGCCGGTGCCCCGCGGGCGGACCTGCACTGTACCAAGTGGGCACGAAACGCTAAGGGGAAAAGAGGGGGGGGCGTTGCTAGGCAACGAGCGGTCCGGCCCAGTTATGGCGTCAACCTTGCGGTCTCGTCACAGGCGGCCGGGGCGGATCCTGGAGAGCGTGTCACGAAAATACCGGAGGCTTAATTCGCGACAGCCCTACGCAGTAGAGTACTATCAGTCTCTAAAGTTTTGTCTGGGCGATACCCCATGCACGAGAGATTCTCAACGGTCTCCTTATGAGCAGTCTCTCGCGCATAGGGTATCGCCCAGACAAAACTTTAGAGACTGATAGTACACACAGTTGGTGCCTCACAGTGGGCCAGAAGACTGCGGCGCTGGCGGTCAAAACTCTAGACGCGTTTTGAGCTCCACAGAGGCGCTAAGTGGAACTCGAATCGAACGTGTGACACCATCACTGGATTCCTCGTTTGGAGAGCAATGCACTGGTGGGGTCATACGTTCGTTTCGAGTCCCATTTAGCGACTCTGGAGCTCAGAACGCGTCTAGAGTTTTGGCCGCCGGCGCCGCGGTCGGCCCGCTGTGTGCCTAGTGCCTGGCTCGGCTGCAGCGTTATGTTGTGATGTGCCGCCGCTCACGCCGTGGCAGTGCGCTGTGCGATCCGGCGGCGGCCCTTTCGAGATGAGATGACAGCGCGGCTTCGCTTGGCAGAGAGGCTGCGGTCGCTGACATAAGCTGACACAAGCTGACATGGCTGATGCTGATGCCAAAGCCGTGCGGAGAGCGATGCATTGGTGGGGCCACACGTTCTGTTCTGGAGCTCAAAACGCGTCTAGAATATCGGTCGCTTGCGCCGGTCCTCCTGGCCCACTGTTTGTCGGTGGACTTGTTTGACTATCGTTCTGTTTTGCCGCGTTTGTTTGCAGTGTACACCTGGCCGCCGTGCCGCGCCGGTCGGCCCGATGACGCTACCGATAGTGCAGTAGTCAGCGAGGGAAGTACACAGTGCGGCCAAACGGGCTTTTTACCCGCGCGTGACGGTTTCGGTGTCCAAGTCATGACTGTACGAACTATAAACCGCAAGGCATCCGTTGCCGGCGTGATATGGAAAAGTGCTGCGTCCGTTGCCGATTTTGTAGCTTTTTAGTTGACGGGAAAGAAAAGTGAAGCTGAAATCACTGATCTAGCGACGGAATGGAGGCGGAACAGGCCTTAGGAACAAGCTTGCTCGCCTCGGCCCCCGCGGCCTGTTGGCCTGAGCGAGAGAGCCGTCGAGTGCACCCCAGCACATTTACGGAGGATCGATTCCAGGACAGGTCTTGGCGGTGCCAGGACCCTGACAGCTATTGAGCCCCCCCCCCCTCCTTCTAACGAAATTACCGAGTTTAGAAGGCGATATCTCGGCAACGACGACACTTCAGACACGCTTTCGCACTGGGATGATTCGTAAGGGGGAAGACTGCTGCAAATCAGGCGCGGTTACTGGGAGAGGGGGGTGTTTTTGACCCCCTCCCCATAGCACCTAGATAGCAGCCTGAAAGGTAGACAAAAAGTGCTGCTGTACCCCTGTAGGCAAAAAGTGCTACTTTGCCCTTCCCCCCAAGGGCAGCCTCTGGACCCGCCACTGCTGAAAATTGTATTCACGCTGCTGGTAACAATACAATGGTCCGAAAAGAGTAAGGCACAACACCAAGGGCCACGCGGCTGAGGGCCGCGGCTGTTGGACGCAGGGTCGGTGACCCCGCCGGCGCCACCTAGCCTCGGGGGCCGTCTGTATGCCTCGCTGCCTCACCTAACCTTGTGTCGAGGACAAATCCTTCCCCTCGAGGAAGAATATCTGAAGGAACGGAACTTGGACGGCCTCGGACGGCCCCTTGTGGGGCTGTGGGCTCCACCTGCACCCTGGGCCCGCCACACAGTGGGCCAAAAGCGAGGGGTCCACCACTCCGAATTTTAGCGTACACATGATTCCGGATTCTCGAGATTCCTGGGATTCCCGGGATTTCCAGGAGATTCCCGAGACTCCCATGATTCCCACAAGATTTCTACGAATCCTGCGATTCCCATGATTTCGGAGTGATTTTCATAATTTCCGAATGATTCTCATGATTCCCGAGTGATTCCCGCGATTCTTCCCTGATTCCCGAGCATGGTAAATATTTTGTTCAAAGCTAAAACAGACCAAAAAATCTGACTTCAGCTTGAAGAATACCTGTCAGAGGCGCAATTCGCGGTTTTTCACACGATTTTCACGACACTATCTTGATTCCCATTCCTATGATTCCCAAGATTCCCATGATTTGCAGAAGATTTCTCATGATTCCGAAGAGATTTCTATGCGATTCCTACGATTTTCGGATGATTCCTGCGATTCCCGCGAGATTCCCGTGATTCGGAAGTGATTCCCGCGATTCCCATGATTCCCGTAAGATTACCGAGATTCCCATGATTCCCGGACGATTTCCGGATGATTCCCGGACACGATGTGCACATGATTCGCCGAGTGGTGGACCCCTCGGCCAAAAGGCTGTTGAGGCGGCCATAATGCCGGACACGTTTTGAGCTCTAGAGTCGCTAAATGGAACTCGAATCGAACGTGTGACCCCACCAATGGATTCCTCGTTTGGAGAGCAATTCATCGGTGGGGTCACACGTTCGGTTCGAGTCCCATTTGGCGACTCTGGAGCTCAAACGCGCCTAGAATTTTGGCCGCCTCAACGGTCTTTTGACCCACTGCGCGCCAGTAGCCTGCCCTAAGTGCCTGCCTGGCCTGTAGGCCGGACTACTCTACGCACCGCGGCGGGACGGCGCCGTCGCGGTGGGGCAGGCAGGCCAGGGCAGGCAGAGCGGCCAAGGGACAGGCAGGCTAACCGGGCCTTTTCAGACGGATCCTTCCCCGTAGTCGCAGCGCGCCGCAGGCAAGGCTCTGGCCGGACTAGGCTTTATGCGCGGGGCGCGGGGAATCTTCTTTGTGAATGTGAGTGTGTTTGTGTGTGTGTGAGCGTGCGCGTGCCACGCAGCACGCAGCCGCCCGTCGCCAGGCTCCAGTCCCAGGCCCTCTCTGTTCCTTTCTCCCCGAAATGCTGGGAGATGGGCAAGTTGCACCGGCGAGGGCTGTTTCCATCGCTTTGTCTTCGTCGCAACTCACGGAACGCCCCACGACGAGTGCGAGAGAGACAGAGCGGCTGTTCGGAGGCAGCCTGCTGGGCAAAGCGTAGGGCGTAGCGACGGAAGACGGAGCGGCTGTTCGGAGGCAGCCTGCTGGGCAAAGCGTAGGGCGTAGCGACGGAAGACGGAGCGGCTGTTCGGAGGCAGCCTGCTGGGCAAAGCGTAGGGCGTAGCGACGGAAGACGGAGCGGCTGTTCGGAGGCAGCCTGCTGGGCAAAGCGTAGGGCGTAGCGACGGAAGACGGAGCGGCTGTTCGGAGGCAGCCTGCTGGGCAAAGCGTAGGGCGTAGCGACGGAAGACGGAGCGGCTGTTCGGAGGCAGCCTGCTGGGCAAAGCGTAGGGCGTAGCGACGGAAGACGGAGCGGCTGTTCGGAGGCAGCCTGCTGGGCAAAGCGTAGGGCGTAGCGACGGAAGACGGAGCGGCTGTTCGGAGGCAGCCTGCTGGGCAAAGCGTAGGGCGTAGCGACGGAAGACGGAGCGGCTGTTCGGAGGCAGCCTGCTGGGCAAAGCGTAGGGCGTAGCGACGGAAGACGGAGCGGCTGTTCGGAGGCAGCCTGCTGGGCAAAGCGTAGGGCGTAGCGACGGAAGACGGAGCGGCTGTTCGGAGGCAGCCTGCTGGGCAAAGCGTAGGGCGTAGCGACGGAAGACGGAGCGGCTGTTCGGAAGCAGCCTGCTGGGCAAAGCGTAGGGCGTAGCGACGGAAGACGGAGCGGCTGTTCGGAGGCAGCCTGCTGGGCAAAGCGTAGGGCGTAGCGACGGAAGACGGAGCGGCTGTTCGGAGGCAGCCTGCTGGGCAAAGCGTAGGGCGTAGCGACGGAAGACGGAGCGCACGTTGCGTCTGCTTTGCGTCGCAGTCGCGCTGCGTTTGGATGCGGAACGTTGTGCCCGCGAGCCCCGCGCCGGCCCCCCCCCCCCCCCCCCCCCGTCTCTGTCTCTATCCCTCTCTCTCTCTCTCTCTCTCTCTCTCTCTCTCTCTCTCTCTCTCTCTCTCTCTCTCTCTCTCTCTCTCTCTCTCTCTCTCTCTCTCTCTCTCTCTCTCTCTCTCTCTCTCTCTGTCCTCTTCCTCCGCTTCCCTTCCCCCTCCCCAATCGAGTTGGGGACTGTTGATAAAGCACGGCACTTTTCTGAAGGGAAGGGAAGGGGCCGATCTGCTCTGGCTATGTCGAGAAGTACTAAATCGACTTGTTTCTGTCCTTAGCGAATGAATAGAAGTTGTTTCAGCGCGCAAATTTCGAACAGGCCCAGACAAGTCCCCTGAGTACGCAACGCAGGGGGGCTGGGCCTCGCGGGACTCGTCGGGCAGGTCAAGATCACCTTATGACTGCCTGCCGTGCCAAGTCCGTCCGTGCCCCTCCTCCCGACCCGAAGCCTCGCGGGTCGCTCTTGGCGATACCCCTTGCTCCGGTGTCGCAACGGGTCGGCGGGCGGGGGGTATCTGCGACGACATCGGCAGAACAGAATAAGTGGATGCCTCGCCAGGGAAGGGCCTTTGTTTTCATTTTCTTATCGCTGCGTGTGCCGGCCGGCCTGCCATTAGTGCGGCCCATCTGGTGGGCGTTGAGGTGGGTCGAGGCGGGCACGGTGGGAGGAGACTGGATGGGACTGTAACCGGAAGGACAGGACGGGACAGCAGCCTCGGGCGCCACGCCATGGTTCCAGACCAGGTGCGGGCAAATGCGAAAAATTCAGGCCGAACCGGACATAAGCCAAGCCCACCCGGAATCGATACAGTGACCCTTCGTGACCTTGTCCTGCGTGAAGTGCACGTTCGATTATTTACTGCCCCCTGTTCGTGAGTCCGGTGTAGTGGGCCGATGCGGCCACTACTGGTCGATACCCCGAGAAATGACTCTTTAATGCGGTTCGACATCTCCTATGCGGTGTCTGCCGAGCGATTCCGCTCATCAGTGACGTCGCTCTGTCTCTCTCGCACCCGTGAGGTGTCGCACAGTGGGCCAGAAGACCGTTCGAGGCGGTCAGAGTCATGCCTACAATGCCTTGGAGAGTCTCTCCGGCATGGGGTAGTGATGCCTACAATGCCTTGGAGAGTCTCTCCGGCATGGGGTAGTGATGCCTACAATGCCTTGAAGAGTCTCTCCGGCATGGGGTAGTGACCCGGGTCAACTCTTTTTCCACTGGCGGGCGATGCCGTGACACAATTTTTACCACCTCGGCCGTAATGAACAGCAGAGGTGGTGGCAGGGCGACCGAGGCGTCATATCTTTTCATCCCTGCTAACTTTGGTTTTGTGATAAGAATTTCTTGGCCAACAACTGTGCTGTTCCTGTTGATTGTGTTGACCCATGTTCTTTGCAGCCATCCACCGAGTTTTTTTGTTTTGAGTTCGCTAACGAATGTTTGTGTTTTTGTATTAACAGGTGCCGGGGCGACGTGATGGGGACTTCGTCGCGCCGGAATACTTTATAAACCGACCCACCGCACTTCAAAGGACCGTGAGTTTCAACTTGACGCCACAGTCTACAAGTGCGAAGGCGCCTTCAATCTGGAACAGGGATGTGGCAGGTTTGTACCTTTGTGTGGTTAATTCATTTCATATATGTCTGAAGCAGAGACTGACATTACAATATTCATTCTACAGGTTCCACAGGCTACCACAGGTGTCCGAAGAAGGATGCCTCAGGAGGAGGATTTTAACGACAAGAGCTGGAGCGCATGACCAAGAGTGAACTTGCTGCATAGTTGTACTTTGTTAACTTTTGAAATAAATTTGGTTAATAAATATGTTATTGTTGCCTATCCTATCAATAACCAGTCTCGACCAACTCATTGTCTATTCGTTGCACACTCAGCTGAGGCCGCCCAAGCACACATAACAAAGTCACACTAATTTTTATTCACTGGGTCTTGTTACAATTTAAGGCCTAAGGCCTAAAGGCCAGATACAGCTTACACTGACACAAGCTTAGAGATCAAAGTGACTTAAAACACAGGGACCAGGTTGCAAATATTCCACAAGACTGCTTTTGTGACTCCAAAAAGAAACCGAAAGTGGAATGACATTAAAAATAAAATAGCGATGCCTCCACCTTGGCCTGCACCGTGAAATGGATTAGGTTGACTCGGAAATAAAAAGCAATTCATTTTCATTTTTGAGCAAAAGTTGAAGAGTCTCAAAAATGTAATAGAGTCCAGGACTCGAAGGTTGTAGAGTCCTGAAGTGCCTAAGGTGTACTAAAGTTGACCACCGCAAGCGGGATTTCTCATCCTCGCGCTCAACCGCAATGGGACTGGTTTTTCTGGTCTGAACTGCGCATCATTCACATTGGAGTTCCCGACGATCGTTCGTTGTTGTCGTGTCGTCGGCTGTCGGTATACATCCCGATTTTCACCTTCTTTTTCGCGATTTTATCACTGGAAACATATTGTGCTCCTGTTGACATTTCTGTGCAGTATCCACAGCTCATATATCTCTTCATGAGTGAGCAAACTAATTGGTGGTCGCCTCGTTAGCTTGCGTTGGCCCGATGTGAATCTTTACCATTTGACAGCTGGCATTGTTGACATTGTCGGTGATAAGCATGGAGGGTGTACTTTGGAAATGGACGAATTATTGGAGTGGTAAGTTCTAGCCTATTTACTTCCTGACTTCGAATATTTCAGGTCCATCACCAGAAGTCTATATTTCCTTTGCCACACTTGTACCCAAATATGTGGCAGACTTTCTCTTCTAACCCTTTAGCTAGCAACCCTCCTGGAGGGTCGCTACCTTTAGCTGGTTCACATCTAATCGTTTCATTACATGTCAGATTACTGCATTTCATTCAAGTCCTGTCCACACAGTTGATTGCGAGCTGTCATAATTTGCACTGGTCTGATTATCAAATTGATTTTGTGTATCGCTTTGTCACAGGATGGCAAACGAGGTGGTTTATCCTGGAAAACGGTGTACTGTCATATTACAACTCACAAGATGAAGTGAACCAAGGTTGCAAAGGCTCTATGAAAGTTTCAGCACTTGAAATCAATGGCAAGTATTGTTGAACTATTTTTGACAGGGAAATATTGATTAAACCTAGAGAGCTATACATCTTCAAATGTCGATAGAACTCAGATTGTTCATACGCATAAATTCTTTTCTACAGTGAATCCAGTTGACAGCACACGCATGGATCTTGTCATACCAGGTGAACAACACATTTATCTCCGAGCAGCAAATGCTCAAGAGCGTCAACAGTGGCTCGTGGCTCTGGGAAGTACCAAAGCTTGCGTCACTACGAGAACAAGAAAAGACTCTGGTAAGGACAGCTATTTTTAGCTGATAAAACAAGGTGCCATTTTACTCTGTACCCACAGATGGCTCTGAAAGACTGAGGAGGCCGGCATGTTGTCCACTTGAGATTTGCATTTGTGTTATCTGTGGTATTTTGTTGTACTATATCTTTATATGTATGGTTCCAATCTTAATTTCAAATGTTCTTTGACAGGAGACAATAAACCAGACATCTTGAAAGTTAAAAAGTCAGAACTTCGCCTGTATTGTGATTTACTCATGCAGCAAGTACACACTGTGAAGACTGAGGCAATAAGGGAGGGAGGCCCAGAGATTCGAGTGAGAAGCTTTTATTATTATCAAACTTTTTTCTTCTTTTTCATTCTTTCTTGACATTTGATATGAATTTATTTGTTGATTTCAGACATTGGATGAAGCGACAAATCTCTTAGGAGCAACTTGTGACACCTTCATTAAAACTTTAGAAGAATGCATTCACATTGTTAACACCAGCTTAAATGATGTGCCTGTCCCTCTGCATTCAAGTATTCCTCCCTTGCCTCACAACCAATCTAAAAGTAGGGTGAGTATTTGCAGGATTTTGACTTGTTATTGGCAACAGGCTTCTTGCCCCTCCTATAATGATAATAATAATAATAATAATAATAATAATAATAATAATAATAATAATAAATAATAATATTTTTTCTCTCTGCAGGGAAATAAAAATGCTTCGAGCATTGTTAGAAGTACATCAATTGATAAGTGAGCTGTGTTTGAATCATGGGTTCAAATTTCATCACATGAACCTGAAAAACAACTTATTCTGTTCTCTCTCTTTTCAGAAAACTGTGAACATTAAATGTTATAAGACTAGGCAGAGTGTTCTTCTGATACATAGACCATTTTCCTAACTGGAAGTTGGTGAATGATCCAGAACAAGTTGTCGAACATATGTCAAAAGTGCCAATTCTATTTTCTTTAGGGTGCATGTTATGCTGAT
This sequence comes from Stenchaetothrips biformis, assembly GCA_030522485.1. Taxonomy (NCBI): domain Eukaryota; kingdom Metazoa; phylum Arthropoda; class Insecta; order Thysanoptera; family Thripidae; genus Stenchaetothrips; species Stenchaetothrips biformis. The sequence goes on from CM060099.1 coordinate 14,272,452, forward strand.
AGGTGAAATGTGTGACTTTGTGGCCTAATCTTGGTGTACTGTTGTACTAGGGGCGTCTATCTGCATTTTTGATGTGCCCTTCACTAACACATTAACCTAAAATAGTCTTTCCAGTCAGATGGCACATTGTGACCAAAAGTGCGACATTTCTAGAAAACTGGTTGCAAAAGCCCCAAGACATACATAGCTAATAGCAGTTGCTTATGTAGATGGCTGAAGCCTAGGCACACATGTATCTATTATAGATGTACCTAAATCGTCACAGATTCTCTGTTGGAACAATTAGCTGGTTTTCTGTATTTAAAATTTTTGATTGATTAGATTAAGTCCTATGTAGTTTCTACATAGATTAGAATAAGAATAGACTTTGTCTTAAAAATGTATTATTTTATGGTAAAGGATTATACAGGCCAACTATGTCAACTGAAGAGGTGATGCACTTGGTGATGCATTTGACTTTACTTTTGCAGATTTATATCAAGCTGTGATTTATACTTTAGAACCAAAGCAATTTTTTGAAACTTTTTTTTGTGTGTGTGGATTCATAAATGGTTTTCTTTTAATGTATAGAAAGATATAAGTCAACATCCCATGTATAGTTGTTTCATTTTTACCCCCAATCAAAAATTGTAGCAAAATGGGAAACTAAAGGTGGGAACTCCTCCTTTTCTAAGGCAGGAAAAAAAATCGAGTTTTCCTTTCTTGCTGCCAGAATTTCTAGAATGTCTCTTCAATCATTTTTTCTTATTTATCGCTGTGACAAGGCTGTGGTGAGGCGTGGCGCTTTGAACAAGGTAGACCACACATTCGACGTGGTTAGGACAGAGAAAGCAATGATACCATTTAAAGAAAATTGTAATTTTTCCTTTCTTATACTCTTTAATTTTTTTACCAGTGCTGTGACAAGGCTATGTTTACAGTGATGTTCCTCCATTTGACTTCTTAAAAGATAAAAAATAGTCAACTTTTAACAAATTTTTATTTCTTTCACAACACTACTGCATCAAGAGAAACTGAAAAGTGATATGTTAACTAACAGAAATTATGATGGAACATGTACACAGTATTACATGACTAATTTAAAGGAGTAGAGCTCAATCATAAACCAGAGACAAAAGAGTTCACAAGTACAAAACATTTCAAAAACTAGATTACAAGATTAAGTACAGTAGAAATCAATGAGATTAGATTATTATAGATGTAGTTTGTTTAGCCTTCACCAATTTTCACAATATGAAATAGACCTACAAATTCATACAAGTCTTAATTTATACAACCAAGAACTTTGTTTTTTTTTTACAAGAAAAATTTGGCTTGATTTCAAAACGTTTGTTCTGAGTTGGTACTGCATCGGTGAGTGGTACATTAAGTAAGGGGCACGTTCACACATGAATAACAACAAATTTCAACAGCAAAATATCACTTTTTAGTCACACAGGAAAAGTAATTGGACACTTGTACTATAACAGGGAGGAATAGTTGACAATATATCACACCGCATGCTAAATGACATTTGCAAATGATCATGATCATTGTGCAGAAGTGTCCTGGCTAGGCAGGTGTAACATCTGCAGTTTGCAATGATTTTAATCAGATAGTCAGTACAATAAATATTCTTAGCAGCAATAACAATACAACTTTGAGAGGGCCTTACTGAATAAAGCACAACCCTTTTCTTAATATTATGTGAACGAAAAATGTGATCTTGACACTCTTCTCTCGGACAGATATACACACGTATACAAAATATAGTTTAGATGGTACATACACATCAAACATTTCATACCCTGCTAGAAAGGGTAGAGAGACAAAAAAAAACATAAAATAAATCAAAATGGTAAATATATTTTTAAAAAAAGTATAAATGCATTTAAATAACAACAGTTTAACAACCATCTTTTGAAGTAAAATCCTGAACCTACCCACATGATTATGTTTTCTCTAAGTCACATGAGAATCATGGTACAGCAGTGACAAATAAATAAGGATGATAAATTCTACTTGCACAAGACAACATGCAACTTACAGATCTAAGGGGGTTTTCATCCTCTCTAGACAAAATTACAGGACGGCTGACATTTTAAGTCGACTGGAGCTTTATACCACATTAACAAATATCAATGCAATATTTAATAGACAATTTATAACAACAAATAAATAATTTACATTCCTGTCAGGTACAATTTTAGGCCTTTGCACGGCTTAGGAATTTTTAACATCTTCCCATTTTAAGGGATATAAAGAACATAACAAATCACGAAAACAAAACACTTGTTGTAAAGTAATATTTTCAATGCTGAACTGGGATGTAATATTATTGCAGAGTAAAGCACCTTTATCATAAAACTGACCAAAGAGTTCAATAATTTAAAGAGAGATTGGTTTAAAAAAATGGACTTATGGTATTTCCTCACACATGAAACAAATCATTTCTCACGGTACAACAGAATTTCAAAATTCAACAAATGCTGAACAAGAATCATCTATATTACAGGTGATTTTTCTGTGACTCCACCCACTTGTAGGAGCCATAGTACTTAAACCCATGCTGCTTCACCATTTCGTCAGCCTCCTTAGGACCACGACTTCCATACCTGTAACAAAGAAAGGCCACAATATAAAGTTATTCAAAGATTTGGTATGGATGCAATGATTAAATTGACCAAAAAACTCACACGTATGGGATGCAAGGAGCATTGTGAGTTTCGATTTGCTTCAAGAGGGGAGTGAAAATACGCCAAGCCTCTGAGAGCTCATCAGAACGGACAAAGTGCATTTGAGAGCCACAGAAAACATCAAGAATCAGACGTTCATAAGCGTCAGGCATTTTCACAGACTGTAAAGAATGATAGATAAATCATCAGTGCCATGCACAAAATCAATATGAAGAAATTTTCTAAAATCAAACACCTTAACTTACCTTATATCTGCTGTTGTAACTTAAATCAAGTTCAGTTTCCTCCATTTCAAAGTTCATACCCGGTGTCTTAGTCATAAGCTTGATATAAACAGCCTCTCCTGGCTGTACTCGGATAACCATTTCATTACGTTTGGCTTGACCATTAAAAATGTCCCCAGGCACATCTCTGTATTGAACACGTACTTCTGCTTTCCTTTCATTCAAAGCTGGAAAGAAAAAACCCCGCAAAAATGAGATAACTGAGATTTAGAGATACATAAAATGTCTCAGTAAAATAAGAGAAATTTAACAAACCTTTGCCACAACGAAGAATGAAGGGGACTCCATCCCAACGTTCATTGTTGATGTAAAGGACTGCAAGAGCAAAGGTAGGAGTGGATGAACCTTCAGGTACAGTTTTATCATCTAAATAACCCAGTCGGGAGTCTTCATCCTTTCCATTTGGGTTCGCAACATACTGTCCAAGTACCACATCATCAACACCAAGCTCCTTGATACACCTCAGAACTTTAACCTGTAATTTTAACATATTTTATAAATTAGTCTCATAAATGTCTAATATGTTAAGAGACACTGTTTTGGAAGTTTTCAGTACCTTTTCATTTCGAATGTCATCAGGGTGAAGAGAGGCAGGTTTTTCCATTGCTGTTAGACACAGAATCTGGAGAAGATGGTTCTGCATTACATCACGAATGATACCAAATTCATCAAAATATCCACCACGGCCCTGAGTTCCGAATGGTTCCTTGAATGTTATCTGGACACAAGCCACACATTCACGATTCCAAGTAGGACTGAAAATTCTGTTGCCAAACCTGAAAGAGGGTTGAGAGCAAAAGAAAAAAAATAAAATAAATTATGCCATACATTTCATGAATATTACAACAAGTGGGGAAAATTGACTGAAACCCATACCTCAAGCTCATTAGGTTCTGCACCATCTCTTTGCCAAGATAATGATCAATACGATAGATTTGTTCTTCTTTGAACAGAGATGCAAGATGATCTGAAAGACGCTGAGAGCTCTCACTGTCTTTACCAAATGGTTTTTCAATGATAACTCGTGTCCAGCCCCTAGAAATAAATGAATAGGTTTTCTTACACTAACATACATTTAAAATGAATTAACAGTAAAAGAAGCAGGGTTGCTGTGTTCTCACTTTTCTCCCATGCATGTGTTGCGAATGTGAACTGTCACAGGCTCAAACACTGAGGGGGGCAGAGCCAGATAAAAAAGACGATTAGCTGATCTGGAAGGCCCCTCAGCCTTGCAGAGTTCCTGGTTCAGCATCTCAAAATCCTGGCGTTTGTCGTAACTTCCAGCAAAATATTTATTTGCTGCCCAAAACTCTTCATACCGCTCTTCCTCACCCGGCTTCACCTGCAAAATAAGTAAGAATATTTATTAATGTAAACATAAAAAATTGAAAAGATTTGCAACCTTTTACTCTTTCTAGATAGATCTGAAGTAATTTTATATGTTACCACACAAGTTAATGAGTCTTGAAATTTAAACTTGAGTCGAAGCAATTTGTTTACCTTCATGTACTGGTGGCATTTTTCACGGACTTCTTGGATAGTAAGTTTGGAACGAGCATATCCATAGAAGATGGTGTTAGCAGGGAGCAGACTGTCCCTGAACAGCCACCACAAAGTGGGCAAAATCTTCTTCTTGGCTAGGTCTCCCTGTAAATAGAAAAACAAAAACACACATAAAAGAAACAAAATACTGAATAAGATCTCAGTTTTTGGTGGTTCAAGCTTAAACTGTCATCATCTCCAGACGTTCTGCACTTACAGAAGCACCAAGAGTTACGAAAATGTGTGGTACGTTGCCTTCGAAGTTCTTCCCCTCGGAGGCCATGTTTGCTGACTTGAGAGAGCGGCGCAAGAGCACCAAGCTCTCCTCACAGCCTCTTTCGTCTGCAAGAAAAGGAAAGCGCAATCTTTAGCACGCTCCATTGGGAACGAATGAAATGTCCCATTGCCGCCAACAGGTGCCTCCAATGCCAAATTTCAACCATGGATAGACGTTGTTTCCAAGCCCTTGTAGCAGCTTTGTTTATGTATTTTGCCAATGAGCCAGCACATGTGTGTGGGCGATATTTTAAAGTTTGGCCACAGTGTCCCATGAAGAATTTTGCAAGGAATGGAAAACCGTGGCCAAAATATAAATTATTGCCTACACAAATGTGCTGGCTCAAAGACAAAATATGTAAACAAAGCTTGGAACAAAGGTCTATAATGAACCACCAAGTTTAATGCAAGTCATGGTGGTACAAGAGAGGTTTGTCATAGTTTTAGATGGATGGTCGCCTTCAACATGGAAAGAGGAACTAGGCTTGTTGTTGTTGACTGCTACTGATCCTTCTACTAATCGCAGTCTCAGGTATCTCTGGCTAGAACCCTCACCATCGTCGGACATGGCGAGCGGAAGGGAAGGTCCTGCCGAGAAGCTATGCGGGTGGCGAGTGATCAGCCGTCCAACCAGAAAGGTCGCTAGCAACGAGCGGCCGGACTGTGGCCGTAGTACTTGTACTTAGATTAGAATTTTGACGTAAGCTCCCTCATCCCCAAATCAGCTGATTGGACCCTTCTTGCTCTTCCTCCGGCCGAGCGCAGTGGCTGGCCAGAGGACGCGCTGCGCGGTGCGGCCAGCATCTTACGCTTTACCCCCCCATCCCATCCCCGCACTGTACCGTGAGCGTGCCCGACCATGGTACGTCCCGACAGACTGACCTACACAGCACGTGCACAGCGAACCTGCATGGACAACCGCACGCTGCGCTCCTTGTGTGTGTGTGGTTTATTATTATTTTTTAATTTTTTTTACGGCTTTGGTCCAGCCAACGTGAAGACTCGCATCCACCGTTGTTATTCTAATCGCCCCCCCCCCCCCGGACAAAGACCGTGAGGGAGCGAAGGAAGTGGGGACAAAAGGGTTGAGGGAGACGGACGGAATGGGAGGGAAGGGGAGGGGCGGAGTGAAGCCGGTTGGTACTTCAAGTTTCCATTTATATTTTTGCTGTGCCTCTAAGAGAGGCTCAACTCTGGCGGAGGGTTGCCTATCCACCAGGAGCCCAAAGCGGGTGGCAGGGGCATAGTGGGCCAGAAGACCGGTGGAGGCGGTAAAAATCTCGGACGGATTTCGAGCTCCTGAGTCGATAAATGGGACTCGTACTGAACGTGTGACCCCACCAATGGCTTTCTCTCGGAATGGGGAATCCATTGGTGGGGGTCACACATTCGGTTCGACTCTGGAGCTCACGCGGCTAAACTGCGTCGGTCTTCCGGCCCACTGTGGATGAGGTCGCGAACTTCCCCCTCCCCCGTGGGTAGGTGCCTACAGATCAGCGTGCTGACGAACTTCCCTCGTATCGCGTCGGTAATGCCAAGTGACCCGCGCTCGCTCGCTTCGCTTCCCTGGGCGAGGGCGGGCAGGCCGGCCGTTGACGCAGGCCGGGCCCTTGCCGTCCGCCAGGCACGCCATCTTCGACTTGGACTTGGACTTCGGCGCGTGGCAGGTGGCCACATCCACGACCCAGTCACTGAAGGGCCTGCAGGGCCTGCAGGGGCTGGAGGGTCTGCATGCCAGCATCGATCGTCGATGGTCGACGAGAGGTGACCGCACCGCGGGCGCCGCACAGTGGGCCAGACTAGGCCACACGACCGGCGCCGGCGGCCAAAAACTCTGAACGCGTTTTGAGCTCCAGAGTCGCTAGATGGGACTCGAATCGAACGTGTGACCCCACCAATGGGCTGCTCTCCGAACGAGGAATCTATTGGTTGGGTCACACGTTCGATTCGAGTCCCATTTAGCGACTCTGGAGCTCAAAACGCAGAGTTATGGCCGCCTGCGCCAGTATTCTGGTGCATTGTGCACGGCTGGGTGGCCTCAGAATTTTGGAAAGGGTGTTTAAAATAGTGCATTTTAATACTCTAGGAGGAGGGGATGTCCCCCCCCCCCTCCCTCCCGAGCCGCGCTGGTAACGAAACGGGCCGGGAATCAAGGCGTTTGCGCCTCGTCACGCCCGCAGTCCCTCGGGTACTTTCGGACATCCTCGGCTACCTTCGGGCCCTCGGGGACCGTCGGTCGGTCGACCACGTTCGGCTGAGTGATCGGGTGTCGTCCGAACCCCATTTCCGGCACGTGGTCACGTGGTGACGCGGTCACGCGACGCGGGGAAGACCTGCCCTGCCGCGCGGTAACATTCCACGCCCAGGACTCGTGGCCGATCCCGGCCCACTGTGCGGGACGGGACATTTTTGCCCATTATGCAGGCAGTGCATTGGGACTCGCGGGCCCCTGAACCCTCCCCCGCCCCGCTAGGCGCCACTGGCCTACCGGCGACATGCCGGCGAGTAAGGAGAGGGCCCATTAGCACCGGCCGGCATTGGCAGGGCACAGTGAGCCGAAACTCTAGACGCGTTGTGAGCTACAGCGTCGCTCAACAGGACTCGAACCGAGCGTGTGACCTCACCAATGGATTGCTCTCCTAAGGAGGAATCCATTGGTGGGGTCACACGTTCGATTCAAGTCCCATTTAGCGACTCTGGAGCTCAAAACGCGTCTAGAGTTTCGGCTACCTGCGCCGGTCTTCTGGCCCACTGTGCTGGGCCCTCCTCTGGGACTTTCATTTCGTATTCCTACGAAAGCGCTCGCTACTCCGCGCCACTTGTTTCTACGCCAGTGTTCCGGGGTGACGGAGCCTAAAGCGACCCAAACGCGACTAGCCTGCCCACTGATTCCGAAAGTCTTCCATCTGTCTCTCTCGCACTCGTCCCACATGGGTGCGAGGGAGACGACAGAGCGACGAGAAGGCCTGGTCTGGCCCACTGTGCACTCGCCGCGGCCCTGACTAGCTGAGGGGGGCGGCGGCGGTCTTCCACAGTTTTCGTGGCGCCGCTGAATGAAAATGACAAACTTGGCCGCTGGGAAAAAAACAATGCGGGCGGTCGTGACCCGACGTGAGAACCATGGAGTCCCACTGCGTCCGTCAGTAAGGCACGGGACACTCGGGAAAAGAGTGTTTTTAACTGAAATGAGCCCACGAAAAGACGCCTTGCGCCAGCGCCAGCGAAGTGATCCTAGGGACCGACCACCCACAGTGGGCCAGAAGACGGTAGAGGTGGTACTGATTCCGGACGCGTTTTGAGCTCCAGAGTCGCTAAATAGAACTCGAACTGAACGTTTGACCCAAGCAAGGGATTGCTCGCTCCGAACGGGGAATCCATTCGTGGAGTCACGCGTTCGGTTCGAGTCCCATTTGGCGAGTCTGGAGCTTGAAACGCGTCCAGAGTTATGGCCGCCTGCGCCGGTCTTCTGGCCCACTGTGCCGCCCCCTCCTCGGGAACAGGTCCCACGTGGAGTAGTTGACACACACGGACACACTCACGCCCTTTGTCACTGTAATTATGAAGAGGGCAGCGCGTCGTGGCAATGACGCTACAATGTACGCTCCCCGCACTGCGGGCGAGCCGTGATGTGCCGGAATGAAACGCACACCCTCAAAAATGTGTTCTTCGTAATGAAGGAATTCACTATTTATAGGCTGGAGATCAGCGACAAAAGCAAAGATTTAGGACACGCCTCTCATGGGAACAAGGAAAATCGCATTCATTGGTCGCTGCTTCACATCGCAAAAATTCCTAGATAAATGAGAGACGCAACTGCGCCAGAGGAGAATTATAGAGCCCTGGCGATAGATCATGACGCACAGCTCGAAACCTGTTCTTTGAGTGTAATTCTTCAGGGGAATGGGAGGGGCAGCAAGTGTCCCGAGGAGGAATGAGTGATCCAAAATACAAGCTCCTTCACAAACCGTTTTTTTTTTTTTTTTTTGTTTTTTTTTTCCCGCAGACTTGTCGAAAACGCGACCGGATGTTCAGACTGGCAAGGACGGATTAGCACGGCGCTTCCCCCCCAAATTTTAGAGCAAAAGGGGGCTTTCCTGATTGGTCAAAGCCAATCTGCGCACCAGTGCTGCATTCCGGACGCCGCGTCTAGGCCGCACGGCTGCACAGTGGGCCAGGCAGCCAAACTCTAGACGCGTTTTGAGCTCCAGAGTCGCTAAATGGGACTCGAACCAAACGTGTGACCCCACCAATGGATTTCTCGTTCGGAGAGCAACCCATTGGTGGGGGTCACGCATTCGGTTCGAGTCCCATTTAGCGACTCTGGAGCTCAAAACCCGTCCGGAATTTTGACTCCTCTACCGGTCTCTCTTGGCCTAGTGTGGGCCGTCTAGGTACCACGCCTCGCGTTGCACCGCAAATCCATCCAGGCCAGCTCTTTCCGAAACTCTGTCGACGGGGCGAAAACAGCGAAAAGCGATCAACCTGCGCACTCATTCCGAGAGTCGCCTCCGTCGCTCTGTCTCTCTCGCACCTGAGCGGGACGCCCATGAGTGCGAGAGAGGCGGCGCGAGGAAACCGGTGACCTGATTATACCGCCGAAACCGAAGTGGCGACACGATTTCCGAATAATCTCCGAGGAGGGCGCTGAAGTCGGCTTTCGGCAGGGATATCACCCAAGAAGCCGCGCCTGTCAAAATAACACCTTGGTCAAAACACACTCACACAGACACGCGCGTCTCCTCCTATAGAGACACGTGCGTGTGTGAGCTAGGCTAAGTTGCATATGTGACCTTCTTCTTTACAGGTCCGAGATGGTGTACTATTCGCACTCCACTGCCATACCAACGCGGTTTTTTTTTTTACAGGTGTTCGTTCACTTTACGCGTTCGTCACTTCCCCTGCCCCTACCCCGGGCTGGGGCCGGGTTGGGGCCAGCTCCGATACAAGCTGAGCAGGCTGATTCCCGACAAGGCACAGTGGGCCAGAAGACCGGCGCAGCGCAGGAGGCCAAAACTCTCGACGTGTTTTGAGCTCCAGAGCCGCTAAATGGAGCCTCGACCCGCACGCGTGACCCCACCGAACGGATTGCTCTCCGAACGAGGAATCCATTGGTGGGGTCACTCATTTCGTCTGGCCCACTGTGCAGGCTTTCGGGGACAGAGCGACGAAAAGCACGGTTCGAGATGGGCCCACCGAATGGGGGTGGTATCAAGTCGCGAATGACAACCCACGTGCGAGGAGTCGTCACTAACTGCCAATACCGTTGGCCGGCGGTGCGTTCAGTGGGTTCAGCGCATTCAGTGACGCTGTCAAGTCAGTCAGCTGTGGCGCGGCACGGCCAGGCACGGCGCGCGCCCAGTGGGCAGCATGAGCACGGATTATTCACACTCTATGATGAGGACGAGAACCATCCAGAGAATAGCGTGCCGTAAAGCTACTATGCCCACCACCGAGCGCATTGGGCAATGCGCCATGCTGCCCGGAAGAGCGACTCCCAACTCGACTTTCGTCTCTCTGTCTCTCTCGCACTCATGGGGTGTTCCGTCCGAGTGCGAGAGAGACAGAGCGACGAGAAGCTGGTGAGGGCAGCGCAATCCCCGCCAAGGCTGGCGAAGCGCGGCCTCCTCAAGGACCCTGACATGGACCGGAGGTTACCTCAAGGTTCCTCCAGGCGGAGATTTGCTCCTGTAGCGCTAGAGTCTGGAGGCCGCCGCCCACCCGCCCGGCGTCCGGAGCCGATGACATCAAAAGAACGGCGTTCTAAGAGATCTTTCAGACCGGCGGACCATGACGCCCCTTCGTCTCCACAATCACGGGGCTCGCGGCCAAAACTCTAGACGCGTTATGAGCTCCAGAGTCGCTAAATGGGACTCGAACCGAACGTGTGACCGTGACCCCACTAATGGATTGCCCCCAATACGCGTCAAGAGTTTTGCCCCCTGCGCCGCCGGTTGTGCACAGGCCCCTCAAAGGTCGCACCCAAAAAAACGCGGAAACGCGCGCGTCGGCGTCAGCAGGCCCCGCGTCGCGCCCTTCGGCGCCGAACGAAAACGGCGAGTTCCACGACAAGAAGCACGTGGTGGAGCACGGGGCACGGAGCGCGGCAAAGCTGCGTATTTACTTCGTCAAGTCGGTGGCCGCCGCCGTCGCTGCCGTGGGTCCGGTGGGCTGCAACCGTCGCGACACGGCCGCGGAGGGGCGTCTGCGTCGACTGGCGGCACCACCGCGACGACGACACCAAACCGCGACTAGGAGCCTGACAGCGACGCCGGGCGTGGCGGGGCGTGGCGGAGCGCGCCAGGAAAGGGAGGTGCAGGGCGGGGCGGGGGAACGGGGTCTCCAAATCACGAAATCCTCTCGGCTTGACTCAGCTCTACTCGGGTCGCCGGCCACATCGCCGCACTAACCGCCGCCGCCACCGCCGCCACCGCCGCCACCGCACGCCGGTGCCACACACACACACACACACACACACACACACACACACACACACACACACACAACGCGTGTGGTCGCGGGCGGGGGGGGGGAAGGGGTCGACCACGCCGCGGGGCCCCGGCGGGGCCTTGCGCCTTGCGCACACAGCCGCGGCGTTTTGCCGCTTTTGCGAACAGCTGAAGTTGAAGGATAGGACGCGCGAGGTCCTGCCAGCCAATCGGCGTCCTGCTGCGTTACGTCACAACCCCTCCCCGTCCCCGGCGTCCCTTCTCACCGAGTCGTTCCCGGTTCCCGCGCGCTCCGGAACCCCCCCGCCCCGCCGCGCCCCGCCGCGCCCCGCCGCGCCCCGCCGCGCCCCGCTGCGCCCCGCCGCGCCCCGCCGCGCCCCGCCGCGCCCCGCCGCGCCCCGCCTCGGTGCGGTAGGGAGGCCGTGCCTCAACCTACACCGCGGTCTGCACGGTCCAGTGTGTGTGTGTGTGTGTGTGTGCGCGCGCGCGCGTGTATCAGTCAATCAAATCATCAGTCCGAAAAGAAAAGGCCGCGGCGATACTCTGCGCGCCGACGTTCAGCGCGCCACGCATGGAGTATCGACAGGGGTCATTCATTCCTCGAACTGCCTCTGTGCGTGTGTGTGTGTGTGTGTCAGTGGGTTATTCGGGTTGAGGAAACTCCGCAGCCAGTCGCACCGTCAAAGTCAAAACAGTGCGTTGACTAAACATACAGCGAGCGAGGTGAACAACGCACAGATAGTGCACGTTAATTACACAGACGCTCTCTTTGGCCCCCCGGTGTGGCGCTGCTGTATGCACTGCCGCCGTTGACTCGCTACGTCACACTCCTCTCCTTCTTGCAGTGTAGTCCTTCAAGCGAAGGGCTTGAGGACCTAACTAGTCTTTCTAGGACCGTGCTTTTACTGCGACCTACTCCGAGATTAAACGTCGCCCCCGTTTATAATTTGCGTGTCCGACAGGGAGACGGTGGCGACTTTCATTTTCGCGTCGATAGCCGATGCCGTATTCATAGTGCGCTCCATGCAGTATTGACGCGAGTTCGACCTGCTCCAGGGGGCATGTCCAAGGCCTAGACCTTGCAAGGCCTCTCTCTCTCTCTCTCTCTCTCTCTCTCTCTCTCTCTCTCTCTCTCTCTCTCTCTCTCTCTCTCTCTCTCTCTCGTGACGCAGATGCGGTCATATCGTGTGGCTATCGCATTACACATCGATTACTCGAAGTCGACTTAACCATGACGATGATGATGCCTAATACAACAAGCTTTGCGTGGTCTCGCCGCCTCAACTCGGCTGGGAAGCGACTGCCCCTGAGTGCGAGAGAGACGGAGGGTGAGGCGGCCGGCGCGCCGGGGCGGCAGGCAACCCATCCGGCAGCGACGCTCGGCTGGCAGCCATCGCTCAAGGGGGCGGCTCGGAAAGAGAGGGGGGGGGGGAGGAATCGCGGATCGCGGCGACCAGTGCTCGGCCAGCACGCCAGCCGGACAGCCGCTACTTTGTCAGGGCGGTTCTGAAGCAGAAAACGGCATCGAAAAAAAAAATGCCCTGAAAAGCCGTCCAGGGCTTTATCAACTGCGAAAAGAACAAAAATAAAACAACAACAAAGCGATACGCCGATCTCCTGGCGTGGGTAAGTCGTTGCGCAACATTGATAGCACTCGAGGTGTGCACTGGTGTACTACTGACACAGCACCTTGGCAGCAGCGCGGGCATCGCACTAACGCATCGCGGCTCCTTCCTCACCAGCAAGTGGGGCTGATCCGTCATGCGACATTAATTTTGGTTCATTTTCGGACAGTTAATAGAATTTTTGCCCTCACAACTTGGTTTATATTTCTGTTTATCTAAGGTTTTTTTTTCCGTGCGCCATGAATCATTGTGGTGATCCTGCGATTGCACTTGAGGTGAAAAAAAACTTTGTCAAATAACAAACGTTTAACCCATTTTTTTGGACAGCTCTCTCCTAATACCTTATCATGCGTGTTAACGTGAGCTCAGAACGTCGAGCGAGCAGTTCAGATACCAATCAAAGTTGCCGGGGTTCGAGTACCGACGACGGCAGATTTCTTTTTTGTTTCTGGGGGGACCGCGGTGCAGAGGAGAGCCGCGCCGCCCTATCGGCCTCTCTGTCTCTCTCGCACCCCTGCGGGACGCCGCGTGGGTGCGACAGAGACGGAGCGAGTCCGCGGTGGGCCTCCTTCTCCGATCACGGCGACATGGTGTGGTTATCACACTCGCACGAACCCGCCGCGTGAAGGGAAACCGGCAAAGGCAACCTGGGCGCGCTTCGCGACCGGCGTGACCACCAGGCGGACATCACGCCATCGCGGACTTGGACTTGCGAAGATGGCCCGGCCCGGCGCCGCCTCGGCACAGAGAGGGACCCAGCGTCGCGCGCCTTCAAGGCCGCGCCGCCGCGCCGCCGCGACGCCGGCCAGAAGTTGCGGTGTCACCTCTAGAGCCTTTAAAGCCTCCGCCGTCGACGCGCTGTCCGTGGGGCGTCCCGTGAGGGTGCGAGACAGACACCCGTGTAGAGACTCGCCGACGGAGCGATCTTTTGGAACCGCTCGGCTCTATAAGCGCCGGCCGATGAAAGGAAAGGCGGCCGCCGAGCTGGGACGCGAACCCGCGCCGCCCGGAGGCACAGCATTGGCCGCGGACACGCCCGGCTTGGCGATTTCCGGCGATTTCTCTCGTAAGTGCCCCGCGGCTAAGCCAGGCTGCGCCGTCCCTGCGGCCCTCACGACCTACTCGCCTAATCTCACGCGCGTGCGTGTCGCGTGCGTGTCGGGTACGTGTCGCGTGCGTGTCGCGTGCGTGTCGCGTGCGTGTCGCGGCACGAAGCACGCAAGCAGCCCGCCCACCCGGGGGCTGGAGCCGGGCTGGACTCTCGCTTCAGCAGGCTGTCTCTGTCGCGCTCACTCCCATAAGTCCGTGAAGTGCGAGAGAGACAGAGCGAGGGACGCCGTGCTGACACCGCGCTGCCATGACGCACAGTGGGCCGAACGACCGGCGAAGGCGGCCACTACTCTAGACGCGTTTCGAGCTCCAGAGTCGCTCAATGGAACTCGAATCGAGCGTGTGACTCCACCAGTGGATTCCTCGTTCGGACAGCAATCCGTTTGTGGGGTCACACGTTCGACGGTTCGAGCCCCATTTAGCGAATCTGGAGCTCAAAACGCGTCTACAATTTTGGCCGCCTGCCACTGTGTGTCGGAGCAAACGGCGTGACTCTAGCGAAAACCCCACGATGACGCCACGGCCACTGCCGGCACGGCGCTCCGTGCGTGAATGCGTCACCGGCCGCGAGGCGTCTCGTCGGGGCGCGGGTCGCGGGTTCGAATACCCGCCAGTCCCCTTTCCCCGCCTTTCGCCGCCTCGCAGTGGTGTGATACAGGAAGGCTGGAGTGCGCTAGACAGCGCTACTCGCGGCCGCACAGCGCGACGAGGAGGGAGGAGGCAAACCAACAAGAAAAACACGGGCCAGGTCAGGACCGGCCGGACGGGGTACTGGCGGCCCAGCCGAGCCATTCAGGAGAGAGGTTCGTCGCTCTGTCTCTCTCGCACTCCTATGGGGAGCCCCATGAGTGCGACAGAGCGACGAAACGACTCTTCTAAGACTGTGCCCGCTGCCTGCTATATATATGTCCATTTGACACGGGTCCTTGGACGCGTCCGCGCCGGCCTCGCTTCCATTGCATACTGGCACACTGCCCCATTCCAGGCGATCCCGATGAGGCCCGGGTTCGAATCCCGTCCCGACCAATCCGCTTTGGATTTCTTTGTTGCCTCCCCACCCACGGCCCTTGCCCGAGGGCCCAGTAAACAAGCCTGCCGATACCGCGCGGGGCCGTCCACGCCCTCGTCACACTTCCTTCATCAATTCACAACGAGCTCCGCGTCTGTGTCACTGGGCCGACACTCAGAATGTCTCGACAAGAAATTTTACACATTACACGAAGGAAATGGATTGCGCAAGCCTAGGAACGTGGTTTTTCTTCGTAATATTATTACAGAGGTTTTTCGCGTTGCATCTTCCAGTGAAAATTTTGCTTCCCTGCTGCCCTGGGGGTAATGACTCCCCGTGCACGCGCCGCATAACACGCAAAGGAACGCCCCGCTCCGCCCCGCCCCGCCCCGCCGAGGAAGGCCATCAGCATCCAGCGCGCCGAGCGAGCGCGAGTACCCGCACCGAGCCGGCACTCCCTTCTTTCAAAGTTCGAGGGCAGACCCATTTCCGGTCGCTCGGCGGCGCTCGGGTTCCGCAGGACTCGCACCGATCATAACACTCGTATCCCCACAGCAAAAAAAAAATAAAATAATAATAATAATTTAATGTTGCAGGCACTTATCGCAAAACTGGTACATAGCGTGGTTAGGTTTGAACCAGAAAACGTGATCCCAGTGGGCGGACGACGGAACGCGGTTAGCGTGACGTCACTGACGCCAGCGTGTCACGTCCGATCAGCTGTTGGCTCCTTTATCGGCACCACCTTATCGCTCAAGACAGCGTGGGGTGACGCAGCGTGGCGCCTCTGTGGGTCGCCAAAAACGCCCCGACCCCGCCGACAGCCGCAGAGGGCGTGTCTCTGTCTCTCTCCTGAGAAGTGCGAAAATATAATCAAACGCCGGGCGGCCAGCGGCAGATTCACCAGCGAAGGAGCAAACGTTACAGTCACTGTAAGCAACGCACAATGGGCCAGAAGACCGGCGCAGGCGGCCAGAACTCTAGACGCGTTTTGAGCTCCAAAGTCGCTAAATGGGACTCAAACCAAACGTGTGACCCCACCAATGAATTGCTCTCCGAAGAAGAAATGCACAGGTGTGGCCGTACGTTCGGTTTGAGCCCCATTTAGCGACTCTGGAGCTCAAAACGCGCCTCGAATTTTGGCCGGGCGCGCCCACCGTGCAACGCCGGGCTAGACCACTGGGCGCTCCGCGGCAGCACATTCCCGAATCCATTCACTTCCGGCAGGAGAATAATGCACGCGGGCCGCACAGTGGGCCGCCCCTCGGCCGCCCCTCGGCCGCCCCTCGGCCGCCCCTCGGCCGCCCCTCGGCCGCCCCTCGGCCGCCCCTCGGCCGCCCCTCGGCCGCCCCTCGGCCGCCCCTCGGCCGCCCCTCGGCCGCCCCTCGGCCGCCCCTCGGCCGCCCCTCGGCCGCCCCTCGGCCGCCCCTCGGCCGCCCCTCGGCCGCCCCTCGGCCGCCCCTCGGCCGCCCCTCGGCCGCCCCTCGGCCGCCCCTCGGCCGCCCCTCGGCCGCCCCTCGGCCGCCCCTCGGCCGCCCCTCGGCCGCCCCTCGGCCGCCCCTCGGCCGCCCCCTTGCCCCGAAAGTTCCTCCCACAGTCCAGCAGCGCGCTGCAGTGCTACAAAGCAAGGCATCCAATCCAGGCCGCGCCGCTCACTCCAGGATCAAAGGACGCAGCTACAGAGGCTTACCGGTCCTGCGAGGCAAGGGCCAGAGCAGCGCTCTCTGCTGTCTCTCTCGCACGACGCGGTCGTTGCACAGTGGGTCAGAAGACCGTTGAGGCGGCCAAAATCCTAAACACGTTTTGAACTCGGGAGTCGGTAAATGGGACTCGAATCGAACGTGTGACCCCACCAATGGATTCCTCGTGAGGAGAGGAATCCATTGGTGGAGTCACACGTTCGATTCGAGTCCCTTAGCGACTCTGGAGCTCGAAACGCGTCTAGAATTTTGGCCGCCTCGACGGTCTTCTGACTGCGTTGTTGTCCAGCGAGTGGGGCGGGGCGTGGGCTGCCCCGGAGACTCCAGCCGCCGAGCCCCGGAGGCTGCAGGCTCGGCTGGAGCACGAGGCCAGCCGCAAGTTGGCTGGGTCAGTAATGTGAAGGACGGAGCCAGCCTCGAGGCCGCCCTCGCCAGCGACCACAACGCCATGCTGCAAGTTAGTGGGACCGACGACGTGGTCATTCCACGGATGCCAGACCAGTCCTCTACTTTCCCGACAAAACCAGCGCACAGTGGGCCGGCGCAGGCGGCCAAAACTCTGGACGCGTTTTGAGCTCTATAGTCGGTAAATGGGACTCGAACTGACCGTGTGATCCCACCAATGGATTCCTCGTTCGGAGAGCAGTCCATTGGTGGGGTCACGCGTTCGGTTCGAGTCCCATTTAGTGACTCTGGGGCTCATAAAATGCGCCGGGGATTTCGACCGCCTCCACCTTCAGGACCTCGACCGCCTCGGTCTTCTGGCCCACTGTGCGCCGCTCTCCTTTTTGACACGTCAGAGCGGCCATCCAGACGGACGGACGGACAGACAGACAGACGGACTTCCGGTCACGGCCGCGAGCGGCACGCGCCGGAACCACAACAAAGTTGGGCGCGTGCGCTCCGCCGTGCGCGTCGCGCCGCGACACCCTCGTAACGCTTTTTTCTTTTCCCGACACTGCTACGCTGGTAGCGGGTGCAGACGTGATCCTATTTCGTGGACTGGGGGAAGGCCTGCTGGGCGGAGTAGGGCTCGGCGAAGGACCGACGGATAATTTCAAGGTGACTTTACTCTGACTTGTTCTTTTCCGCTCTCAACCTGAGCCAGTGACCGACCTGATCGCTCTGCAGGCTTCCTTCTCTCTCCTTCTCTCTCCTTCTCTCTCTCTCTCTCTCTCTCTCTCTCTCTCTCTCTCTCTCTCTCTCTCTCTCTCTCTCTCTCTCTCTCTCTCTCTCTCTCTCTCTCTCTCTCTCTCTCTCTCTCTCTCTCTCTCTCTTTTTTTCTCATGGGGCGTCCCGTAGAGAGACAGCCAGCGCGACCACGGCTGTCGGAATCAGTCTGCTGGGTTAACGAGACGGAACGCCCAGCATCCTTGCGGCCGCCAGTCCAGACAGCTGACAGAATCACCATCCTGACGACCCCGACGACGACGCTCCGACTTCGACGTCCTGTGACCGCACCAATGTATTCCTCGTTCGGAGAGCAATCCATTGGTGGGGTCACACGTTCGGTTCTAGTCCCATTTAGCGACTCTGGAGCTCAAAACCCGTCCTGGATTTCGACGCTGCTGCCCCCACCGGTCTTCTGGCCCACTGTGCTACGCGCGCTGTGAGCGGCCGCAACCGGCCAGGAGTACTCACTCTTATCGCAGACACTCATGTTGGCGGCCGGGGACGCTGCCACGACGCTGGAAGCACTGAGACACGACAGAGGGATGCTCCCTATGGTGACCGGTGGGCCTGGGCTGGGCCTGGGCTGGGCCTGGGCGCCTGCCTGCTTCTGCTTGACGAGGGCGTGCGTGGCTGCGGCGGCAGCGACAGCGGCGGGCAGCGGGGCGGCACGCCGTCGAGACACGGAAGCGAACGCGGGGGAACTGAGACTGGGTGCGCCGCGCCTCGCCGCCGCGCCAGGCAGCCGTCCTTCCCCCGCCGACAACCGAAGCCCGCGCGCCGCCGCCACCGGATGGGAGGGGAGCTGCGCAGCGCCGCCGCCGACGCCGCAGCACCGTCGCTGGCGGGAAGACCAGTTTGAGGCCTCTAGCAGCCTGGCAGCGTGCTGCACAGTGGCCCATTAAGTGGGCGCAAGCGGTCAAAACGTCCACTCTGGTCCAAACTCCGGACGCGTTTTGAGCTCCATAGTCACTGAACAGGCTGACTGGAGCTCGAAACGCGTCCGGGATTTTGACCACCTCCACCGGTCTTCTCTGGCGCACTGTGTGCTGGCAGACTCCCATTCCCACCAACGAAAATCTCCTTCTGGAGCCAATTGTGATTTTTGTAGTGTGGCATTTTAAGAGGATAAAGCTTTACTGAGAGTACTTTCCTAGGGGGAATAGAGGTTTCAGAATTGAGCAACACCAGATAAGAAACATGGCAACATTTATTAAACATAACTGATTAAAATATAAACTTTAAAATGTACAACGATCTAATAAAATATTTAAACAATGAAACATTTAAGAAATTCATGGGATCAGTCTTGCTTGATCGTATTCACCATCCATGTACTCTGCATCAGAGTCATCATCTTCGAGCTGCATCTTGTCCACTGCGACGACTTTCTTGGGTGCAGACCAGCTCTGGGCACTCCTTGACATGGACAGGCGCCCATCCATCGTGGGGTTCTCATACTCGTGGTTTCCTGGCTTCACTGACGGTTCGAAGGGGTCTTGCCGGGATGTCGCCATTCCAAATGCTTGGTTATCGAATGTAACACTGAAAAGAGGAAAAATAAATCATTTTGCTCAAATTCTTTCAACCGCTGGTGAAGACTGAAAACTGAACATACTTTGATCCACTGCCTCCGCCCAGCTTCCCGATGTTCAATCCAAGAGGGAGATTGGGCCAGTTAATGCCAGGGGAAGACCTCCTCTTGTAGGCAAGGAAGGCAAACGCAGCACCGATGACAATCATCACTCCAATGATCGGTCCAACCACAGAACTGGCACTGTGGGCTTTACCATAAGCTGCTGTCTCGACCACCATGTGGAAGGAGGGCTTGTTTTCAGGAACTTCCTCTGCTTCCCGCTAAAGAAGCAAAAAGTCAATTATTTAGAGAAAAGCATAAATTAAACAGTTGCTGATCAAAACCACACTTACATCTGTTGAGCAGGATTTGCCAGGTTTGATAATGGAACCATCCTCACAGATGCATTTGGGTCCACGAAGACTCAGCACACACATGTGAGTGCAATTAAGTGTAGCACAAACATCATCCCCTAGAAAAAAAAAATTTGATTAGCTTCAATTAAAAATAAATGAAGAATTAGAGGTATTTTATACTTACCAGCGGTTTGGCGAGTTGATTGAAGAAGGGCGAAGTTCTTGACATCAGTATGGCTAAGGGTGACACGTTCACAGTTTTGGGGCTTGCCATACATCTTGCATTTGGTTAAGGAACCAGTACCACCATTGATCCAGAAGAGTATGTCCTCAAATAAGTTCAAACCGATAGGATGATGAACCTAAAAATACAAAACCACAGATAAGCAATTTTCTAACAAGACTAACAGCAGATAATTTTCGAAGTACTTACATCTTCATTTCGAATCATGACCCTGTTGTCTCCTGAATAGTCGATTCTCTCCACAAGACCCAAATGTTGGTCAGACCAGTAGACTTGCCTCTTAATTAAATCAAGTGCAATACCAGAAATCAGGTCAGCACTGGCCAAAACAGTCTGATTCTGGCCAGAGAGATCAGATACCATCAGCTGACTAACTGGTGCAGTGCCATCTCCAGGGTGCACACGACTCCAGAACAGCAAGCTAAATTTAAAAATTAATTCCAGTAAATATTTGGTCACCTAAAGCTGAAAAAAAGAAAAGAAAAAAAAAACAAACCTTGATTTGGGATCCACAGCAATGGCACCAGTGTATGCCCCCTCCTCTTCTTTCACAAGTTTGGCACAACGCTGCTTCTCCAGGTTGCAGACGTTTACTGATCCCCGCTCTGCCATGTTGGTGTAGTAGACATTCTTGGAAAGCCAGTCGACAGCCAATTTAGTTGGCACACCCAGACCTCTCACATGTGACAGCACTCCGGTACCAAGGGACATCCTATGGAGGATTCCATTAGCCTCTGTAAGATAGAATAATTAATGAATAATTAAAAGTTGAGATCACAAAAAGAATCTGAATTACTAGAGAGATGCAATACCTGTTGTCCAATAAACATGCTGTGCTCTTGCATCCACATCCAAACCAGAAATTTCAAGTCCAGAATTTTCAGCCACAATATGGAATGCGTTTAACTTGGCTGAGGCTTTGCGGACTTGCTCTCCAGTTGAGAAAATAAATTCCATTGAAGGGCCTAAGCAGAAGAGCAGAAGTATCAGGCATGCAAGTCACCACACCAAGACATTATAAATTGCAAACATTAGTTTGAAACTCACCAGTAGCTTTACAAGAAAGTTTGTCAGCTCTCAAAATAAATTCAGAGCCACAGCTGCAAGAAAAGCTGCCATCAGTGTTCTCACACAGCTGAGCACATGGATCATCCTCACATTCATTAATGTCCTGGCAAGTGCGACCATCTCCCTTCAACGCATATCCAGCATTGCATGAGCAGTAAGGTCCATGAGGAGTGCGTACACAAGTACCCTGGCAAGGGTGTCCAGCTGAGCAGGCAGATATACAACGTCCACCTTCATCCGAAGCATCAGGACAGTCTTCATGAATGTTGCACACCATACTCCAGGGAAGGCATTCACCAGTGGGGCACTGGAAGGTAGTACATTTCTTGGTTGCTTCAAATACTCTGCTGGGCTTCAGTGAAGCCTTGCACTCCTTGAGTTCTTCATCCGAGTTGTCCCCACAGTCATTGTACTTATCACAGAGCCAAGCAGTAGGAATGCAATGTCCATTGTGGCACTGGAACTCATGACCAGCGCAGCCTTGACAGTCCATCTCGTCTTCTCCACCCACACACTCAGCAGTTCCATTGCAGCGGGCTGAAGATGGCAAGCACATGGGTTCCTTCTCACATTTGAATTCTTCGTTGGTGCAGCTGACAGGCTTGTCTGCCTTCTCCGCATCAGGCTTACTCTGCCCATCTTGTGACGCATAGGAACAGCCGCTCTCATCAGATCCATCTCCACAGTTGTCATGACCATCACATTTCAGGCGCTCATCAATGCAAACTTGGTTAGTGCACTGGAATCTTGGAGAATCGCAGGGTGGAGGAGCTGAAAACAAGGCAATAATGAACTTCCAAACAAAAATCATCTCTTAAAATACAAATTTCAAAGCAACAACTTACCACACTTTTCATGTTCATCTGAGCCATCAGCACAGTCAACTTCATGATCACACTCCCAGGTGGCAGGAACACAAGCACCAGATTTACAGCGGAACATTTTCCCTGGCTCACAAGTAGACTCTTCGCAGTTGGCTTCATCAGAACCATCATGACAGTCAGCGGCAAAGTTGCATCGCCACTGCAAGCTGATACACTGGCCAGATTCACAAGTGAATTGTGTGTCTGGGTCACATTCCACCATGTGACAGTTGAGCTCGTCAGACTTGTCAGTGCAATCGTAGTTGGAGTCACACTTCAAAGATTCATCAATACATTGACCATTTTCGCAAGCAAACTGACCGTAGTGACAAGTGGGCTTGCAACCATGCTCATCTTCACCACTGGGGCATTCCTGCTTGCCGTTGCATCTTTGAGACTTCGGAATGCACAGGTCATCAGACTTGCACTTGAACTGGGATGAGGTACAGTGGAGTGGAACGACACACGTGTGGTTCTCGTGCTTCAAAATCATACCATCAGGACAAGCACAGACACGGCTCTTGCCTAACAAAAGGCAAAGGTGGGAACATCCTCCGTTGTCTTCTTGGCAGGGATGACCAGGGGCAGAGAGAACGCCTCTAACACCAACCAAATTAACTGCATCAAGGCCTTCTGTGATACCCAGATCATACTTCTTCTCATGTGCATATCCATCATACTTGTCAGCCCAATGCAAGAGTCCAGAATGACGATCGACCCAGAAGACATCCGTACTGATTGAGGTGACATCATTGACACTTGTAGCCAAACCTCTGAAGGCATGTCTGTCCGTACCTTCGACTGAAGTGCTGTCAATCATGCCAAGACCGTTGTCGGTCCAGAAAATGCGATCCAGCTCATGGTCATACCAGAGGGAGACGTGAGGGCCTTCGACTCCAGCTTCAATCACGTGGGTGCGCCCAGTGCCGTCCATGTTGAAGCGGTCGATGTGGACACCACTGTCACTTGAAAAAGCGACAAACATGACACCTGACGCCGGTACCACAGCAACATCCAAGGGAACCTCACTGCCCAGGTCTCGCAGCAGCACAGCACGCTCATTGGTCACAAGAGAAAGTACTTCCACGGTGTTCTTCTCTACATCACACCAATACAGTGTGTTGCCAAGGTAGTCGAAATCCATGCCAGAAACTACACCAATGGCACCACCAACCAAGAGATCAATGCGAGCTGCTTTCAAGTTGTACGAGTAGATTTTCTTCTGGACCAAGTCATAAACGATGACGGAACCTGCCATAGACAGAAAAGTTATGATAAGCGCATTGACAGCAGTCCAAAGAAAAGCAAATGAGATAAGGAGATAGAAATGCCTGTTACCTGTTAATGAATTGTAAGCTAAAGCTCCTATCTTGTGGATTGCCCTGAGTGGGATGGTAGTGACAGAGAGTTTGCCCAAAACTCTGGTTTCCACCTGATACAAGTTGTGAGCAGCTCCAACAATTACAGATTGACGTTTGTCCAGGTCATGGCATTTGTGCTTATCGGCTCCAAGTTCCCGATCTTGAGGGCAAGCACAGGAATACCCCAAAGAATTTGGAGAGAGAACACAAAGATCAGAGCATCCAGCATCAACACAAGGGTTTGTAATCTGAAATAAAAATTTGTTAGTTACATGCAGAGTACCACAATACCATAGAGCAGCAGAATAAGAATACTTACATTTCTGTGTTGCATCGCTGAGTGGAAAATGTGCACGCCGTAAACTTTGTTCTTGCGCTCTCTGATTAAAACACGATGATTTTTGCCAGTAAACTTATCACATGCCTGGATCTGCCTTCCTTCCCAGTCACTCCAGTAAAGGGAGCCTTCAAACACTGCGATGTCAAATGGATGCTTCAGAACCTTCTCCAATATGACCTACAGCAGAAAATAAAAATTAGAAATACTTAAACGCTAAGTAAAAAGGTCACAGGAAAAAACTACTCACCCGACGATCCGAACCATCAAGCTTCACAGTCTCAATCTTCTGACGTTTGGCATCAACCCAGTAAAGACGTTCATTGTGGTAATCTAATGCTAGACCATTTGGCCAGCGGATGTCAGAAGAAACCAATACCTTTGGATTTGAACCATCCATACCAGAGGAAGCTATCATTGGTTTGTCGCCCCAATCAGACCAGAACATAATTCTAAAAAAGAAATAAAGCAGAATTATAGAAGGAATTTAAAATGCAAATAAATAGAAAAATGAGAATCGTACCTCTGAGACGGTAAGAGAGCCAAGCTCCTTGGTTGGTCAATATCCTCATTAACGAGCACAGTGCATGAAGAACCATCAGTGTTACACACACCAATGTGTTTCTTCTGGGAGTCAGAGAAATAGATGTTCTGGGTAATCCAATCCACAGCCAGGTCCTCAGGAAGGCCAAGACCTACAAAGGATTAAGATATTAAACTGCATTCAAATCATACAAATTAGAGATTAGAAATGCAGAACAGAATCTCACCGGCACTGACTAACACTTCTTGCTCCGAGCCGTCTTCATTTGACCGCATGATGGCTTCATCCCCTTGCATGACATTCGTCCAGTAAATGTGGAAGCCATCATACCCAATTCCAGCAACTTGGCCAAGCTTACTGGCTATTCTGAAGAGATTCTGAGAGGTGATGTAGTAGCCGCGGATTTGACTTCCGGCAGAGAAAACCATAAGAGCTTCGCCTCCTGAAAAATGAAAAACCCATGAAAAATAATACTGAAAGCAGACCTACAAACAAGAAAAAAGCAACAGTAAATACCTTCAGCTTTGCAGGAATGACCGTCTTTCTGAAGAGAATAACCGGGGTCACAGTAGCATTGGTAACCATTAGACTGTTTGCGGCATTTCTGGTCGCAGATACCGTATGTTGTGCATTCATCATATTCTAAGAAAGCATAAAGAAAAAAACATGTCGAGCAAGGAGGAAGTTGGATTGATATGACAAGGATTACTTTGAACACTTACCAACACATGCTCCGTTTTCTAGCCGAGTACCCTTGGGACAAATGCAGACTGGACCGCTTGGTGTCTTGAAGCACTGGTGAGTGCAATTCTCACATGATTGGGAGCACAGATTTCCTTCATCGGAATCATCCAGACAGTGAGAGGTGTTGTCACAAACTTGATGGATGTCCAAGCAACCGACACGATCCTTGCAGGCGAAGAGCAATTTCTCAGGAACACACTCGTCGATTGGCACATTGTGGGTAATCATTTCTGGAAAATATCAGGTAATGAATTTGCAGCCAAAGCACGTGCAGCATGGGACAGGGCAAGTTACTTACTGCAATCCTCTTCATCACTGCCATCCGTACAGTCGTTGGAGCCATCACACTTGAATTCGGCAGGAATACAATGGTGATTCTTGCACATAAATCCATCATCGCATGAAAGCTACGATGAACAAAAAAAAATTGATGTAACAAGTGAAGAGGACAGGATCCCAGAACAGGACAAATCAAATTCCAAGTTACCTTAGAAGAGCAGCCAAGGGTCTCGTCACTTCCATCAAGACAATCAACTTCGCCATCACAAACCATGTCCCTTGGAATGCACAACTTATCGAGGCACTGAAATTCTTTCGAAGCGCACTTGGCATCTGATGCTGGCGGCTGAAATTAGCACACTCTGTTACACAAAATCCAAGTTCAAAGATTGTGGCCAAAAGTTAAAAAGCTTACCTTATACAAGTGACAATCGTGCTCATCTGACCAGTCTCCGCAGTCGTTCTCCTCATCACAGACAAAGGAGGCACTGATGCATTTTCCTGAGTCCTTGCAGCGAAAATACATAGGTGCCTGGCACTTCACAAAATCTGAAATGAACCAAATGCATTTCAAAACCCTTTAGAGAAGCAAGACCCAACATCCCAGACTGAACAACACTCACCACAATCCCACTCATCATTGCCCTCTCGACAGTCCTTGGCCCCATCGCAGTGTTTGGAATCCCGTATGCAGTCACCATCCAGACACATGAAAGTGCCCTCCGGGCAAGCTGAAGTGGCATCAGAAACGAGACAGCGTCAGTTACCGACCAGAGAAAAACCTCACAGGGCAAACAGCCGAATTAAAACGCAGCCAAGCTCCAACCGCACGACCAGAGTCGGTCCTTGCCCTACAGATCAACTAGGCGACAGCGCTCTCAGCAGGCTGATTCCGTGTGCTGCTTTCGTCGTTCTGTCTCTCTCGCACTCATGGGGCGCCCCGGATAGGTGCGAGAGAGACAGAGCGACGAAAGCAGTGCTCGGAATCGGTGTGCAGGCAGCACCCCGTCTCGAGCACTGAGAACATCACCAAGACGGGAAGGCACTCGGATCCACTAGCGAAGCGAAGGGTTTGCAGAACGCCTTCCAATGCATGGGGGAGCTACGCCCTGAACGACTTGCACTACAAAGAGGGAAGGCGCGTGGCGGCAAACACGTGCAACACGTGGCGCTGGCCAGGCCGTCAACTAGGGCAACCACAACACCAGCTCGGCATGGATGCATGGACCGAACGCGGGGGATCCAGGGTTCGAACCCCGGTACCGGCAAAACCCACACAGCAGCGGCGCAGCCAGAGCCGAGCCCCGCGCACACAAACAGGCAAAAGGGGCCGGGTGGCCGCGACCACGCAGAGGCCTTCGGCCGAGAGCAACGCGACGCGGAGAGCAGCCGGCCGCCGCACAGTGGGCCGGAAGACCGGCGCAGGCGGCCAAAATTCTAGCCGCGTTTGGAGCTCCAGAGTCGCTAAATGGGACTCGAGCCAAACGTGCGACCCCGCCAATGGATCCCTCGTTCGGAAGTCAATCCATTGGTGGGGTCAAAACCAGTCTAGAATTTTGGCCACCACCACCGGTCTTCTAGCCCAATTTGCGCCGGCGACCTCGTGCGCGCTGCGAAAGAGAGAGACAACACACACACACCGTCAAACACACTCACCTGAGTTCAAGGAGGCCCTGCTCGTGGACAAGCACGCCAACACGCACAGCGCGGCCCAAGCGAGGCTGGGTCCGGCCATGGCTGGGCTTGGAGTGGACGGACTCGACGGGGATCACCGACGTGCACCTGTCCCCTTCACCTTCACGACCTGGGTGGCTCCACGGCGGACGGCGACGGAGCCGGGCGAGCTGGACTGGACTGGACGGCCGGTTGAGGCGCCTGCTCCGCGGTGAGTGGAGGAGGTCAACTGATCTGGTCCAGAGCCGCTGGCTGCCGTCCTCGGCTCCCCCGCGAAGGTGGCGCTCCCTGCCTGGTCAAAGCACACCGCCGTCGAAGACGAACTACTCCACCGGGACCACCAACAAAAACATCCACCAGCCGCAGCAAACTTGCTCCTTCAGGGCGAGCTTGACCAAAATAATGACAAGAATATTTTTTAGAATTAACTTTATACTCCACCCGCGGTGACAAGGCAACTAAAGGCCAAATTGGTGAAATACCTGGCCGGGGCTGCGTTCGAGACGGTCGCTCCGCTCTCTCCACAGCGAGACGCGCGCGGGTCGTCGGTGACAGCGGTTCGAACGCCACCGCTTCGGGTGGAGGAACGCTCGGAACGCACGCACGTCTTGCCGGTCGCGGTCTTTGGGGTCTTCAGCGTCATCGGCGGCAGCAGCCAGGCAGCAGCAGCAGCAGCAGCGGCCAGGGAGGGAAATCCCTAGTAACCGTCGGACAATCATCCTGCTGCGCGGCGCCTTCTCTGTGAATGAATTAATGAATGAGCGAACGAGTGAGTGAATGAATGGATGGATAGATAAAATGCACGAATGAATGGATGGGTAGATGCATGAATGAATGAATGAATGAATGGCGGCGGCAGAGCGGTGCGAGTTTAAGGGGCGAGGGCGCCTGAGAGGTAGGCAACACATCGCGCGGGCGTGAGGAGTGTTGCCTACCCCGAGTATGACAGGGGCTCCAGCCCTAAAATTCACCAGGTCGGCTAGCAGTTGGCTCAGATCTAGGCACCAATTTTCCAATGCATCTACTGTTGATCGTTGTCCCAAAAATCGAATGGGGAATCGTATTTTAATGTGAGGAAAGAGTAACAGAAGAACAAACATCTTACGTCCCATCTTTTATGAAGCGGAGCCATGCCTACACTGCAATATGTGCATGTACATTGTACTTAATGCGCTTTGAAAATCTTTCATCTCTAGAACCGTTTACTGATTATACAATACAACTTGGTGAACTGTCGCAGAATGAAACACACATAGCAGATGCTCATCGAGTCTACGTACCTGAACACAAAGTACTGCAGGGGTCCATTGAGATTCGCTAGATGCAACCACTTCAAAGAATCTTCCAACAGGCACATGACCAAACTTCGAGCAAATAATGGCCTGAAACAGTGATCACACACAAATGCTACAGCAAACTACGAATAGCGGACAGACACATCATAGTCTATGGGCGCCATGAGAAATAATTGTAGGTGTACAGAAAACAAAGTTTGATTGAAATGTCGGCGTCTTGTCGTAATTCATTTCTGATATCTTCTAAAAATTTACAAGTAAATTCCCAATCCAAACATAACCTTGCATTTCCCAGCACATCAACAGCACAGCGACAAACATGGCACCGTCACCTCTCCAATAGAAGGCTGCACACAGGCTGAGCTTACAGCAAAGCAGTACGAGCCCTGTCATTAAAAAATACTCACAAGTTTCACAAATCACGGGTACTTCCAGTGTGCGGAGTGTGCGGCGTTTTCCCAAACAAACAAGTTATCGAAACCAAGCCGCCTATCGAACGTCGAGCTTCGATAGCTATCGATGGCTATGAGAAATATAGCCACTCTTGGCGCGGGCCTGCGCGGGGTTTGAAGCGCGGCGCCGAGCGGTCAAACCCGCGAACGTGACGAACGTGACGGCAGCGGAGCGTGTGTGGCTGTTTCCATTCAATATCGAAGGATTTTCATTTTATTCCACCCTCCCCGAGTGCCGTGTGTGGAGTGGTAGGAAGTCTCTGCGCTCTCTCTCTCTCTCTCTCTCTCTCTCTCTCTCTCTCTCTCTCTCTCTCTCTCTCTCTCTCTCTCTCTCTCTCTCTCTCTCTCTCCGTCGGATAAGTTGCCTTCCCGCACGGCGCAGCACGGTGCCCCAAAACAACAGTTGACGATGGGATGGCGTTGGTGTGCATAGAAATAAAAGATGCGATCGCTTCCGTGACAATACTTAAGATTTTATTTCCAGATACACAGTAAGAAACAGACGTGAAATCGTAATAATTAGGGTATAAAAGATAAAATATGTTATGGAACTGAAAACGCTCTAAACGTTTCAACACGAATATAAAGATTTGGTAAAAAAAAAAGTGAAAACACATAAACCAAATTACAAAGGATCGAATACATACGCAGATGAAAAAATTGCAATATCTAAAAGCGGTTAACAATAAGAAAAATCGAAAATACAAAATTTCATAGAGCGATGAAACGAAGGAGTTTGTACGGGTTTTCTAACAAAAGTAAAAAACGAACGAAATGACCATGCACTTCACGAAATTACAGATTTACAGATGACTATACAACACGTATCTTTACACTCCGAAAAGCCTTACATGATGGGATTAACAAGTGCATTCCTATCCGCACAGAACATCAAATAAGTTTAAATAGTTAAGAGACGTTTAAAAAAATACAAAATATAAATGTTTTCAAGAGAATATTACAGACGATGGCCAAAAAAGTTATTAACTTCGCTACGGGGTGGCAGCTAACAGTTCCTTCACGAGACAGGCATTCTTGCTACGTCCACCACAGCCTACACAGTTCGAGAGGACCCACAATCACCCTGGCAATCACTGACTGACGTCACTGCGCCTATCACAGCCAATCACAGCGGAGCTTTCAGGCGTGGCTAGATTCCATCCAATGGGTGTATCAACAGCTTAAGGACTCTAGGTGTATCTAGTTAAGCATTTCAGTTCCAAGGGTGCGGCACACCGCCGTGTAAACCCCTATACCTTTATTGCGTGAAAGACGAAAGCACGTTTCTATTGTTGCCAGCCAATGTCTCGACTCGTGCATGGCTCTCTGACGGCAGCGCGCCTCCCTCCTCCTTCTCTGCGGCCTCTCCTTCCCCCATATTTCAAATTGATAAGAAAGACGACTAGTCCGGTGAAAGATTCAAACAGGTTCAAGATGACAAAACCATAAGAGTTACAACCAACAAAAATAAAAATTTAATAAAAATTATATAATCTATAAAAACTTGAATACAAAAACGTAAAAGAATTAAATCAACAAAACTGAAAGCAACAAAAGTCTATGAACTTTCCTAGAAACTAAGCACTGTAGAAAAATACTAATGTACAAATTTAATGATATAAAAATTTGTAATCCTGCTGGACATACTGTGAGTCACTTTATATAAATATATTCATTGAACAGTTGGAAAAATAATAGAACACGTAAAAAAGTATTTAATATATTATATACGCTCACTGAGCGTATGTCGTAAAAACTACAATCAGTTTGAAAGTTAATAAATTTAGGTAACGTAACGTCACTATTCACTTTGGTTTAACTTAATAGATATCCCTTACTGTTGCTCTGTAACTTGCATAAGGAAAAAAACCAACAATTCACTTAAAGAGAAGGAACTCAAATATCAATGATCTGAAAGATATTTTAGCCCGGTGGCTCTGTCACAGTACATTTTTTTTGTATATTATTTTAAGTAAGTCAGTGTAAATTACATAAATTATACCTTGGCGTTCTGTACCCGATCATGGAAGGTTCGGAATGGGACAGTTACCCGCGAAGCTACAGGACTAAAAACTCTCTCTGGGTGCATGGAAGGAGTTAGACCTACACAATGCAACTGCGGCCTGAAAGCGCCGGGAGAATCTGCCATACTGCTAGTGTAGAGGTAGCCTGTTTGGAAGCTAAACCGAAGGGCTACGGGGCGTTCGTTCAAAGGTTTCCGGCATCCTGAGAAATCTCTCCCTATTACCGGGACGAACCTGCCCACAAACCATAGGGGCAAACGATGAACGACTGATGGTGATAAACTTTGAACCGGCCCGGAAGATATCAAACCGAATGTACACAACGAGTAAACATCTAAACGTATAGGTTTTATATATAGATATATGTATACATAAAGATCAAGATCCAAAACACGAGTCTACGTTCATGTAGATAACTTTTTATGCCTACAATTTCGAAAACATTTACTAATACTTTTGTTTTTGTCTACGCGATGAAGGCCTCTGAGAAAGGCAATGTTTAATACAACTACAACTCGCAAGATAGGGAAATAGGTATACATAATACATTTTGGATGCGATTCGAAAAAAGCGAAACACCAACGAAGCGTATCTCACAGTGCTACTGGCCCGCCTCACGAGGCGAATAGGGACAGGGCCAACAGAACAGGCAAGCGAGGTTCGAGCGAGGGAGTGGGAACCTTGGGGACATCGTCGGGTTCGTTCTAGTCGTCTCCGCTGGGGAGTCTGGAATCATTTTTGAATGATCTGGGCAGTGTCCCCTCTGCTCTGCCCCACAACACCAAGTGCCCTCAGTCCATGAAAGAACTCAGAGCAGCCCAAGTCTTAATTAACAATAGTGCAATACAAGGGTTCGTGGTTCACAAAGTAGGCCATACAACATTTCATCTAATACCGACAGAGTAAGTTACATAAATTTGAAAAAAAAAGACACCAAATGTATACAGCAAACACTTTTAGTAACGATAAGAAATATACTTGTAGTAACACACTTGAAATCTTTAATTTATGTTTCTATAAGGGTCATCACATAGTTCAATTGATTTTTTTGGGGGCATGTTTATCTTTTAATATTTTTTTGAAATTTCAAAGCTCCTGGCTTTAAACTACATTCCTGATAATGTGTCACGCTGACTATATATTTATATTTATGTATATCGTACAAAAATCAATAAAAAAATTATTTAAGAAGAAAAGGATGCTTCGTGATAGATTTTGCACCCGACAAGTTTGCTGAGGCACAGTGTCGTCCTTCATACACTGACTCCAAACTGTCCGGCGTACTTCTCGGCCACGCTCAACGAAAACCTCACATCCCCTACGCAATCGACTACCCTTAAAAAAGTACTAAACGTGCAGAATTATTTTTAAAACACATCCAATTTCTATTAGTCGTTTAAAAAATACCAAACAGTATACTTTCAGAAGAAACGGTGGCAAGGCACATTTTTACCTGTCGTCTCGAGGTGGTATGAGACAGTCGCGGCTGTGGCGCCCTGCGCTGGACATGCCCCTAGTCTCCACAGCCGCCGAGTCAAGACTGCCACCATTCCCCACCATTACGCTAGCATCATGCTTATTGAAACTTAGCTTAGTTTGTATCAGTAGAATGAGATTATCCAACAGGCTCTTAAAGGTTTGAACCACAGCCGTCATTAAGCGATGAACACATGCGAGGTAAAACAAGGGGTCGTGGCCCAGCGATATGCACGACTTCTTCCGACCACCTCGCGGTAAGGTTGCTTGGGGTACCGGACTTTACCTCGTGTAGTGTTTATTTATATTAGATAAAAAAAAGAAAGAAATTAAAACGCAACAAAAATGAGGCGTTTTTATGTTTGGCCAGATCAAATCTCAGTTCCCCATATACATGAAACTCAATTAGATTATCAAATGACATAACACTTTATGTTTTAAAAGAACGTATAAAACTGTTGTTTATTACAAAAAATATATCCTGGTTACATTTTCCCGCAATATGACACGCAGTACGGAACTTGTACGGTGTCCATATTGTCAGTATACAACAATATCCACCTCCACGCTCAACGGGGCCTTTGGCAGACGATAATTTATAATTGTACTAAGGTGTCTGCAGCCCAATGTTCTGTACAGATTTTCACTGATAGACGTGAGCCGCAGATAACAAGTAGTGTCTTTGCGTACGATTGAAAATTAACCTGCAAACTCGCGAACAAGAAACCAGCCGGCGGTTTCTGTGATACAAAAGTAATACTGTATTCATGAGCCTATGCCGAAGGTGAGAATAATCGTGGTAGAAAACGTTCAAACGCAAAACTAACGAGAAGACGCCATCAGAGCAGGTCCAGATCGAGTAGTTCCGGTCGAGAAGGAAATTAAAAGTCTAATCAATACGTCTAAAATTCGAAGAAAAAAAAAGTTTTACTTAAGTCAGATAATGAGGAAATTTGCTAGCAAAATGTATACAGCTTTTAAATAATTTTTGGATTTTTTTTTGTTTGCTGGCGCAGTATTACGAAGTCGTCTTTAACGATGCACGAGAATTTCATTAGCTCTGCGTTTGCTCCCCGGGTATTCTCCATACATTCTACACATCTTGATTTTTATAACACATTCACACTGTTTTTTTATTACAAAGAGATACAAAAATAAAAAATGAACCCACAATAATATCCACAGTTATTTAAATTACACTGAACGCGTGCCGCTCGGAGAGACGGCCCAAGTGAATCACCAGCTTACTCAGATCAGATATGAAACCATTTCCGTAAGGCGAACGAGAAAAAGCTAAAAGTCGTCACAAAAACGGCAAATCAATTCCTACAAAAGTCAAACAAAAATTTAAACATTTCAAAAAAAAAAAAACAACAAAACAACAGGAAACAGACGAACAAAATATAAACATACGAGGTAAGGGCAGTGTGGGGAGTGCAACACCAAGGTGACAGAAAAACGATCGCCTCTGCGGGGGATCGAACCCGCGACCGAACGGTACACAGGCCGAACGTTTCCACCCCGGTGCTTCTTCACCCAAAGCACTGACGAGGGAAAAAAACAATACAAAAGAGGTAAAAATATAAGTCAACTACTAAGCGTAACCGAGCCGGCGGACGCTTCGCTGGTCTAGCCTGCGCACGCTGGCGCTCTAGTTGGCCACCAGCAGGTGCTGGTACTGCTGACTGTTGCCGGGGTGCGGGCTCAGGCTGAAGTTGCTGAAGCCGTCCAGGAGCTGCTTCTCGGCCTGCGTCTGGCCGCCGCCGCCCGCCGAGCCAACGCCGCCCAGCGACGAGGACGAGGACGACGAGGACCCCACGCCGCCGCCGATAACGCCGGGGCTGTGGCTGCCGCCCGCGGACCCGGCGCCGCCGCCCGACATCCCGGAGCCGATCGGCCCCGGAGTCGGCGTCCCGGAGCCGAAGCCGGAGCCGAAGCCGGAGCCGCCGTAGTAGCTGCCGTGCTCCATGAAGGACGAGTAGCCCTTGTTGGAGGAGTACATGTCCAGGAACGGGCTGGGGCCGTGGCTGCTCGAGTCGTACATGCCGCGGCCCCCGAAGTGCTGGTGCTGCTGGTACTGCGACGGGAAGAAGAAGCTGCCCGGGTCGTTGAGCAGCGACGGCGACAGCGAGCGGTGCGGCCCCGCGCCCCCCGGCCCGCCCTGCGGGGAGAGCTGCGACGCCGGCAGGTGGTGGTGGCCCACTGGGTGGTGGTGCATCTGCTGCTGCTGCTGCTGCATGGCCCGCTGCTTGATGTAGTTGGAGAACTCCGTGGGGGACATCCTGCGGCACAGATGCAAGCGTCAGTATGAACAAACAAAAACCGGGGGGAAAAGAGGGAAAGAATGGGACGCACAGTGGGCCGCAGGCGGCCAGAACTCTGGACGTGTTTTAAGGTCCTGAGTCGCTAAATAGGACTCGAACCGAACGTGTGACCCCGCCAATGGATTCCTCGTTCGGAGAGCAATCCATTGGTGGGGTCACACGTTCGGTTCGAGTCCCACTAAGCGACTCTGGAGCTCAAAACGCGTCCAGAGTGTTGGCCACCTGCGCCGGTCTTCTGGCCCACTGTGCACCCGTTCCCTCGTCGCAGAGGACGTCGACGACCCTGCCGGCGTGCGGCGGCATCCCCCAGCTTTAAGTGGGGGTGTGGACGACCATCGGAGCACACCTTGGCAGGGGGCGGGGTTATCGGCGGCCCATCTATTGGCTGGCAACACGCGCGGCGCGGCGGGGTATCGACGCGGCGCTCGAGCCCTCTGAAGAAAGGAGTGCGGCGACGTGCATTCCGGACGGGTCTTATCTGCGCGAAGGGGTTTGCGCCCTCCGCGCCGAGAGGGAGAGCGGCGAGTGCAGCTCCAGGTGTGTAAAACGAAAGGGAGGGAGGGGGAGGGGGTTTATGGGGGTCGCGACCTCGGCCCTCTCCACCACCAAGTCTAGCGGCGCCGGGAGTGAACGCAGCAAACCGCGCGCAGCGTGCAGCGAACCCTCTCAGCCTGAGCGTGGGCGAAAACACGCTTCACAGTGGGCCAGAGGCCCGGCGCAGGCGGCCGAAGCTCGAGACGAGTGTTGAGCTCCGAGCCGAACGAGTTCCATTGAGCGACTCTGGAGCTCAAAACGCGTCTAGAGTTTTGGCCGCCTGCGCTGGTCGTCGGGCCCACTGTGCGCTCCTCTTGGCGGTTTTCGCGTACTTATGCGCTGCCCAATAACATCATCACACTCCTCGGGTGACATGATTACCCCGACAACCCACCTGTTGGCGCGCTTGCTGTTGGTCTTGAGCTTCGTGGAGCCGAACTTGGTCTGCGCGAAGGTGGCCGTGGTGAAGGTGAGCGGCGCGGAAGACCTGGGCAGGAACGGCGTGACGGGGCTGGGGGAGCCCTTGTAGGGGATGGGGCTGGGCGCCGAGGACGGCGACGTCACCACGCTGGCCAGCACGCCGTTGCCGTTGCTGGGCTGGCCGAGGGGCTGGCCGAGGGGCTGGCCGAGTTGCTGGCCGCCGAGCGGAGCTGGCGCCACCACGCCGCTGCCCGGCGCCACGGGCTGCCCGATGGCGCCCATGCCGTTCATGCCGAGGCCGCCGTTCTCGAAGGGCGACGCCGGCTGGCTGGGACTGCACGGCGGCAGCACCAGGCCGGGCATGTGGCCGTGGTGGCCGTTGGCGTGGTGGCCGTTTGCGTGGTGGCCGTTGGCATGGTGGCCGTTGGTATGGTGGCCGTTTGCATGGTGACTATTAGCATGGTGGCCGTTGGCGTGGTGGCCGTTGGCGTGGTGTCCGTTGTGCGGCGCCGCGTGCTGCATGGGCTGCATGGACTGCATGGCCTCGATGGGGCGGAAGCACTGCGCCTCGGGGTTGAACGTCTTGGTCACCTCGCGGTCCGCCAGGTGGTCGTCGGACAGGTCGTGCTTGTCGCTGAACAGGATCTTGACGGCGCCCTTCTCGCCGATGCGGTACGACACCTGGAAGCAGAACGGGGGCGGAGGTTAGAGTGGGCCCGAACCAGAGGTGGAGGCAGCCCCTGCACCTTCCACACTGGGCCAGAGGACCGGCGATAGTGGCCAAATATCTAGACGCGTTTTTAGCTTTAGAGTCGCTAAAGTGGGACTCGAACCGAACGTGTGACCCCGCCAATGGATTCCTCGTTCGGAGAGCAATCATCCATTGGTGGAGTCACACGTCCAGTTTGAGTTCCATTAAGCGACTCTGGAGCTCAAAACGCGTCTAGAGTTTTGGCCGCCGCCACAGGTCTTCTGGTCCACTGTGCGTTCTCCCCACCCCACAGGCAGTCTCCGTGGTCCTTTCGGGCACTCTGCCAGAACGCCGGACCCAAAGTCTTCACCGAGTAACGAGGAAACGGAAAGAGGGAGCGACTCTTGCAAAAAACCAAAAACAAAAAAAAACAAAAAACACCCACAATCGGAATGATTTTTTTCCCTGTCGGGACACAATGACGTGCTTTGGCACAAAGAGGCGCGGCTAGGCGCGGCGGCCTGGCTGTGTACACGGCCGCACACTGCACTGCGCGACGCTACGTGGGGCGTGCCGTGCTCTGCCCCGCCGTGCCGCGCCCTGCCCTTCCACAGGAAGAGGGACATTCTCGCAATCAGCAGGGCGGCCTCAGTGTGCCACTGGCTGTACAGTGTAGGGGCTCGCGACCTCGCGCTTGGCTTGAAGAGGCCGCGCGGCCCGAATCCAAACACCCAAACAAATAAACAAACCACCCAGCTCGGGGTCGAACCGTCGAACCTCGCTTCGCGCTCGCGCGCTCTCTCATTTTTCCCAGTGCACTACCGCGCACAGTGGGCCAGAAGGCCGGTGGAGGCGGTTGAAATTATGGACGCGTTTTGAGCTCCAGAATCGCTAAATAGGACTCGAACCGAACGCGTGACTCGCGGGGGAAACAACTGGCCAAATATATGTACACCAAAATTTAAATTTCAAAAAAATTGAAATTTTTTTTATTTTTTTTTTAAATTTGGAAAATTTTAAAAAATTTTAAAAATTAAAAAAAAATGTTTCTAGTGCCCTTTCTAGTGTGCTTCAAAGCCACAGCAATGCGCAGTAAACATCATGTGCCGTGGTGGCTGGAGGTGTCGACGCGTCGGTTCCCCGTTATGAGGATCGGTGGTACAAATCTTATTGCTCCACAACTTTTTTCTTAGATCGCTGCTCATTGTCACGTCAAGAGCCCGCTTCAATCAGCTTCAAACATGAGCCGTGGTGGCTGAGGGCGTTAAGGCGTCCGACCCCGACCTCATGGTCCGGGGATCGAATTCCCAAATTTCCTTTCATTTTTCGACTGGCTTCCTCCCACTGCGACTCAAACCCGTCGTCCGACACTCGGCAGACGTGCAAGTCAGGGTGGTGTAGTGGTCTAGGCTCAATCCAGGCCATTACACCCGGGTGTCTAAAAAGCAGTCCGCTTCGGCGGATTGGCCTCGGCACTGGTTCGATCCCCGATCGAGTCAGCCACTCGAGATTGGTCGCGAGTGGGTCCATTCCGATTCGTCGGATGGAGTTGATAAGTCCTTTGAAGCTGGCCCACTGACTGCATGTTCGGGTCTGGGAGCGCCGGACAGCGGGTGTACCATTTGGGTACCGACCAGCCTGCGCAAACAAAAGCTCCCAAAACTACTCTCTCTTTCTTTCTTTCTCTGTCTCTCTATCGTCTCTGCCTTACTCTACTCTGCCCATGTTGGGCCGTGTCGGCGGCTCGGGTCCTACTGGGTCCCCCGGCGTACGATATCGAAGTCGCTGGATCGGATTAACCACAGTTACCTGATAGCACCGGTTCCCATCCCGAACACCGAAGTAAAGCAGGAGGCCTCCCCACTCAGACTGGGGAGAGGGTGTAGAGTTCCATTTTTTAAAATTTATTTTTAGTTAAACACAATCGCCAGCGCCTGGGTACACCGTTTCCCACATCTGAACAATTTAAAAAAAAATTCACAAAAATTTTAAAGAATTGTGAAAAAAAAATTGATTAGTTTGAAGATATTTTTAAAAAATTCTCAAATTTTAGCAACTTTGAAAGAATTTGCATTTAAAAAAAAAAACTAAAAAATTTCAAAAAATTAGAAAAATTAGAAAAATTTCAAAAATTTGGCGATTTTGTTGGCGACCAGCCGACCAGGCCGGCCGAGGGCCCTGCTGCTGTAATCCCGTTGAGTGCGAAAAGAGAGGCGGGGAGAGGCATTTCATGGGCAACAACAAAACCACGGCCAGGCCACCTTTCGCCTCGGACCGCCAGCCTCCCTCTGCCTGAGCCAACGCAGGGGTCTTGTCCGCGGTCAGGGTGGGAAGGCGGTCCCGCTTACGTTGTGTGTGTGTGTGTGAGTATATATATACTCCCGCGGCGTTCGCGTCGTCATCTAGTAATTATTGAACGCAGCGTGGTGCTGCGGGCGGCGACATGGCGGAGGGCGAGGAGACGTTGACCCTCGTAAAGCCGTCGCCGACATCGCCGTCCTCGCCGTCCTCCCCGTCCTCGGGGAGGGGGTCCTTGCTGTTGTTAAACCACACCCTCGCGCACTGCAGCTCGTCGGCCACGTCGGCGCGCACCCTGGGACGCTCAGCACGCGTCGGGGATTTTGACCGCCTCCACCGGTCGTCTGGCCCACTGTGCACCAGGGCGGACGCGACGCGACGGCCTCGGAGTAAAGTCCGCGGCGCGCCGGCTCGGCGACGTGGAGGTGGCCGCCGAGGCCGCGTGTAGGGTGCACAGTGCGACCCTCTGGAGGCGGTCGAAGAGAAGTAAGTGCAAAGACTGGGCGTGGCGACTCGAGGGCCGCCGCCTTGGCCGCTGCGCCGCGGGGACTCGCAGGAATCAGATTATCTGCAAGTTGGGAGCGTCCGAGCGGCCGGAGCGAGCGGTCCCCGGAGGCCGCTCCATAGGGGCGCGGCGGGGCTGCTGGCCGGGGCGGCGGGGCGGCGGGGCGGCGGGGCGGCGGGGCGGCGGGGCGGCCGCCGCCGGACGGAGGGCGAATCCCAACAATTCGCCTTATTTACGGACCTCCCCCACCGCCCAGCCCGGCATCAAATAGCACCCCGCCGACGGGGACGCTCGTCGCGCGCGTGTGTGTGTGTGTGTGAGTGTGAAAGAGAGAGAAAAGAGAGAGAGAGGGAGAGAGAGAGAGAGAGAGAGAAAGAGAGCGAGAGAGAGAGCGTCTGAGAGTATGCGTGCGATAAATTGGCCGGCCGCAGCAGCTGCCGCTTCCGATGGTCCCTCTCTACTCAGGGCTGGCGATTGATCGCACTCATTTCCAAAGCTTTATGCGCGGCATCTGCTCTGCGGAAATCGGGGTTACGTCTCTCCAACAACAACAACAACAGTAGCAGCAGCAACAACAACGGCACCAAAACAAAACAAAAACAAAGACAGCGGCAAAAAATAAAACAAAAATGGGTCCTTGTATATCCTTTTGTCTCGGGCGCACTTTTGTCGCTGTGCTGCTGGCAACTTTTCAAATTCGCCCTCTGTCTGTATTTTTACCCCTTTCGGAGTTGGCCAACCCGCTAAGGCCGCCGCGCCCCACCCGAATGGCCGCAAGGCGACACAAATCTGGCCGGGTATGCTGAGTCCCTCCGTGCGCCTCACTGATTCCGAGAGGGAGGTCTTTTTCTGTCTTTCTATTTCTCTCTCTCTCTCTCTCTCTCTCTCTCTCTCTCTCTCTCTCTCTCTCTCTCTCTCTCTCCTCCTCTCTCTCTCTCTCTCCTCTCTCTCTCTCTCTCTCTCTCTCTCTCTCTCTCTCTCTCCTCTCCCTCTCTCTCTCTCTCTCTCTCTCTCTCCTCTCTCCTCTCTCTCTCCTCTCTCTCTCTCTCTCTCCTCTCCTCTCTCTCTCTCTCTCTCTCTCTCCGCCCTGCCAGCCATATCCATCCATCCCTTCCCTCCATCCGCACGGAGAGCCCCGCGCGGGGTAGGCAACCTGTCGGGCCGAGCGCAGCCGCGTCGGGCGGGCCGGCCTACCCGCCGGGCGCACTCTGCCACCTCCGCGACCTGCACCACAGTGGGCCAGAACACTCCAAACGCGTTTTGTTTTGAGCTCCAGCATTGCTAAATGGGACTCGAGTCGAACGAGGCATCCCTACCAATGGATTGCTCTCCGAACGAGGTGGGGTCACACGTTCGGTTCCAGTCCCATTCAGCGCCTCTAGAGCTCAAACCGCATGAATACTTTTGGCCGCCTGCGCCGGTCTTCTTGCCCACTGTGCGACGGCCTTAATGGGCGAAGAGGGCCGCAGCAAGGCTGAAGGTGGGGCAAAAACCAGCGCGCCGAAACGCGGCGGGGAAACATTGTGCGAAATAAAGTAACGCGAGATAAATCTCGTTTTCGCCGCCGGGGTGGCAGCCCTGCACTTTGGGGGGTGCGGCGGTGGCGCCCATGTCTTACTCTTGGCGGGGTGGAAAGGGAAGGGAGGGGCGCAGCGGGGGCGGGGCTGGGAGGCTGCTTGATAATTTAGGGCTCTGCTTTACCGCGCTATATGCATGTCGCTAATAAAGTGGCGATGACTCGGTGTGCTCTTAGCCTCCCTCCCTCTCCCCTAACCACAGCTTGGTCGGTCAGAACACCGGCGCCGGCGGCGGCCAAAACTCTCTAGACGCGTTTTGAGCTCTAGTGCCACTAAGCGCGACTCGAATCGAACGTGTGACCCCACCGATGGATTCCTCGTTCGGAGAGCAATCCATTGGTGGTGGACACGTTCGGTTTAAGTCCCATTTAGCGACTCTGGAGCTCTGTAAACCCGTCCGGGATTATGACCGCATCCACCGGTCCTCTGGCCCACTGTGGTGCGGCTTCTGGTTTCCGGTGGAGGCTGCAGGGGCAGGCAGGGCCGGCCGGCCGGCGGTCAGGGGGTAGCGCCACTAATCAGGCTGGCCCCATCAGTCAGCGCGAGAGAGAGCCGAGGGATGCTGCGCGCGCGTTGGAGCGAGCGCGGCGAGGGGCGGAGTCAACGAACCCGCCACCGCCTCTGCCGCCACCGCCTCTGCCGCCACCGTCGCCGCCGCCAGCTGAGCGAGACTAAACCGCCGCCGCCACTGAATACCAACTAGTTTTTCATTCATTTTCTCGCGCGAGTATGGAAACAAAAGTCGAGGTGAAAATATGAAAAGTTGAGCTCGAATCTGAAAGTCTAATTGCGGCTGACCGGCGGTGGCACCCGGCGGCGGCCCTATGAAGGGCCCCGAAGGTGGGCGGTTTGTTTTCGGACAAATTAATCCGGTGCACAATAAAAAAAAGGCTTCGTGGGGAGTCGATGGCGGTAGCAAAATAATCAAACAACTTCCCCGACACCCCGGGCCTGCCGAGACGTTTCCCCGAGAACCGCTTAACCGCGGAGAGCTTGTTCATCTTGTTGCAATCATTGCTCTCCACCCCACAGAGGGCCAGAAGACCGCTTAGTCAGCCAAAATCCCGGACAAGTTTTGAGCTCCAGAGTCGCTAAATGATGGGACTCGAATCGAACGTGAGACCCCACCGACGGATTCCTCGTTCCGGAGAGCATTCCATTGGTGGGGCCACACGTTCGATTCGAGTCCCATTTAGCGACTCTAGAGCTCGAAACGCGTCTAGAGTATTGACCGAGGGGGTAACGACTTCGGTAATCCGGCTGACAGCAAATTGGTAATCCGTAATCCGGATAACCACAAATTTGGAGGTAATCCGGGGTAATCCGGGAAAATTTTGAGGTAATCCGGGGTAATCCTGCGTAATCCAAAGGTAATCCAGGAAAATTTTCGATGTAATCCGGAGGTAATCCGCGGGTAATCCGGGTAATCCGTAATCCGGCTGACACGAAATTGACCAGTCGTTACCCCCTTGGTATTGACCGCCTAAACGGTCTTCGGCCCCACTGTGCCCTGGCCCGAAATTCATTATTTTTTCCTGTGGGGTAGCCGCGTTGATGTTGGGGACACGGGATCTCGTCCGCAATCCAGCCGGCTCGAGGTCGCCATGTTGGCAGCGCCGCTCTCCGCCAAGGCTGCGACAGTGTCGCCAACTCCTACCGGATTGTGTGGGTGGCTTTCAAAAAACCCCAACCCTAGTAATGGCAAAAAAATGGACAAAACAAATAAAAACAGAAATGATGTTGGCAATGCTGTGGTTCCAGATTATCGGCGGCCGGCCACTGCGTGCTCAAACTCGAACGCAGCGGAACTTGGCGCCGTGCCGAAATGATTTTTCATTTGATGAAGGCTGCGACTTTACTTCCGCTGCCGGCAAGAGAGAGAGAGAGAGAGAGAGAGAGAGAGAGAGAGAGAGAGAGAGAGAGAGAGAGAGAGAGAACAGTCCGACCCATTTTCGACGTTGTGTTTCGCGCCGCCACTATCTCGTTTTGTTCTTGTTGTTTACTGTATTTTGTTTTTGCAGTGTAATGCTCATCGCTGTGAGCGCATGCGTGGAGGACAAGGACGCACCGCCACAATTATTATTGCAAAAAAAGGGACAAAAAGGGAGGTCCTTGGTTCACGTCTTTTTTTTTTGTGGCGCCGCGCGAAGTGGTCTGTCTGCGCGCCCCGCGCCCCCTCCCGAACTAAGTCTACCAGACATTGTTCTGCGCGGCGCACGCTTGGCGCACGTTTTGCATGCGCTGCAATGGCTGCAGATAGTTGCTAACAACACACCGTAACGGTCTCCCTAAATTAGTCTTTCCGCTAGAGACTTGCTTTGTCCGAACCGCGAAAAGAATGAAAGGGTAACCGCCTTTCAGAGAAGGCACCGCTCGAGCAAAATGAAAACCCGGAAGTCGGTCCGGGAGTTGAACCCGCCCCCCACGGGTCACCACGCTGGCTTTTAACGAGCTCGGCCACCGCGCTGCACTCACTCACCTCGCCGGGGTCGACCCAGACGGCCAGCTCGTGCGGCAGGTTCTCCAGGATGTCCTGCACGGGGACGCCGCTCTCGCGCGCCGCCCGCTCTAGCACCGGGTCAATGGGGTCGCCGGTCTTGAGGCACCGGAACGCCGAGCCCCGGAACGGCTTCTCCGGGTACCAGTGGCCCCGGAACTTGTCCTTGAGCGCGCGCTCCAGCTCCTCGCCGAAGATGTTGACGCGCCGCCGCGGCAGCTTGTTGTACAGGTAGGAGATGACGAAGTTGAGCGCCACCTGCACCTCGATGTGCATCTTGGCGAGGATGGGGTCCTGCCGGTCCTGCCGCTCCTGCCGGTCCTGGAGCGGCGGCAGGCCGGGGGGCGCGCCCACGTGCGACGAAATGGTGGCGGCTGTCCTCGGGACCGGGGCGCCTCGGCGGCCAGAGGCTGGCCGACGCTGCGGTTGTACTATCTTGGTGTCTAGGGTAGTGGTTTCTTAAAAAGTCGTATCACAATGGGTTGCTGGTCCTGAGCAGGTCGAGGAATGTTGTCGGCTCGGCTTGTCCAGATCTGCAACAGAGAGACGGGGCACCGAGGTTAGAGAGACGGGGCGCCGAGGTTAGAGAGACGGGGCGCCGAGGTCAGAGAGGCGGGGCGCCGAGGTTAGAGAGACGGGGCACCGAGGTTAGAGAGACGGGGCGCCGAGGTTAGAGAGACGGGGCGCTGAGATTAGAAAGGCGGGGCGCCGAGGTTAGAGGGGGCACCGAGGTAAGAGAACACATCAGGCCGAGGTTAGAGAGACTCCGGCCTTGAGAAGGTCGCGGACGGCGGCGGCGGGCACTCGGTTGACCGTGGCGGCCGGCCAGGAATATACTCCGGGCCGACTAGGTCTCGTGGCGTGACAACGACAACATTCGGTCCGTTCGGGCCGGCCCAGCGAGCACGCCACGACGGCTCGACACGCGGCATCGCAGTCGCG
This sequence comes from Stenchaetothrips biformis, assembly GCA_030522485.1. Lineage (NCBI taxonomy): Eukaryota > Metazoa > Arthropoda > Insecta > Thysanoptera > Thripidae > Stenchaetothrips > Stenchaetothrips biformis. The sequence goes on from CM060099.1 coordinate 14,316,370, forward strand.
GCCTCCAGGTCCCCCCACCCCCTCCCCTCGTTTCTAGCGACCCAGCGTATGGCGATGGAAACGATTGTGTGAGGCTTCCGGCCCAACGAGTTGTGAATGTCTCTTCCCTCTTCGCGTTTCGTTTCAGAAAAAGGAAAAAAAAATGGAAAAAATGCACTCGATGGTGTATGCTTTGATTGCGCTGACTGCGTCCGCAGAACCATGGCCCCAAGCACAACAACACCGACGCGGACACACACACACACACACACACACACACACACACACACACACACACACAGAGACGCACACAAACACAGATGCGCACATGCACAGATGCGCGCGCGCCAACACACAAAAAAATCAAGGGACACAGAGAAGAGGGTTGTCCATAGTATCCCGCCACTTGGTAGTGTCGTAAAAAAAATCTGAAAACTTCAACTTTTCTTCAAAGGGGAAAAAAACCTCCTTTGATGAAAGTAATATAGCAATACTTGGCGCCTTACAAAGAAGAAGGAGAAGGAGAAATCGAAAGTTTTCTTTCGAAGAGAAACAAAATGGGCAGTGTCCCTAAGCGCGTCACACGCCCCTCTGCCGGCTGTGCTTCGTCGCTCCGTCTCTCTCGCACCCCTTGCGAGACGCGGCCCCGTGAGTGCGAGGGAGATAACAGAGCGACTCGCCCGGACTCGCCCCCTCGTGACGTCATGGTGGCCCAATAAATCCCGATCAGAGCGCTGACAGTGGCAACCCGCCTGGAGAGAGAAAAGGGCCGACAGACGGAGACAGAGAGATAGAAAGACAGACAGACAGACACAGCCAGAGCCAGCCGGAAAGGCGACTGGGGAAGAACAGCAACCAAAACGCGGCAGTGGCGGGAAATTCAGAAACGTATACAGTAGACTCGCGGTGGAGTGTACAACGACTGCTCGGCTCTCTGTCTCTCTCACGCTCATGGCACGGGTCTGAGCAAGCAGGTGCGAGAGATACGGAGCAGGCGCTGCCTCAGGACCGTGACGCGAACGACGGGATAAACCGATTGTGACTCACTTTCGATGGGCAACCAGTGAAGCAAGACCAAGAGCGGGCCGGCGGCGGCGTCGAGACGAGAGGCTGTCGGGAGCACAGTGGGTGGGCCGGTCCCTGCATGTAAAGCCAGGAGTGCGAAGCGGCGTCGCGCGTCAGAGACTTATCTGGTCGTCAGTGACGCGCGGGGATGCGGACGGACGCGCGGCGACAAGGAGAAAGAGAACCACCCGCCGACAGCCAGCGGCAGCCAGCCGGCACCGCGAGGGAGGGGCATTCCAGTATAGAATAGCAAGCCCTCAGACAAAGGTTGTCCGAATTGGACCAAAATTTTTTTTGGTGACTCTCCTTGACTATTAGACACTAAAAACCAAGTTTTAGATTTTTATAAATTTTTTTGTAATTCTGGTGCAAAAATTTGTAAGATTTTAACAAACTTTTGAATCTAGCAAAAAAGACGCGGTCATGGATTTTGACCAAAAAATTTCTGGAAGCTCCTCGACTAGTGTTCCAACTCCCCACAAAATTTCATGGAGGTAATATCTAAAATAAGGGAGAAAAAAATGATGTTGGTTGAATTTTGGTTGTTTTTCAACAATTTTAGGCATAACGACTCTCTGGGCGGTACCGTCTTAAGTTTTACTTGCTCTGTCAGGGTCCCGTCACCAAACCAAATCAAAGCCGCATCTGGTTTTCCACCACTGACAAACCGAAAAGGTTGACGGAAAATTTGGAAGCGGTCCGCCAAAATGGTGGCATCCGTTCGAGTTGTGCAATCGGCCGCCACACTTGCGCTAAAGATGGTCCTCCCCCTCCCCATCCCGCCACGCTAATCATCATGATTGCCCAGCGGTCGCGTGGCCCTGGTGGCGTGGAGTGGCGTGTCCGGCGGCGTCCTCCGTCGACGTGCTCTCTCTCGACGTCCGTCAAAACAAGGTGAAAAAAAAATCCATCGAAGCATGGAGTGTCGCCTATCTATCCTTGGAAAAGAAGCGGCAGGTGCGCGCGCTATGCTTACGTCGTACAGTGACGGTGCACGAAGCTAAACAAACCCTCCAACATGGAGCTAGAGGATGCCAACCAGCGCCTACGCCCGTCCCACAGTGGGCCAGAAGACCGGCGCAGGCGGCGGGACTCGAACCGAACGTGTGACCCCACCACTGGATTCCTCGTTCGGAGAGCAATCCATTGGTGGGGTCACACGTTCGATTCGAGTCCCATTTAGCGACTCAGGAGCGCAAAACCGCGTCTAGAGTTTTGGCCGCCAGCGCCGGTCTGGCCCACGGTGCGTCCGTAAGTCCGTAAGTTACCTCCGATTTCCGTCTATTCGTGGCCGCGGTGGAGCCACCGCCTCTGAAGTTCAAGGTGCTGGGGCAGCCGCAGAGAATCCTTGCCGTCACTCTGTCTCCCTCGCACTGATAGGGCGTGCCGTGTGTGAGACAGGAGAGACAGAGCGACCGAAAACGACTCTCAGCGTACAGCCCCGCCGCCGTGTGAACGGAACGAGCTGTCTGCCCTTCCACCTGCCGTCCGCGGGGCCGCGGGGGCCGCGGGGGCCGCGTGCGTGCAACCCTGACCTTGACTCTGTCCTTCCTTGTCACCCACGCGCCGTGCCCCCCGCGGCGCGTCACACACACGTGAAAGTCACCGAGTTTGAGCGTGAGTGTGTGTGTGTGTGTGTGCGTGCGTGTGTCCTGCGGTGAACAAGTGTTATGGACGTGCGCGGGAGCGTATGAGAACGTTGTGGTCTGTACGGTCGGTTGGAGCGGGTAAACGGGTATAATGCTGGCTGTCCGCGCAAAGAGAGAGAGAGAGAGAGAGAGAGAGAGAGAGAGAGAGAGAGAGAGAGAGAGAAGAGAGAGAGAGAGAGAGAGAGAGAGAGAGAGAGAGAGAGAGACCTACGCGTGGTGGGCACGCTGAATGGATGGTGCCCGCGGCGGCGGCACACAACATTGAATGAAGTGGGAAGCGGGGACGGGGGACGCGCGGGGGTCATACGGAGGCGCGGGGCGTGGAGGAGCGGGGCAAAGAGCGGAGCATGGAGGCGGCGGCGGCTGCGATGTTCCGGACGGCGGCGGCACGCTCAGGATCACACGGTCGGCGGCGTCTTTCTCCCAAACTCTCATCGCCTCCGTCGTCGCGTCCGTCGCGGATTCCTTTCACTATTATTCCCTTTTCCGGCGAGCCTCGACCTTGGCTTCGTCCTTGACAAAGCGCACGGCGCCGGGCGCAGCGGGCCGCACTGCGCACCAGATAGACCTGCACTTGGCGTTTGCTTTTTTGCGAGTACAACAAACAACTGACTGACTTGCCCCTCGACGCGGCGTGTTGTGTATCGATTCTACAAAACATTTTTTTTTTTGAGTTTACCAGCAGTGTGGCAATTTTCAGGTGCGCTGTCTGTCTGTCTGTCTATCTGTCTGTCTGTCTATCTGTCTGTCTGTCTATCTGTCTGTCTGTCTGGCGGGCTGGCACGCATGCGGGATGGCGTGTCACAGTGCCCTACTGACGGCCCTGCCTGGCCCATCCCGCAGCAGCAGCAGCGAGGCCGTCACGTATGGATCCCATCCACATCCCCACCCCCGCACCCCTTTGCCGTGCGTAGTATTTTTAGACGAAAGGGAATATAGGTAAACTCCGACGAGGCACCTCTAGGAAGGGCGCCGCGCGTCGCTACTCCGCATACCAGAAGAAGAAGAAGAAGAAGAAGAAGAAGAAGAAGAAGAAGAAGAAGAAGAAGAAGAAGAAGAAGAAGAAGAAGAAGAAGAAGAAGAAGAAGAGGAGCTGCATCGCGGCTGCATCGCGGCTGCCCTGTCAGGCCGTGGAGAGCCGAGCCACTTTTACGGTCCAGCAGCGATCTGGCAGTGTTGTTTTTCGTCCCCGAAATGCGAACGAAGGACGGTGGAAGGGCCTGCCCGCTGTGTTGATAGGGCCTGTATTTACTCGGCTTCCCCCCTCTATGGCGACCACAAGGACACGCAACGGCAAACTGAATTCGCGGCCAGCGAGCCGACGCACAGTCGGCCAGAAGACCGGAGCGCACGGCGCACGCGGCCAAAACTAGACGCGTTTTGAGCTCCAGAGGCGCTAAACACGACTCGAACCGGCCGTGTGACCCCACCAATGGATTCCTCGTTCGGAGAGCAGTCCATTGGTGGGGTCACACGTTCGGTTCGAGAGTCCCACTCAGCGACGCTCTGGAGCTCAAAACGCGACCGGGATTTCGACCGGCTTCACCAGTATTCTGGCCCACTGTGTAATAACGGACTCGCGCTTCGAACACCGCCTTTTCCTGCCGAGTGTTCTCGTTCTCGCCCGGACCCGGAGCGACACTGCAGGACAATGCCTGTCGGTGGGAACGCCGGGCTGCGAGCTGACGGCCGCCGAAACCGAAATGTCGGTGTGACGGTGGCGCGCATTGATTCAGATTCATTGATTTCGATGCTTCGACGCCGCGGCCCCGTCGTGCAATCGACCTGCAGCCGTCTCGGCGCCGCGGGCCGTAGCGGGCGGGCCACGTGAACCATTTCAAGAGGGGGCCAGGCCAAGGCCCCGCAGCATTGCTAGGAGCCGCCCATTACGACGGACGAACACATTTCGTCATGTATTTTGGCCGCCTGCGCCGGTCTTCTGGTCCACTGGGACGTGACGGAGAGGCGGCTCCGAGGGGTTACCCACTTCTTATTTTGGTGTACACACGATTCCGGATTCCCACGATTCCCGAACAAATCCCACAGAAGAAGTGAGGATTTTTGAAGAAATTCCTTTGTTTCTTTGTGTTTTTGGACACTATTACAATATTACGACGACATAATACTGAAATTATAAGGACTTTCAATAAAATTTTGAAAAAATTCGAATGATTCCCAGGTTGAGTGTACACATGATTCCCGGAGTGGGTAGTCCCTAGGGCGGCTCCCAAATTGCACGACGGCGAATAGTCGAATTGGGGCGATACACCAGCAGCTCGCTGGTCCCACGCCGGGTCTCGCGGTGGCGCAGGTTCATTCACACTGCAGGCCGGGCCGGCGGGCCGCTTGCTCATCTAGCACGCGGCGGAGCAGGCCCGGGGCAGTAAAGCTGCGCTGCTGCGGTGGCCCCCGGGCCGTGCATGTAGAGGCACCGTAATGGCACTGGGTGTTTCCTGCAGAGAGCACACCGGGCGGGTCGGCCAGAGGGCTGCTAGATGGAGGGAGGTACAGCCAGCCTGCAGAGACGAGTGTGCCGGCCGCTGATGTCAGCCACCGCTGCATGTACCTCAGCAAAACAAACAGCACTGACGCACAGTGGGCCAGAAGACCGGCGCAGGCGGCAGAACTTCTAGACCGCTCTAGATTCGCTAAATGGGACTCAACGTGTGACCCCACCAATGGATTGCACTCCGAACGACACACGTTCGGTATGAGTCCCATTCAGCGACCCTGGAGCTCAAAACGCGTCTCAAATTTCGGTCGCCTCCGCCGGGCTGGGTACTTGCTTGCTAGTGCGCTACAGTGTACACCACGGGCCCGTGTTGCCGTGTACACTGTCCGGGTAGCACCTGGTACCCCCGGCACCATCCGGCCCTCCCGACCGTCGATTCAGTATGCAGGCCCTCGCAAGCCTGACGGCCCTGGGAGGGCTGGCGGGGCTGGCGGGGCTGGCGGGGCTGGCAGGCATCACGGCGCTGGGCCACATTATTCAGGTCGGTGCTCCTCTGCACTCGGACGCACCCCACGGAATCCCGTCGGGATCCCTTCCTCCCATTAGGCTCTCCAGGTCCATGAGGTTCCCACATGAGGCACCTGTGGGGCGGCGGCGGTCGCAGCGTGTTCCCAGGTGTATAGGGGTGCCCACCACCGCGTTGCCTACATCACCCAGGGCTCGAGTGGATGGGGACGCGCACAGTGAACCCCGGGGGGCAACCCTAGGGGAACCCCTCATGACTCGTGGTGTTTGACATTGGCTACGACTGAGTACCCTGGGTGGCCATCCGTCTCGCAGGTGCGTCCCATAGGGTTGCCACATGGCAGTCATCTTCTGTCGCGGCGGCCGCGAGGCTCGCAAGGCCGCTGCTGGCGCTCACGAGCTCGCCGCGCCGCGCCACGCCACGCCACGCCACGCCACGCCACGCCACGCCACGCCGCGCTACCGGGCCAAATGCGTACCGCCTTCATGTTACCTCACGCTCACGGGCGTGTGCGAGGGCACGCCCCGGTACGCCCGCCCTGCGCCCCGAGTCTGCCTGTCCGTCCGTCCGTCCGTCTGTCTGTCTGCCTCCCTGTCTGTCCACCCCGAGCCCTGCACTGCCCTTGTACACGGCGGGGTGAAGACCCACAACGCGACACCACTGGCGCAACCGATGCGCCCCGGCGCGCCCCGACGCGCCCCGACGCGCCCCGCCCCACCCCGCCCCACCCCGCCCCACCCCGCCCCACCCCGCCCCACCCCGCCACGCCCCGGCGCGCCCCGGCACGGCCTCCCTCGCATCAGCACATTTTCTGGCCTGCCCTAATTTACTCGGCTCTGCCACCTCGTGGTGACGACGATGCAGGGCGGCGAGAGAGAGAGAGAGAGAGAGAGAGAGAGAGAGAGAGAGAGAGAGAGAGAGAGAGAGAGTAAAGGCCGAGTGCCACTCCACGTAAGTCAAATCACCCCGTGGAAACCTCGTCAGTTACGTTGGCCAATCAAATCCCGCTTCGTCTGTGGTTCCTGCGCGCGTCACACACACACACACACACACACACACACACACACACACACACACACACACACACACACACACACACACACACACACACACACACACACACACCACCCGCCCAGATAGCTGCCGTGCATGTGGCGTCTTTTGTTGGTTCGAGTAGAGCCGAGATAGGGCCGATAGGGGTGCAAACACCGCGCGGCCGAGCGGCGCTTGGAACAGTGGAACTAAGAGTGGAACAGAGGCGTGCTCGGAAAACAAGGTGGGCACGTCCACGAAGCACGCCGGTTGGCACGCCTGGCGCTGTTTAGTGTTCTGGAACTCGCGACCGAAGCAAGCGCCCTTCCGAGGGCTATAGCAGCAACTTTGGCCCGAAACAACTAAACGAGGGGTGGGGGTGGGGCACATCTGCCCCCTTGCATTAACAAATAATCACTGTAAACGCAACCGCACACAACCAAGAACCTTCCGCTGTACTGTGTAAAAGAATGAAGCTAAGTCGAGTAAAATTTGGTTGATGTTCTGAGTACGTAACATCGTTTTGACTAAGAGGGTACCAAGGCTCATTAGTCAAAAAATCAACGAAAAAAACAAAATTCCTTTCTATGATTTTTTTACGTGGTCTCACACAATTTTGCGCATTCGTGGCTTTACGACAAAATTTGTACGCAATTTCGCACGAATTTGAGCGATTTTGGCACACATTTGAACGAAAAATTTCGCATGTTGAAAATTGTGCAAGATTGTAGTATCGACTACGTACAATATTATACAAATACAGTTAGTGAGTACTTTTTAGCCGCTTTGACTTGACTTCTTAAGTGGGTTAGATCGCGTCTTCAGTCACTTAGTTGCAGAAACGTAGTAGCAGATTAGGGCGTATTTGCATCGAGATTGCGCTATCGCGGTAGTGCAAGTGTGCCGTGCGCGTGTGCCGTTTTCTTAGTCGCGCGCTTACCGGGTCACCACTGCACAGTGGGTCAGGAGACCGTTGAGGCGGTCTAAATTCTGGGCGCGTTTTGAGCTCCCGAGTCGCTAAATGGGACTCGAATCGAACGTGTAACCCCACCAATGGATTCCTCGTTTTGAGAGCAATCCTTCAGTGGGGACGTTCGATTTCGGTCCCATTTAGCGACTCGGGAGCTCAAAACGTGTCCGGGACTTTGGCCGCCTCAACGGTCTTCTGACCCACTGTGCATTGCCGGCGGCTGAAAAAAAAAATTGAAACTAGTGACGCACTCGGCGAGGCGGCGGCGCGGAGTCAAGGCCGCACTGGAGGCTCTGCGGGGACAAGGGGACACGCATTACCCATGTAAATGACATGTGCACCGCCCGCCGGCCGAACGGAGCGAACCCCGCCACAGTGGGCCAGAAGACCGGCGCAGGCCGCCAAAACTCTAGACGCGCTTTGAGCTCTGGAGTCGCTAAAACAGGACTCGAACCGAACGAGTGACCCCACCAATCGATTCCTCGTTCGGAGAGCAATCCATTGGTGGGGTCACACGTTGGGTTCGAGACTCATTTCGAGACTATATGGAGCTCAAAACGCGCCTGAAATTTTGGCCGCCTTCGCCAGTTTTCTGGCCCACTGCGCCCGCGGCTGGCGCGCCAGCCTCGCGGAGGCGCTTGTACGACAACAAACATGGGTCTGATCACCACAACTTTATTATTATTTTTTTTCCTTCGTGCTCCTTGCCGGTGGCGTTCAGGAAGGACTTGGGTGTCCAGAAGACTGCCACCTGTCTTGTGTAATGCGTTGCTTTGTTTTTTGTTTTCGGGATCAGAGCACCGCCTTTTGTTGCGTGCTTTTCGGCGGCGACGTCGTCTGCTGCGTGACGTCGCAAGGCGCTGACACGGAACGCGGGGATCGAGGAAGGCGGTGCGCCGAGAGAGAGAGAGAGAGAGAGAGAGAGAGAGAGAGAGAGAGAGAGAGAGAGAGAGAGAGAGAGAGAGAGAGAGAGAGGGGGGAGAGAAAGAGAGCTCTGTTCCCAGAAATCAATTTGGAACTTTGTTCCTGAAGGTACTACCACCACAGCGGGCCAGCGGGCGGAAGCACGCCGAAAAAAGGTCAAGGAAACGCACAGGCGCCATAATCGTCAAAAAAATTGTCTGTTCGGCCTTTTGTTTGTATCCTTACGTTATCCTTAGATAATATTCGTGTACGCAGTCAGCTCCGAGCTACGAGGAGAAGCCATGTGTAAAGCTACAAAGTAAGAGCTATAAGCAACGAAGTAGCAAGCTCAGCGGCAGGGCCGCAGGCCCTTCCCGGGCTAGTAGTTTTGTCAACATGACGAAGAAACTACACAGTGGAAAGTGGACCCCTAGTAGGTCTTTGTCTTTACGAAGGAAACCATCAAAGTTTGCGCCATTTTGGACAGAGATCTCAGGCAGTCCGAGAAACTATTATTTGACTGGACGAGTCCTGCCTAGCGGTCCTCTTGAAACGCGATAGCGCGTCATTTTGTTTTCTATCGAGTGCCATTTTATTGTCTTTATCGTGCCAGCGACATAGTAGTCCTCGTGACCCAGAAAGAGGAGCCGCCGAAAAAATTGGAGCAGCCCTGAGTCGCTACATTGTAATCCTTGGATCACACGACTCGTTTCGCTATCTGTCGCGTGGTCGTTATTTGCGAATTCGGGTGCGCGTAGCGCGGCAGATTAAAAACTTCGGGTGGAACTCTTTTTCGCGTGTAGGCGTGCCGTTTCGCTCTGCTGTCCTTCACAGCGGCGTGACGCGTCACGTGACACGGCGTCACGTCACGTCACGCCCCACTTCACCGCGTGCAGCAACCGCCCAAAAGCTCGCCGTCACTCCGCGCGGAGCCATGTGACCCCGGTTCGAATCCCGGCGGCGCGGCGTTGCCTTTTTTTCTCTTTCTTTTCTTTTTCTTGCAGGCAGGGGTCGCGTGCCCCTCCCTTCCGCCACCCTGGGGGTCACTAGGCTGCAGAGCGCCGACTCCCCGATTCGATGCTCTAGGTATTTGGCACGGGGCGCTCGCCTGCGCTGCCTGCCAGCCTGGCACCAGCAGCCAGCAGCCATAGGCAGCCAGACCGAGCAGCCAGGCCAGCAGCCAGGCAGCCAGGCCGCGTGTACGTGCACGCTGCGGCGGCGCCTCGGCCCCGGGGAAAATAAAAATAAGGTGAGCGGGGAAGAATGTGACTCCTCGGAACAATGATGACTGCCGAGGGCCAAGGCCGGGGCGGCACAGTGGGCCACCACGTGCTCGTCGTCCTCGGGGTCACCAGGGGATGCGGCACCCTAACCTACCAGGCCGCCAGGCCGCGCCAACGAAAATCTGGCAAATCGCATCCGCGAATCCGAACACGACGCTCGGCAGCGACACGGCTTCCAGACGCCGGCGGGGCGCGCAAGGCCGGAGGCGGTCTCACAGGCCCAAGGGGAGGCTGGCGGCATGGCTGGCGGCAGGCGGGCAGGCAGGCAGGCAGCCAGGCGGCCTGCGAGGTCAATGCGGCCTTCCTTTGCATTATCGAACAGTGTAGGCCCGCAGCCCTCGCAGCACCCAGGCAGGGCCCACGGCAGGGCCCACGGCAGGGCCCACGGCAGGGCCCACGGCAGGGCCCACCACGGCAGGGCCCACGGCAGGGCCACGGCAGGGCCCACGGCAGGGCCCACGGCAGGGCCCACGGCAGGGCCCACGGCAGGGCCCACGGCAGGGCCCACGGCAGGGCCCACGGCATTGATGGATTGGCAACGCAATTTGATCCCAAAAAACGAAGGCAGTCCGCCTGAAATGACAGCCGAGATTATTGCAATCACCCTGCTGGCACCTGCGGACGACCTGCTGTCGGTACAGAGTCGATCACAAGGGTCGCCCGGTATAAGCCTCTCATCACGGGTTCAAATGCTGCCACCGCCTCGTCTTGTTGTTGTTGTTGTTGTTGTTGTTGTTGTTGTTGTTGTTGTTGCCGCCGGTTGCACCTCGCGTCTCGTCTTGCATAACTCGGCGGCAGGGCCATCGATCCAGCGACTGCGAATAATGAATGGCGTGCTGCCGATACTGCCTTTGGAATCCACAATAAAGGGGAAAGCCTCGCGTCTTCCGGGAGCGCAGGGCGTACCCAGACCCTGCGCACTCGGCATCGACAAGCGATTAGAGCTCCGCAGGGCGGGGCGGGGCGGGGCGGGGCGGGGCGGGGCGGGGCGGGGCGTCACATCACAGTGCTCGCATCCTTCCTTGCGCACGCAGGCGTATACTACGGCCGCGGTCTGTCTCCGTGCCAAAAAAAAAAAAAAAAAAAACACACAAAAAACTACGACAACAAAAAAACAAAGAAGAAGGAAATCCAGGAAGAAAATCCGAAAGAAAAAAAGAAGATAGGAAAGATCTCTCTCGTGATCGCGTACGACCACGCGCACATTCAACGAAAGGAAGCCGTAGAGGGCGGCTCAGGCCAGGGAGCCGTGTCACAGTGGACCAGACGACCGGTAGGGGCGGTCAAAAGCCCGCACGGTTTTTAACTCCAGAGTCGCTGAATGGGACTATTGAACCGAGCGTGAGACCCAACCGATGGATTTCTCTCCGAATGCGGAATCCATCGGCGGCGGGGTCACACAGTTGGTTCGTTTACTGTTTACCTACTCCGGCCCTCAAAACGCGTCGAGAGTTTTGGCCGCCCGCGCCGGTCTTCTGGCCCACTGTGCGTGTGGGGCCGGCGCGGAGGTTCGCACCGGACGGCCAGCCAGCGAGCCTCCTCGAGTCCCCTGGGGTCACGCGGTGCGGGTTTCGGTTCCCTGAGAGCAGCTCCCCGAGGCGAGGCGAGCCGTTGTTCCTGACCTTCGCACTGCCGGCGTCTGACCGCCTGGGAGTTGCGGCGCACAGTGGGCCAGAAGACCGGCGCAGGCGGCCAAAACCCTAGACGCGTTTAAACACCAGAGTCGCTAAATGGGACTCAAACCAAACGAGTGACCCCACCAATGGATTCCTCGTTCGGAGAGCAATCCATTGGTGGGGTCACACGTTTGGTTTTGAGCTCCAGAGTCTCTAAATGGGACTCGAACAGGACGTGGACCACTCCGCACTGCCGGCCGCTGTGCAAAACGCAGCCTTCCGGGCCGCGCGGCCTCAGTTACCGGCATGTGAGCCTTGGGCCGCGCGCCCAGAGGACCCAAAGGTCGGAGTATCGACCCGCACCGCCCCGCGCCGCCCCGCGCCGCCCCGCACCGCCCCACGCCGCCCCACGCCGCCCCGCGCCGCCCCGCGCCGCCGCCTAGACCGGCCTACACGTGGCGTGACCACGTGACCAGCGCAGAAAACGCCGCGCCGCCGCGGGGCTCGAACCCTTGAACCACGGCGTGACGCTCAATCTGTATCGTCGTCGTCGGCGACGGCTGCGACATGCATGGTCATGAGGACGGCGTCGAGCCGCCTCGCCGTCCTCCTGCATAATGGGCCGGCCAGGTAAAGTCCAAGGTGCCGCCTGCCTGCAAGTACCGCGTTGCGGCGATAGGCAATGCTGGCGGGCGGTAGGCACCGGCAGGCAACGGGCATATTGCGACAGTTAGAGCGATGATCCTGTCTGAATCGCTCTCGGCTGGTGGGTCCAATGATCCATACGCCCCCGTCGCCCCACCCCTCCTTCTTCACCTCTTCCTCTTCCGACCTGGGCTGTTGGGAGTGGCCGAACTGAGCCGGCCAAAACCTCGCTCGAGGTACGCTTGGAGGAAATAATCCCACAATCTTGCCTCAAAAACGCCTGTAAGTAGGCAAATAGCGCGACAAAATCATTCAAAATTCCAAACAATCGGTGTACACCGAAATTCTGAGTGATGGACCCCTGGTTCGAGGTTTCTTAAAAAAGAAACAACAACAACAACAACAATAAAAACAACAACAATAGCAATGAAAGCCCGGCACCGGAAGTGCACCGCAGGGACGGCCGCCGCCCCACTCTGCTGGAGTGCCGCGAACGTGCTGGTATTGAAAACCACAGCAGAGCGCGTTTCTAGCGGGAAACACTGACTGCTGCTGCTGCAAAGTTCGAGCTGAAATAATAATAACAACAGTTCCCCGAATTTTTGGCCTCGTTGAATAGTTGTGCGACTCCGCGAGAAGCGTTTATGCAGGGCGAGGCGGTCCCGGCCAGCCAGCCTTGTCGGGGGATGGCAGCGTAACGGACGGCAAAATATTTCCCTAGTAAATCTTCCCCGCGTGCCCCGCGGTCACTGGAGGAGGGCGCTGCACAGTGGGTCAGAAGACCGTTGAGGCGGCCAAAATTCTTGACGCGTTTTGAGCTCCAGAGTCGCTAAATGGGACTCGAAGCGACCGTGTGACCCCACCAATGGATTCCTCGTTGAGAGAGCAATCCATCGGTGGGATCACACGTTCGAATCAAGTCCCAGTTAGCGACTCTGGAGCTCAAAACGCGTCGAGAATTTTGTCCGCCTCAACGGTCTTCTGGCCCACTGTGCGCTGGAGAGGGACGTGGCGCGACTGGAGAACAGGGAAAGTGAGATTGAGGGGTGCGGCGGCCGCCAACCAGCATCCAGCCAGCAAGCAAGAAGTGCAGAGGGAGCGGCTCCTACAGGCGGCCTGCCGAAGCGTCGGGGCTTTTATCGCTGGAGTCTTGGCGGCGTCCTCGCTGGAGCAGGCGGGACAAGCATCCCTCCGGATGACGTCAGCCGGGACGAGAGGGGAGCCGCATCGACTGGTCGACGTCTACTCTTAGTTTGACTGTTTCGGCCGAGACGTGTCCATCTAAATGCATGGGACACTCAACGGTTGACTTCAAAGAGTGAAGTCATCTCGAGGCGCAGGTGTATGCTTGCATGAGGCGTCCTACTCGTGGGGACGGGGACCAGGATGATGGCGATCGGGATGAGGAAGCGGCGGCATCGCGATGCATGCAGGCTAGGAATGCTTGGCCGCAGCCTTGTGACACTCCGACCCCCCCGGCGACTGCCCGGCTGTGTGCTCGGACGCGTTACAAATAACCCCGTGCACAGTGGGCTAGAAGACCGGCGCTGGCGGCTAAAACTCTACACGCGTTAGGAGGTCGGACTCGTAGCGAACGTGTGACCCCCACCGATGGATTCCTCGTTCGGAGAGCAATGCATTGGTGGGGTCGCATGTTCGATTCGGGTGCCGTCTGGTGACCCAAGCCAAGAGCTCGAAACGCGTCTAGAGTTTTGGCCGCCTGCGCCGGTCCTCTGGCCCACTGTGCGCCGGCCGCCCCGCGCGGTGCTGGCGATGCCCCTAGCGCTAGCGGTGGCGGTGGCTCGCTCAGGCGGGCTGGCCGTCCTGGCCACCGAAAGGGCGACCAGGCTGCCAAGACTGCCGCCCCGCCCCGCCCCGCCCCGCCCCGCCGCGGTGGATACACAACCCCCACCTAGGCCCTACGCCCCGAGTCTTGTTTTGCAATATGGGAGGGAATATATATAGCCGAGCCCCCTCCCCCGCCGCGCACCTCCCTACCCTAGCCGCTTGAACACCGCGCAGCGCCGCGCAGCGCGCCCAAGATAACAGTGTCGAAACAATCGCCTCTTTCTTTCCGATTCTCTCCGTCCAATCCGGCCGTTTCCTGGCGTCGCGCTGCTGGCCGCTGCTAAAGAGCCTCAGTGCCGCCGGCGCCTTGGCTTCCTCCGCTCTGATTGGCCGGACGCCTACTGTCGGCCAGCATGGGGGGAATAGTCGCCATCCCGGCGAACTATGCCTAGGTTTTGCATCATTAAAGACGCTCCTGAATAACTTCGGTCTAAGAATAGGGTCCGGCCGGCGTGGCTCATAGCGTAGCGGAGCGTGCGTGCGTACCCGCCTCCGACGAGAATGCTAGTGCAGTGTGTGCTTGTGTGCGCGCGTGAGTGTATGTATGTATGTGTGCCTGAGTGTGTGTGTGTGTGTGTGTGAGAGAGAGAGAGAGAGAGAGAGAGAGAGAGAGAGAGAGAGAGAGAGTGAGAGAGAGAGAGAGAGAGAGAGAGAGAGAGAGAGAGAGAGAGAGAGATGAGACGGGTGAGGGCTTGATTAGACTGAGTTACTAGGTGCACCCCCACTCTCGCTTGCCACCCCCAGGCACCCCTCCTGCCTCCCCCACCCCTCTAAGTGCTCCATTCTGGTGTGCTTGTGATGGCAGCACCCAGATTGCAGACAGCTTATGCAAAAAAAAAGAAGGAGAAGAAGAAGAAAGGTTGTAAAAAGAGATGCAACGCCGAGGGTCGTTAAAACAAGAGTCTCTCTTTACGAAGCATTTCGACACGTTCGTCAACGTAACCCTCGCCCGTCTTCCATTCTTCCTGGCCGTGGCGTGGTGCGGTGCGGACCACTGTGCGTGTCGTGCGGAGCCGTAGCCGTGGCGTGCGGAGGGTGTGAGGGCGCCCCTCACGCACACAGGCCACGCACCGGCTTATTTTTATCAATTTGCGTCCACCGCGGCACCGGGGTAGGTAAACAAAAACAAAAATACGCGCTGGGCGCGTCGAACCCGCCGCCGGCGGTCGCCACGACCAGGGGACGGAAATAGACCCCTTTTTTTCCGGCTCGATTAAATCTCTGGATTTTTGGATTGGCTGAGTGTGCTTGTCTTTGTTTTCCCGTGAGCAAGGGCGTCTTCTGTTTCCTGCTTTTTTTTTTCTTTGCCATCTTTAGATAGACAGATTCGACGCGATTACTGGTGGTCTGATAAGGGGAATCCCCGCAGAGGCCGAAGGGCTCAGCGCCACGCAAGAACTGTGTCGCATTTTACCGTTTTTTTTTTCTTAAAAATCTTCCGTAAGTAGATAAATAAAATTGGCGCAGTTTGTACATAATTTGATTTCGCTTTCAGGCTTTTCCATGGCAATGTGCTGGCTGCGGCACTTCTCGAAATTACTGCCATGAATCTCCCGAAACAGCGGACCAATACTTCGCGCTGGTAATCCGACAAGACGAGGTCGACAACAACCTAATAAACTACATCGCAAAAAAAAAAAAAAACAAGGAGGGAATTGTGCCTCTACCGCCGACGTCAAGCGCATCTGCTTCATCCACCAGACTGCCCGACACTGCCGTTCTTCTGTACAGAACCATCATTTGCATCTCTCGCCTCGCATTAAATATTTTTTCAGTGCTTGACGAACGTTATCACGGCACTTCGTGCCACCTCGTGGACGTCGGGCCGAGCCGAGCCGAGCCAGGTCGGGCCGGGCCGGGCCGAGCCGAGCCGAGCCGAGCCGGGCACACGTAACACTCGCGAGCACATAATAGCGTCTCGACGCTGGCAGTCAGCTGAGCGCGGGGGGAGGAGGTGGAAGGCAGGTGTACAGTACGTCTGCGGCTACAACACGCGCTGTCCCTAAACGGACGCGCGCTCTCGAGTCGAATCAACCTCACCACCGGAGCCGCCCGCTATATCCGTCAGAGTCATCCTCCACCCCCTTCTGGAGCCAGCGGCCACGCCCTGTGTTCCGCCGCCGCCGCGCCCTGACCTCCCCCACCCCGCCCGCCCCACTCCGCCCCGCCCCACCCCACCCCACCGCACCCCACCCACCATCTGCTGGAGGGGCGCGGTAGGCCAGGCGGGCGCATGCACGTCCACCGGGTTGCCTACCCGCCCGTCGTCGGGCGCTCCGGGGTTGCGGGGTCGCACAGTGGGCCAGAGGCGGCGAAAACCACCTTACGCGTCTTGAGCTCCAGAGTCGCTGAATGAGACTCGAACCGGACGTGTGACCCCACCGATCTACGAACGAGGAATCCATTGGTGGGGTCACTCGTGCGTTTCGAGTCCCATTTTGCGAGTCTGGAGCTCAAAACACGTCCAGAGTTTTGACCGCCTGTGCCGGTCTTCTGGCCACTGTGAAGCGGAGGAGGGGCAGGGAACTCATCCCTTGGATCCAGACGCCGAGCCCTCGACATCCGACTTGAAATGAGCTCCGTTTTCACGATGCGCCGTGAAGACTGCAGCGACGTCGCTAAGGGCCAGTCAAGGAAGACTGTCTGCCGCCTGTCTGTCTGTCCGTCCGTCCGTCCGTCCGTTCGCCGTGCCCCTGCCGACAAGGACAGAGTTCGGTTCCGCAGAGAGGTTATCGCGCGCGCGCCATCCATCTCTCTCGCTCCCTCGGCGGATAATCGATTAAGTTCTCTCTCTCACCCAGTAGGTCAGTCGGACCACACCGTGCGGCGGGGCGCTGCTGCCGCTGTGTAGCGCTGCCGGACCAGTTCCTCCCGCCCTACCATTTCGCGCCAGCCCCGGGTTCGAATACCACCCGCGGCTTCGCGCGGTTTTCCGTTTTTTATTTTTATTCCTTCGGCAAGGGTGAAAGTGAAACGAGGATAAAATAAAGAAGCGCTAGCGGTATGACTGACACAGCGTTTAATACAGACCGCGGCGCCCAAGACAAAAGCCATTCACACACACGCGCACACATACACACACACAAACATGACGACATATACGACTGCTGAGGTAGCTGAAGACTTCAAGGGCGGTGCTAGACCGCGCTAAGAAAACGGCTCGCGAACAATTGTGTCTTCGCATCCTCAGCAGACGAAAAAAAATAAAAATAGTCATAAATGATTTGCTTCCGTTTCTGCGAGTCTTTTCGCGGATTTTTCCGACCAGTCATCAGCGGGCTGCTTATCGTCGAGCTTATCGATCAGGGAAGAACGGCATCAGCAGGCGAGGGCGGCCTGGCCCGGCCCTCTGTCTCTCTCGCACCCATACGGGTGCTCGCCATTGACTCGTCATTTACTCCTGGACGCGAGCTAAGACGCTCACCCCGCCCCGCCCCGCCCCGCCCCGCCCCGCGCCGCCCCGCGCCGCCCCGCGCCGCCCCCGCGCGCCGCCCCGCGCCGCCCCGCGCCGCCCCGCCCCGCCCCGCGCCGCCCCGCCCCGCGCCGCCCCGCCCCGCCCCGCCCCGCCCCTATGTTTAATGCGCCACTCGATCCCCGTCCGCCAGCCGCTGCACCTGACACCGCGTGGCGACACGGCGCCGCTCGGCCTGCGGGGCGGAGGTACACTCCCAGCGAGAACGACTAGAGCATCCGACGCGTTTTGACTGAGCTCCACAGCGTCGCTAAAAAAGGACTCGAAACGAACGTGTGACCCCACCGATGGATTGCTCTCCGGACGAGGAATCCGTTGGCGGGGTCACGCGGTCAGTTCGAGTCCTGTTCAGCGACTCAGCAGCTCAAAACGCGTCACGAATTCAGGCCGCCCGCATCGGTCTCCTGGCCCACTGTGCGAGTGCAGCAGCAACAATGCAAATGAGAGTAGCGACGAGGCCCGGCCCAAGCGGCCAGAGCTGGAGGCAGGCTCTGTGGAAGGGGGGAGGGGAGGGGGGACGCCCCTCTGCCATGCCCAGCTGAGAACTAAATGGTCGCTTGACCTAGCGGCCCATTGAGCGCGCCGCCTCGCCGTCATGTAGCATTACGGCGTCGACGCGCGCCTTTCCATATGGACGCACACACACACACGGCTAGGCGGTCCAACAACAACAACAACAACAACAACAACAACAACACACTTAAAAGAGCACATGGCAACCCACGGCCCCATCCCCCCCCCCCCCACTCCTCCGCCGAAAACTGCAAGACTGCACGTCGCCGGTGGGTTTATGATCTGGGTGACGCGGGCACGTCGCACGTTGGCAAGTCGTTGAGTCCTTATCAAGTGAGTGTTCGACGGCGCGCGACCGCCACCCCCCCCCCCCACTTGCCGCGTCACTTTATGACGTGCGTGCATACGGAGGGTGTTTAAACAGCCTGCGGAGATTAACGACATCAAAGCGGGCGCCTCACTTAGCCATGTGTGAAGTCCGGGCCGAAAAAAAAAACACAGTGGGCACGCGGCGAAAATTGAGAAAGGGATAGGCGGAGGCCGCGAGCCCGGGCGGGATTCGAACCACCACCACCGCGCGCTCCGGAGTGTGGGGCAAGGGATGAGAAACGCGACAGATGTTTGCAGTCGCGCTGCACGGCGCGCATGTGCGGCACGGTGGAAGCGGCTCGGAAACGGATTCAGGCCGCTGGGTATCGAACCCGGGCCCCGCACGGCCGAGCCAGCGCGGCTGTTTTCCTCCGGCGGGCCTCTTTAAGCGGAAAGCCGGCCGCACGGACGCTGCTGGCATGCAAGCGGCGCCGGGCCGGCGTCGTCGGCGACGTCGCACAGTGGGTCAGAAGACCGTTGAGGCGGCCAAAGTTCAAGACGCGTTTTGAGCTCCAGAGTCGCTTAATGGGACTCGAATGGTACGTGTGACCCCACCAATGGATTCCGCGTTTGGAGAGCAATCCATTGGTGGGGTCACACGTTCGATGCGAGTCCCATTTAGCGACTCTGGAGCTCAAAACGCGCCAAGGATTTTGGCCGCCTCAACGGTCTTCTGTCCCACTGTGCGTCGCAGTGACGTGGTTTCGCGCCGGAGCACTGCAAGGGAACGAGCATATGGTCCAGGAGTGGCTCGGCAGCCCCAGCCAGGCCGGCCCGGTGGGGTGGGTGCGACCCTTCGCTCCGGCGAGCGCGGCCGAGCCGGCACCAGGCGCCTCGCCTCGTCGGCACCCAGATGTAGGCCAGTACTCACCCCGCTCAGTCCGGGTCGCAGCGACGCTCGTCTCGGTTATCACTCAAACTTACAAAAAACGTAAAAAAATACAAACTAACAGCCGAGTAATCTCTTGAGGGTATTTACAGCGGTGAGTCGTAATGAGTTAAAAGTAGAAAATATAAAACGACCGTTATAACATAGTAGTGATTAATAAATTAGAAAAAAAAATAATAAAAATGGGAGATTTTGGTGATATTCACAACCGCGGAGACCTAGCACGGACACACTAGAGCCAAGCGGCGGTCCCGGCCATCTTCACTCCTCTCTGTCGACCCGACAACTGAGTTTGCGCGCCGCGCCGTCCGCGCGCCCCGGGCCCCGTGCCCCGCCCCCCACCAAGCCGGCGGCAGGGCGTGCCACGCCACGGCGGCCCGCCCCCACCGCCCGGGCGCCACGACTGCGCCTCCGCGACGTAGTGGGCGTAGTGGCGGGGGAAGAGGACGGCCTGCGCGGCGCCGCGGTGCGACAGGGACGGCGCACGCCAGCCGGCAGGCCCGACCCGGCCCGACCGCTCGGCTCTGTTCGGCTCGCTCGGACCCGCCGCCGCCCCCGCCGCCCCCGCCGCCCCCGCACCGACGGGCCGAGCGGGGTTCAGTAGGGCTCCGCCCGCCGCGCTGGCTAGAGCGTGGCGGGGTGTGGCGCCCCCGGGGCGGGGCGGGGCGGGGCGGGGCTGCCAAACAGCTGGCGAGCATCAACTGTTGATGATGGTCATGACGGAGGGCCGCGGCACCCCCGGGGACACGGCGGCGGCATTCAAGGCAAGGGCGGCCTTCACTATGGCATCGCGTCAAATCATCTGCTCCGGGTTAAAAAGCTACTTTCTGCCTAAAAAAAAATTACTCGCGCATTCCTGCACATCTGGTGGTACATCTGGAAGGGTTACCGGACCTTGCAGAAAGCCACCTTATGCTGCAGAGACAAGACAGTATCAACAAACTCCCCAACTACTTAAAAAAAAAAAAAATCGCTTTAAAGATAACGGCCAAGCAGAAAGACAGTCACGACACGCGACCAGTTCAGGAGATTGCTCCTTTCAGATGACGCTGCCGACACGTGGAGACCGCTGCTGACGAGTCTCTCTCTCTCTCTCTCTCTCTCTCTCTCTCTCTCTCTCTCTCTCTCTCTCTCTCTCTCTCTCCGGGGCGGTCCGCGTGGGTGCGAGAGAGACGGCTGCTGCGCTGAAGATGACGGCGGACTCTGCTGTATATCGGCAACCCAAGGCGCTCTCCGTCTGCGGACGGCCAAGCACGGGGCAAAGTTGGACCGGCGACCGCGAGGCGGCGAGGCGGAGGCGGCCTGCCCAAAGCAGGGCGAGGGCCTGCCCACGCCAACTTGGGTCCCTTTGCCCCGACGCCACTCCTCTGGGTCCCTCCATTCCAACTTCTTTTCCGAAACTCGTTTCCACACGACCGGGGAGG
>CM060099.1:14344504-14369504 GCA_030522485.1 Stenchaetothrips biformis
TTGGCTCCGCACAGTGGGCCCAAAACTCTAAACGCGTTTTGAGGGCCAGAGTCGCTAAATGGGGCTCGAATCGAACGCGTGACCCCACCAATGGATTCCGCGTTTCGAGAGCAATCCATTGGTGGTAGAGCCCCGCAACGGGCGGGTTCGTGAACCCGGTTGGCCGAGTGAGAGGGGGGGATCGCCTCACTAAGATGACACTGCCGTGTCGGCACCACCACTGCAACAGTCCGAGCCGAATGTTGCCGATATCGCGCCGAAGAGACCGGCGTGGAGAGCCCAACGAGCTCGGCGAACCCGTATCAACCTGGACCGGACGGACGGCCGGACGCGTCTAGCCAGCAGGCGGCTGGCAGGCAGACGCAGGCAGCGCAGCTCCCCTCCACCTCCACTGCTTCTGCCTGGCCTGCGCAGGGCGAGCAGCTGCGACCGGGCTGAAGCGGGTTCAGCCGAACTCGGTTCATGGGACCGGGTTGAAACGGGCGGGTTGGAACGAGTTCGAGTCGAGTCGGGCGGGTTCAGGCAGCATTGGGAAGCGGGTTGGAACTCTACTCAGAACCCGCCCGTTGCGGGGCTCTAATTGGTGGGGTCACTCGTTCGGTCCGAGTCCCATGTAGGGACACCGGAGCTCAAAACGCGTCTAAAGTTTTTTACCGCCTGCGCGGCCTGGCCCAATGTGCGTTGCGAGCGGCCCAGCACAGTGTGCTCCACGCAGCTACATTGTGGAACAGACACAGCGGCCGAGGCGCATTTCCATCCCCGCTATCATCCCAGCCGTGCAAACGCCATTCTGGAAATTGACAGGCTGACGATCAGGGCGAAAAAATATGCAGCGTTCCGCCAGCTCGCTTGCTTCGCTACGCTCGGTGACCCTCGGCCCGCACAGTGGGCCAGAAGACCGGCGCAGGCGGCCACAACTCTAGACGCGTTTTGAGCTCCAGAGTCGCTAAATACGACTCGGACCGAACGAGTGACCTCACCAATGGATTGCTCCCCGAACGAGGAATCCGAGGAGTCCTATTTAGCGACTCTGGAGCTCAAGACGCGCCTGGAGTTCTGGCCGCCTGCGCCGGTCCTCTGGCCCACTGTGGCCCGCCTTCCTTCAGAGCAGCCCTTGCAGCTCCCACATCAATCTTCACGTGACGTCCGGGAGCTGCCTACCTCCAAGGGCTATCGGCAGGGCTATCGGCAGGGCCCCGCCGGCGCGTTGAGGCCACAGCTGGCCACGGGGCCACTGGGCCATGTCGGTACAAGACCATGGCACTATTATTGGACTAGGGCAGCGGTTCCCAACCTTTGGGTCGCGACCCCACTTTGGGTCGCGGGAAAATATTTTGGGGTGGCGGCTTGGTACTTGGGGGCGCCTAGGGTCGCCAGACCCCAAATTAAAAACACCGCCCGGAGTTTCGGGGTTCAACACCCGCTGTTTTTTTTTGTTTTTTAGGGGTTCCGACGAAGGAGGACCCCTATTGTTTTTGACGGCTCCGCTTCTTCTTTTTTTTATATCCTATTCGGTTTTGGAAAATGAGTACCCCCAAATTATTCGTTACGATAAAAAAATAAGGGTAGCGGGAAGTTTTTAAAAATTTATCGTGGAAATTTTGCGTAATTTGTTAAAACATAAAACTTCAACAATCAAACACCCTTAACCGTTGGTTTTATCGAGAAATGTTTCAAAGACAAAATGTGCCTCAGTAGAAAATTCAAACTTTTGACTCATTAAATTAACGAAAACTTGTCTACGTTACGGTCTAATACGAAAAACATGAATAAATCATTTCCATAGAAACGAATACGATCCACCCGTCAAAATTCAAACTGACCAGTAGAAACAAAGCAGAATGGCGGGAAATTCAAAATGTTCTTCCTGCGCATGCGCTCAATTCAAACCGACCAATACCGAAGACTTCCGGTCAAACCTGATTCAGTTACCACCATGATTTCTGCTCTCCACCTCGCGACTTTCAGTGCTCATACTTCTCAAACAAAGATCACCCGCGTTTTAAAACCATCCCTTTCCAGTTTTATGAGTTTTTCAAACCAGCGGCGCATCCAACAAAAGAACTTGGAGGAAAAAAAAAAAGAAAAAATGGGGGCCCTTCTCCCACCTCCCCACACAGTAGGGAGGACCGCCTGCAACTTCGGTGGATCGGGGGAACCGGTGCATTCCAGGCGGCGACCCCAGGGGTTCTCATCTGATGTGGGCCGGGTGAAGGGCGGGGGTTGAGAGCCTTTGGTTTTCGCGGGGTGGTCAGTGGTACCCACAGTGGTACCCCCGCTGTCCGGCGCTCTCTACCGAACATGCAGTGTGAAGGGCCAGCTTCAAAGGACTTATCAACTCCAAACCGACGAATCAGAATGGACCCACTCGCGACCAATTGCGAGTGGCTGGAACGACCGGGGATCGAACCAGTGCCGAGGCCAATCCGCCGAAGCGGACTGCTTTTTAGACACCCAAGCATAGTGGACGACAAATGATCCAGACCACTACGCTATCACGACTGCACGTCTGCCGAGTGTCGGACGACGGGTTTGAGTCGTATTGGGATGAGGGAGGCAGTCGTAAAATGTATTGAAATGTTGGGATTCGATCCCCGGACCTTACTGTTCAAGTCCGACGCCTTAGCGATCTCAGCCACCACGGCTCATGATAGATGCGGCGTCAGCCGGGCTCTAGACGCGGCAGGGATGGAGCCGCAGTGAGCGGGTCATTCGAAAAATGTTGAGAAAAAGTGGGACTCGATCCGTCGACCCCGGTACCGGGAACCGACGCCTATACCACCTATACCACCTGGTACCGCGGTACTTTACTTTACTTTCCTGCCCATGCCTGGTTGGCAATAAAAAACTACTTTCGCAACTATTTTTTAAATTAGCGGAACACCACGCAATGCATGAGCATTGGAATTTTTTTTTTTTTCGACATTTCTCTTGACACGGCTCATGAACTCACACACTCCTCAGGGGGCGTCGTGAGGGGCATGAGGACGCGACTCAAGGCCATGAGCCCCATGTGCCGCTGAGGCGGCCGTAAGGGCGTTCGCTACAAGGCCGCTGTACAGTGGGCCAGAAGACCGGCGCACGCTCCATTCTGCCTTCCGCCGCCATACCGTACTACATACCGTACCGATATGGAGCGCGCCGCGTTTGAATACAAAAACGAGCCGCGTTGCCACTGGCCCACTGTGCCAGCCCATTGGCCGAGGAGCCTCCAGCGAGGAAACGGCCCTGCCGTTAGGCGTGTTCCAGAGGGCCACCAGTGTTGCCGCAATGAACCAGAGCCCCAAAAACTTGCCGACCACGGCCTGGCTAGTTCAGCAACATCCCGACGGAAAGGCCCAGATATTGCCCAGCAAGCAGCTGGCTGAGGCTCGCATCGCAACCCTCGTGTCAACTTTTGCCTGCTGATGTGGCAACACTGGAGGGCCGCGTGGCTCCGCCGAATTTCTCATCCTCGTCATGTTGGCGTGACGTGTTTGGAAAGGCGAGCGTGGCGGCACGTCCGACAGGCTCCCGCCCCGCCCACACCAAGCCCACACAGATGGGGCGGCGGATTTTAGTTGGTCCCAGTAAATAATTGGGTCCCTCTCCACCCTCCTCTCTGTCTCAGTCTGTCTCTCTCTCTCTCTCTCTCTCCCTCTCCAGCCTCTGGAACTTATTCACTTTATCTCTCCACGCAATTTTTCTCTCTCGCCGAGGAGTATTTTCTATTTCGGTTGTGGATTAGTTAGAAGCTCTGCTGGTCACGACAGAAAAAAAAGAAGAGAGGGGAGAGAGAGAGAGAGAGAGAGAGAGAGAGAGAGAGAGAGAGAGAGAGAGAGAGAGAGAGAGAGAGACACAGACAGAGAGAGAGAGAGACGGAAACTCCACCTCCTTCCTCACAGGCCAGCCAGCTAACCCTGCCCCTGCAATCCAAAGATAAGCAGAGGAACATCGGACACCTCCTTGACGCCTGCAGCGCGTTTCGTCGCTCTGACTCTCTCTCTCTCTCTCTCTCTCTCTCTCTCTCTCTCTCTCTCTCTCTCTCTCTCTCTCTCTCTCTCTCTCTCTCTTTCTCTCTCTCTCTCTCTCTTTCTCTCTCTCGCCAGCACAGAACGCCCCCTGAGTGCGAGAGAGACAGGGTGCTTGCCAGGACTGCAGCCCCAGCCCAGCCAGCCGGCCAAGCGCAAGCAATATAAAGCGAAAAGCCGCGAGCTGACGGCGGCGGGGCTTCCATCCTCCAGCGAGCTGACGGCGGCGGGGCTTCCATCCTCCAGCGAGCTGACGGCGGCGGGGCTTCCATCCTCCAGCGAGCTGACGGCGGCGGGGCTTCCATCCTCCAGCGAGCTGACGGCGGCGGGGCTTCCATCCTCCAGCGAGCTGACGGCGGCGGGGCTTCCATCCTCCAGCGAGCTGACGGCGGCGGGGCTTCCATCCTCCAGCGAGCTGACGGCGGCGGGGCTTCCATCCTCCAGCGAGCTGACGGCGGCGGGGCTTCCATCCTCCAGCGAGCTGACGGCGGCGGGGCTTCCATCCTCCAGCGAGCTGACGGCGGCGGGGCTTCCAGCCTCCAGCGAGCTGACGGCGGCGGGGCTTCCAGCCTCCAGCGAGCTGACGGCGGCGGGGCTTCCAGCCTCCAGCGAGCTGACGGCGGCGGGGCTTCCAGCCTCCAGCGAGCTGACGGCGGCGGGGCTTCCATCCTCCAGCGAGCTGACGGCGGCGGGGCTTCCATCCTCCAGCGAGCTGACGGCGGCGGGGCTTCCATCCTCCAGCGAGCTGACGGCGGCGGGGCTTCCATCCTCCAGCGAGCTGACGGCGGCGGGGCTTCCAGCCTCCAGCGAGCTGACGGCGGCGGGGCTTCCAGCCTCCAGCGAGCTGACGGCGGCGGGGCTTCCAGCCTCCAGCGAGCTGACGGCGGCGGGGCTTCCATCCTCCAGCGAGCTGACGGCGGCGGGGCTTCCATCCTCCAGCGAGCTGACGGCGGCGGGGCTTCCATCCTCCAGCGAGCTGACGGCGGCGGGGCTTCCATCCTCCAGCGAGCTGACGGCGGCGGGGCTTCCAGCCTCCAGCGAGCTGACGGCGGCGGGGCTTCCAGCCTCCAGCGAGCTGACGGCGGCGGGGCTTCCAGCCTCCAGCGAGCTGACGGCGGCGGGGCTTCCAGCCTCCAGCGAGCTGACGGCGGCGGGGCTTCCATCCTCCAGCGAGCTGACGGCGGCGGGGCTTCCATCCTCCAGCGAGCTGACGGCGGCGGGGCTTCCATCCTCCAGCGAGCTGACGGCGGCGGGGCTTCCATCCTCCAGCGAGCTGACGGCGGCGGGGCTTCCATCCTCCAGCGAGCTGACGGCGGCGGGGCTTCCATCCTCCAGCGAGCTGACGGCGGCGGGGCTTCCATCCTCCAGCGAGCTGACGGCGGCGGGGCTTCCAGCCTCCAGCGAGCTGACGGCGGCGGGGCTTCCAGCCTCCAGCGAGCTGACGGCGGCGGGGCTTCCATCCTCCAGCGAGCTGACGGCGGCGGGGCTTCCATCCTCCAGCGAGCTGACGGCGGCGGGGCTTCCATCCTCCAGCGAGCTGACGGCGGCGGGGCTTCCATCCTCCAGCGAGCTGACGGCGGCGGGGCTTCCATCCTCCAGCGAGCTGACGGCGGCGGGGCTTCCATCCTCCAGCGAGCTGACGGCGGCGGGGCTTCCATCCTCCAGCGAGCTGACGGCGGCGGGGCTTCCATCCTCCAGCGAGCTGACGGCGGCGGGGCTTCCAGCCTCCAGCGAGCTGACGGCGGCGGGGCTTCCATCCTCCAGCGAGCTGACGGCGGCGGGGCTTCCAGCCTCCAGCGAGCTGACGGCGGCGGGGCTTCCATCCTCCAGCGAGCTGACGGCGGCGGGGCTTCCAGCCTCCAGCGAGCTGACGGCGGCGGGGCTTCCATCCTCCAGCGGGCCGACGGCCGACTCCGAATAGTCGTGCTGTCGTCGCTCTGTCTCTCTCGCACTCGCGGAGCGTCTCGCCTGGGTGCGAGAGAGACAGAGAGCGCTGTGTTTGGAATCCCGTCGACGCGCAGCACA
This sequence comes from Stenchaetothrips biformis, assembly GCA_030522485.1. Classification (NCBI taxonomy): domain Eukaryota; kingdom Metazoa; phylum Arthropoda; class Insecta; order Thysanoptera; family Thripidae; genus Stenchaetothrips; species Stenchaetothrips biformis. The sequence continues at coordinate 14,350,540 of CM060099.1, forward strand.
GGCTGGCCCAGGTGGGTCGGGTTAGTTCGGGGATTACAGCGGCGGGTCCATACCGACCCGACTGGACAAGGGTCGCGGGTCTGGCGCACAGTGGGACAGAGGACCGTTAAGCGTCGCCCCCGAGCAACAATATCGGATCTGCAAGCCACAGTTGATGACTATCCGATCTGCAAGCACCCCTCTGTAGAATATCCGATGTGCACCCGCCCCGCTGTACAATATCCGATCTGCATCCGCCCCGCTGTAGAATATCCGATCTGCATTCAGACCGTTCTCTGAGTAATCACGGTAACAAGTTCTGACTCATCCCTATAATTCAATCAATACAATTTTTGCGATTTATTTTAGTCTAGGAACACTTCCTGGACCTGAAAATAGCGTCGGATCGCAAAAATTGTATTGATTCGAATTATAGGGATGAGTCAAAACTTGTTACCGTGAGAGAACGGCCTGAATGCAGATCGGATATTCTACAGCGGGGCGGATGCAGATCGGATATTGTACAGCGGGGCGGGTGCACATCGGATATTCTACAGAGGGGTGCTTGCAGATCGGATAGTCATCAACTGTGGCTTGCAGATCCGATATTGTTGCTCGGGGCCGACGTAAGGCGGCCAAAATTCCGGACGCGTTCTGAGCTCCAGAGTCGCTAAATGGGACTAAAATCGAACGTGCGACCCCACCAAATTATCCTTGTGGATAGCAATTTAAAGCAATTCATTGGTGGGGTCACACGTTCGTTTCGAGTCCCATTTAGCGACTCCAGGGCTCAAAATGCGTCAAAAATTTTGGCCGCCTCAAGGGTCTTCTGACCCACTGTGTGGCGATAGCCAGCATCGCCGCCGGCCTCGTCGCTAGCCTCGCGCAGAGCCGCCAAAGGGCTACCGATATGCTGCACGCCATTTAAGCCCTCTGACGCCCCGAATAAAAGCCCTGTAATTATAGGTGTGGGTCTCCGCAGAGGGGAGGGGGAAGGGTGGGGGGCAAACGCGAAGGCACGCTGAGAGCGCAGGCATTCGGAGGGGGGAGGAAGGGGCGGCGCATCGGGGGCACCGAGTTCGACGGCGAGGACGACGAGGCGTTATTCGCAGTCCGTGTTTGCAGTCGCCTGCTGCGAAAAGGCGAGTGCCGGAGGAGTGTCGCACAGTGGGTCAGAAGACCGCTGCGCTCCAGAGTCGCTAAATGGGACTCGAACCTACCGTGTGACCCTACCAATGGATTCCTCGTGCGGAGAGCAATCCATTGGTGGGGTCACACGTTCTATTCGAGTCCCATTCAGCGACTCTTGAACTCAAAACGCGTCTACAATTTTGTCCGCCGGCGCCGGTCTTCTAGCCCAGTGCGCACCCCGAGACAGAGCGACGCTCTTCGTTCCTCAGCGCCTCGGCACACATGGGCGGCGGCGGCGGAGGCGGAGGGTGCTGCGCAGTGCTGCGGGCCGAGGTCAACCGGTGGGGGGAGGGAGGGGGTAAGGCCGCACGCCGGCCGAGGCGTCTCGCTCGGCGACAAGGCGGCGGCACGGCCAGGCACGGCGCTCCTCCTGGCATCGCCACAAGCATCCGCATGAATCAGCAGCGCTCCCCACCACACCCCCCAGGTTCTCACCCTGACCCCCCCACCCCTACGGGGGCGTCCTGCATCTCTTCTCACCTCGGGCAGTTTAGCTGTCAGGGAAAGAAAGAAGTCGGCAGGATGAATGTGCTTACAAGCGGGCCGCGTGTCTACAGGCGTGTCTACAGGCGTGTCTCTCTCTCTCTCTCTCTCTCTCTCTCTCTCTCTCTCTCTCTCTCTCTCTCTCTCTCTCTCTCTCTCTCCCATATAGGCGCGCATAGACTCCTCAGCAGACCAATGCCAATTACCGCAATACGCCAGCGGCAGCAAATCTTTTTGAAAAAGGAGGCTTCCTCCAGAAATTCCACGACGGTGTTTCGGTCGGATTTTCCGCAACTTCCTTTTAACAGTAGGCCGGACCGGCACGCCAATAGGGTCATCGGGACGCCGATCTGCGGCTTTATTGACAGGCGCTACATTAGTGGTGTGACGACCAGTGCTCTGACGGAACGGATGGCACAGTGGGCCGGAAGACCGGCGGAGGCGGCCATAGACGCGTTTTGAGCTCCAGAGTCGCTAAATGATGGGACTCGACTCGAACGTGTGACCCCGCCAATGGATTCCTCGTTCGGAGATAGCAATCCCTTGGTGGGGTCATAAACGTTCGGTTCAAGTCCCATTTTGTGACTCTGGAGCTCGAAACGCGTCTGAGATTCTAACCGCCTCCGCCGGTCATCTTGCCCAATGTGCGGAGGGGGGCTCTTACAGCTGTCACGTCAAGTGGGCATCCAAAAACTCGTTTCGAACTTCTGACAGACAACAATTAGGAACGGGGGCAGCATTATTGTCGCGCGGGTCTGTCGGTCGCCGCTGGGCGGGCGAGCGGCAAACGGAGCGGATTGGATTCAAGACCGGAAAAAGAAACTATCGTGGCGCGAAAACAGTGGCAAGTGGGGCGCCTTTTGTCTTCCGGCTGTCCTCAGCAGGCACTTCCGGTTCGGGGCGCAGTGGCGGAACGTGTGTGTGTGTGTGTGTGTGTGTGTGTGTGTGTGTGTGTGTGTGTGTGTGTGTGAAGTTGTGGGTGTTAGCGAAGTGGAAACATGGGAAAAAGCTTCCACGTTCTCATTGCGCTGCGCGCACACAGCCTCTTCATATAATTTTACCATTTTCAAACCGCTCTTCACCGATGGTTTTTTTTTGTAACGACTTTCCTATCTCCAAATTTGACGAAAATCTTAACTCTTCTAATAAAACGCATTTCATTAATTTTTTTTAGTTTACTTGGGATTTATTTGAAGAATGATCCGTAATGGGTTGAATGGGGTAATGGATTGAACGCAGAAAATGGCGCGGAAGGGGGAAAGTGGGGAGGAGAAGGAGTAGGGGGAGGGGAGGGGAAGGAGGAGGGAAGGGGAGGGGGAGCGACCTGAGCGATCGGCCAGGGGGAAAAGCGCACTGTCAAGCGAGCCGCGGCGGGTCTCTGATTTCTGAAGAGACAAACGAAGCGGATAAAAGAGGCTGGGTTTGAATGGCGCGTCGGATTGCACAGTGGGTCGGAAACCGGAGGCGGAAGTGACACCTCCGTCGAGCGAATTAGAGGCGGTGGCATTGTGGCGCAAACGAGATTCAGCGGGAAAGAAGCAAGGAAAACTGTCAAACACTGAAGCCTCTAGGAGAAAGACATTGGGACCGACGCTCCGACGCTACTGTGTTGCCTGCTCCATGGATTGCTCTCCGAACGAGTGTCCCAGTGGCGGGGTCAAACGTTCTGTTCGAGTCCTATTAAGCGACCGTGGAGCTCAAAACGCTTCTAGAATTTTTGGCCGCCTGTGCCAGTCGTGAGGCCCACTATGTAGCGGGATATTATAATAATCATCGCACGTTTTGATTGACAACTCGCCGTACTTCTTCTCATACTATTCATGTCTGCGCCCGCTGCCCCCGACGACGAGCACCTCGGCCGGTACTTTGCCGCTCCCGCGCGCCGCAGATGGCGTCATGTCGTAAGCTCCCGTGACCGCCTCGCGGTGCTCGCAGTACTGGTTGGCGTCCGGGAGTGTCCGGAACGGCGCGGCGGTTTCGACGGCCAGGGCCGCGGCTGGGACGCAGCCCGGGCTCGGACAGACATCAGACATCACAGGAAAAGTTTGGTCCATATTTTAGTCCTTCCGGATTAAAACGGGCCGCCGCCAGGAATAAAGAGCAAATTTTCCCGCGGCAAGTTTTCCCGGGAAGCCGCCGCCCCGCGTGCGCCGGGAAACCTGGAATGCTCTCACGGAAATTGGGCTTATTTCGAGGCGCAGCTTGAAATTATCATTCTTTGTTCGGATGGCGACTTTGTTTCGCGAGGCGCGCGGGGACGGGGGGCACAGTGGGCCAGAAGACCGGCGCAGGCAGCCAAAACTATGGACGCGTTTTGAGTCGCTAAATGGGACTCGAACCAAACGTGTGACCTCACCAATGGATTCCTCGTGTGGAGAGCAAGCAATCCCTTGGTGGGGTCACACGTTCGGTTTAAGTCCCATTTGGTGACTCTTCAAAACGCGTTCAGGATTTTGACCGCCTTCACCGGTCTTCTGGCCTACCGTGGTGGGGGGTGTCACTTTGTTTTGATGATCGTTTCTCGTAGCCTGCAGCCTTCCGAAATGCTGGGGACGCGTGGGACCTTGCAGGGGCCGGGCAACGTCAATTACTCTGACTTGACATTCCTTTTTTTGTTAGTGTTGCAGTTTGCCGAATTTCAATCAAGAGGTTGGCAAGAGCAATTTGCTTCTCTTTTGTACTCGACTGTTTATCGTACCCTACAGTGGTAGTTTCCCTCGATTAGAGCGTAAAATGGCACCTTCCCCTCTCCTTCCCTCTGCCGGCACGACAATGCCCTGTTCCACTATCCACTGCCACTACTGCACAGTGGGCCTGAGTAACAACGCGCTGCGGTGGGCTTCATAAATGCCCTGGCACTGCTCAAGGTCTCTCCTGCATCCACTGCCACTACTGGTTCCCCAATGTAAAAATCAAGACCGAAAAAAAATTTCAACGCGCTTTCCTGTAGGAAACCGGCAAAGTTGAAAGTAAAATATATTACAGTGTCATCGGTATATATTGCTGCCTTTGATAAAAAAAAAACGGAGAGCGGCGCGTGGAGAAATATTTCTTCTCGGAAACTAATAATCATGCCTTGGACTTCCGGTGGGGAGGGCGACCCTTGGCGTTTCTTCCCAGGCACAGTGGGCCAGGGACGCAGGGGAATTTTTTTTTTATCATAAAAATGTCGGAGTGCCCCCGACGTCCCGCCCCCGCCCCGCCCCGCCCTCTCATCTCCCACGGCCTTCCGTGCCGCCAAGATTTAAACGGTTTCACGGCTCGGAGAGGAAAATAGTTATGGAACTGCCTCGGCGAAGGCGCCCTATATAAGGTTACCGAGGAGCGGTTCGTCCGGCCGTAGCCAGGGGCGGCGTTGCTCAGTGGGCTAGAAGACCGGCGCACAGGCGGCCAAATTTCTAGACGCGTTCTGAGCTCCGGAGTAAAGCTTCATGGGGCTCAAACCGAACGTGTAACCCCACCAATGGATTGCTCTCCGAACGAGGAATCCATTAGCAAGGTCACACGTTCGGTTCGAGTCCTGTTTAGCGACTCTGGAGCTCATATTCTGACCGCCTCCGCCTGTCTTCTGGCCCACTGTTGACGAGACGCTGGCTGTCCTCGAAATAGTGTTTCGCCCGCCGGCTGGGAAGGGGGCGTAGGGAAGGTTTCTCTTTCCATTTCGCAAACAAAGTCTGGAATTGACAATCCAGACGAGCAAGAATATTTTCACTCAATTATTTTAAATCAGCCTGGAATAGCTATATATATATTTTTTTTTTAAAGTGTTTTTTTTTTAGAATGAATTGCAGATACGTTTACTGGTGTAGATGAAAATTGATTGGAGGCAATGACCCCCCCCCCTCTCTCTCTCTCTCTCTCTCTCGCACTCTCACATACACATACACACATGCACACACACAGACACACAGACACACACACACACACACACACACACACACACACACAACACTTCATTCCCGCGAGCGACGGTGGCGACGCCACCTAGGCGTGCCGGTGTAGCCTCGCTAGCCTTTCCCATTACCCCTCGACGACTTCGGCTCATTTACAGTGAGGGAGGCGCCCTCTCTCTCTCTGTCTCTGCGTCCCAAGGTCACGCTCACCGCCTCTGGCTGGCTCGCTGCTCGCTGCTCCTGGGCGCCGTGTGACGCGCCACCTTGTCACGTGTGACACCTGAGGCACGCGTCACGTGGCGGGTGTGACGAGCAATAACAAGTCGCTTTACGAGACAAACGCGCGAGTACACACACACACACACACACACACACACACACACACACACACACACACAAACAAACACAATGCGGCTCATGAAAGAAGGGCCAACTGCCGGCAATATTCCGCACCGCATGCATCACGGCTCGTGTGGGGACTGACCCACTACACTGTTGTTGGCGCCACAAACCCAGCACCCGAATACAACGTCGTTTCGCGCCAAAACTTGCGAAAGCCTCTACACGGTGGGCCAGAGGACCGGCGCAGGCGGCCAAAATTCTGGGCGCGTTTTGAGCTCCAGAGTCGCTTCAGAGGACTCGCACCGAACGCGTGGCCCCACCAATGGATTGCTCTCCGAACGAGGGATCCATTTGTGGGGTCACTAGTTCGGTTCGAGTTCCATTTAGCGACTGAGGAGCTCCAAACGCGTCTAGAGTTTCGGCCGCCCGCACCGGTCTTCTGGCCCACTGTGTGCTCCCCCACCTCGAACCCCCGAGTTGTTTCGGCGCTGATGGCCTGGGCTAGATCAGTCTCCCAGCCGATCCGAGCCACACGCGCGCACACGTGCCAAGCGAACGCGAGCGCAGGCAAGCAGGCGTAGCAGACGACGTCGTTGGTCGCGTCGTCTGCTACGGCAACCCCCGGGAACACCTCCGGAATGCGCGAGGAAGATCAGAGGGAATAAACGGATCCTCGTTCCGAACGCACCGTGACCCGTTTTCCCGGATTTGCCCCGCCCCCCGCCCGGAAAACCACGGTCCGCGGATTTTCCCGCGCGGAGTTTCCCGCCAGAATGGCGAGTTTGTTTATTCAGCGGGCGGCCCTGCTACAGGTGCGGCGCTGCAGCCAGGCTCCTCCAGCCTCGCCAGCGGAGCGGCTTCATTTAAATATTAACGAGATGTGTGGGCGGTTCAGAAAAAAGGGCAAAGGCACGCCAGCGGTTCGAGTACACTGCGAGAAAAGAACTATTGTGGACTGCTTAAGTTTTCCTCGGCGATCAATTTTTTTTTGTTTCAATTTTCTCACGAAAATCTCTTACGCAGAGCGCCGTTTTCTCGTTTCAAGTTAAAAAAAGGAAAAAAAAACAACTAGCAATTCCGTGACACAAAAGTGACAAGAAAATGCCAGAGTGGTCGGGTGACGTGCATGTTCTTCCGCTGTGCGGGTGGCAGGCGCGTGAAACGTCATCAATCAAGGAAGGGCTGGCGTGCACAGTGTAGGTGGGGTGCCCTGCACCGCCCTGCAGGGAGATCGAAGGGCGGAAGGGTCGATAGGGTCATGCAGGCCTAGTAGGGCAGGGCAGGGAGAAGGGCGCCGCGCTGGATCCCTCCTGCCCTGCGCCGCCCCAACGACCCACAGCGGGCCAGAAAACTCGAGACGTTTTGAGCTCCGGAGTCGCTAAATCGGACTCAAACAGCACGTGTGGCCCCACCAATGGATTGCTATACGAACGAGGATTCCATTGGTGGGGTCACACTTTCGGTTCGAGTCTCATTTGGCGACTCTGGAGCTCCAAATGCGTCTAGAGTTTGAGCCGTCTGCGCCGGTTTTCTTGCCCAGTGTGCGACCCAGGGCCCTAGACCGCCTGACGGACTGACGCGCGGCTTTGCTTGACGTCTCCGACACCCAGCGGGTCACAGACAAAGTTTCAACAAATGAGGGAAATTCCCTATTCTCGCGGCCACTTTGAAGCCCTGCGGCCAGACGCGCATTTTCCACTGACTTGGCCGTCACTGTGCAACGGCCTCCCCAGGCGGCATAACAATACGTGATCGAAGCTATCCCGCTGAAAAATGCCTCGTGCTTCCGTCGCCTCCAGCGAGCCGTGCCCCTCCCCCTTATGGCGGTGGCCTGACGACCCTATTGGCTACAGGACAGAAAGGCGGGGGAGAGGGGGGGAGGCATTTTGGCATCACTCCATTTGATCCCCCAACTCTCTAAAAGGCAGTATTTTTTCCTGTCCGTGCGTGGCGGATCTATCGTGAGTGGCGGCGGCCGAACCTCACTGCATCGAGGGGCCCCTCACTCTGCCTGTACACAGATTGGTTGAGTGTGTCGGATTGCTTTAGGATTCTGTATGATTTTGTCGCGCTTTTTGCCTACTTACAGGCGTTTTTGACGCAAGATTGTGGTGTTTGTCTCCTCAAAGCGTACACATCTTGTTTGAGTGGGGGACCCATTGCACTGCATGCATGCAGCCTTTGATATTCAGGCCGTGTCCCGGGACGTATGACTTGACCGGCCCGCTATCCCGCCCCTACCGTTACCAGTGTACCGACGCGGACTCTTCACCGCGGGGGGGGGGGGGGGGCACGCGCAGAGGATTTCTCGGGCCGAACGCTTTTGCGAAAATCCATTTCCCGCCACCGCCATTGCGATCTAGCGGAAGCGAACGACTCTATTTTATTTTTCGTTCCCCCCCTCCCCCGTAAGTCTGTGACCTTTTTACTGCTGTGTATTTTGCTGGACGTGGGAATATTTTTTTTTGCGGCCGAGATAGCTGGAGTTTGGGAGCAAGGGGTGGGGTTGGGGGAGTCTTCCACACTACCCTTTAGGGAGATACAGCCAACCCCAGGGGGAGGGGGTGGTTTTGAAGGGAGAGGGGGAGAGTCCGGAGAAAAAGAGGGGAGAAGGGGGGGGGGGTAGTTCGCTGGAGCCACGGCCAGAGTCCACTGCATATTGTTGGAAAAAGTATGTGTTTGTTGGGTCCAGGCTAGGCGGTGCGTGGGTGGGGGTTGGCCGCCCCGCCTTGCCGCCTTCTTGGCATTTGGCTCGCACGATCCCTAATGCGATTCGGAGCGGTGATTTCGCCTCCAACAAGAAACTCGGCGTCGGCGGCGCGTCGCAGCATCGCGTATGCAGGGCGCCGCCCATGATAAGCTGTCCGCGATTCGGGTGTGTTTCGGCTGGAAAGCAACAACGCGGCGCGGGAGGCGGACCTGGAAAACTTTTTCCGCTCCAGCGGATAAGTCTGAGTCTCCAGCATCGCCGTCCGCTCACGCCCCGCCCACGCGCACACACGCACACACACACACACACGCACACACGTGCGCACACACACACACACACGAGCGAACCATGCGGACTGCAGCGGAGGAGGAAACCAGCCCACAGTGGGCAAATATACCCAATCCAATAACATAATTCCGTATTATACATTCCCTTCCGCCGACGTCTCTCTCTATCTCTCTCTCTCTCTCTCTCTCTCTCTCTCTCTCTCTCTCTCTCTCTCTCTCTCTCTCTCTCTCTCTCTCTCTCTCTCTCTCTCTCTCTCTCTCTCTCTCTCTGTTCGGTAAGTCGGTAAGTAGATGAAAGCCGCGGCGAAAAGTTGATCCGGTGTCCAAAAAAAAAAAAAAAGGGCGCTCTCCCGGCCTAAACGAGTTTAAAGTTTACACTTTTGGGGGGACGATACGCCCCGTTCGGGACACTCCCCGACAAGCCGCGCCACGCGCTGCGCCGCCGGTCCGTCAGTTCCAATTCCGACGAGATTCCCAGCTTGATCCGGAAACGCTCTTCCAGCAGAAGATTGCCTTCTGTTTGTTCACTCCCGGCCCCCCGTCCCACAGCGGCCAGAAGACCGGCGCAGGCGGCAAAAACTCCAGACGCGTTTTGAGCTCCAGGGTCGCTGAACAGGACTCGAACCGAACCAGTGACCCCACCAAAAATTGTCCGTGATTTTGACCGCCTGCATCTTCTGGCCCACTGTGCGCCCTCTTGGCCGGGCCTGCCCGGACTGCGCCCTGACCAATCACGACGGCGCCCGAATTATGTACACCCCTCTTGTACACCCCCTGCAGCCCCTATCACATCCCCACCGAGAACCCCCCCCCCCTCCCTCCGGCCCGCGAGCCCCGTCGTCTTATTCCAGACTTAAGCAAAGCGGGGATACGACTCGGTCAAACTACCCGCTCGCCCCGCCCCTCCGCGGTCTGTCTTATGTAATGGTCGGGAGGAGAGATAGGGCGAGACAGAAACAAAACAAAAACGCACTCCCTCCAGAAATACTCCTCGCGCTGGCCGGCCGCGCGCATCCCTTGGAATAGCGCGACGCTTTTTCGAACGCGCCGCGCAGCGCCCTCTGCTTTGTGTCGTCCGAAAGGACTCAGCAAACAACAACAACAGCAACAGCAGCAACAAAAACAAAAACAAACAATTACTGTCGCATGCATGCGCGGCTACACGGCTAAAAATGGCGCCGTCCGTCCGTCCACGCAAATTACGGTTGTTTACGCTCCACTTTGGAAAGTGGCATTGTGCGCCCGCGGCGGCGCTGGCGGCAGCAGCAGCAGCAGCAGCAGCAGCAGCAGCAGCAGCAGCAGCAGCAGCAGCAGCAGCAGCAGCAGCAGCAGCAGCAGCAGCAGCAGCAGCAGCAGCACCAGCAGCAGCAGCAGCAGCAGCAGCAGCAGCAGCAGCAGCAGCAGCAGCAGCAGCACCAGCAGCAGCAGCAGCAGCAGCAGCAGCACCAGCACCAGCAGCAGCAGCACCAGCAGTAGTAGCTGCAGCAGCAGCAGCAGCAGCAGCAGCAGCAGCAGCACCAGCAGCAGCAGCAGCAGCAGCAGCAGCACCAGCAGCAGCAGCAGCAGCAGCAGCAGCAGCAGCAGCAGCAGCAGCAGCAGCAGCAGCAGCGGGGCGGCGAGCGCGGCGCCTCCGCTCGTGAGATCGATAACAACTTTTAATTGGTAATTACGAAACGAGGAAGGAAAAGTTTTGGAGATGGCGCGTCGTCGTGTCGGACAAGCCCTTCATAGAACGCGACGCGCCACACACGCGCCGCTTCACCCACCCGGCAGGGCGACGGAGGGAGGATGGGATGGCCGGCCCACTTTCGCCTGCAGACCGTCGTCCTCTGCGAGGGGCGGCTCTCTGGGGCGGCTCGGCGACCGATGGTGCCGAAGCAGCGCACCAGACCTGAGTACGCTTAAAAGAGGCGTAACACTACGCTACATGCTCCATGTGAGCGAAGGGCGAACGACTTTGCCGACGATACTTGCAACCAGTGTCTCTAGTTTCTCTGCACCGAGGCGAAGGGCTGCGGCCAGGGCCGGCGAGGGGGAGTCACACAGCAATGCCCTGAGGAAATCAGTGGAGTACGCCCACCGATGAACCGGGGGTTGTGGTGGGGGAAGGGGGCGGGGCGATGACGGAAGGGTTTGCCCTTGCCCAGCCCATTGCCCAAGCCGTGCACCGAGACTAATGGGACTTGGCGTAAGCCCCGCCACAGAATTAAGGCCACACAGGGGATTCAGATTTCCTCCCTGCGAGGCGTGGCAGCGCACAGTGGGTCAGAAGACCGTTGAGGTGGCCAAAATCCTAGACGCGTCTTGGGCTCCAGAGTCGCTAGATGGGACTCGAATCGAACGTGTGACCCCACCAATCGATTGCTCTCCTGACGAGGAATCCATTGGTGGAGGAATCCACACGTTCGATTCGAGTCCCATGCAGCGACTCTGGAGCTCAAGTCGCGTCCGGGATGTTGGCCGCCTCAACGGTCTTCTGACCCACTGGGGCTACTTCTTTCCGAGGTCGCCGTCCCGCACCATGGAGTGTGTGATCAGAATCGGATCACAACTCCACCAGTCACTGCTGCTGGTGGTGCATCACGATCACGACTGGCCCGGCCATGCGAAGCGCCTCGCAGCCAGGCAACCCGGCCCACTCGGAGGAGAGACGGTTGCCTGCTCGCCGGGCGCTGCGCTCCACGCTGCCACCGCATGCATGTGGCTGCTGTGGCCCGCTACATTGTCCGACGGCACACACACACACACACACACACACACACACAGACAGAGGCACACACACACAGAGATACTCGCCTCGAGAGTGCTTAGAAATTGTCTTGCCCCGCAGAGTACAGTCCTGGCACTCGTCCATGGCTACAGAACATCTCATTTCTGCTGAGAACAATCCCTAGCGCCACCCTCGGCCCGCCGGGCGGCGTCAGAGAGAGAGAGAGAGAGAGAGAGAGAGAGAGAGAGAGAGAGAGAGAGAGAGAGAGAGAGAGAGAGAGAGAGAGAGAGAGAGAGAGAGAGAGCGGCTTTCGGGAACAGCCCGAAGGGTTTTGCCGAGGGCGGCGCTGTAGGGCGTTTCAAGTTCGGGCCGCCGCGCCGAGGCCGCGCCGAGCCCAGCCATTCCGACACCCATTCGACAATTAATTAATTAAACAGTTGATTGCGGAGTAGTCGTAAGAAGCGCCACCCTCTCCTCGCGGCGCCGCCACCTCCAAGGTGCGCCTCACGGTGTGGCGTTGCCAGCGGCGGCACCGAAGAACGACGGCCAGCACTCTCAGCGCGCTACTGACTTTTCGGTCAATTTGTCAATAGGTATCCAAGTAATTTGTGCAACCATGATACGTAATTTCTGTTTTCTTACTTAAAAAATACGAAGTATTATGCTTGCTTAAAAGAATACATAATTAATGAGGAAAAAGTCAGTAACGCGCTGAGAGTGAGGCCATGCACCTGGTACTTCTTTGTCCAATCCCCACTTTTTTTTTCATTTGCACCTGGATTTTTTTTCCAATCCGCACTTGGTATGTCCTTTGAATTTGCACATGGTGTCTTTGTTGAGGCGACCCGGAAAACAGGGCGGGACGAAACAGAAGATAATATGAATGTTTGCTGAAACATCACATTGTTATTTGAAACCCGACATTCCGCTGTTATATTTATTTTTTGGGTCGTCGGCCGCAGCAGGCTGTTGGGTGCAGGGTGAAAAAGACAAACGCAACCTGTCGACGTTGTGGTGCAGGTTTGGTTTCAGCTAAAAGCACAGGCGCATACCGTCACCGCACGCCCACCCCGCCCCGCCCCACAGTGGGGCAGAAGACCGTTGAGGCGGCCAAAATTCTGAACGCGTTTTGAGCTCCAGAGTCGCTAAACAAGACTCGAACAAAACGCGTGACCCCACCAATGGATTCCTCGTACGGAGAGCGATCCATTGGTGGGGGTCACACGTTCGATTCGAGTCCCATTCAGCGACTCTGGAGCTCAAAACGCGTCCAGAATTTTGGCCGCCTGCGCCGGTCTTCGGGCCCGCTGTGCCCCAACTCATCCCAAACCGCCCCGCCACAGACGCGAGCTGCGGTCGCCGTGGTTGGTCAGTACCTGCACTGCCTCTGGCAGGACGGCACGGTGACATTTGCAGTGCCAACAGCGGGGGCGGCGTTGTTAGCGATGGCGTTAGAATGGTGGGGCCTCTGCAATTACCGCGATCCCCTTCGCACACATGGTGCGAGCTCCCCCCCCCCCCTCCCTCGCCAGAGTACATGGCGCCCACAATCGAATCCAGTTCCGCAGCCACATCCGTCGGAACCATTTTTCACGATTTTGCCGCGAGTCGAGCGAATTTTCGTTAGCGAGCGGGTTGCCATTTAGATCGCCACGGACTAGCTAAATCAGCTAAATTCTTAAATATCAGTTAGCCGATTACTTTTTTGTTGTTGTCTGTTGATTTTATTTACGGTTGTTGCTGGAGGCCGAGCGATAATCGGTGTGAACACGTTGCTGCTGCTGCTGCTGCTGACATCGGGGGTGCTTCTCGGGGGCATGAAGGCGGGAGGGGGGAAGATGATGATGAGGCCATGTTGTTTGCCGGCGGATGTGCGCATGAGAGATATCGCGAGAGGTAAGGAAGAGAAATTGAGGGACAAGAAGGCGTCGAGCAAGCTAAAGGGATAGAAAGGGGGGGGAGAACGCTGCGTGCGGACGCAAAATGCGCCGGTACCGGGTACCTCGACCTCGGCCGGGCACAGTGGGCCAGAAGACCAGCGCAGGCGGCCAAAATTCTAGACGCGTTTTGAGCTCCAGAGTCGCTGAATGGACTCGAACCGAATTTGTGGCCCCACTAATGGATTGCTCTTCGAACGAGGTATCCATTGGCGGGGTCACACGTTCGATTCGGGTCCTGTTTCGCGACTCTGGAGCTCAAAACGCGTCTCGAGTTTTGGCCGCCTGCGCCGGCTTTCTGGCCCACTGTGCCGGGGTGGGGCGCACCGGAGCACAGGCGGGGCCAACGGCCAGGGGGTCGGCACCCCGACGGGAAGGCGGCCGAGCGCGGCACCGCACGCAGCGACAAATATTGCAAAATCTCGCGCGCCACGTGAACTAACAATACGACACGGGGCGAGGGAGAGACGTTTACGAATACTGCATGCCTGTCCAAATGTTTCATCATGTCTGTCACGAATGCCTTCAACTCCGTCTACACTGCTTTCCACATCCAGAGCCAAAATTTTAGATGCCCGTACACATAGTAAAATTATTTGTTTAAAAACAGGACTTTTTACCATGAAAAAGAATCTGAATCTGAGAGTGTCAACGACAGGCTTTAGATGCGCTTGTTTGACGAGTAACATTACGGTCAACTGCATTTCGGAATTTCAAAGTGAGGCGTTTCCGGTTTTATTCTCCCCGCTGCCGTTCCTGCTGATTCGCGTAATCGCGGTCCCATTGGTGGGCGTGGCGGGGCTAGCTCCCTCGCCTCGCCACCCGCACTTTAAAACGAAATCGGACCCGCCGAAAACAAGGTTTGGCCGAGCGCCAAAGCCCTAAACCGCCACCCGCCGAACCCTCCCCTCCACCTCCATCCCGCATGTTTACGCGAAAGAGAAAGGGAATATAAAGGGACAGTGCCAAACGGCGGAACCAGAAACCCGTCGATAAGATTCTCGTCAAAATAATAAAATTAATCTCCTTGAATGAGCCCCGCTGGATTCGAACCCGAGTCCCATATGTCGCGGCTGACGCGGGTGGGGCCCATACTGCTGTCGTTCCGCGCCACTCGAAACCATAATGCTGTTCTCGAATCAAGTCGCGCCGAGGTTATTCCGAAGCAGAGAATCTGTTGGTGGAACTGAGCAAGAAGAATGCCTCTATTTATAAGCAGCGGCCCGGCAGAGCTACATTGCGTTAGCCACTACATGCGTGCGTAAGTGCGTGCGTGTGTGGGGGGGGGGGGTGTCTGAGTGTGTATTTGTGTGTGTGCGCGCGCATGTCTGTCTGTGAGAGTAAAGAGGGGGAAGGGGTACGTGTGATGCATTTTCGCGGCCTGCAATCGCTCCCACACAACGCGTGTCACAACAGAGCTCCAAGACTCGCTTCTGCAACACGCGCACCGTGGGCCAGAGGACCGGCGCGGCGGCCCACAGTCCGGCCGCCTGAGCCGGTCTTCTGGTCCACTGTGAGGCGCGCCTCCTCTGGAAGAAGTCTTTCACCACCCGGGGCGTCCAAAAAGAGTGAAGGGTGGGGGAGGCGGAGAAGACGCACCAATTAGAAGCATCCCCCGGGCTGTGCAATCCCCGCGCGCTGCCGGCGCGGCCCAGCCCGGCGGAGCAGCCTCTCAGGTGGAAGGTGGAACCTTGTTACCCCGCGGGGCTGCAGAGTGTACAGCCCACGACAAGGAGACGCACCATGGCGCAGGCGGCCAAAACTCTACTCGCGTTTTGAGCTGCAGAGTCGCGAGACAGGACTCAAATCGAACGTGTGACCCCCACCAATGGTTTCCTGGTTCGGAGAGCAATCCGATTGGCACCGGGATCACTGTGGATGCGGCGACTACAAGGTCTAACATCTGATGTTCGAATCCTGCCACACGCACTCTGTTCGGATCCAGTGTTATTCCCCCCATAGGGGAAGTACACTATCCTTGTCCCTAAGGGCAGTTGTACTCCCCCACCGAACGGGTCAGAACAAATCCCAAGGGTTTCGTTACTCCCCGGGGAGTAAAATTTCCCTACGGGCGGTGTTACTCCCCCGGGGTAGACCGGGGAGTAACAAAACATATTTTTTATTAAAAGTTTCCTTAATAATTACATGAAGTAAATTGTACTTACAGGCGGCCAAATTCTCGACGCTGTTCGTATGCGAAAAAGTGCCACTGTGCTACTCCCCTCCACCCCGCAGGCCAGGCCTGGATCCGCCACTATTTAGCGGCGGACGGTGGATCCGGCCACGAGGGCCAGCCTCCCTAATCAGCCCACGCATCCTCTGGGGCGCCGGTGGTGCAGGCCCACGCAGCACACTGAGGGGCGTTATGTCATCGCCCTGTCTCTCTCGCACTCACGGGCGCGCCGCATGAGTGCGAGAGAGACAGAGCGACGTGAGCGCCACTCTCGGCCCGGCCGGATGAGGTACCGACGGGTACCAAGGCGGGCAGGACGTTGGCCGTCCCCGGGTGGACGCCAGTGCCAACATCACAAAGTGCCTGCTGACATAGGCTATGAATATTCATATTTCAATTTCTGCCTGGATATATGGCGGGGCGTGGTGGGGCGTGGCGGGGCGTGGCGGGGCGTGGCGGGGCGTGGCGGGGCGTGGCGGGGAGACGATGGGGGCGTGACGCGGGCCGAGGTGGACGTCGTGGGCGGCGACAGAAGGGACCCCGGCCGACGACCCTGGGCCGCCCCGCCCCGCCCCGCCAAGACGCGCCGTCGATACAAACGCACAGGTATAGGATACACACAACGACCCTCAGGAAATTGTTTTCATTCCCTCAAAGGCGATGCGGGGCGAAGAGGAGCGCGTGGATCGAATCGACAATTGCTGCGGCAGTCCAATCCAAGTTTCCCGATCATTTTTTTTGTTTTTTTTTTGGGGGGGGGGCTCCTTTTTTTTTGTAGAAAACGAAAAATGTACGGAACTGCGGGATAATTTTCGCGTGTTTCTCAACCGGATCAGATTGGGCTTACTGAGGTGTGCACTTAATTTGCAGGATTTTTTTTTCTTACAAAATTAAAGCAAGCTGACACTTGACGTGTAGGTATGTTAAAATGGTTAAGGTATCATCTGCTAAGAAAAATGTTTTTTGTTTTTTTTTTTGTGAGTGTACGAACAGTGTCCCTGCATAGCCCATTACCGGTCCTCCGGAGTCCTGCCGATTCCCTCGCGTCGCGCCATTACCAATGCCATTCAAACAGCCGCCGCGTGAGCACACCCCGTCCGGACGCGCAATCAGGTTGGCTCCTCCGGTTTGACGACGCTGCGCCGCGCCGGCCACGCGATGCCACGCGGCGAGCAGGGCACAGTGGGCCAGAAGACCGGCGCAGGTGGCCAAAATTCGAGACGTGTTTTGACCTCCAGAGTCGCTAGAATGGGACTCGAACCGAACGTTGTGACCCCGCCAATGGATTCCTGGTTCGAATCCATCGGTGGGGTCCTACGATAATCGGTTCGAGTCCTGTTCAGCGACCCTGGAGCTCAAAACGCGACTAGAGTTACGGCCGCCTGCGCCGGTCTTCTGGCCCACTGTGCAGAGGACGTTGGAGGTAAAGCGAATAAAAGTGGCGGCGGGGAGGAACGCACGGTGGGCCGGTCTATCGGTACGGTGTAATGGCGGGAAATGTACCCCCTGGGTGCCGCTGCCTGCCGCTGGCTGCCGCTGGCTGCCGCTGGCTGCCGCGCTTCCCTTTACTACCGCTTTCCCCTTCTGCTACGGGGCTCGGGGCTGTCGAGGGTAGTCACCCCGGTGCAGCGAACGGCGCGCCAAAACAAGGGCCCCGCGAGGCTCATGCACGAATACCTGTACCCCTCGCAGGCCTCGCATCCACAACGCAAAGCACGCGCGCGCACACACAGCTCTCTCTCTCTCTCTCTCTCTGTCTCTCTATTCTCTCTCTCTCTCTCTGTCTCTCTCTCTCTCTCTCTCTCTGTCTCTCTATTCTCTCTCTCTCTCTCTGTCTCTCTCTCTCTCTCTCTCTCTCTCTCTCTCTCTCTCTCTCTCTCTCTCTCTCTCTCTCTCTCTCTCTCTCTCTCTCTCTCTCTCCCTCTCCCTCTCTTACACACACAAGGCACGAGGGTGGAGGGAGCGCAAAGGCGGCGAAACGAGCTTTATTTAGTACACACCTTTTCCTCCACACACAAACACAATGTGTGTATTTTTTTCTATTATTTTCTTTTTACAAAAAAAAAGGTGCGAAATACGAAATATTTTTAATGTTCACCCTAACTTGGTTAAGCCTTTTATTGTTAGAACTTTGGTGCGGAGATCATTATATTTCTGCAGTATTTCTCTTCAGACAAAGCACGCACGCACACACAGAACACACACACCTGTGAATCTTAGTCAATTCTTCAAGTCCTTCGCACCGGAACGTACACACACATACAGACGGCTTCAGGCAAACACCACCCACGAACAAAGCCTCCTCACGCGCCTCCTACACCCAGGAAGAGAGAGAGAGAGAGGGAGGGAGAGAGAGAGTGTGTGCGAACCGAGGCGGAGCGACACAAAGAGGAAAAGGCGAGATAGCCGGGCTGTCATAAGACTTTAGCGTTGCCTATCTCCGGTTTTCGTCTTGCTTTTTTTTTTACTTTTCGTTTTTTTTTTTTGGTTTTTTTTTTTACTTTTTCTCGCGCCGCGCTTTAAACGCGCGGGAACGCCAATGAGATGGCGCCAAATGCGGACGAACGCCCGCCAAAACTTTGGGGCGCCTGATGTCGGTCATTCTGCGCGGGGTCGGCTCTGTCGGGTGCGCACGACGAGGGTAAAAGTTGCATCACTTTGTTCGGCGAGACGAAGCAAGATGCCCTGCCGCCGTTCGCGCCCTCGACACGGAATCGGCGGCCGTGTCGGGTTCCCGGTCCCCTCTGCGAGGCGCGGATGCTAACTAGGCCGCGCTCAGGATACCGTGTTGTGTTCTGTTTTTCAAGAATTTACTTTCTCCCTCACAATTTTGTTTTGTTGTTGGTGGTTTTTTGTTCATTTTGTGTTGTTGTTTATTTTTTGTTTTTGTTAATTTTTTGTTGTTGTTAATTTTTTGTTATTGTTGTTGTTGTCGTTGTTGTTGTTGTATGTTTATTATTGAAGTTTGTAACTTAATCATGAAATCGGCAGTCTGCATATGAAGTGGCAGAACATAGTACTGCATAAGTTTCCAACACAAATTAATTTCCACTCCCGACATTGATTTTTTGTGTCCTCGAGGCGCATTTACTTTGCTTGCTCCCAGTTGGGGAACGGTCCCGGACCAGAATGGACTGGCTGGAAAAGTGGGCCCCGCGACGACAGGACGCGGTGGCTGACTTAATGTTCTCGGCAAGAAAGAGAAAGAAACGCAGAGAGAGGGGAGGAAAGAGAGAAATTTAATGAGTCTCGCTCGAGCC
>CM060099.1:14374504-14425393 GCA_030522485.1 Stenchaetothrips biformis
CGTCGCTCTGTCTCCGCCGCTCGCAGAACCCGCCGGGGTGCGAGAGAGACGTCCCGAATCCGTCTCCAGGCGCACCATGCGTGTACTACACGCTTCACGTGCCTCGCATGGAGGAAATTTCACGCGCGACGCTTTGAACGGCAGAACTGTTCGCTCGCGTGGAATTGCGCGTCACTCGACAACATGCTGCAGCCTCGGCGCTCCACAGTGGGACGGAGGACCGGCGCCGCCGGCCAAAACTCTAGACGCGACTTGAGCTCCAGAGTCGCTAAATAAGACTCGTACCGAAAGTGTGACCCCACCAATGGATTGCTCTCCGAACGAGGAATCGATAAGCGGGGTCGCACGTTTCGTTTGAGTCCCATTTAGCGACTCTGGAGCTCAAAACGCCTCCGGGGTTTCGACCCCACCGGTCCTCTGGCCCACTGTGCGCAGACCGAGTGCGGCCTGAGCAAGGGCCTGAGCCTGGCCGGGGCCCCGGGCCGGAGCACCGCGCTCAACGAGCACCTCTCCAGCGCCACCGGAAGCACCAGTCCGCGCCAGCCTCGCCAACTCCCTCCCCAAAGGTCAGAGTGGCAAGAAGGCCGTTTTGTTAGCGGGGTGACCTTGCCGCTGCTCAGCCTGGCTTCACTGCGTCCCCGCCTCGCGGCCGGCAGCCCGAGCAGCCAGCACACTGCGTCCCCGCCTCGAGGCCGGCAGCCCGAGCAGCCAGCACACTGCGTCCCCGCCTCGAGGCCGGCAGCCCGAGCAGCCAGCACACTGCGTCCCCGCCTCGAGGCCGGCAGCCCGAGCAGCCAGCACACTGCGTCCCCGCCTCGAGGCCGGCAGCCCGAGCAGCCAGCACACTGCGTCCCCGCCTCGAGGCCGGCAGCCCGGGCAGCCAGCGCACCACCTGAGACACATAAAGCCTCAGGGAAGGAGGAATCACCTCTGGGCGCTGCTGGGAGTGTTGGTCGCCAGGGTCCTGTACACTGCCTGCTACTGCTAGTGCCGGCGCACAGTGGGCCGCTGGCGGCCTAAACTCCAGACGTGTTTTGAGCCTCAGAGTCGCTAAACGGGACTCGAACCGAACGTGTGACCCCACCAATAGATTCCTCGTTCGGAGAGCGATCCATTGGTGGTGTACACGTTCGGTTCGAGTCCCTTTTAGCGACTCTGTAGCTCAAAACGCGTCCGGGATTTGGACCGCCTTCACCGGTCTTCTAGCCCACTGCGCGGCACTGCCCTGTTGGGACGGCCACTTCAGCCACAACACGACGCTGGCGGATTAGGGTGGCCACAGACATCAGGGAAGCATTCCTGGCGGTCCGCGGTCGGAAGCGTCTTTGAAGACCGACGGCTGAGGCCTCGGCAAGGTCGGCCAAGGCCGTGCTTGCGGTGCCGCGGTCGAGTCCGAGTTAGCGAGCCGAGCCGGCGATCCGAACACGTTCGGAAGCCGAGGCCGCACGCTGCGGTTAAGGCCGTGGCGCCGGCTGTGCGATGCCGGAGGCTGCTTTGTCGCTCTGTCTCTCTCGCACCTCCGAGGGCCACCCCATGAGAGAGACAGAGCGACGCTGCACAGTGGGCCAGAAGACCGGCGCAGGCGGCCAAAACCCTAGACGCGTTTTGAGCTGGAGAGTCACTTGACGGGACTAGAACCGAACGTGTGTTCCACCAATGGATTGCTCTGCGAACGAGGGATCCATTGGTGGGGGTCACACGTTCGGATCGAGTTTTCTTCAGTGACTCTGGAACTCAAAACGCGTCCGTCTTGCATTTTGGCCGCTTCCACCGGTCCTTTGGCCCACTGTGTGCTGCCGGGTAGGTCGACCCTAGCACGTGCAGCTCCTCTGTTATCCTGCCCCGCTGCTGCTGCTGCCTCCTAGGCGCACCTCCTGGTGTCGTCTTCCCGGGAGAACTTTGCCTCGGCCTCGAGTTCGCCGAGCTCACCGCAGAGGCCGCGTGCGAGGCCGGCTGTTGTTCTAGCTAACTTGCGCGCCGGGGGCAGGGCTGTTAACGTTAATTTCAATGAAATTTCACACCTTTATCTTAACAATTTTTTTTTTTAAAAAAAAAAAACAACATTATTATTACTTTTATTCGTTGGTTCGAGTCGACTCACAAGAGTTCAAATATTCTAGGTATATTTTCAGTGCCATGAAATTTGTGATGCTGTTGGCCATAGGAGGTCGAGAAGTCAAAATTAACGGCGTCAACTAATGGCGTTAATTAACGGCGCTAATCGTTGACGTTAATTTTGAATTTTCGTCCTCCTGTGGTTAACGCCATCAAATATTTCATCCTTCTAAAAAAAATTTCTATAATATTTGAACCTTTGTGAGTCGATTCCAACCAACAGATAAAAATGATGGTTAAACTTTTTTTTAAAATATAAATTGTGAAGATAAGTGTGTGCAATTTCATTGAAAATTAACGTTAACAACCCTGGCCGGGGCGCGCTGCCGGGGGGCTGGCCGCCTCACCGCCGGCAAGAAGCACGCCCAAATTATTTCAACAGGTGCGTCCCGTCTCCTCGCCCGCCCAACCAAGAAACACAAACTCGGCGGAGTTGCCTGGGCCACCCTAGACGCAGCACTAGAAAAGCAGCAGCGAGGAGGAAAGTCCGGAAGTGCAAACCGACGGTCGAAGCGCCCCCCCCCCCTCTCCTTTCCGCACATTGATTATAACGCCCATCACGAGGCGACTTGATTCGCCCGCTCGTCGCACTTCCGGCCAGGAAGTTCCCTCCCGGAAGGAAGTAAGACTGAGCTTGAGTGACGGGGACGAGGGCGCACCGGGCTGGCAGGCTGGCAGGCGGACAGGCAGGCAGGCTGGAAGGCAAATGGACGGACGGACGGACACGAACAGAGGCACAGTGGACAATAAGGAACCGGCGCAGGCGGCCAAAACTCTAGACTTGAGCCTCAGAGTCGCTAAATGGGATTCAAACCGAATAACGTGTGACTTCACCAACGGATTGATATCCGAACGAGGAATCCACTGGTAGGTTCACACGTTCGGCTCGAATCCTCTTTAGCGACTCTGGAGCTCAAAACGCGTCTAGAATTTTGGCCGCCTGCGCCGGTCTTCCGGACTACTGTGACAGGCCGCAGTCGTTGCACGGGAGAGGTCAGGGGAAAGTGTGTGTGTGTGTGTGTGTGTGTGTGTGTGTGTGTGTGTGTGTGTGTGTGTGTGTGTGTGAATGAGAGGCACTGTCCTGCGCTGTGCGTGGGATCGATACGGGTCCTGCCTGGGTCCTCCGAGGGGGAGGATGCTGGGCGGGGCGCGACGCTGCCTCACCCAATTCCCCACTTTTGGCCCCGGGAGGGCCGGGAGGATGGCCGCGTGGCGGTGCGGCCTACCCCACTGCAGCACGCCGGCAGCCAACCGCACGCACCGCCTGGCCCGCCTGCCCTCGAGTCGACACGAATAAATTAATTAATTATTTCACTCCGAAGAAATGTTTCCTACAGGAGAAGTGGCGTAGCGAGAGAAGGAGAAAAAAAGTAATGGGAAAGCGTGAGGCTAAAAGCGCGGAATGGGCTCGTCCTATGTTAAAGGAGGCTACATAAATTGAGTCGTAAATTGCTGGCACTTCCCCGAGTGTTTTTCCCTTTTTTTTGCCGTTTCGTAGCACGTGGCTCTCTCTCTGACCCGACGTGTTTTTTTATGGCTCTAACAGCCTTAACTCCATTCGATTCCAGGTATTGCGGCAAGTTCCGTTATTTGCTTCCCAAAAACAGTCGTCGGGTGCGTTTGGTTGCGCACGCACAGTGGGCTAGCAGGCGGCCATAACGCTAAGCAGGACTCGAATCACCCCACCCATGGATTCCTCGTTCGGAGAGCAGCCCATCGGTGGGGCCACACGTTCAGTTTCAGTCCTATTTAGCGATTCTGGAGCTCAAAATGCGACCGTGATTTTGACCGCCTTCACCGGTCGTCTTGCCCACTGTGGCACGGTCTCGGCGAGGCGAACGCCGAGAAGCAGCCCCACTCGAAGACGAGCACCCCGCCCGCCGCTCCGAGAACTACTGCCGCCACACCCCGCCGCGCGCTAAAATGATTTCGCACGTCAATAGTCAAAGTTGGCGACGACCCCAATTCGGAAGGTTGTTCAAAGACACCCCTGCCTCCCCCGCCCCCCGTTTTCTGTTTGTCGCTATTACTCTCCCCCCCCCTCTACGTTTCCCACAACGCACACTCGCTTTAGGAGCCCTTGGCGCAAAGTGGGCCAGAAGACCGCACAGGCGGCCAAAATTCTTGACGCGTTTTGAGCTTCAGAGTCGCTGAATGGGACTCGAATCGAACTTGTGACCCCATCAATAAATTGCTCTCCACATAAGGAATCCATTTGTGTGGTCACACGAGTCCAATTTAGCGACCCTGGATCCCCAAACGCGTCTAGAATTTTGGGCTGCCTCGACGGTCCTCTAACCCACTTTGCGGAGCCCTTGGAGTGCCCCGAGCGGAGCCGAAGATGTCGATCGGCGTCGCCCTGGCTGGAGAATGGGGCGAGCGGTCGCTTTATACAGGCCCGGGGCCATCCTACCCTCCTCTCTTTTCTATGAGCGTTTCATCAGATTATCTCGAAACAGAAAAATAGATGCTCTCAAACCAGTTCTCTTTTTTGCCCGCTTTGCTTGCATGGAAGTGGAGAAACGTATGTGTTGTTTTTGCGCACTCATTTGGCCCTCGCTGCGAGGTCCGGGCGGTGTCGTCGTTTTGCGCGCTATTTGTGGCCGCTGTTCCATTTTCTCCGGCCCGGTGGCGGGGCCACATCAAACTGAAACTATTTCTGGACGGGGTGTGAGCACTCACAAAACAGCGGGGGGATCGATCGACGCGTCTGAGCAGGCCATGAGCAGGCCAGGCCCACCACTGCAAAATTACCCCCAGGAGATTGGCACGAAACGGGGCGATGGAGCGGCTCGAACCACGCCCCTTTGGAGACTGACTTCGACGACAAGCTCCCGTCTACACCCCACTACACTGCGAGCGCACAGTGCAGGCGGCTGAAACCCTTGACGCGTTTAGTGCTGCGATCAAGTACCCGCATTCCGCTCTGCTTGTTTTCCTGCTTCGGGATGATCGACCCCACGATCCAGCTCTGTCGTGGACGAGGTCGACGGTTCGCGCCCCGATCGCGGCGTGCCTTTTCGCCACTTTTCTGCTTCCCCTGCTCCGAAGTCTCTGCAAGGGAATCGCCGTCCGGAGGTCAAGCCGGCGTTCTTGTTGTCGTCCATGTTGTTGTTGTCGTCCATGTTCTTGTTGTCGTCCATGTTGTTGTTGTCGTCCATGTTGTTGCTGGAGCCAGGCTGAGCCGGGCTGGAGCCCCCAGCATCAAGGGCGTCTCCACTCCAAGTCTTTTGGCACGGCGTCAAAGGAGGGGTTCGCTGTCGAGTAGAGATCGGTTACCCGCCCAAAAAGAGATACTACTTTCCTCGGGACAAAAACAAAAGTCCAAACTTTGGAGCTCGACAAGAAAAACGATCAAACGAATGCGCCACAGCAGTTGGCCTTGATGACAGTGGTGACTCTCAATGTTCCAAGGGTAGGGCGTGCCTGCAAACATCTTCCTACGTTGGAAAACATGTTTGTTAGACACATGGTTGCTATGGAGCGATTTTATTTTTTTTCACATGCCCAGAGAGGACCGCACCGTTTATAATACTTTTTATTTTTTTTATAAATGCTGTCTTTTTTGTGGCTCTAGCACTAATGAGGAAGAAAGAAAGTAAAAGTTTGCGAGGGAGATTGCGCGAGGTTTCATCAAACCCTGGTCCGTTTTCATGTATAAAGGAAGGGCTGTGGTGGCCTCTAGCAGCGTAAACTAGCAACCGCAGCTTTCCCCGGCACAGGTGGCCCACTCCCCCCATCAGCGCACGGTGGGTCAGAAGACCGTTGAGGCGGTCAAAATACCGGACACTTTTTTAGCTCCAGAGTCGCTAAATGGGAGTCGAACCGAACGTGTGACCCCACCAATGGATTCCTCGTTTGGAGAGAAATCCATAGGTGGGGTCACACGTTCGATTCGAGTCCCATTCAGTGACTGTGGAGCTCAAAACGCGTCTAGAAATTTGGCCGCCTCAACGGTCTTCTGACCCACTGTGCAGTGGCATCCCTGGCGCTGGAGAAAACTGGAGAACCTGCGGCCCAAATTCCCCGCAGCGAATTATCCCCATTGTGAGGCCACGCCAAGGATAGATGCCTTTCTTCCTAGCCGAACGGGGGGTGGGGGAGGAGGGGGTTGCAGGGGGGGGGGGGGTTCTAACCTCATCTCCTGTCCCCTGCCTACATTATGGCCACACACAAAAAGCCTTTCTAAAGGCCTCCCCTCCACTTGTGCTTCCTCACTGCGTCATGACTCTACCACCGTCGTGGCGGCTGCAGCGGCAAGGCCGCACTAGTGCCGCCGGTTTCAACAAGACTCACCCACACCATTGGCTCACCTCTCCTATCGCCCTGCTGAGAGCGCTCCGGAGAGCGCTTCAGCTCTTTTTCCAGGTCTCCCTCTCTTTCTCTCTCACTTTTCTTTCTCTCGCGCACTCTCACGCCCGCTTTGCGCTCTCTCTCTCTCTCTCTCTCTCCTTTTCTTCCGTGCTCACTTCTATCGCCCGCTCCACTCAGCTCCCCTGGGAGCGCGCGGCTACGAACGGCGTGATTTTCAAATAGCCCCGCCCTCTGCGGCGAAGCGCTATTCGAATAGGAAAAATCCCATCTCAGCTCGAATTTCAACCCCCTCATATAATGCAAAAAAAAAAAAAAAAAATGCAGCGGCGGGTATTTGAACCCTGGTCCAGGGCCAACAGTGTCGTCCGCCTATACATTATCCTGTTACACCCCGCAGGGCCCATTACTATTCGGGCTGGATGGCTGGATGCGCCGCGCAGTCCGCCAGTGCGATGCCCCTTTTCGGAACATTAATATTGGAGGGTTTTATTACCTCCAGGGGGCTGGGGGGGAAGGGGGGGGAGAGGGGGCTACCAGGGCCCCTCGCCGGAACAGCGTGCCCACGCCACACTGCAAGACGCAACACGGAGGCCGCCGTACAATGTTGCGAAAAAGGCAGACAAAGTGCGGACGGCTGAGATAAGGTACGCGGACTTGCAAGTTTTCGGCCAAACTTTCTGTCGGGCCGTACTTTTTCCGTACTTTTTTCTACCAGTGCAGTGCAGCCACCAATATACCGATCGTTTGTTTCAGAGCAAAGGGCGGCGAGCCTCGTTGGAATAGGGCGAGGAGAGGCGAAGGGGGAGGGGAGGGGGAGGGGAGGGGGAGGGGAGGGGGAGGGGGGTTCGAATGGGAGTTTACCTCGGCCGTCATCGCGGCCCGCTTGATGGATGGCGCGTTGCGATTGGTTACCGCCCGCTTGTCATTCCCCAATAATGACGTCGCAATGACGCGCCCACCAATCGGAACAATGGAACAATCGCGCGGTCCTTTCAATTAAAACAAATTGATTCGCATCTCATTTGTGCGGGGCGCGGGGCGTGAGGGTGGTGCCGGTGGTGTTGGTGCTGCACAGTGAGCCAGACGACCAGCGCCGCCGGCGAAACGCTAAACGCGTTCTCAGCTCCAGAGTCACTGAATGCTGGACTTGATTCGGACGTGTGACCCCACCAATTGATTGCTCTCCGAACGAGGAATCCATTGGTGGGGTCACACGTTTCGATCTGTCCCACTGTTCTGGCCCACTGTGTGCTGGCGGCATCGTGCGTTGGTGACGAGGGGGAAACAACTGGCCAAAAGAATGTACACCAAAAATTAAATTTTAAAAAGTTTCGAAAAATTTGAAACATTTTATTGAAAAATTTGAAAAATTTTGAAGACACAAGAGAAATTTTAAAAAATGGAACTCTACACCCCCTCCCCAGTCTGAGTGGGGAGGCCTCCTGCTTTACTTCGGTGTTCGGGATGGGAACCGGTGCTATCAGGTAACTGGGGTTAATCCGATCCAGCGACTTCGATATCGTACGCCGGGGGACCCAGTAGGACCCGAGCCGCCGACACGGCCCAACATGGGCAGAGTAGAGTAAGGCAGAGACGATAGAGAGACAGAGAAAGAAAGAAAGAGAGAGTAGTTTTGGGAGCTTTTGTTTGCGCAGGCTGGTCGGTACCCAAATGGTACACCCGCTGTCCGGCGCTCCCAGACCCGAACATGCAGTCAGTGGGCCAGCTTCAAAGGACTTATCAACTCCATCCGACGAATCGGAATGGACCCACTCGCGACCAATCTCGAGTGGCTGACTCGATCGGGGATCGAACCAGTGCCGAGGCCAATCCGCCGAAGCGGACTGCTTTTTAGACACCCGGGTGTAATGGCCTGGATTGAGCCTAGACCACTACACCACCCTGACTTGCACGTCTGCCGAGTGTTGGACGACGGGTTTGAGTCGCAGTGGGAGGAAGCCACTCGAAAAATGAAAGGAACAACTGGGATTCGATCCCCGGACCTTGAGGTCGGGGTCGGACGCCTTAACGCCCTCCGCCACCACGGCTCATGTTTGAAGCCGATTGAAGCGGGCTCTTGACGTGACAATGAGCAGCGATCTAAGAAAAAAGTTGTGGAGTAATAAGATTAGAACCACCGATCCTCGTACCGGGAAACCGACGGGTCGACACCTCCAGCCACCACGGCAGGTGAAAGTCGTTGCTGAGGCTTTGAAACACACTGGGGAGGGCAGTGAAAAAAAATAAATGCTGGAAGTTGAACCTAGGACTTGAGGGTCCGCTTCGGCGATGTTGGCCCTGGATAAGCCAGTCGAAAAAAGGTGAGGAACGTGGGGATTTGATCGCCCGTCCCTACTCATGAGGCCCGATGCCTCATAGATCTCAGCCATCCGCAGTTGATGCGGGAGTACAGCTCACATCAGCTTTGTTGGCCATAGGTTAGATTCGAAGCCTCTACATACACATGGTTTCTCGGCTTACAAACCAGATGATGCGAGCCGTGGTCTACAGTCCCAGGGTCTTCGAAAAAAAAAAATTCTCAAATTTTGGCAATTTGACAAAAATTTGCAATTTTACAAAATTTAAAAAAAAAATTCTAAAAATTTCCAAAAGTTCAAAAAATTTCAAGAAATTTTCTAAAACGTACACAAAAATTTTAAGTTGTTTCCCCCTCGGTTGGTGATTACCGGGGAATCAGCGTCCGTCGGCAAACGCACACAGCCACAGCACCACACGCGTACAACAAAAACAAAACAATACAGAAAAATTACAGAATGAAGTTAGGAGGGGGAAAGTGAAGGGATTTCTGCAGGGGGTTCTTTGACCCGCCCTATTGTGAGGTTTATCGCCAAGCTGTCGCGTCCGGCGCTGTCCGCCCCCCGCCCCTGCCCCACCCCGCCCCGCCCCACCCCGCCCCGCCCCGCCCCGCCACGCCCGCCAGAGACGAGCTGCGCTGATACCAGCTGGGCGTTAAATGTCGTCTTTACGGGCTGAAGGACCTGACTGCAGCGTCGTCCTCCGCTGCGTCCGTGGCGCTACCATGAAGCAACGCAGCGAGGCGGGCTCATCAAACCCGCCACGCCACGCAGTGGGCCAGAAGACCGGCGGAGGTGGCCAAAATTCTAGACGCGTTTTAAGCGCCAGAGTCGTTAAGGGACTCGAACCGATCGAGTGACCCCTCGGACGGATTGCTCTCCAAAACGAGGAATCCATCGATGGGGTCCCAAGTTTGGTTCGAGTCCTGTTTAGCGACTCTTGGGCTAAAAACGCGACTCGAATTTTAGCCACCTGCGCCGGTTTTCTGGCCCACTGAGCGCCGCGCCACGCTTTACAGCCCCTGGTCTATGACCCTCAAAAAGGAGGGCCCCCGCTGCCCTCCTCGGCCCTATCAACCAGCCGGATTTCACCCATGGACCAACCCCTTCACACTACCGCCATCCAGCTCCTTGCCTTAGACAACCCTGCAACCCCCCTCCCCCACTCTGTTAACCCCATCGCCATGATCACCCCCCCCCTCTCCGCCCGGCTGTGACGGTATTACCCCGACTGCAGCCCTTTCGCAACCGGATGGTTCCTCCGGCAGGCTGGGCTCCGCGCAACGATAGGCTGTCTCTCTCGCACCCACGGGCGTGTGCCGGCAGGGTGCGAGAGAGACAGAGCGATGGTGCGACTGTTCGCTCGTCCGACCCGACGCCCGGAGTATGCTGGGTCATCTGGCCGCTGATTTAGCGCAAGCCCCCCTCTATCTCTCTATTCTTGTATCTCTCTTTCCCTGTATCTCTCTATCCCTGTATCTCTCTATCCCTGTATCTCTCTCTGCGCTGGTCTTCCGGCTCACTGTGCCTCGGGCCGACAAGGAAGAGCCGCCACCATACCGGAAGTGGCCCCGCCCCGCCCCGCCCCGCCCCGCCCCGCCTTTGCGCCGCGGCGAGGCCAGACGGCTGCATTTTTCACGAGGAATAGGAATGCCTTGGCCCTCGACCGCCATTTTCATTTCATCTCAGCTAGAGGCGGGGGAAGGGGGAGGGGGCATGCACGCCGCACTGCACGCCAAAGTGCTGCTCATCACGGCATACCGATGCCAGGTGCAGATTCTCTCCGCAAAACCAGAGAGCGGGCACTGGCGGGCCCCTGCAGTGTGCTGGATGGGCCGCACGGCAGACGGCCGTGAGAGGCGGGCTGGCCTCCGCACAGTGGGCCAGAAGACCATCATCATCATCATCATCATCATCATCATCATCATCATCATCATCATCATCATCATCATCATCATCATCATCATCATCATCATCATCATCATCATCATTATCGTCATCATCATCATCATCATCATCATCATCATCATCATCATTATTATCATTATCATCATCATCATCATCATCATCATCATCATCATCATCATCATCATCATCATCATCATCATCATCATCATCATCATCATCATCATCATCAGCGCTTTTGGGTCTCAACAGACCCTTAGCGTTCGAGTAAGCAACTACAACAAACATGGGACTAGAGATAGGAAAATTATGCTTTCAGAAACGCCCAATTATGCCCTAAATTCCTAGCCAATTATGCTCTATTTATGCGGTCAAAATGGTTCAATTATGCGCCTGTTATGCTTTGTTTTGGGCCAAATTATGCGTTTTTATGCTTTTTTTGGCCAAAAAAATGGGCAAATTGCAAAAAAAAAAAAAAAAGGTTATAAGTGGTTTTAACAATTCTCAAAAAAATATTTTGGTTGTATTTTCACGTAACACACGTCATACGCCCACAACCACAACAAACGCCTGGCTCAACGCCCCACGCCTCCTTTCCTCCCGAAGTAGTCCCGCGTAGCACTCCGACGCGGCGCTTACCGCGGAGTCGCACCAAATTCAAAACCAAGTCTCTTTCAGTGATTTTCATACCAAAACAACAACATTTAAAGAGGGTGTACGCCCGCTGTGACTGAAATTTGGCTCAATTATGCCCTAATTATGCGTTTTAGGCATTATGCTGCGTTTTTCGTAAATTATGCTTTATTATGCTTTGTATTTTCGGAATGGGGAGAGTAAGGGGTTACCAAAAATGTTGTTCCCGTTTCTGTAACAACCTTTTTAGGAAATTATGCTATTATGCGAAAGCATAATCTTCCTATCTCTACATGGGACTCAGACAGCAAACCTCAAATGCAGGCAGTGTCTTGTTTGCGGCGGCGCAGGCGGCCAAAACTCTTAACGGCTGACGAGATGAATGATCCGATGAGGGGTCGAAGGGGTAAATTAGAGAGGCGGGGAGGGGGCGGTAGAGAGACAGGCAGGGCAGGGCGCGCGAGCGTGGGCCGCACTCGATCGATGCGGGGGCTCCTCCGGGGCCCCTGGGTGCGGCGAGGAGGGCCTCGGGGGCGGCCTTGGTCGTGGGGCGGAGCCTAGCCGTGGTCACCAGATGACCAGCAGGTGGCGGTGCACAGTGGGCCAGAAGAGCGGCGCAGGCGGTCCAAACTCTAGACGCGTTTTGAGCTATTTTAGACCGACCTAAAAAAAAAAATACTATTGAATTTAAAAAAATGAATAAAAATATTCGCATTTCTGACTGACCTAACCTTTGCCTTTGCCTAACCTAAGCTTTGGTGAAAAAAAAAAAAAGGAACAACGGGTGTTGAACCCTAAAATTCCGGGTTCAGAGTGCCATGTCTGTACGCTCTGGGCCACCGGGATCACTGTCGTTGCGTCGACTACAAAGTCTTACATCTGATGTTCGAATCCGGCCACACGCACTCTGTTCGGATGCAGCCTTTCAAACGCACCGCTTCACCGGAGGCACGTTTATTCTAAACTTCGATATCAATCAAGGCCGGAATAGGCAGCCCTCCTTTCCGAAACAAAACTATAGAAGCAGGAGGGAGCGGCGGGGAGCAAGGCCCGGATGACATCGGAAGCGCGCTAAATGGGGCGAGCGCCGGCAGCCCCTCTCTGCCCGGTTGCGTCAGCAAATTCCCGGAAGATATCCTCAATCATAAGCAGCGTCCCAATCTCGTTCGCGGGCCGTTTGCGGTTGCGTTTTATTATTTTTTTCCCGATCCCTCTCTTAGTTCCGGGTCACCTGATTTCCTGCGTGATACGGCAGCACTCGGGTCAGCGGCGCACAGTGGGCCAGAGGACTGGCGCAGGCGGCCTAATCCTGTATAGCCGCGTTTGGAGCTCCAGAGTCGCTAAACCGGACCGAAAGTGTGACCCTACCAATGGATTCCTCGTTCGGAGAGGAGGAATCCATTGGTGGCGTCACACGTTCAGTTCGAGTGCCATTTAGCGACTCTGGAGCTCGTAACGCGTCTGGTATTTTGGCCGCCTCCATGTCTGGCTCACTGTGTGGCGGTGCGGCTCCGGGCAGCAGTGCAGCGGCGGCGGCGGGACGGTGGAGGTGGCGGAGCACAGGCAGTGACGACAGATTAAAAGACGCGCTGGGAGGAGGGGTGCTAGGCGTAAAGAATCGGCTGAAGCGGCGCTGCAGACGACGGCATGCGGGGGGCGCCGCACCGGAGGCGAATAGCGAGGCAAGGGAAGGCACGGCGAGGAAGGGAATGGCCCGTTTTAAAGACATCGCCCGCCGCGTGGCGAGGGGCCATAAAGGTTAGTATCGCGATCCGTGGCGGCGCGGGGCGGTTGGGGCACAGTGGTGGGCCAGAAGACTGGCACAGGCGGACAAAACTCTACACGCGTTCTGAACTCCAGACTCGATAAACAGGACTCGAACCAAACGTGTGATCCCCCTACCCGAGGGGGAAAGCACTCGCGTAATAGTCGGGTCACTCTGTCCGTAATAGCACGCGTAATAGTGTGCGTAATAGTGGCGTAATAGCCGAAATGTTTTAAAGTTGATCTATTTTAGGGGTTTTTTGGTCTGTTTTCGGCTAAATTCCTAAAATTTTGAGGCGTAATAGAGCGTTATAGACGTAATAGTCGGGTCACAGGTTTTAAGAGTGATTTCCCCCTCGCCCCTACCAATGGATTCCTCGTTCGCAGAGCAATCCATTCACTTGTGGGGTCACAGGTCCTGTTTATCGACCCTGGAGCCAAAACCGCTTCTATAATTTCGATCGCTTCCACCGGTCTTCTGGCCCACTGTGTGGGGCGGGGCGTTATCCGGGGGGAAGTCAAGTGACAGCACGCCTTATCAAAGGGACTGCGTGCTCGCACGATGAGAACGCGTCTCTAAAAGATCCATAGTCACCGCAGGGCGTGTAGGCGCCACGCCGCCATTAGAAAGCAAAAACGAAAAAGAAAGAAAAAAGAGAGAGAAAAATTAAGATTAGCCACTTTGGCGCGCTTGTACCGGGGAAATAGAGGGGGTCATGCCCATATAGTAATGTGCGTTTACGATATTGTTATTTTTATAAGAAAGGGAGACGTCACGGCTCCGGCGCTTTTACGGGTTTCGCCAATTTGGAGTTTGCGGTACGGATTCCACCGGTGGCAACAACTACTTGAAACAGAGTGGGTTGGGGTCGGGGTTGGGGTTGGCCAGCAATCGCGGGTGGACCACTAAGCTTCCCCGTTACGACCCTATTTCGGTCCTTTTCGCGACCAAGACCCGCACGGCAGGCTGCTGCTTCGACCAGACACCGGCCGCGGCCTCTCACAATGGCTTCATTTCGGAGCTCCCACGTCCGGAGAGGCAACCTGCGACGCAACTTGTTGCAACCGTGTGGCGGCGTCGGGTCCGCCTCCCACCTCCACCGGCCCGGCTATCGGCCGGGTGGGGTCACACGTTCGCTTCGAGCCCAGTTTAGCGACTCTGCAGCTCAAAGCGCTTCTGCAGTGTTGGCTCCTGCGCCGGTCTTATGGCCCACTGTGGGGTGAGCGGGCAGGGGGCGTCACCAGGAGGGGAAGAGGGGGCGGAGGGGGCGAAGAGGGGCGGAGGGGCGGAGGGCTTTTAGACACGTAGGTGGCGCGTAATAGGCATCGCCACTCCCACGTTCATCACACCATTACCCCTAAAAGGTTGCGAGTCCTCAAAGTAAAATGGCTTATTTCTGGCGGGAAGTGGACGCAGAGGGACGCAAAGCGACGCGCGATTTCAGCGAGCAACGCGCGGGACACGAGACGCGCACCCGTGAACCACAACCATGGTGAAGAGTGCACATTCTCAAACCGCCTATCTCTCTCTCTCTCTCTCTCTCTCTCTCTCTCTCTCTCTCTCTCTCTCTCTCTCTCTCTCTCTCTCTCTTTCCAGCACGGCCACGCGCCACGCCTTGCGGCGCGAGAAAACTTTCCTCATTGAAGCGTGACCTTGACAATCCGCCAACTAACTTTCCGATGTAGTTTGCCTGTGGCTATATGCAGAGTGGCCCGGACTCTGCGAATAGGCGCGCTCTGTTGGTAGGCACGCGGTAGCGGAGTTCGGGGTCCGCGTGCGGTTCCTCGCAGGACGGACGGAGGTTCCATAAAGCCGGGGCCAGCGATCCATCGCACCGTGGGCGCGGTCCAAATTTCGGGCGCGTTTTGAGCTCCAGAGTCGCCCAAAGGGAATCGAACCGCACATGTGACCCCACCAATAGACTCCTCGTTCGGAGAACAATCCATTGGTGGGGTCACACGTTCGATTCGAGTCCCATTTAGCGACTCTGGAGCTCAAAGCGCGTCTAGAGTTTCGGCCGCCTGCTCCGGTCTCCTGGCCCACTGTGCACCGCCACCTATTCCCGTCACCGTGCCGTGCGGGACCGGCGGCAACGCTGGAACCTCGTCAACATTGAGGCCGGTAATTGCAGGGACGGGTCCACTAGCCTCCGCGCGGCGCAGAACTGTGCGTAGGTTTTCGAAACAAATGGGGTAGCGTTGGCCGTGTCCCGGCAAATTGCTGGGAGAGGCCCACTGCGCCACGCGGACGGGGGTTCGCTATGGGCGGTGTATGAAACACGCACAAACACTCGCGCGCACGCACACACACACACACACACACACACACACACACACACACACACACACACACACACACAAACTAACAAGAGGACGGACATCTCGCAGCAACACGCACACACACCACCTCGACGCACCGCGTTACGACCCGACCCGTGGACGCGGTGGTACATTCGTGGACTCCGGCCAGGGGCAGGGGCGGCCAGGGGTGGCCAAGGAGTAGCCAGGGGCGGCCGGGGGGTTGTCGGAGGGGGGGGGGGAGGTCAGCACGAAGATGAAGCGACGACTTGGTGTCGCTGTGGGTCGAGGTCACGGCCGGACAACTCCTAGCTTCCGCCTCCCCACCCTCAACCCCATCCATTCCTGCCTTCAAGAGCCGCTGCATACTCCACCCCACTCACCCCTGTCTATTTACACTCCAGTGCCCCCCCCCCCCCTTCCCCGTCACCCCCACCCCGCACCCCGTGCTCCTCTCACCACGGCCGCGATAGACCCCCCGAGGACCCCGCTCGGCCCGGCGCGGCCCGGCGCGCCTCGGAAGGGGTAAATGTTATCACGGCATAGGCCAGACACGAGGCAGCGCCACCAGGCAGAACCACCTTTGAACTTCCCCTTCCACGCGCTCGCCTCTGCCAAGTCCCCCCCCCCCTCACGACCCCCCCCCCCCCCCCCCCGGCGGGGTGCACCGTCACCAGCATCCCCACTGAGCGCCCTGCCCCCTCCCCTCCCCGCACAGTGGGCCAGAGGACCAGCGCAGGCGGCCAAATCTCTAGACGCGTTTAGAGCTTCAGAGTCGCCCAACAGGACTCCAACCGAACGTGTGACCCCACCTATGGATTCCTCGTTCGGAGAGCAATCCATCGGTGGGGTCACACGTTCGGTTCGAGTCCCTTTCAGCGACTCTGGAGCTCAAAACGCGTCTTGAATTCTGGCCACCTGCGCTGGTCCTCTGGCCCACTGTGCCCCGGCTTCCAGCGCCAATTTCAAACCTGCGAGACGACACCGCGCCATTCGACCTTTCCCTTCCACGGCCCTGCTGCTGGTTTAAGAAGAAGGGCAAACAAGCTTGCAATCCCTTGCAATCCCTTGCAATCCTTTGCAATCCCTTGCAAGAAATCCCCTCGGAGCAGCAAGCCCGCCGGCGTATTCGCAGCGCTGCGTCTGTCTAGTCGTGCTTGTTGATGGCATGCAAGCCGAGGAGGAGGAAGGAGGGGGGGGGGGTCGTCGCCGTGGACGTGGGCGGCGCGCCCCGCCGTTGCACCAGGCAGCCAGTCAGGCAGCCAGGCAGTCTGGCAGCCAGGCGGTCAGGCAGCCAGCCAGGCAGCCAGCCCCTCTGGGTGCACATCCGTACAGTAGCGGCGCGCTGCGTGGGCGGGAACCCGGCCGCGTGGGACGGGCCTTACACAGAGAATGGCCGATTCACTGGCGAAGGGGAGGGGGAGGGGGGACGGAAGGGAGAGAGGCGAGTCAACTCTAACCTTTCCTTTCCTTTCCGCCTGCTGCTCTACGCTCCGCCCGAGCGCAGTAGCGTTGTGTGTGTGTGTGTGTGTGTGTGTGTGTGTGTGTGTGAGAGAGAAAGAGAGAGAGAGAGAGAGAGAGAGAGAGAGAGAGAGAGGGGGGGGGCGTCTCTGTGTGTGTGTGTGTGTGTGTGTGTGTTTGTCCAAATGTGTGCGGAGCAGCCCTGCTGCTGATAACACGATACGACCGTTCTCTCCTCGACAGCTTTCATTTCGCGGTTGACATGTATGTGTGGCGGCGGCCGCCTCGTGTCCGCTCCGTTTGAAATGTATCTCCCGCGAATCTGGGCGTGATCGGGTTGGACTTCGGTTCGGCTCTTCGGCCGCCGCGCACAGTGGGCCCCGCCGGCGGTCAAAACCCTAGACGCGTCTTGAGCTCCTGAGTCGTTCACTGGGACTCGAATCGAACGTGTGACCCCACCAATGGATTGCTCTCCGAACGAGGAGTCTATTGGTGGGGTCACATATTCGATTCGAGTCCCATTTAGCGACTCTTGAGCCCGAAACGCGTTTAGAATTTTGGCCGCCGGCGCTCGTCTTCTGGCCCACTGTGCCGCGCTGCGGGGAACTTCCAACGCGCGGGCCGAATACTCGAATACGGCGGTGCCGGGCGGAACGTGAACCCGTTTGCATTCATCGCCGGCGACTGGAGTCGTCTGGGCTGTGGGGTGGCGATGGTGGTCTTCTTACAACCAGCGAAATCGAGGGGGTAAACACTTGATTACTTGATTCAAGAAATCATTTTTCTGGGTGTAACGTTTTTCCTCGGTTCGTGCGGTTGCCTCCGGCTCCGGCGCAGGCATTGACCACAGGGCAGCTTGGTCGAGGGCTTTAGGCGCGCCGCCCCAAACGCTCGGGAGCGGCTTTTGAATCCCCCACATGTCTTTACAATTTTCAGCAGGCTGCCCCCGGAGGGAGTCGAACCCACGCCGTCGTCAAGCGCCACGCCCCGAGCCTGGGTGCAGTGGCTTAGCTCAGTCCCGACTGCCGGGGTTCGAATCAGGAGTTACGCGACAGCCTGATCGTATGTTTCTCCTTTTTGTTCAATTTGCGTCCCTCATTCACGCGTGTGTGTGTGTTGGCGAGTGTGTGGTCTCTCTCTCTCTCTCTCTCTCTCTCTCTCTCTCTCTCTCTCTCTCTCTCTCTCTCTCTCTCTCTCTCTCTCTCTCTCTCTCTCTTCCCCTCTCTCTCATGTGTGTGTGTGTGTGTGGACGCAAACTCGCCCTCCAGAGAGAGTTTTACTGGTCTTCGGTAATGAGGCGAGCGTTCTCCAGTGCCGCTCCAGCACGAGGCTCCAGCAGGGAGGCGCGGCCCCGGGCCCTGGAGCGGGTTCAGCTTGCCCGTTATCCGGGCGGGGCTTTCTTCCCTCCGTGCGGGCGGGCTGCTGGACCAGCCGTGGAGTGTAAGTACGCGGGCGGATATTCTCTCTCGCACTCACGGGGCGTCCCATTCAGGTGCGAGAGAGACAGAGCGACGACAACGCTTTCTCGTGTGCCGGCAGGTGGCCGCGCGGTACACCTGCAGCCCCCGGCCCTTGCGGTGTGTCCGATGGCGCACAGTGGGCCAGAAGACCGGTGGAGGCGGCCAAAATCCCGGACGGATTTCGGGCTCCAGAGTCGCTAAAAGGGACTCGAACCGAACGTGTGACCCCACCAACGGATAGCTCTTTGAACGAGGAATCCATTGGTGGGGTCACACGTTCGGTTCGAGTCTTAGCGACTCTGGGGCTCCCAACGCGTCTAGAGTTACGGCCGCCTGCGCCGGTCTTCCGGCCCACTGTGTGTGCGGCGGCAGCTGGTGCCGGCCCTACGGCCCTACGGCCCCATCCGGGGCCAGCACTCCTGGTTGAGCAGGCCGTTCCCGTGGCGCGCCCTCTTACTTTTTGCGGCCAGACGTAAACCTTCGGCAGCCAAGGTCAGTGCGTTCGCCTCGCGCCACCGTGCTTTGCCAGCTTTGCCCGGCAGCGCCGCCCCCACCGTAAGCCTCTTGGCTTCCATTCGGAGGGAGTCCGGGATGGACTCGACGAACATGTCCGCCAGCAGGCGACGGGTTGGTGGATTGTTCGGCCACAATTAAATCCAGAGCAGACGCGCGTGTGTTCGAATACCGGCGGGGTCCATTTTTTTTTCTTCTTTCTTTCTCCTGCGCCGCCGAGCGGCGGTAGGTCCATGTGACACGAATCAGGTCATTTGAAAAATGAGAAAAAGTAAGTGGCGACTTTCTTTTTCGAAGATATGCAACGCGGGACATACTCCACGCCTGTGGTTATTTGTCTCTCTGCGGGAGTCTCTCGCGCGCGGAGTGTCTGCGCGTTCTGCATCCCGGAACCTAATGACGGGTGTCCTCGGCCCTGAGTAACGGCCGCGCCGTGGCTCGGCGAGGCGGCCCTCTGCCCTTGTTGCGACTTGGCCACTTTGTCAGCCCGCTGAATCCACGCAAACTTGACGCGCGTGACGCGGCGCACAGTGGGCCAGAAGACCGCCGCAGGCGGCCAAAGCTCTAGACGCGTTCTGAGCTGCCGAGTCGGTAAATGGGACTCGAGCCGAACCTGTAACGTGCGACCTGACCAATGGCTTGCTCTCCGAAAGGAGGAATCCATTGGTGGGGTCACACGTTCAGTTTCGAGTCCCATTTAGCGACTCGGGAGCTCAAAACGCGTCTGGAGTTTTGGCCGCCAGCGCCGGTCTTCTGGCCCACTGTGCGACGCCCTACTTCAAGACGTGCAGCAGGCAGCAGGTCGGACAGCGCGCTGTCTCTCTCGTCGCGGAGCGTGCCGCACTGGTGCGAGAGAGACACGGCTGCGAGGCCCAGGCCCTGCTGAAAGCATGCTGAAAAGCAAGAGGCGGCTCAAAGGCTGGCTGGCGGCCGGCCGGGGCCCCGCTCTCCAGTGGCAGACGGTCAAACAATTTCAAAACTGTCGAGTCCAGCTCGCGACCCCTTTTGCCGCCTGTGCCTCTGCGACAGCGAGAGGCGCTAACTTCTTTCAGGCGGCAGCAAGGCGCGCGCACCCGCGGAGAGAGAGAGAGAAAGAGGAGAGAGAGAGAGAGAGAGAGAGAGAGAGAGAGAGAGAGAGAGAGAGAGAGAGAGAGAGAGAGAGAGAGAGAGAGAGAGAGAGAGAGAGAGAGAGAGAGAGAGAGAGAGAGAGAGAGAGAGAGAGAGAGAGAGAGAGAGAGAGAGAGAGAGAGAGAGAGCGCCCGCGGAACGGTGGGTAGGCAACGCGGGCACCAGGCGGCGCGACGGGTTGCCTACCCTCGCTTCCGCAGGCGCTCGAGTGCCCTGCATGCAAGGCACTGTATAACTTCGACCCCCCCCCCCCAAAAAAAAAAAAAACAAAAAAAAAAACAAAAAAAAAACACCACCAATAAAGACAAAAACCCAAACACAAATGGGCACGATGAGGTCTCGCCGACAAACAGACGAGAGTAGCTTTTCGTCGCTTTTCCGCGGTTTTTCGGTTTGCCCTTCTTTTGTAGCACCCTGTTTCTCGGTGAAACTGTTTTATTTCTTTGTTTTTTTTTAGCCTTTTTCTTTGTGGTTCCGTTTTGTTTTGTGCCTTTCCCCGTCACGAACTCTCGCCGTTTGATTTATAGTGTGAGAGACTGGCCACATTTTACGTAACTCCCGTTCGTGGCCGAGAGTGAGGCGGTGGTCCTCGTAATGTGGCAGGCCCCGACCGAAACGCGCCGGCCAATTGGAGAAACAACATAGGCCCTAAAAAAAAAAACAACAACAACAAAAACAAAACTAAAATGTCATTTCAAAACAATGCTGTCCTCGTTCTGCTTTACGAGGGCGAGGCACGCTCGCCTTTTTGATTCGGCGCGTAAATTTTTCGGGCGTGTTATGTCTGGCAGGCAGCGACTGAGGGCGTACCAGGGCGTACTGGAGGACGCGAACACCACTGTCTTCATTAAGCTGGCTGCCAGCGCCACGCCCCACCCCACCCCACCCTATCCCGCCCCGCCCCGCCCTCCGCGCCACCCCGCCGCGCCACCCCGCCGCGCCACCCCGCCGCGCCACCCCACCGCGCCACGCCCCGCTACGCGAAAGCGCACACAAAAGCATCGACAGGGCTGTTCGCACTGTCGTACCCACTCCACTCAGACAGCCCCTTAAAAAGGCTGACAGCGAGAAAGAACGGATGGCTAGAGTGACGGACACTCTGGGAAATGGGTCGGACAGAGAGATGAGGAGAACCGGTGGTCTCCCTTCATAATAATCGATGCCTCTCTCTCTCTCTCTCTCTCTCTCTCTCTCTCTCTCTCTCTCTCTCTCTCTCTCTCTCTCTCTCTCTCTCTCTCTCTCTCTCTCTCTCTCTCTCTCTCTCTCTCTCTCTCTCTCTCTCTTTCTCTCTCTCACCGTCACATCCACCCCATCCCCCGGCTGCAGCCCGCATCCCTCTTCTTGGCCTTTTCTCTTTTCTTTCGCTGCCTCTTTTTTTCGGCGCACGACGTGGAAATAGGTCAAGGTTGTCGGGGCGGGCGATTCGGTCCAGCCAGCCTGAGGCCCACTGTGCGTCCCACCGGGCCCCTGCCTTGGAGCGGTGCCGCGGCGGCCCACCCGATTGCATCACGCCGCCACCATAGCGCCCTAAAAATTCAAAGGAATATCATGAATTCCAATAGGAA
Organism: Stenchaetothrips biformis; assembly: GCA_030522485.1. Taxonomy (NCBI): domain Eukaryota; kingdom Metazoa; phylum Arthropoda; class Insecta; order Thysanoptera; family Thripidae; genus Stenchaetothrips; species Stenchaetothrips biformis. The sequence goes on from CM060099.1 coordinate 14,395,976, forward strand.
TTCTTTATCTGTCTAATAGTGGGGGCTACGGGGGACAGTGGGCCAGAAGACCGACGCAGGCGGCCGAAATTCTAGACGCGTTTCGAGCTCCAGAGTCGCTGAATCAAACCCGAACCGAACGTGTGACCCTACCAACGGATCGCTCTGTTTCTTTCGAAGTGGAGTTGATTTTTTCGATGAGAGATGTTAGCCAGATACCGTCAATTTGCCACGAAATTCTCATCATTTGAAAGAAGTAATGAAATTATTATCCACTGATTCGCCATAAGTGACAGCAATTTCTTTTACGGTGTGGCGGCGCGCCTTCCGCCGGGAGGGATCATGTAAATGGCGTAGCAGCGGAGTTGTACAGCGAGAAGCGCGGCCGGCTGCTGGTTTTACTTTCAAATTACGCAATGTCTGCTCAAGGTTTCAGAAAAATAAATTACGACCTTTTTATTTATTCGCAGGACCGAAATGGACGCTTATTCCGGTCCGGAAATCGGCCGCCGGAATTCGAGGAGGGCGGCACACTTTAAGGAGCGCCACAAGGGAGGCGTGCAATAGCCTGGACCCTCGACAGAACGACGACGGCCGCACTGTGGGCCGCACTGTGGGCCGCACAGTGGGCCGCAACGCGCCGCCAAGACGGCCAAAGTTAGGCGGCTGCTGTAAAGAGTGCAAAGTTTTGATTCGGTTAGCACGCCGGCGCTGCGCCCAACGCGCGCCCACCGCGCGCCACGCCCCTGCGCCTCGGCCGCTACGTGTCCTCGCAGTCGCGGGCCCTGGAGGGGGGAGGCGCCGTACTGTCTACCGGTATTGTGTGTCGCCAAAGTTTCGTCCGCGGCGCTGCGTCCGTCAGCTCGCCTCCCCGGCCGCACAGTGGGCCAGGAGACTACCGGTGGAGGCGGTCAAAATACCGGACGGGTTTTGAGCAGCTCCAGAGTCGCTGAATGGGACTCGAACCGAACGTGTGACCCCACCAACGGATTGCTCCTCGAACGAGGAACCCATTGGTAGGGTCACGCTTCCGCCGATTCGAGTCCTGTTTAGCGACTCTGGTGCTCGAAACACGTCTGCAGTTTTGCCCGCCTTCTGGCTGGCCCACTGTGCCCCGGCCTCCTTCTCGACGGCCAGCTCGGCCAGCCCCAAGCGCAACAGAATGGGAAGCTGGCGCGGCCTTGCGGGCCAGCAGCACCGGCGTCGTGTTCCAAAGGCGGACTTCGGCCAACTTCGGCCTCCTCTTCGGGCCGCCTCCTCACCTCGGCGCCGAAGCTCCGATTCCGGTTTCGTTCGGAGCGCAGAGTTTTGAAGAGCGCGCGTCCGTTTTGAACCAAGTTGCCCCGGCGGATTTCCTGTTCCGGCAGCGCAGGCAGGCCAAAACCAAGAAACTAGAAACTTACGGGCAAACAATAGCGTGGCACAGTGGGTCAGAAGACAGGGGCGTCCCCTGTCGGTGCGAGAGAGACAGAGCGGCCAGTTCGGAATCAGAGACCCTTGGAACGCAGCCGCGGCCCAATCCCCAATGAGGGCCAGCCGTGTCGACTCCAATCAGCAGCTCCATCCGTCTGTACGCCACCTTCCCCCCCCCCTCCGCCTCCCCCCCCTCCCCTAGCGCCCACGCCCACCGCTCCCCGAGCAAACTTTTCGAATAAATACCTCTTGCCGCGGAGAGGCGAGAGCAGCGCGCTAACTCCCGAAATTCATCCGGTACATTTAACCTGCGAGGGCCGGGAGAGCAAGAAGGAGGAGGGAGAGAGAGAGAGAGAGAGAGAGAGAGAGAGAGAGAGAGAGAGAGAGAGAGAGAGAGAGAGAGAGAGAGGAGAGAGAGAGAGAGAGAGAGAGAGAGAGAGAGAGAGAGAGAGAGAGAGAGAGGCGTTGTTCAGGAACAAGCCCTTTCAACAGCGGCTAGCCTAGCCTCGCGCCAGGCCGGCGGCTCAGTCTTTGGTAAGATGACAGCGAGTCCTTGTGCTGGCTCGCGCAGGGCACAAGCACAACTTTGAATCATTTTCCTGCAGAGGGGCAAAGTTGGCGCCAGTGTGGCCAGCACAGTGGGCAGCACAAAAGTGGCGTCGTAGGCAACTAAGGGTGCACAGTACGTCGGCCGAAATCTCGGACACGTTTTGAGCTCCAGAGTCGCTGAATAGGACTCGTATAGAAGGTGCACAGGGAGAAGGAGCAGCCGTCCTTCTCCCTCACGCAGCCTCTGCCAAGGCTTTGCGAAGGCTCGGTGAAGGCTGCGTGCACTCGGCCTAGGCCCCTTTCACTTTTTAATACACACGCACACACAAACATTTCACCGCCGAATTAATTTATTAAATTAATTATTTTAATTTAATGCACCTTTCACTTTATCGGCGAGGGGCCTAACGTTGAGTAACGTCCGCGGTTTCACACCTTTCACTTCGGTGCAACGCACTACAGCACCCCCACCTCCACCCCACCCCTCCCTCACCCGTCAAGAGGGGTGGCAAAACCTGCCACGAGGGGTGGCAAAACGTGCCATGGCAGAATCTGCCAGCTTCAGTGCTTCAGTGGCCCCGTACCGGCCTTTTCATACACGCAGAGTGCATAGTTTGTCGTGCAGCGACTTCACTCTGCATCTGTAAAATTGCCTCCATCTTTTTCGTTTAGCTCCCTCTGCCCCCGGAAGTGCAGATCTGGAAGCAAGCCTCGCCGCGCCGGAAACATGCGATGGACCCATGATGAGACGCCGGAGCCGCTGGACTGCTGCCAGGACATTCGAGCCTGTGTCGAGAGACCGCCTGCAGACTGAGTCCGAAGAGTCCTCTCCGTCTCTGTCGCACAGTGGGCCAGAAGACCGGCGCAGGCGGCCCGAAACTCTGCACGCGTTGCCGTGGAGTCTCCAGACAGGACTCGCATCGAACGTGTGACCCCACCAGTGGAATCCTTCTCTAGAGAGCAATCCATTGGTTGGGTCACACGTTCCAATTTAGGCACTCTGAAGCTCAAAGCATGTCCGGGGTTCAGACCGCTTCCACCGGTCCTCTGGCTCACTGTGTGCCGCGCTCGTAGGGGTGAGAGAGAGAGAGAGAGAGAGAGAGAGAGAGAGAGAGAGAGAGAGAGAGAGAGAGAGAGAGAGAGAGAGAGAGAGAGAGAGAGAGAGAGAGAGAGAGAGAGAGAGACGGGGCGCCGGAACGCGGGGGTTTGGAAACCCGCTCCGCAACGAACATCAGTGGTGCCAGTTGGGTGCAGCAAAAGCCCTCTGGGAAAAGGTCAAGAGGCGCCCCATTGGCTTGCAAAGCAGCCGCTATCTCTGTCACTTTGGCGGCGCCAGGGCAGCGTGTTGTCTCTCTCGCACTCGCTGACCACAGACAGAGGGTTTTTTTAAATTTCGAAGCGCCACCTGGTAGTCGTTCCAGCGAGGGGCTTTGGCCGGATTCTTCAGAACTTTCGGAGCAGTCTTCCTATGCCGCAATGTTGGTCCAAAGGAACATGTGTAAATTTGTGGAAATCTCCTGGCGACGTGTCTGCATACGGTGGCAGCGGAGCCAGGGAGAGCAGTGTGAAAGTCAGTTTCGTTTTGGAGGCCAGGCGGGGCTCCATCCCCCTCCACGTTCGGCCACGCCCCACCGCACAGCACCGCGCAGGGAGCCAACTTGGAGTTGGAAGGTCAGGGTTCATACCCCGACTGCGGCAAGCGGTCTAGTCCCGGGCACGTCCGGGCCCCGCCCCCGCACCCCTCCTCCCCCTCCCCCGCCCCCGCACCCCTTCTCCACCCCCGCACCCACTTCCTCCGGCCCTATCTCTCTATCCCCGGCATCCTTCATCCCGCCCTCCAACCGATACCGCCTCTCCCCACCGCACAGTGGGCCGGAAGACCGGCGGAGAGGTCAAAAAACCCCAACGGGTTCTGTTCTGAGCTCCAGCGTCGCTGAATGGGACTCGAACCGACCGTGTGACCCCACCAATGCATTGCTCTTCGAACGAGGAATCCATTGGTGGGGTCAAACGTTCGGTTCGAGGCCTGTTTAGCGACTCTGCGGCTCAAAACGCGTCTAGTGTTTGGGCCGCCTGCGCCGGTCCTTTGGCCCACTGTGTTCCGCCCCTCCACGCCGGCAGTACTCGTCCCAAGCCGCCGCCCGAGTATGGCATTTGTTTTTGTCGATTTCGTTCGATATTCCAGTCGGGAAACCGTGCGGCCTGTTCAGTGCTTTTCTTCTCTTTTTTTTTTTGGTTACTTTTCTTTGCTTACACTGAATATTCCTGGGCGGGTCACGCGCTCGTGGGCTTTGAAACTCGGTCCAGCGGCCGGACAATCAAACGGGCCGAGCCGGTAGCAATTCCAGTTCCAGAGGGCTGCCAGCGAGCCAGGCCGGCCGGGCCGGCTGCCAGCTCGGGCGGTGCGCCACCTGGCGGACTCGGACACGGTGCGACCCTGCGACTGACTCGTCGTGTCACTGCCTCAGACACTGAGACGTCCTCGGCAAACTTGACGACAAGGTAAGGCTGTCGTCTCAACAGGGAAAGCCTGCTCTGCGTCATGTCCGCGTGTCCGTGTCACTCCACTCTGCCGGCCAGAGCGGCCTCCACACACAGTGGGCCAGAAGACCGGTCAAAACTCTTGACGCGTTCCGAGCTCCAGAGTCGCTAAACAGGACTCGAACCGAACGTGTGACCCCGCCAGTAGATTCCTCGTTCGGAGAGCAATCCATTGGTGGGGTCACACGTTCGGTTCGAGTCCCATTTAGCGAATGTGGAGCTCAAAACGCGTCGTCCGGGATTTTGGACCCCTCCGCCGGTCTTCTGGCCCACTGTGCTACATCGAGGCCAGCCTCTCAGCCCCTCCCTGTGACAGCCGCTCGGCCCCGCCGGGGCCTGCAGGCCGTGATGTGCGGCCACACCCCACCCACCCCGCCGCGGTCCCGCTGTGTTTGTTGCAACGCCCACAGTGGGCACCCCACGCCCCCTCCTCGACCTGGAATCAGCGCACGTGCCGCCAGGCCGCGGCAATATATCGGGCCTCGCAAGCCGCGATTGAAATTTGATCCGCGAGTAACGAGCTTGGGGCCGCGAGCAGTGGTATGCCAGCGGCTGTGCGAACAGTCGGCGCGCGAACGCAGGCGAAGCCAGCTTGACCTACGCGACCCCAAACCACCTCCCCTCGCAAAAAAAAAATTGTTTATTTTGTACCCATTGAGTGAATACAGTAGCTTTAGTGAAAAAAAAAAAGAAACGGCGGGTGATGAACCCTAAAACTCCGGATTCAGAATCCATTGTCAGTACGCTCTCGGCCAGAGCAAGGCCTTGGAAGGATCTGTTGGGTGTCTACTAGAGACTCTAGTGTCTACTGTACCAGGCCTGTTTTACTGGTACGAGGCCCTTTCGGTTTCTACGAGGGGCCTCACCGAAACCTAAAAGGCCCAGTAGAAGGTACTGAAAAATATTTCTGCTCGGCGTTGGGTAAATTGACAGCGGTAGTTGACTTTTTCTCCCTTTTTTTTTTTTTTTTTTTTTTTCATTTAGCCGGTAAATCAGTGCGAACATGCTGCGCCCCCACCCTAAGAGGGAGGTAGGAACGAGCTAACGACAAAAAGAGAGCGGGGAGGGAAAGGAAAGGGAGTGAGCCGAACGGGAAAATGAAATAGAAGGGCGCCGCGGCACGGCCGGCCGGCCACGCTGAGTGCGATAGAAGTGCCCCGCGCATGTTCGTGTCCGCTGGGAAGCCTTCTGGAAAGCCACGCAACGCCGCTCCACAGTGGGACAGAAGACGGGCGCAGGCGGCCAAAACTCTACGCGTCGTTTGAGCTCCAGAGTCGCTGAGCAGCGGACTCGAATCGAACGTGTTACCCCACTTTCAGGTCAAGTCCTATTTAGCGACCATGGAGCTCAAAACGCGTCTAGAGTTTTGGCCGCGTGCGCCGGTCTGAGGTGATGAAACCACCCCCGTGATCATTCCACCGGGGGGTGTATTCATCACGTGATAGAACCACTCCCCCAGGTCGACTTCATAGGGGAGTGGTTTCATCACGTGATGATTCCACTCCCCGCCTGTCCGATGGGGAGTGGAACCATCACGTGATAAAACCACTCCCCTACGAATGAAGGGAGTGTAATCATCACGTGATGAATGCACCCCCTTGAGATGGGGAGTGACTTCATCCCGTGATAAAACCACTCCCCATAAAACGGGATTCTTACGAATTTTGACAGCACTAGTTGCGGCTTGACTGCGAATAGTGCCCTAGGAAACTGCGAATACAAGCCTACGTCTTGCGCATAGAGTCATCCGGGGGGGTCCTTTCATCACGGGATGAAACCACTCCCCGACATAGTCACACGGCTAGGGGGGTCCTTTCATCACGGGATAAAACCACTCCCCGACATAGTCGCACGGCTAGGGGGGGTCCTTTCATCACGGGATGAAACCACTCCCCGACATAGTCACACGGCTAGGGGGGTCCTTTCATCACGGGATAAAACCACTCCCCGACATAGTCACACGGCTAGGGGGGTCCTTTCATCACGGGATGAAACCACTCCCCGACATAGTGACACGGCTAGGGGGGTCCTTTCATCACGGGATGAAACCACTCCCCGACATAGTGACACGGCTAGGGGGGTCCTTTCATCACGGGATGAAACCACTCCCCGACAGTCGAACGCGGCTTGGGGGTGCATGTATCGAAATATTTAGTTGAATTTACAGGATTACTTGTGTGGGAAGGTACGACAGGTAAATAATGTCCAAGCAATGTTGGTTTTTTGGGCTACTCGTTTTTATTATAAGTGTAAAAAAATCACTGAAAAAAGTGCATAAGTGTACAGGACAGGCATGAACTTAACACACATACACACAACGAGCATGAAGTAACGCACAAAGTCCAGAATAAAAATTATTTTTTTACTAAAAGATAGGGTTAGAAGATAAATGCTTTCATAACCTTTTAGGCCAAAGTGCGGAATCACGAACATGCAAACATAGGAGTAAAAAAAAACGGAACAGGCGTAAAGTTGGGAGACATCTAAACGCCGTAGAAAATGGGATCTTTTTTTTACAGGAAACATGGTAAGAAGAAATTTATCCCTTACACTAGTATGATATAGGACTTATTGTTACACCAAAGTTCAAAGAATACACATAATGTAGAAGAAAGGAAAATTTTCAGAAAACGACAGGGTTAGAAGAAAATAACTTATGATGCCCATTCACTCTCGTAGTTAGATTGTGTAAATTACTTGATGAGATCTCACCATGGTTTTCTGGGAAACTTCTTGCCTGTGTTCCGTGAGGTCATCATAAAGGGTCCAATTAGATCCTATTAGGACATATGCGCGATAGTGTCCCATTGCTGATTTTGACTGAGTTCGACCACCGACAAACTCAATTACTCCTCGGAGGTGGAAGGTCGTCTCGTCCATGACAATGGCTTTCGGCACACTGCCCAGTTCTATGTTACTCTCTGCACGAAAGCGTTGGTTTTTTTCAATGAGTTCAAAGAACAAGTGGCGCTTTTTCACCTCTCGAAGAATCATTGTGGATCCATTGCACCTTAAAAACAAACAAATAACAACACAAAAGAGTCTGAAGAGAGACTGTTAAGAAACCGTACCAGGTAAATATAAATGATACAAACCTCAACTTTTTGTCATAAAAGACAACTTCATCACCTATGCGATCAACCACCAAATGGCATGTTGCCTCCTGTACTTTCGATGCCCACCGTTTTAACACATCTTCAAGTTCACCAAGATTTTCATTTGCTACTTGGAAGCTCAGGATATTCTGTGGAATTTTGCGTAAGGGCTCCGGGCATGACCTGCCGGGACATATCCTTTCTTCCACCGCACTCGGACTTTTTGAAAATACTCTACCCAACCCACTTACATTTATATTGCAGTTCAACTGAAAGCAAAATAAGAATCATATATTTCTCACTTCAGGACACTGTTCAGTGAAACTAGCATGTCCTAGAAACATTTGACACAGAAAGTTCATTTTGTGGTCAAAATTCATCCACTTTTAGATGAATTTATTCCCAAAGTTGGGGGCTCCAACTCCCATTAGTTTCTGAGTTATGGAGGTTTACGAGGAAAAAGTGCCCAAACCTCAGATTTTTGGCAATTGAACCTTCAAACACATTTTAAAAAGATAGCGTTGGCACATTTGAAAATATCAGTCCAGAAGAGGCCGTTGAAGCTATTTTATTGGGCCAATTTTTTATATTTCTTCAAATTTCAGAGATTTTGCACTATTTTGGTGATGTTTTTGGTTTGTCAGGAAAACTAAGGAAGATATTTAAAAACGGCCAACGCTATCTTTTTCCTATGCAAAAATAGATATAAATGTCAGAATTTGAATGCTGGGTAGCTTTTCTTTTGTCGTGAGAAGAATTTGAGAGAAACGACTAAAAGTTGGCGTAAACATACATAACTAAGAAACCAAATTCAGGAAGGGATCAACTTTTGGTGTATGAGTTTATGCAATAGAAAGGAACTTTGAACCAAAAAATGAGACATCTGACACAAGTATTTAAAAAATGTTAAAAGGTCACTTTTCACTGAACAACATCCTTAATAGAACTATTAGTAAAAAAAAAAAAAAATTTCTGGGCTTGTTTATCACTCCTACAGACACTTTTTTTAGTTTACCTTGACTGTTTTTTGCCTTCCTTGTCTTGAAGGCCCAAAGTGGTTGGCAAGAACTTTGGCTCTCTCTAAATATGAATGGCTTGATGGCCCTTCTTTGGCAACAGTTTGGATGAATTCATCAATATCCTCATTATTACTTTCAAAGGATTCTCTGTACTGGCCACTTAATTTGTACGCATTTGCTAAAATGTGTACAACGGCATCAATTGCACACGTATTGCTTAAGTGAAGTATGCGACCATCTGGTAACGCAACAGGCTCACAGTTGTTCCCATTGAGCAATGTTTCGATTGGTTGTATGATAACGTCATCCAAATTCCCATCATCTTTTGGTGGCTTTCTATCTTTTACATCATGGTTGTCTTCATTTTCTTTTGGTGGTTTTCTATCTTTTTCATCAGGGTTGCCTTTGTCATTTCTTGGTGGTTTCCTATCTTTTCCATCAGGGTTTTCTTCATTTTCTTTTGGTGGTTTTCTATCTTTTCCATCAGGGTTGTCTTCATTCCTGTTAGGTGGTTTTCTATCTTTTCCATCAGGGTTGTCTTCATTCTTGTTAGGTGGTTTTCTATCTTTTCCATCAGGGTTGTCTTCATTGTCTGAGCCTTGAAGGCTTTCTGACTCATAGAACAACTTCAAATTTTGTGCTGAGACGCCCTGCTTCAAGATGCGTCCAGACTTTTTGTTCTTGAGAAAATGCGAACCATCCTTTATGCTGGTGACGATGAAGGGGCCTGTCCATGGGACCTGCTGCCAGTCCCCTTTGCGCTCGTCACGGCGCAAGTTCTTTTTTAGAACAAGGTCGTTGACCTTAAATAGAGTTCCACCTTGGTGCCGTCTATCATAGGTAACTTTCATAGTTCTCTGAGATAGTTTGATCTGTTCTTTAGCTTTTGAGAGAACTTGCTTCTTTAACTCTTCATAGTTGTGAACAAAGGTCTTCAGTTCATTCACGTAATCGTCTTCTTCTTTGGTTGATGAACCATTTAGAAAGTCTTCCAAACAAACATCAGTCGGGTGATCGTTGACATCGGACTCTTTATTTTCTTCTGCCGACTCACTAAGATGCTCCAAGTCCTCTTCGTCCTCTTCCATTTCAAGAGCAAAATCTATGGGAATTACTGGCTCACGCCCAAACATAATATAGTACGGGGACATGTTTGTAGACCTTTGTTTTTGAACACGGTGTGCGAACATTACTCCGTTGAGAGCATCCGGCCACCGGTCAATGTTGTCCTTATCTCCAAGGGTTTTGAGCAGCCCAGCTTTAATTGTTTTGTTCTGCCTTTCTACAAGCCCGTTGGCTTGGGGATGGTAGGGCGATGTTACTCTTTGTTTGACACCAGTTAGAAGTGAAAGCTCCGCACTAACTTGATTTACAAATTCTCTTCCCTGATCATTGATAACAATCTCCGGGACGCCAAAAAGACAAATCCATTCAAACAAAAATAGTGCTGTATCCTTAGCTCCATTTTTCATGAGAGCCTTCCCATGGCAATATTTGCTTAAGTAGTCAATAGCAATTATGACATACTTATATTCATTGACTACGGGCATTTGGATTATATCAACTCCTATTTGTTTAAGTATTTTGCTTGGAGAAGGAACGGGGCGCAAAGGGTCCTTGGCTTTTAAGCCAGCTAAGTCAACCTGCAAATAAACACAATAAAATATAAAAAAAACATATCTTTTATAAAATCCTGAAATGCCCTTGGAATTACACTTTTACTAACCAAACACCTACTTTTATTTTAAAATTAGCAATAAAAATACAAAGACATTGCAAAATTACGATCACTAACCTTCTGGCAAGTTTCGCAAGTTTTAATATAAGCTTTAACATCTTCAGTCAAGTTGGGCCACCACCCGCGTCTTGATACTAAGTCAATTGTGCTATTTATGCCACGATGAGCTGCCAAAGACACAGCCTGCACACTACTGTCTGAGCCTTCGTGTGCGAGTTTTATCACTTCAATCTGCTTTTTTCGGCTCATTAAGACATTTGCCCAGTCTGGAAAGGAGCCTTTGCTCCTACCATGGTCAGTCTTTTTTCCACTATGGGTTTTGTGTTGGAGCCTGCCTTTCTCAATTCTAAACGACTTTTGTGCTTCGGCCCTCAGATTTCTCTTTTGACCTTTAGTTAACCCCTCCCGGTAACCATTTCCTTCCAGATATCTTTTAATATCTTCAAGAGTCCAAGCACTCTTTTTGCTAGTAGACTTGACTGTTAAACAAAATTACAGTAATGACAGAAAATTTTCTGGTTAAAGCTGCATAATGCCACTGATTAGTTTGATTGTAAACAAACCTCTGTTATTCAGTTCAGAATCACCTTTCAAGTCAAGATCTCCACTATTTTTGTCTGGATCTGAATCTGAACCATATTCCCCAGAGATTTCATTCTCTTTATGACAATCTTGAACTGAAATCTCTTCTCCTAGAAAAAATAGTTGTGGTCAACACATTAAAAAGAGAACTGAGAATAAGTCAAAGTTTAACAGAACAGCTGTGGAACAAACCAAAAGCATTGTCCTGAAGAACTTCTAATAAATTCTTAACTTCAGGATTTGCTGCAGTCACCTCAGGACTCTCTTTAATTGCATGATGTGAATCTGGAAAAAGTAAAACGATGAGAAACGTTAACAAAAAAAAGATACACTCGCAATAAGACAGTTTTTTCTTAATTTTACCGTCATTGCCGCTAGTAGATTTGTCATCCTCAGACAGCTCATCACTAACAGCATTGGTTTCACATGCATCAAATTTACGGGGCACTGTTAAAATAAAATTTTTATGTTACTGCGAATATCAATGCAACGGTCATATGCAATAGGCTATTCCGATGGATCTGAACTGGAACCCCGTCGGGTGGTTTCCGGTCGGGCGAGGTAGGGAAGTATGAGAAACCGCGTCGGCGGTTGACGGGTACGCCGCCATGTTGGATTCGAATTAGGTGTTTTCTGTCTCTGAACTGGAACAGTTTCAGTTTTAATTATTCTCATTTGAGAGAACATTATGTGAGTGGCGAGTATTGATCTAATTCGACTAAAATCGAAGCCAACATGGCGGCGCGCCCGTCAACCGCCAACGCGGTTTCTCATACTTCCCAACCTCGCCCGACCGGAAACCACCCGCCGGGGTTCCGGTTCAGATCCATCGGAATAGCCTATTAACAGCTGTTTACCTGGTTCTGGTGCTTCGTGATGGTTAAATGGATGTCCAAGTCTGAAAGGATGGAACTGATGGTTGGTAGGTGGAATCTGGTGTGCTAAATATGGGGTTGGTTGGTATGCAGCAGGATAAGGATATGCGTAATTTGGGACAGGATAAAACCCTGGTTGTGGAAGATATGAAAACCTGGGAGGGGCGATTGGATAGTGCTGTCCTGGAGGTGGAATCGAGAAGTGGTGTTGTGTAAGTGGAAGCGGGAAGTAGGGTCCTGCAGGTGGAGTCGAAATTTCGTACCCTGGATGTGGTAAACGAAAATGCTGATTTTGAAGTGCTTGGAAAGGTGGAATGATGGGATGCGTTGGAAACTGGTTAGCAGGTACACCATTGTTCAATTGGTTTTCATCATCAGCAGGTTGTGCTATTTTGTTTTCAGTTGGATAACCACCTGTGTGTGGAAGCGTAAAGAAGTGTCCTGCAGGCGGAGTCGGAATTTCGTACCCTGGGTGTGGTAAACGAAAATGCTGATTATGAGGTGCTTGGAAAGGAGGAATGGTGGGATGGGTTGGAAACTGGTAAGCAGGTACACTGTGGTTCAATTGGTTTTTCTTATCGGCAGGTTTTGCTATTTTATTTTCAGTTGGATAACCACTAGGCCTGAAACCTTCGACAAAAAAAATAAAAAATAAAATTATACAAATGCATACATAAATTTTGTCAGATTTTAGGCCTCTTCCTTACCTTCTGATTTATATGAAGTCACGTTTTTGTCTGCAACCGGATTTGAAGCATTGTTCCGTTTGAGCAAGCAGCTTTTGTTAGCATCATTAGATGAAGGACAGACATCGTCAGAGGAAGGGCTGGTGTCAATGTCCACGTGGTCCACACTGTCTTTGGTGGCTGTGATTCTTAACATATTTATTTTATCTATTTTTGACAGATACTCCTCTTTGGTTGCGGTAGGATTTAATTTCAGCCAATCAAGCATTAGCCTAAATTCTTCTTTTGTTTCATCGCAAGCTTCAATTTTATTTCCGTTTACCTAGAAGTAAAGTAAAAAGTTAACAAATGTAAAACTAAGAAAAAAGATCACAGGAAAACATTTATGAAAATGTAATTATACCTCAGTTGGTGTCAACAGATCCCTGCACTTTTCCTCTAATGTGTTTTTGGCTTTTAATCTTTCCAATTCATCTTTTTCTGAAGCATTTCGCAATGCTGCACTTGAGCACAGTTTTTCAAGTTCTGCGTCATTCAGACAACCATTAAGAGTTACTGTTACATGATTTTTGGCTTCATCAAGAAGGTAAAAGTGTCCATTTGTGTCCATTTCAAAGCCTGTCACCTTACTTAATAGTTCTTTACCTGCTTCCAAAATTGTGAATTTGTTCCCATTATCTTGCGAAACCTATGAAAGTCACAGAAGAAACCGTTTTGCTAAGTATAAGCACTCCCTTCCCGAGAAAAATTGAACGCCAAAACACAGTTAACGAGACGGTAGGCAAAAACTGACCTTTAAGTAGTTTAAATTTGCCATCTCATTATTTTGGTACGGTAACCTTTTTCCAGGCGCGATGTGAAGTACCTTGCTATCGTACTCAATGAAATGCTCAATAGAAGTAATATCGCTTATCACACATTTCCCGTGCCCAATAAGTGCAGCTCCAATTGCAACTGCCTCGTCTGGATTGATTGCCTTTAAAGTTACCTTATTATTAAATTTGTTTTGAATGGCTGACCGAAGATAAGGTATGCGTGTTGAGCCACCAACCAAGATGACATGATCAATCTGTTCCACAGACACCTAAATTAAAAGAAAATTGTTAGTAAATAATAATAATTATTTGACTTTTGTTACGCGTTCCTACCAGTTACAAACCTTTGCTTCATTTACAACTGACTCAACTTCATCAACAATAGTTTGAAACAGGTTTTGGCATTCGCTTTCAAATTCCTCACGCTTAACCACAACGTTTACCTCCCCTGCTTTAGTACTAAACAAAGAAAATTTTGCATTTGGCACCCTTGAGAGCTTGGCTTTCATAAGTTGCCATTGGTGACCCAAAGACCGCAAAAAATTAGAGTCACTACTCATATCTCCGTGTTCTGCAGCGATGCGCTGCAAATCACCAGGGAAAAGCATTATTCGCCTCTTAAATACACAATATTATTAAATACAAATTTGATTAACACACTGCCTACCCGCAGAAAATTACTCATCATTTGTTTATCAAAGTCACTCCCACCGGGCAAGCGTGCCTTGGATGAAGCAAGGACACGTACACTTCGACGTGATGCTCGTATTACTGATACGCAACCACCACCAGCGCCAATATCAATAATAACAGCCTTTAATTCAGTTTTCAGTTTAAGCTTGTAAGCATAGTCTGCACCAACTGCAGTTGTTTCGTTTACGATTGTGACTTCATTAAATGAAGCCACACGAGCTGAAAAATATTTAAAGGATTAAAACGGTGAGTACGCTTTTTATAACCCTTTTCACATACTTCACAAATAGATATAATATAACCTGCGTCTGATATAGCACGGCGTTGGGTGGAGTTAAAAAATGATGGCACAGTAATCACTGCATTAACAGTGTCATTCTCAAAGTAATCATCTGCTTGTTTTTTTAACTCCGTCAAAAACATTGCCGTTAACTGGCAATAAAAAATTAAAATATTAGTAAAAACATATAACATCAGGAATAATATCATAGAGAATAAAATGCATACCTCAGAACATTTTTCCATTTCCCATCTGCTATTCGGATTTGCCAGATTGTACTTCAATTCTAAAAACAAAAAAGTTTTGTCCAGGTAAGAATTAAGAAAAAAAAGAATGGTGAAATAAGACTGAAGATTTGCACCGCTGCGGAATGTACGAAGCTTTTCATAAAGCCTGCAATCTTACCAGAGTAGAAATTGTGTGGGTCAGCCAGACCGTCACGCTCTGCTGTTTTCCCAAATTGAACGGGACAAGTACTAGCAGGCACAAACACACATGACGGCGTGGACATTTCCTCTATGTCATTTGGTATGACCAAAGGACCATCTGATCCAACCGTGGCTACAACTGAATTGGCATTTCCAAAATCAAGGCCAACAACACAAGGCTCCTCCATGCTGAAAAAAAGGCAAAGAAGTACAGTACTCCAGCGGAGCCTAAACACGGAAGTGAGAAACATTGCGAAAAATAATCACGGTCTAGCGCACAATTTCAGAAAAAGTAAAAAACTCAAAAGGAAATGATAATGGCCTTGGCCGTCCTGTCGCCGCCAAGCTGGACGCCCCGGGCCGTGTTCACGGGGTGGACGTCGTGCGCGAGGCGAAGCGAACGAGCGAACCCGGCGCGAAAAAAAACCGCCGGCCGTCGGCGGCGCCCTCGGCGGCCTCGGCGGCGCCCTCGGCGGCCTCGGCGGCGCCCTCGGCGGCCGTCGGCGGCGCCCTCGGCGGCCGTCGGCGGCGCCCTCGGCGGCCTCGGCGGCGCCCTCGGCGGCCTCGGCTGTCCTGTCGCCGCCAAGCAGGACGCCTCGGGTCGTGTTCACGGGGTAGACGTCGTGCGCGAGGCGAAGCGAACAAGCGAACCCGGCGCCAAAAAAAAACCGCCGGCCGTCGGCGGCGCCCTCGGCGGCCTCGGCGGCGCCCTCGGCGGCCTCGGCGGCGCCCTCGGCGGCCGTCGGCGGCGCCCTCGGCGGCCGTCGGCGGCGCCCTCGGCGGCCTCGGCGGCGCCCTCGGCGGCCTCGGCTGTCCTGTCGCCGCCAAGCAGGACGCCTCGGGTCGTGTTCACGGGGTAGACGTCGTGCGCGAGGCGAAGCGAACAAGCGAACCCGGCGCAAAAAAAAACCGCCGGCCGTCGGCGGCGCCCTCGGCGGCCTCGGCGGCGCCCTCGGCGGCCTCGGCGGTGCCCTCGGCGGCCTCGGCGGCGCCCTCGGCGGCCTCGGCGGCGCCCTCGGCGGCCTCGGCGGCGCCTTCGGCGGCCGTCGGCGGCGCCCTCGGCGGCCTCGGTGGCGCCCTTGGCGGCCTCGGCTGTCCTGTCGCCGCCAAGCTGGACGCCCCGGGCCGTGTTCACGGGGTGGACGTCGTGCGCGAGGCGAAGCGAACGAGCGAACCCGGCGCGAAAAAAAACCGCCGGCCGTCGGCGGCGCCCTCGGCGGCCTCGGCGGCGCCCTCGGCGGCCTCGGCGGCGCCCTCGGCGGCCGTCGGCGGCGCCCTCGGCGGCCGTCGGCGGCGCCCTCGGCGGCCTCGGCGGCGCCCTCGGCGGCCTCGGCTGTCCTGTCGCCGCCAAGCAGGACGCCTCGGGTCGTGTTCACGGGGTAGACGTCGTGCGCGAGGCGAAGCGAACAAGCGAACCCGGCGCAAAAAAAAACCGCCGGCCGTCGGCGGCGCCCTCGGCGGCCTCGGCGGCGCCCTCGGCGGCCTCGGCGGCGCCCTCGGCGGCCTCGGCGGCGCCCTCGGCGGCCGTCGGCGGCGCCCTCGGCGGCCGTCGGCGGCGCCCTCGGCGGCCTCGGCGGCGCCCTCGGCGGCCTCGGCTGTCCTGTCGCCGCCAAGCAGGACGCCTCGGGTCGTGTTCACGGGGTAGACGTCGTGCGCGAGGCGAAGCGAACAAGCGAACCCGGCGCAAAAAAAAACCGCCGGCCGTCGGCGGCGCCCTCGGCGGCCTCGGCGGCGCCCTCGGCGGCCTCGGCGGCGCCCTCGGCGGCCTCGGCGGCGCCCTCGGCGGCCGTCGGCGGCGCCCTCGGCGGCCTCGGCTGTCCTGTCGCCGCCAAGCAGGACGCCTCGGGTCGTGTTCACGGGGTAGACGTCGTGCGCGAGGCGAAGCGAACAAGCGAACCCGGCGCAAAAAAAAACCGCCGGCCGTCGGCGGCGCCCTCGGCGGCCTCGGCGGCGCCCTCGGCGGCCTCGGCGGTGCCCTCGGCGGCCTCGGCGGCGCCCTCGGCGGCCTCGGCGGCGCCCTCGGCGGCGCCCTCGGCGGCCTCGGTGGCGCCCTTGGCGGCCTCGGCTGTCCTGTCGCCGCCAAGCTGGACGCCCCGGGCCGTGTTCACGGGGTGGACGTCGTGCGCGAGGCGAAGCGAACGAGCGAACCCGGCGCGAAAAAAAACCGCCGGCCGTCGGCGGCGCCCTCGGCGGCCTCGGCGGCGCCCTCGGCGGCCTCGGCGGCGCCCTCGGCGGCCGTCGGCGGCGCCCTCGGCGGCCGTCGGCGGCGCCCTCGGCGGCCTCGGCGGCGCCCTCGGCGGCCTCGGCTGTCCTGTCGCCGCCAAGCAGGACGCCTCGGGTCGTGTTCACGGGGTAGACGTCGTGCGCGAGGCGAAGCGAACAAGCGAACCCGGCGCAAAAAAAAAACCGCCGGCCGTCGGCGGCGCCCTCGGCGGCCTCGGCGGCGCCCTCGGCGGCCTCGGCGGCGCCCTCGGCGGCCTCGGCGGCGCCCTCGGCGGCCGTCGGCGGCGCCCTCGGCGGCCGTCGGCGGCGCCCTCGGCGGCCTCGGCGGCGCCCTCGGCGGCCTCGGCTGTCCTGTCGCCGCCAAGCAGGACGCCTCGGGTCGTGTTCACGGGGTAGACGTCGTGCGCGAGGCGAAGCGAACAAGCGAACCCGGCGCAAAAAAAAACCGCCGGCCGTCGGCGGCGCCCTCGGCGGCCTCGGCGGCGCCCTCGGCGGCCTCGGCGGCGCCCTCGGCGGCCTCGGCGGCGCCCTCGGCGGCCTCGGCGGCGCCCTCGGCGGCCTCGGCGGCGCCTTCGGCGGCCGTCGGCGGCGCCCTCGGCGGCCTCGGTGGCGCCCTTGGCGGCCTCGGCTGTCCTGTCGCCGCCAAGCAGGACGCCTCGGGTCGTGTTCACGGGGTAGACGTCGTGCGCGAGGCGAAGCGAACAAGCGAACCCGGCGCAAAAAAAAAACCGCCGGCCGTCGGCGGCGCCCTCGGCGGCCTCGGCGGCGCCCTCGGCGGCCTCGGCGGCGCCCTCGGCGGCCTCGGCGGCGCCCTCGGCGGCCTCGGCGGCGCCCTCGGCGGCCTCGGCTGTCCTGTCGCCGCCAAGCAGGACGCCTCGGGTCGTGTTCACGGGGTAGACGTCGTGCGCGAGGCGAAGCGAACAAGCGAACCCGGCGCAAAAAAAAAACCGCCGGCCGTCGGCGGCGCCCTCGGCGGCCTCGGCGGCGCCCTCGGCGGCCTCGGCGGTGCCCTCGGCGGCCTCGGCGGCGCCCTCGGCGGCCTCGGCGGCGCCCTCGGCGGCCTCGGCGGCGCCCTCGGCGGCCTCGGCGGCGCCTTCGGCGGCCGTCGGCGGCGCCCTCGGCGGCCTCGGTGGCGCCCTCGGCGGCCTCGGCTGTCCTGTCGCCGCCAAGCAGGACGCCTCGGGTCGTGTTCACGGGGTAGACGTCGTGCGCGAGGCGAAGCGAACAAGCGAACCCGGCGCAAAAAAAAAACCGCCGGCCGTCGGCGGCGCCCTCGGCGGCCTCGGCGGCGCCCTCGGCGGCCTCGGCGGCGCCCTCGGCGGCCTCGGCGGCGCCCTCGGCGGCCTCGGCGGCCTCGGCGGCGCCCTCGGCGGCCTCGGCGGCGCCCTCGGCGGCTTTGGCGGCGCCCTCGGCGGCCTCAGCGGCGCCCTCGGCGGCCTCGGCGGCGCCCTCGGCGGCCTCGGCGGCGCCCTCGGCGGCCTCGGCTGTCCTGTCGCCGCCAAGCAGGACGCCCCGGGCCGTGTTCACGGGGTGGACGTCGTGCGCGAGGCGAAGCGAACGAGCGAACCCGGCGCGAAAAAAAACCGCCGGCCGTCGGCGGCTCCCTCGGCGGCCTCGGCGGCGCCCTCGGCGGCCTCGGCTGTCCTGTCGCCGCCAAGCTGGACGCCCCTGGGCCGTGTTCATTGGGTGGACGTCGTGCGCGAGGCGAAGTGAACGAGCGAACCTGGCGCGAAAAAAAACCGCCGGCCGTCGGCGGCGTCCTCGGTGGCCTCGGCTGTCACGGGGTTGTCGTAGTGCGTGGCGTGAAACGACCTCCTATTCAACGTAGCCTGTAAAGCCCGCCTCAGGCCATTGACGGCTGCGTTGTGGATCTGCGTTAATTGGTCGCTGATGAGGCAAGCAGCGCTTATCTTTTCTTGTCAGTGATATTGAACCTCATGCGTTGCTGCTCTGACAACTTTTGTAAACGGTGTATACCACAAGTTCATGCATACGGTTTTACAATGGAAGCTTTTGCGGTTTGTTACTTACATTATTTGATGGTGCCCAGTGTTGGCCGATCGTGAGCGTCAAGGGGATAGCGAATGGATTAACCTGTGCAGGGATGAGGTTGTAAAATAGATTTAATAATAGACAAAAGAAACCTGTGGGCAGCCTGCCATCACTTACATAACCTCAAAACCTGAACCGTCAAGCCCTTACATTTCACTTTCATGTAGAATTTTTATATTAATGGTTTAATTTTTGTTTCTTTAGTTTAGCAATTTGATCTTGCGGTTCGTGTTCCATTGTTTTGGGCTTGCTGATATATCAACGTTTAAAAAACACATCAAACATTGGGGAAAATTTGTCTTGGACAAATCCACGGCCACTCTGCACGTCGTCATCGTCATACGAGGAAACGAATTGAGAAAATGTATTGTTTGCGTTGATTCCCTCCTTGCTCATGACGTTAGCTCACTAGAGAATAAGTAGTTTGAGGTTTAGTGACATTTTAACTCACCTTTTGCCTTGCAATCTTAGCGCAGTCAAATTGCACAACAACAACAGTAACTCCAGTCTAGTAGTACCAACATGTGCCCGTAAAGACACCAGCGCTAATTCAGTACTACCAACTATCAAGCGCGTAAATGGCAGTTTACCACAAAGTTGAGCTTTCCGGTGGTGTTCAAACGTGCGATTGTTTTCCTACTGACCTGCTTATTTATTTTACCGAGTAATAATGTGACTGCTCGTACCTCAAGCCACTCTGGAGATACCCCACGCCATGGGCTGCGCAGGCACAGCCCAGCCCATGCGCGTGACGTCCATACCCCGCGCGGCAGCGGTCCGCCGCGCTCGGCAGGGAGCCGAAGCAGCAGTCGGGCTCATCCCGATGTTAGACGTGCCCCATTCCGACCGAAGCTAAAGCGTTCGAAGTCCTGAAGCCCCGTCGTCTACCGTCCGCGTTCGCGCGCCTCCCCAGTTACGTATTGTGGTGATACGGCTTTGTAGCCTCCACCACCCTTTTCCATGCACTAAGTCAGAACGCGCATTTATTCGCGCGGCGATACCCCGCGCTCGGAGACAGCCGCCAGCCCAACGGCCGGCTGCTCTACCTCGCGCGCCAACCGTCCGAGTACCGCTTCTGCTTCAAGGGTCGCGCGTCGCGTCGCGCGTCCCCGAACCTGTTCTGTGTACCCAATAAACCCTGAGTTTATAAGCCATACCTCCACTCATCTCTCTAGGAACCTCCCTCTTAAAACCACATTATCATAGTATTTACAACTTTTTGATGGCCAAAAACTGTCTCATTTTGAGTCCAAACCTATGACATCTGATAACCTATAGCACCGCCTGCTGACGCACTAGCATTTCTCATGTGAAAAGTTTCATTACAAAAAAAAAGCGATAAAAAGGCTAATAAGCATGCACATGCACCCCCTAGCCGTGTCACTATGTCGGGGAGTGGTTTCATCCCGTGATGAAAGGACCCCCCTAGCCGTGTCACTATGTCGGGGAGTGGTTTCATCCCGTGATGAAAGGACCCCCCTAGCCGTGTCACTATGTCGGGGAGTGGTTTCATCCCGTGATGAAAGGACCCCCCCGGATGACTCTATGCGCAAGACGTAGGCTTGTATTCGCAGTTTCCTAGGGCACTATTCGCAGTCAAGCCGCAACTAGTGCTGTCAAAATTCGTAAGAATCCCGTTTTATGGGGAGTGGTTTTATCACGGGATGAAGTCACTCCCCATCTCAAGGGGGTGCATTCATCACGTGATGATTACACTCCCTTCATTTGTAGGGGAGTGGTTTTATCACGTGATGGTTCCACTCCCCATCGGACAGGCGGGGAGTGGAATCATCACGTGATGAAACCACTCCCCTATGAAGTCGACCTGGGGGAGTGGTTCTATCACGTGATGAATACACCCCCCGGTGGAATGATCACGGGGGTGGTTTCATCACCTTACACCGGTCCTCTGGCCCACTGTGCGGCGCGCGTTACTCCACATCTCGGCGACCATTTTGAGGGCGCGCCACTGCCACACTGCGGGCCCGGCCCTTCCCGGCCAGCGCCTCTCCCCCAGTCTCTCAAGTCTCTCCGCTCCAGTGTTCCAGTCTCTCCAGTGTTCCTGTCTCCAGGGTCTCCGGGCCATTCCGGGTGGGCATGCCATGGGCATGCATCGCTCCCCGGACGCGCACAACCCCCTACCCCCCTCCCCTTCCCTTTCCACAAACCGAGTGCAGTAGTCGTGTGGCTTTTGGCTCGGAGTGCTTCACTGTTTCTTCCTCGCGGAATGGGAGTGCTATTGCAGCGGCCCGCTGGCCCAGCCGTCCGACGGCTGTCGCCTTCCGCCTCCAGGTGTTCGTGGAACTAGCCACCCTCCCCACAGTGGGCCAGAAGACCGGTGGAGGCGGTCAAAATACCGAACGCGTTTTGAGCTCCAGAGTCGCTAAATAGAACTCGAACCGAACGTGTGAGCCCACCAATGGATTGCTCGCTCCGTTCATGGGATCACACGTTCGGTCGTTCGAGTCCTGTTTCGCGACTCTGGTGTTCAAAACGCGTCTAGAGTTTTCCCCGCCTGCATCGGTCTTCTGGCCCACTGTGCTCCCCCGCCGAATCATCCCCATTACCCCTCCCCCTCCCTTCGGCCACGCCCCGCCGCGACCAGTCGTGTTTCCCTTTCGTCTGGATGCTTCCCCCCTGCCCCCCCATTGCCCCCCTCCCTCCCCCCCCTCCTTTGCGTGACCTCCCGCCCTTGTCAAGCACGCGTGAACGCGCCCGCGACGTGCAGCTCGCGGGGAAATTCGCTATTGTGTTCAACATTCCCGCGGCGGGGCGGGGCGGGGCGGGGCGGGGCGGGCATAGAGCGCGGCTATGTTTAGACGGAAAGAGGCCGGCGGCGCTGTGAAGTAGGGGGTCGGTAGGGGTTGTAGTGACGGGTGGGGGGAGGGGAGGGGGCTCCGTTGTAGTGCCGCCGTAGTAAAGTGGAAGGGGGTTGCGAGGGGGGGCTGGGGGCGCCCCCTTCACAAACCAGAGGCACTGGCATTCGCTCCCCCGGTACGGCGCTGGCGGCGCCGCCTCGCGCTACCGGTGGAGGGGTTGCCAAAGCCAACGCCAAAAAAGAATCTGATCAAATTGGGAACAGAAAGAGAAAATTTTCTGCGTTTTCAGAATCACTCGTGTAATTATTTTTAATAATTTTTGTGACAGGAAGTCGGGTGAACATCCGGTGCAATTTTCGGATTTTTCCTTAACACCTTCGCGCCGAAGCCTAACCTAACCTTCAGCCGGTACGAGAACATGGTTCTCGGCGTGAAGATGTTTAATCCAACAGCAGCGGCTTTTCCTGGCAGCTATAACTCGCGACGCAATTTCGCGATTCCCAGGCCACACCGCTCTCGGGGGGCGTCCATAAACTGCATGACCTTCCCCGAAGAGGGGGTGGCAGCAGGGCGGCTGTTGCAGACCTATCTCGGTCGGGTCAGGCGGGTCACGGGAAAAGGGGCGCACAGTGGGCCGCAGGCTGCCAAAACTCTAGACGCATTTTGAGTTCCACTGTGCGGGGGTCCGCACGGCCACTGCCCAGGGCTCCGGGGCGCGCGGACCCCGCACAGTGTCGAACGGCCACACCCTATTTCCCTGCGAACGCCATCTGGGGCGTGGAAGCTGGAATCTGCCGGGCAGAGGGAGCGGGGGCGGCCATTGGAAAGACAAAGTGAGGCTACCCGTCACGGCACTGTCTCCGGTCGCAACAACTCTCAAGAACCGAGGCGCCCCCGCACAGTGGGCCAGAAAAACCGGTGCGCAGGCGGAAAAAATTCAAGACGCGTTTTTAGCTCCAGAGTCGCTAAATCGTACCCCGCCAATGGAATGCTCTCGAAACAAGGAATCCATTGGTGGGGTCACACGGTCGGTTCGAGTCCTATTCAGCGACTCTGGAGCTCAAAACGCCTTCAAAGTTTTGGCCGCCTGCGTCAGTCTTCTAGCCCACTGTGCCCCGCCCCGGCAGCCATTACGACCATTTCACGGCAGAGAAAATGTCGCGTCACTCGCGATGAATCTCTGCGAATCTCTGGCCCGGCAGTCAAGACCGTGCGGTGTCTCTCTGCGAATAAATTTGTTTACCTCGGTGCCCGGCTGCCTGCCAGCCCGGCTGCCTGCCAGCCCGCCAGCCCGGCCGCCAGCCAGCCATACCCAGCGCGTCAAAAAGGGTCCATCGAGCGCTGGAGCACGCTCAGGCTGCTGGAGCCGTGGCGGAGGCCGCGCCGGGAGAGGCAATGTCAGCTTCCTCTGAGGGGGCGGCGGGGGCGGGCCGTGGGGCGGCCCGGGGGGCGGCAAGGGGGCGGCGGGGGGCGGGAGGGGGCGGCAACATGGAGGTGGCGCCGATCGATGCGATGACCTTCACCCATTGCGGGCTGTGCCGCCGCCTGGCGTGGTCGCGGCGTGGCAGGGCGTGGCAGGGCGTGGCAGGGCCGTGGCAGGGCGTGGCAGGGCGGGGCGGGGCGGGGCGGGGCGTACCCAATGCGTACGTGTGCATTTGGGCGGTGCGTGGCCGCCTGAAGAGCGCCGAACGAAATCTCTAATTAAATCGAGTCCTGTTTAGCGACTCTGGAGCTGAAAACGCGTCTGGAGAGTTTTGGCCGCCTGCACCGGTCTTTTGGCCCACTGTGCGGGGGATGTCCAAAGGCTTGGCAGAGTTGTGCTGCGTGGTGGCTGCTCGTTGTCGCAGTTGTGACGATTTAATTAATGTGGTGGACACACTGGCCGGCCGGGACACGGTCGCCCACTGATGAATGGCTTCGGCCTCAAAGGGGTGACAAGGCGGCGCCGGACCGACCGAGCTGGCACCGCTGGGACTCGGGGACTGGAATAAAACGGGCCAGAGTCATGCTGGATGCACTTGCCGACCTACTTCGGCCCTCGTAGGAACGCGCTGGAACTACTTCCAACGCCCCCTGGAACTACACCAGCGCCATCTGGAACTACACCAGCGCCATCTGGAACTACACCAGCGCCATCTGGAACTACACCAGCGCCATCTGGAACTACACCAGCGCCATCTGGAACTACACCAGCGCCATCTGGAACTACACCAGCGCCATCTGGAACCGCTCTGCGCGCCCCGTGAGTGCGAGAGAGACAGAGCGACGGGAGCATCGTTCGGAGACAGCCATCGCTGACGAAATCTCCCGATATATACCGCAGCGCGTTCCGATGCGATGCCCGCGGCCGCAATCGGAAAAATAAAGCAAAGCGACGTGTCAAGTCGAGGAACAACCGAGCGGCGCTAGAGGGCGCGTGATTCGACTTTGAGGCGCCAGAGATACGGGCAGCATGGATCATTTCTTCCACATTCAATAAAGGCTTCGTTCATAAATTGTGTCCGAAGTAAAGAGGGGGAGGGGGCAGCCCCTTGCTCGAACCCCGTCCGGGCTCCACCAATCAAAGCCACCGGAAATCCCGGCCTCGTTTCCGGGAAGGGGATGAGGGCTGGCTTCCAGGATTCAAAACCAGAGGCATATTCTCCGTTCTGTGTGCTCAGCGCTGCGTCTTGTAATGCTCACGCTCGTCGTAGCGTGGCGTGCGGCGTGGCGGGTGTGGCGCGGCACGGTGGGCCAGACGACCGGCGCAGCAGGCGGCCAAAACTCTAGACGCGTGTTGAGCTCCAGAGTCGCTGAATGGGACTTGAACCGAACGTGTGGCCCTACCAATGGATTGCTCGCCGAACGATGAATCAATTGGTTGGGTCACACGTTCCTGCTTTGCGACTCTGGAGCTCAAAACGCGTCCAGAATATTGGCCGTCTGCGCCGGTCTTCTGACCCACTGTGTGGCGCGGCCCCGCCTCCCAATGTCTGTCGCGCAGGCTGATTCCGAACAATGCTTTCGTCGCTCCGTCTCTCTCGCACCCATTGAGACACACCGTGAGGAGGGAGCGAGAGAGGCGGCACGTCGAAGCGCTGCGCAAACGCCTCGGCAGTGATAAATTGTCGGTCGCCAAACTGCGCTGATTCGATGTCATTCCGACGGCGGGGGAGAGAGAAAAAAAAACCAACAAAAACTAAAACTAAAGCGATTTGACGCGCCGTTCCGGCCACCCGTTCCGGCCACCCGCCGCCGCCGCCTTCCACTCGGATGGTTTCAATTTTCAGACGCAGCAGGGCGAAACGCGGAACGCGAAACGCGTGTAGGGCTCCGTGAATTCGCCCCCGCGCGCGCGCGCGCTCACACACACACACACACACACACACACACACACACACACACACACACACACGTGTGGGCGTGACAGGGTGCACGGTGGGCTTGTGGAACAGGAGGTCGTCCGCGTGCTAACTCCCCGATGCGCCGCCCGCAGATACGGGACTCTAGGCCGTGACCGGGACAGGCAGGGCAGGGCAGGGCGTAAGCGGGGCGTAGCGGGGTGCCTGCAAAGACTATGAGCGCGGTCCCACTGTGTCCCTACGGCGGCTCCAGCTCCCCCGGGGCACAATGGAGGTGACAGAGCCCCGGCGGCGGCAGCGCGGCAGCGCGGCAGGCTGATGCCGTACCGCAGCGAGCGTCTCGTCTGTCTCTCTCGCACCCCTCGACGCGGCGGAGACAGAGCGAAGCGAGCGCCGCCGCCGTTCGGAATCAGCCGCAGGGCACCGCAGGGCAGCGCAGGGCAGCGCAGGGGCAGCGCAGGGCAAGCGCAGGGCACCGCAGGGCAGCGCAGGGCACCGCAGGGCACCGCAGGGCACCGCAGGGCACCGCAGGGCAGCGCAGGGCAGCGCAGGGCAGCGCAGGGCACCGCAGGGCAGCGCAGGGCACCGCAGGGCAGCGCAGGGCAGCGCAGGGCAGCGCAGGGCACCGCAGGGCACCGCAGGGCAGCGCAGGGCAGCGCAGGGCACCGCAGGGCAGCGCAGGGCACCGCAGGGCACCGCAGGGCAGCGCAGGGCAGCGCAGGGCAGCGCAGGGCAGCGCAGGGCACCGCAGGGCACCGCAGGGCACCGCAGGGCACCGCAGGGCACCGCAGGGGCACCGCAGGGCCACGCCACGACGACGGCAGTCGTGTACTCCATTTCCATCCATCCAGCATCCAGCCCAGCGTGTCTCTCTGTCTCCCTCGCTCTCGCAGAGGGAGTCCGGTGAAAGGGGTGGAGAACGGAACAAGGGCACAACAAAAGACAACAACGACGACGACGCCGACAACGACGACAACAACGACAGCAGCAACAGCAACAACAACAACAACAACAACAACAACAACAACAACAACAACAACAACAACAACAACGACCCGTTCAGGTTCGGATGCGAAACTAAATGAGGTGAGAGCGTGCCCTTGTTTCGCACGACATCGATATACCTCACTGCGCCTACACAGGTCTGGTTCTCAATCCTTCGGGGCCTATGCCTAGGCGGATCTCACCTCACGCCACGACTTCGCCCTATAATGTTTGGTGGTCTTTCAACTCAAGCGTAGTTTCATGGAGAAACAAATTTTTCTTTGGAAATGCAGCTGTGTTTCCGCAGTGGCACTCTACTTGGCTCCTTTTCTCTTGTCCCGTTTGGCTGTGGGGCGGAACCAGGCGGGACGGTGTCCCTTTCGCGCTGGCCTTCGAATCAGCGTCGCCCAGCGCGCCCCGCGGGCCGCGCGGTACCAACCTCTGCACACTGAACATCGACTGTCAGTCACAGTATTTCTTGCTTAGGTAGCAAAATGCATATTTTCATGGACGTCGACACGTATGCTATGATGTCAGACACGCTTTGTGCAAGTTTGCGAGTTTTAGAAAGATTTGTCGTAAAGTGGGGAGTCAGATTGGTTGTTTCCAGTACCCTTAGACCCAACATGCGTAGAAGTTTGTTGACGTAGAGGTTAAGTTAAGTTTGTTGTGGATTGTTAGGCACTTTAGCCGCAAATAGGTTCTTGTTTTCTATTGTTGTAGTGTTATTTAGCCACCCGTCCATAATGGTTCTGACAAAAGAGTACAGAATATGTATGCCACTCACGGTAGAAGAGGTAATAACGTTTTAAAATTCTGTAACCTCCATTGATTCAAATATTTTTGCCAGTCTCATTCTTGGAATTGTTTTAGCCCCATTGTTATGAAAGAACAAACTGATTTGTTGTCGAGTCAATCATTCCTCAACTAGTCCTTGACATGACATGGGTTAAATAACTGAACAACAACCTAATTCATTTTTCTCTGTATTTTCAGTACAAAATTGGGCAGCTGTATATGATTGCTCGTTACAGTCATGAGCAGTCAGATTCCGGTGAAGGAGTGGAAGTTATCGCCAATCAACCATGTGAAGACCCTGTCCATGGGGCAGGGCAGTTCACAGAGAAGCGGATCCATCTGTCAAAGTAAGATTGTAGTGTCCTTTTGGCTTCATTGTGCTCAGTTCTCAAAGAACAATTCTGTTCTGAGGTTTTTTGAGAGTTTGCCGTCAACTTATTAACTTACTAAAAGTGTTTTCTGTTCTCTGCCTTTACAGTCGTCTCCCTTTTTGGGTATCAAGCACATGATACCCAAGTTATTTTACATTACTGAAAAAGGCTTGGAACTACTTATCCGTATACAATCTCAGGTATAAGCTCCTGGACTCTATGAGTTTCCTTAAATCTAAACTCAACATTAGCTGTCGCTTCGTGTCTGAGTAATCTTTGATATGTTGCATTTGTTGTTAACGTTTTGTCCCTCCATACTTTTCTAATCTGGCCTTTCTTTTGGTTGTTTCTTTTTCTTCCATCTTCACTGATAAAGAGTACACATGTAAGTATTTTGTCTAAGTAAGTAACAGTTTATAGTACCTACATTGGTTTACGGAAAATTCTAAATATTAATAAAAAATTCTTCTGTTTGCAGTGCTCTTTTCATCCCAAAATTGCACATCCAGGGTCACCACTCGATATGAGGACAACAATGGAGCTACTCACAATGTATGGTGCAGCCAAGTGTTATTTATTGGTTTAAAAACTCCTTATTATGGAATTTTGTTTTGATTGTGTTACTTTAAATCTTGCTTGTGAGTGCCACAAGTTAAACCAGAAGAATTGGCTCTGAAAGAGCGGTGGATTTTGTATGAAATTGCTTATGATGAAATTAGTGCAATAACCACTACAAAGAGGAAGAGGTATTGTCACACACTTTTCCCATCATATATAGTTAAAAAGTATATATGTTTTTTGTTTTTAATTAGGGATATTTGTTTATCTATTTGCTTTTTCAAAGGATTTTTGTCAGATACTTCCAGTCTCAAAAAACCGGTCGAGGTCCTCTTGTGGGAGGGTTGGCGAATTTCTATCACAGCCTGTGATGTGCTCGTACAAGTTGGTCAGTGCTTCCTTTGATAGTTGGGGTCCTACAAACTTAAGTCGAGGAACTCTTTCACAAGGTTTGGGCACAATTAAATTTTCCTGAATTAAATTTTTGTCACATCTTGAAGAAACACCTTTGAAGTTGAACTTATTTCTTTGCAGTACACCCGGGAGGCACAAGGATTAGCACACAGGCATGCGTTTGCTGGGATCGACAGATGGATCAGCTTTGACATTTGGGATGAAGTACGGGAATATGAAGCTGAGATGCTACATGGAAACGAATGCAAGTGTGGCGCAGGCGGAAATGCTCTCACCCCGACGTCTCTCACTCAATACCCGATGGTTGACCTCTGATGATAGGAGCGGATGGTGTCGCCCTCATGACGCTATCTTATCAGCTCTCGACCAACACCAAAGTCGCCTGCTCCAAGCTCTTCCTAGAGGACCCCTCTCAACCCACACCAGCCCTAATGCTGCCACTCTAGTCATGGTTCATACATTGTCTTGAAGCTACCTTGCATCTTGACATGTCAGGTGCTCTTGGTTCGTTTGATCCACATTATCCTTAATGCATTTTGTATGCCAGTTTTTAACTGCAGCTGGAGTCAATCTTGGGGACAGGTTTTTACTTCTATTTATATAATAATTGGTGTGCGTTCAATGTGTCAGTGTAATTCTTTTGTGGTAAGAATTACATTAGCTTTGAATAAATTTATTTTTGATCTCTATCTTTAATTCTGAGTTAAGTTTTGGTGTTGGGCTGTGAATTTAGATAAAAGCAGGAATGTTTTTCCTGTTACTTTCTTGTCTTATGCAAGGCATGCAAACAGCATTACATGCGCTGCATTTGCGTGTAGTAGATCTTAAAGTACCTATCATCTTGTCTTCATATTCAGAGTTAGGGCTAGGTAGCTTTATTTTTTCTTTGTGATCATTTTATGTAGAAAAATCTACATCTGAAAATTGCTATAATGAACTGGTTCTTGTGTGCAGCCAAGTCTGTTGAAGCGTCTCCAATCTTTTGGGGAGTGAAGAGGAATGCAGACCTGTCTTAGTATATATTTTTTGATGCAAGTGATGCATTTCAGCTTTTATTCTTTCTCAAAGAGAAAAATGTTGATAAATATTGTTGGTGGGTGCTCAATAGGAAGGTGTACTGTAATTACCTGCATTATTATTGGATGAATTTATCCTCAGCTCATAA
>CM060099.1:14426393-14598765 GCA_030522485.1 Stenchaetothrips biformis
CACACTCTCTTGTAAACTGAATGGTTATAAAAATTTTTTTTAAAAAATTACTTGTTTTTAATTTTGTTGAATCTTTTAGGTGCCTACTCAGGATAAGTAAGCAATGTTGGAGTCATAAGTTAATAGCTGCTACTAATCGCCCCAGACATGATAGACAGTGCTCTCTTAAGGACCCAGGGCCGCTTTGGACAAGCTCATATATGTCCCTGCCCCAAATGCTAAAGGAAAGGACAAAGAAATTCTGCAAAGTGTTACGATGAATCATGCCCTTAGATCAGTTCTGTAGACTTGCACAACTTGGCACAAATGAACAAATTTATTTTTCTGGAGCTGATTTATCGAATCTTTGCAATAGAGGTACCTGCTAATTGGTTTTCCAATGTTATGCACACTGTCATGTGTAAAAATATATTGCAAACTAAAAATGCATTGGTGTTAAAATTGCAGGCTGGTCTCTGTGCTCTCTCCCTGGACGGGATGTCTGTAGCACAAATAAGCCAACACCACTTTGAAACAGCTCTTTCAAGAATACGTCCATCTCTTACTGAAGCACAAATAAGGTGGTATGAAGATTATAAAAAGTGTTGATGACTGGATTTTTGTGAGTTTGGGTGGGGAAGAAATTTATTTTCATTTGACTTTTGTTTTATTAAAAATTTTACAATTCCTTATAATTGTTGAAAATGGATATATTTATCTGATGTACACTGAGCCTATGGTAACAAAATCCTTGCACATAGGTTTTTGAATCCACTCAGGAGAATAAATTTTCTACAAATGGTTGTAACATGGATGATGAAATGATTTAAAAAGTGAAAAGATACTTTGTCAAATCTGTTGACAAGAACAAAAATAAAAAAGAGGTTTCTTATATAATCCATCTTAAAGGCACTACATACATATCTCACAAAGTCCCTCAATGAACAAATATAATACATCCCTTGTGACATTTTATTTTCCCAACCTATCCTGCAAGTAATTTGAAAATTAATTAAAAACAAACAAAACAACATATTACATTATCCCTGCCATGATGTGTTGTTCCATTCCATTCATTGTTCTTGCATGTAAGCCACGAGGTTTCCCTCAATCATGCTTACACTTTATACATGGACGATTGAGTAGAAACTTAAAGTATCTCAAGAGCAAAATGCCCAGTATAGAAACCAAGTAAGGTTAAGGGTGGAGGGGAGAAAAGCTAAAAAGGGGACATATGCCCATCTTTATGACACGTCTTCTCAAAATTTAAGGTAAAATGGCAACTTGGTTACCTTTTTTCAGCTCTCAGAAACAGATTTTGACACAAAACCCTAGTTTTGAATCAATAGTCAGAATTACATAAAATTCACAGGTCAAAGCAACATTAAGTTGCGGCCCTGTCGATTAGTATTATATACACACAAGTCTAACAAATTAGGAAACACAATGAGTTACATGCACGAGATTGATAATGAACAACATTTCACGACCATCACACACTTTGCTTTGCACGGTAGAGAGACAAGTAACCAAAATAATTTAGAATACAAGGTACACAGCTACCAGTCTCCCTACTCTGTAAACCACAAAACGGACAGCTTCTGTTTGTACCACCAAGGTGAATCATCTTCATCGCGCTCCCCAACGCGTTGGACCCAACAGTTCCCACGACTTGCTCCGCGAAGTCATGGCTTCAGCTACTGGCTGGCAGGTACGAGGTCTGGCTGGTTCTGCCTGGAGACAACAACGATCCGCGGCATGCCGCCTTCGGCGCCGGCCGAGCTGCTGGTGGGTGTCGTCGCGGCCGAGGCGGGGGCCGCGGAGGAGGCGACGGAGGCCACGCGGGTCATGCCCTGGCCCGCGCCAGCCAGCCCGACCACGCTCACCGTCTTCTGCCCCATCTGCAGCTTCAGAGGCTGGCCTGCCAGCTGCAACCGGAACACGCCCACAGTTCAGTAACGAGGTTGATCCAAATCTTGGTTCCAGTCAAGCACACTCCGCAGATGACCGGCGCAGGCGGCCAAAATTCTTCGACGCGTTTTGAGCTCCAGCCCCGCTAAACAGGACTCGAACCGAAAGGGCGTCCCCTACCAATGAATTCCTCGTTCGAAGAGCAATCGATTGGTGGGGTCACACGCTCGGTTCGAGTCCCATTCAGCGAAGCTGGGGCTCAAAACTCGTCCCGGATTTTGACCGCCTCCCACCGGTCTTCTGGCCCACTGCGCCCGGTGGCACACTCACCTGACCCTGGCCCGGCATGGACAAGATCTGCCCGGAGCTGAGGATGGGCTGGCCGGGCTTGCCCTGGATGGTGACGGTCTTGGCGGGGCCGCCCTGCTGGCCGGGCACGGTGATGGTGATGGGCTTGCCGCCCGCAGCGCCCGCCTGCGCGGCCTGGCCCGCCGACATGACGATCATCTTGACGCCCTGCTGGCCCGCCACCGTCTGCGCCCCTGAAACAGCTGAGGCAGGCGACGCGACATTTAAATCTCGATTCCCCACATCACCCAAGTAATACCAGTGGGCCTGAAGACCGGCGCAGGCGGTCAAAACTCTAGACGCTTTTTGAGCTCTTGAGTAGCCCAGCAGACCTCGAACAGAACGTGTGACCCCACCAATAGATTCCTCGTTCGAACAGCAATCAATTGGTGGGGTCACACGTTCGGTTCGTGTCCCATTTAGCGACTCTGGAGCTCAAAACCCGTCCGGAATTTTGACCGCCCCCACCGGGCTGCTGACCCACTGTGCAACGGGCCGACTAACTCGCAGTACCCACCTTGTCCCGCCTGACTGTTGGTGAGAGTTTGAACTGATCTTAGGGCAGAGCCTGATGTGACCATGATAATTTGCCCTGTATTCGACCGGCCTAAAACTTGCTGGCCTCCACCAGGTTTGGTAATAACTATGGTTTGCTTGCCAGCTACTCCTGCTTTGCTTACTAGAAAAAAAGATATTTTAAAATTAAGTTTAGTAAAATTGTGTTCAGTGTGATAGGTTTCTGAAGCAAAAATGGCTTACCTGATCCAGGGTTCAACAGCTTAACTATAGTGGCCCCTTGAGGAAGATTGCCTTGTTGGATCGTGGTTCCTTGTTGGATGGTGGCACCTTGCGTGTTTTCAGCCTTCACTGTCTGAATAGTTTGCATGTTTCCACTAGTTTTACCAGGAATAAGGCTCATTTTAGGCATCTGAAAGAAGAGAAGAATAAAATAATAAATACAGATAATGGCTAGCATTGAAAATGTGCAGAAAAAACAAACTTACAGAGGCCACTGTCATTCCTTGGCTGGTTTTCACTAGAGTAACAATTTGGCCAGGCTGATTTGAACCTGGTCGCTGAAGGAATATCTGTTTACCCGGCTGACCTGGAGCAGCGCTTCGAAGAAGTGTGGTGCCAGGCGACGCTAGTCTCACAGTTTGACCTAGTTCGACAAAGAAACAGCAGTGAGTTGGATCCTCTTAATACTGTCACTGGAACTAAGGGCCATGCACAATGGGCAAGAAGACCGGCGCCGGCGGCCAAAACTCTTGACACTCCAGAGTCGCTTGACGGGACTCGAACCGAACGTGGACCCCACCAATGGATTGCTCTCCGAACGAGGAATCCATTGTAGGGGTCACACGCTTGGTTCGAGTCCCGTTTAGCGACTCTGGAGCTCAAAACGCGTCTAAGAGTTTCAGCCGCCGCGCCGGTCTTCTGGTTGTTCCACTGTGCCATGGTCCTTGAGGACTCACCTAGGGCACCTGAAGGAGAGGCCACTCGATAGGTCGGGGAACCCTGGGCCTGGACAATCCTCATTGGGCTGCCAGTCGTGGCAGCGGCGGACGCGACCACTGCCGCCACCGGTGTGGACGTGGACGCCGCCGCGGGACCCGCAGCCACAGGCGTAGCTGGTGACTGGGGGGCGTTGGTCGCAGGGCTGGGAGCAGCTGCCTGCGCCGTCACCTGTGGTGCAGACCCTGCCGTCACAATGCTGCTCACAGCTGCAGCGGTAGCAGACGTTATGGTGGTGGTGGCGGCGCCCACTCTTCTAGGGGTCCCGGCAGTGTTGGAGGCGGCAGCAGCAGCCGCCAATGCCTGGATGCCCATCTGGCTACGAGCCTGTTACGCAAAACATTCACACGCTTCAGCATCAAAGAGGACGATTGGGGTCTGCCAGTGGCTTAGGAAAGCGCTGCCACGTGGCAACTTGCAGGAATTATGTGAAGAGGTAGTCACTAGCAAAATAAAAATTGCTCAAAAATTAAGAAAATTATCTTTCTTAACAAAAAAAAAACAAACTAGCAATAAGTGTTAAAATTAGAGAAAAATAGAGGAACTTATGTAACAGGAAAAGATATTTGTAATATCTTCTTTGAGGTGCAAAAAAAAGAAAAGAAAAGAAAACTAGCAAACATTCATAAGCCAATCCATACCATGCCTGAGGGACCATATCTGCAAGGCAACCTAAAAAAAAGGTATAGAAGGAAGACTACAATTGTCCACCACCACAGAACAAATAAGATTCCCGTAACCTGCTTATCTACTGCAAAATCACAAAAATACATTAAAACCAAGATTCCACAAAACAAACTACAGTTCCAGAACAATACACAGACTCCAATGTTACTATGAGGTTGACAAAAGCATATCACTACAAAAATGTGAGACTATTCTATATGAAAGAATCAAAGGGTAGTCCAACGCTACAAAAAGAAAAGAAAAAATACATTTCCCACGTCCTTGCAAAAGTTGCTGGTCCGTCCATAATAATAGCAAAAACATTTTATTCGTAGTCATAATTTAATTACTAGCTTTAAAGTATGGGAGGTATGGGCAGTGAAAGGAAAAGTCCAACACTGGCCACTTACTATATACATACTAAAAACTCATGCAAAAACTAAGTGCAATGGAAATATCAAAATAAGGGTCTTGCTCACCACAGGTGATGCAGTGGATCCTGTGCCAGTAACACTAGTTGCTGCCGTAAGGCCAGCAACTGTGGTTAAGGTTCCTGATTTTGCCGACAGCAGACTTTGACCAGGTGAAATCACACTTTGGCCAGCAGGACTCTGCATTCGGATCAGACGAACTGTCTGTGGTCGCACCATGGAGGGGGAAGCAACGCCTGTTGACACAGGAAGCCGCACTACTGTCCCTGTTGGTGCACTAGAGGCTCCCGTGCTTACCACAGAGCCAGCTGGACGAACAATTGTCGTTGCAGTCCGTGGAGCAGGAGCTCCAATTGGACGAATGGACGTTGGGGTACCAGCTATAACATAACGCAAAATAATATCAATAAGGTGCAATGAAACATTATAATAATGATGAGAGTATAATATGAAGAGGGAAGACATACCTCTCAACACAGGTTGGGGAGTAAGAGCAGGTGCTGGAGTGGCTGGCTTGAGTGGTGATGGTTGGACAGATACTGGTTGAACTCGAGCTGGGCTAGCTGACGGGGCATTAGTCGCAGCGACTGGGACAGGCTGTCGAGGAGTCTGAGGGATGACACCCACACCAGTGGCAAGTGCTGGAGGGCTGCTTACAGCTACTCTGGCTGGTGCAGGTGAACTCAATGCAGCAGTGGTCGTAGAGGATGTGGTGGTTGTAGTGGTTTTAGATGCGGCAGTTGTTTGTGTTGTAGTTGCTGAAGTTGGAGAAGGTAGCTAAACAATTAACAAGTAATTAGTAAATACAAATGGAGGTACCAAATACACATAGATCCAAACAACAATGCAGCAGTACTCACAGCAGGAGCTGACGACGTAGGGGATATATCATATTTTTGAATTTGTAAAATGTAAGCATCAGCAGTTGGACACGCTCCCCAATAAACTTCCAGCGATTGAGTGAAGGCTTTCGCTAATTGAACTCTGCCTGGTTGAGCTGGTTTCTCTGCTTCCAAATACCAAAGGTCTTTACAACACACCTGAAAACAAAATTGTGTCATGTAAGGTCTAGGGTTACTATTGTAATGTTTAGTACGACCAAAGTAGCTACAAACCTGATTATTCCATGCTTTGCGATAGCCATCGCGGCCTGACCACACATACATGCGTGTATGAATTCCAACAGCACAGTGTCCAGCTCTTGCCTTGGGGACATTATCTTCATAGGTGTCCATTTGAAAGCTTTCCCAAGTCATTGTTTCTAAAATCAAACAAAATAAAGTTATGAAGAAATTAATAAAATGTAAAATTTCTTGTTGTGTTGTATGCAGCTCACAGAAAAGCTATTGTTCTCTTAAAAATGCCAATATTTTAAAAAAATTCTTCTCTGAGGAAACAATAATGTTTCTGATGATAAATCTCTTACCTAAGTTTAGGCAAGCTAGGCTGTTTGTGCATTTCCATTCCTTTTCATGGGTGGCTACTTTGACATCATCCAAGACCAAAGGTACCCAACCCCCAAAGACAAACATTCTGTGCCCTATCAACGTTGCAGAATGAAGAGATCGTGGAAGCGGAGCGATGCCATGCACTGTAGGTTTGTGCCAGTGCATTGTGTCTAAAAACAAATCGAAAGAATACATTAACATCCATTTTGAAGGATATCATCAAGTAGGTTTTTCACTGATGAAAATTGTTTTTACCAATGTCCAACATCCACAAATCACCAAGACGACACCCACTCATCCCTCCATAAATGACAAGGCTTGTGCGGCCACTTTTGTCAGTATATGCCACAGCAGTGTGACTCTCTCTTGGTGGCGGTGAGTCACCGTAGGTCAGAGGAACCTCCCATGAGGTTTGGTTATTTCCTTTCAGTTCAAGGACATACAAATCATTCAAATACCTAGGAAAATGTATTATTAATTAGGGTACATTATTTATTGATTTTTTTTTTTCAAATGGCAGCAGGGGAAAAGAGATGATACCTTGGAATATTATTTTTTGGGTCATCACTGTCATTTGCCAAACCTCCAAAGAGGAAGACTCTGTTTCCAATCAATGTAAAGCTGTGGCCAAGTCGCGGACAAGGTGGTGGAAACTTTTTTGGTGGCCGAGGGCTCAACACCTTCCATTCCCAGCGGCTAGCCTAAGAGCAGATTAGTAGAATTTTGAAGTTTAAGATAAAAATGAAAGTTATAAAACAATAAACAAGGTAAAAAATTGATATTTTACCTGGAGCTCATACAAGTCAGCTGAGTATTTTCCATACTCAATCATACCACCAAACACGAGTATCCGAGTTCCATCTGCGACAAATCCATAGGCAGCACAACCTGCTGGGATATCTCCTTTGCATTGTGGAACAAACCATTTGTTCGTCGCTGAAACAAAAGGAAAATTGAAAATAAGGAAGTGAGTTTAAGAACATGCATTCGATTCAGTTTCTCAATGAAGCAGCATATCAACATAGAATCAAGTGTCAAAAGAGTAAACTAGAATCGCCTCTAGGAAGTCAGACTTTCGTATCTCAGATATACAGAGGAAAGCAATGTGAAAATTATTATTTGAATGTTGGTTAAACAGGTAACAAATTGCTGTTGATAGAAATCGAGTTAGGTAAAAGGAGACAGCACGAAGAGATGGGATTTATAATGTCACGGTCTGCACCGTTCCCGAATGCAGATACGCATAACCTCCGCTATCTCGTGTCGGAGTACCGCCGGTGTACGCCAAATCGGTAACCAAAGCTTCGAATATGGAAGCTGCACCGACGACAAAAACGAGTCCGGAGCATGAGGCTGTTGAAGTGATGGTCTGGGGTGTACCCGTCCTTGTAGGAATGAAGCGTTCGAGGAAAAAGACCGGGCAAGGACATCCTCTCCCTCCCTGTCTGCTTGCGGTTTGACACTTGTAGCAGCCCGCAAGCGAGCGTTTCGAGAGACCATATATTAATGCTTTGACATTGGTGGCATGTGTATCGTCTAGGCGAGTGATAAAAGGGTGTGACAGACAAAGAATTTTGCATAGTTTTCTTTAAATTTGCTATGAAATGAAGTCTCTCTTCGTTTATGCTCAAGATGGCGCTAAGCCCCTGCGCCGAGGCTTGGCTTGATAGCGTCCCCACATAAACACAAACAAACGTCAGGGATAACCAAGATACTCCGTAAAATTTACAGTAAGTGTCTTTTCAGAAAGACTGAAGAAATGGCGCTCCCGCCATCGCATGCGCAAACAGAAGAAGATGTTCAGATAACCATGAACCAAATATTGACAGCGCAGTAAGTAATATGACCATGGTACGCTGCAGGAGGCGGCCATATTGGATAACCCAAGTAAACCGCCAAATCATAACACAGTATTTACTTGAATGTAAGCTATGCGGCGGATCAAATTTAACAACTCCACATAGGAGGGAAGGTACGATCCCATTCCAGACACACTAATATGAGTCAAAACAATTACAAACAACCGAAAACCCCTTGGAAAGGTGGCCCAACACCGCCATTTTGCTCTAGCATAAAGGGCCTAGACGTCGGCCGCTCAAAATATTTACCTGTGTTAAATACATGAAGTTCGTCCACGATGCCTTCATTTCCTCCGCCAAAGACAACCATTAAATCTTTAATCGCGACGGCCCGATGTCCATGCCGGGGCCGTGGTTGAGGCCCCGAAGGGTTATGCACCTTATTCCACTTAAACAACGGCTCAGCCATATTGTTGTGTTTTGACTGTTCGTCTGCGACGTTACCCATGATGCAAAGGGAAAAGTATGAGAAACTGTACGGCTATGTATAAGTTCGATACCTCGAAAAGAAGGGAACCGAAAAATCGTAAATTAAATATTAAACCAGAGATTAAACAAATGCTCTTTGAGAAATTTTCACTTTACCCTTGAAAATAATGTTAGGTTTTGTTTTAAGGAGACTAGATTGTGTCGCTATCAAGGTTTTTCTTTTCTTTTTCAAGAAGGGCAATAGAAATTTTTCGTAGAGGAAAGGGGAGGGGAGAGGGAGGGAGAGGGGAAAAGGGAGTACGGAGGGAGGCAAAATAATTTATCCGAGTTTGACATCTGTTTGAATTGTTCGTCGTGAGGCCGCACTTACTTGCAGCTTGCTCCAGTGAATTAACAGCACGCTGTCTGAAATCGCTCATCATGTCAATATCAACAGTGTTCCCGCTGTTGGTTTTGGGCGTGATCGCCCCGTGCGCACTTTCAGCCGACCTGGTCCCAGTCCTTATGTGGGATTCTTTCAGGTGAGGAATTTGTTCACTGCACACGTTCTATCCTCTATCAGAGGTGTTCACTTTTCTTCGAACAAGTTGTATCCTCACCTTGTCAATCATCCTGCAAGATGGCAATTTAAAATTTGCGGGGAATAAATTATGTTCGAGGTTATATCAAGATCAATAATCGGTCACATCATAGTTGTAATTACTTTTCTGCTCGATGTTTAAGATTTACTTTGTTTGACATTCAACGAGCATTTGCTCTCTAATGCCTTTTCTGTCGGATAGATCCCTCTTTGATTAGTTATGCTTTATTGCAGAGATGTGTCGAGTAAACCCAACACCATCCCAGTTCTGTCGAAGGTCAGCCAAGAAGAATTCAAGGGTGTCCTCACCAAGAAACTGCAGAATGACCCTGTTGTTATTGTTTTTGCTGAAGAAAATGTAAGAATTATTCTATAATTGAACTGTTTGATTTGTATCTTCTTGAAATATTATCATTGGTATTGAATGATTCCAGCTGAGCATCGAGGATCTGAGCTGGCAAGATGACACAGGACGGGGTGCTTTCCCAAATTTGCACAACCTTTCACAATCTGGAGATGCCAGTCTATTGTACCTACCATTTGTAGACTCCCCTCTAGCAGTACTGGAACACATGTTCCCCCAGAATCCTGGCTGGAATGAAGCCATTCTGGGACCAGAGGGCATCCCCATCCTTAGTGAGGATACACCATACTCAAATTTCCTGAGGGTGAATCTTGAAGACGCGAAAGTCAGTGATGGCAGATCTGATTTGCTCAAGCGACATGGTAATTCCGCATGCATATTTTGTTTCCTGGAACTAGTAAAACTAATTGCTTCTTTGTTAATAATTAAGAATGTTTTCTTCTTGCCAGACTCTACTATCTATAACATATATCAAGGGCTTCGCCACAACCATGACCATGTCATTGCCATTTATACATCTCTTCATTCCTCGTGGGTATGTAACTCATTCATTGCAAGATGTGTATAAACCATGTTTCAAGTTTCTTAATTACTGACAGTGGATTTCTCCTGCAGCATGTGGAGGAGGAAATAAAATCAAGAAAAATTCGTGAAGCCCAAGAAAATTCTGAAAAAGCTGAGGCAGAAAAGGTAGAGCGTGAAAATGACGAAGCTGCTGAAGGGGAAGCGACGGAACAAAAGGCCACCACTGAATCTGCGCCATCGTCATCTGTCCCTCGCTCCTCAGCTCTCCCTTCTCCGATGCCCACTTCCGGACCTCAGGCCGAATGGCCACCATTCATGACCATTCCAATTCTGTCTGGATTGATGGTCACATCTATCCTGTTGGGTATCCTTGGATTTGCCATCTCTGCCATGATGGAGATTAAACCTATGTTGCGGTTTGATGATCCCAAAGGGAAATCATTGCAATTTGCTGTTCAGGATTAGTGATTAGGCGGTGTCTCTGTTGCATTTGGCTTATTTTGCTATCTTGCCTTAAAACGTGTTGTTGTTATTGGTTAAGTAGTTATCTTCCATTCCATGAATGTAATGATCTGTAACTCTGTGAATATCAATGTATGTTGTTTTGTATTTCAATTTTATTGTTGCTTATCTTGTTTTATTTTTTTTAAGTAACATGGAAACTTAACTGAAATTGCAGGAGTACTTGAATGGCAGTATTATCTTCAAATATTTTTAGCTTATTCATGATGAAACACTTGGTGTGTTTATGCATGTAATGTAAGAAAATGGCATCTAGTCATATGCATGTAGATGTACACTGATTAGTCTGTTTCAATGGCAGTGAAAAATGATGTGTTTTTAATGAATTGCCCAAGACAATAATGTGCAGATTGAGGCTTAGGAGTTTTATGTTAATGCAAATGCCATGTAGATAGTTATTCCCTGATTATATGAAATCTTGTGTTCTTGTTTAGTGTAAAAAGTATCTTGAATGCGAACAAGGAAAAAAAACAACAAATGTAAATACTCTAGGAAAATACTCTACTTGGTTGTTAAAATTGTAAAAATATTTGGCATCCATGTATCACTTGCACATTTTACAATTAATTCAGTATAAATGAAACTATTTCTGTTGAAATATGATGTCATAAATAAATTGATTCTAGAGGAAGCACAGAGTACAGCTTTTCTCCTATCACAACATAGGTTAGGCCATATACCAGCAATGTAAGATGGGGTGGCCTCACTCCCTTACTGCTACACACAGTTTTGTCTGCCAATGCTGACAAAAAGGCAAGCAAGCAACATATAAACAATGCACAGTTAATGACAGTTAAAACAAACACAAACTTAAAAATTATAGCAAACTTGGTAGTTTTCTTTTTTTTTTCCCCAGATTACCATTTGATAAGTGATGACTGACATGTTAAAATAAGAGCTTTATAATGTGTGCATGTCGATTCCAAATATGGATGTTTTGAGTTGGTTTACACCACTGAAGTTCACTAGTGTCACAATACAAGCCTACACGAGCCTCACATGCCATATATATGAAACAACACACAACCTTTGATTCCTTAACTGGAAAGTATTTGCACACAAAACAAACAAACAAAAAAGCTTTCAGTCCACTAAAAGGGGCAGACTGGAGTGGGTGCTACTTTGAGCAGAGGTGATGTGGGCATGAATCACATTTTGCAGACTGCGGCG
The DNA here is from genome assembly GCA_030522485.1 of Stenchaetothrips biformis. Taxonomy (NCBI): domain Eukaryota; kingdom Metazoa; phylum Arthropoda; class Insecta; order Thysanoptera; family Thripidae; genus Stenchaetothrips; species Stenchaetothrips biformis. The sequence goes on from CM060099.1 coordinate 14,438,141, forward strand.
GGCGCTGGTCTCATAGTCCAGCTGCTGCATTAGTGTGTTGATCTGGCCCTGAAGGTCATTTACCTTCAGATTTAAGGTGTTGACCGCATCCAGCACATTTCTGGGTGAAGACAAAATGTCAGAAGCAGTAAGGTAAAGGAACAAGTCATTCATTTGGAGACAGCAAATACTCACTTATCATCTGCTTGAAGGGCTAAGGAACTCAACACTCCCTTTTCAGATGGACCCTCCAGAAGAGCTAAAACAGTAGGACAATTTTAAAGAAAAGAGATAAGAATCATTGTGCATTGTTATGTAATTGAAATACGCCATGTTAAAACATTTTACTGGGATGATAACAATTACACCTTGGCCTTCAGTTCATTCTAAGATTTTAAAAGTACCTAATGACATTTATTCAAACACAGCCTGCTTCTGTTTCTAGAGAGGAAAGCTACTTAATAAAAACATGTTGGTCACCTCCCCACACACATCCAAAAAATATTTTCAAGACATCAAAGCTTTTGATACATTTGGCATACTGTACAAACAAATACCTAGCTTACAGGGTTACAATAAATTCAATCCTAACAGACCATCTAAGACTGGGCTTAAGAGATGTGTGACAACATTATGCATTCACAATTACTTCAAAATTTTGATCCACAATATTTAAACATCAGAATCTGATTTAAAGTGTTAAACAGTTTTCTGTCAGACAATTTTGGGCTAATCCCAATAGAAGACAACCAATCATAAACTGACAAAATCATTAAAAATAAATAAGTATTGAATGAAGGAGAGAATCCACTCATCAAAAATATTTTTTCTTCCAACAACAAACTTGAGACTCCAGTAGAAACAAAAATAATGCATTGACTACTTGTTGAACTATACTGCTACTAGTCGAGGAGCCAGCTCAATATTTTGTGCTTCCCTTTGGCTTGACTTGTCTGGGTGCCTCGAGCACCAGGCTCTTGACTCCCAAAAGAGGTGTTCCATGAAGATGCAGGTTCTGTCCATAACAGACAACACAACACTTACAAACAAAACAAGGGTATCAAAACAACAGCTTCAAAACACGCACACGCACACACAACAAAAGTGAGGCAGCTATGAGAAATCTTCATAGATTTATTTATTTGTTTTTACCTCAAAGTTAATGTACCTTGATGTTTCAAAGAATGAGTACTAGATCAAAAGAAATTGAACAAAGAAAAATAGAAGGCATTCCAAACAGCATGAAAAGAAACAAAAACATGAGCATATGCACACAGGTCAGGATAAGCAACAGATAGGATAATAATCCTCCAAAGCCATGCATTGGCCACATATTTTCAACACAAGCATTCAATATAATCAAAATGTTGAATATTTTAACAGATAATTCTACATACAATTATTTAAAAAAAAAAAAAAAAAAAAAAAAAAAAAAAAAAAAAAAAAAAGTACAATTTGCACACAAGTGTTTGTAACAAACATTTATTTTTTTCAAATAAAGAAAACTGTTACACAACAATAAAGACATACAACTGATAGGTGTAGTATTTGCTAACTAAGAGAGAGCACTAGTACAGAGGAAAACTATGAATAAATTGAAGAGTCCACATCAAAGTGAAATACTGTACAATATGAAAACGCAAGTAATACAACAAATGGTGAAAGAGGGTGCAATATGCCAAAGCTACCTAAGCTAAGTAAAGACCAGAGTATCTCTTACTAGTGAATATTTCATACATTTTCCAAGCAGGCACTTTATAAAAAATATCAGCCTCAAAGCATGCTTCAGTTTGATAATGTCATTAGAATACAGAATTCTTCAAGCATTCATTAAACCCATTGATACATGAATTAAGCAGCAAGCCTTGACTTTCCAAAAAAGCCAAGTCGCCAGGCAAAGTAAACATTCAAATAGATTACTATACTGTATTGCAAGAAAACTGAAGAACCAAGGCATAACTTTGAATTAGAATAGGACTCACCTGAGCTGATAGTGGACCGAGTCTTTGCACTAGTGCAATATGATTCAATTACCCGGAGAACTAATGCATCTTCTTCATAACTCCTGTCATCTGCAAAGTCAAGATTCACCATTGATGAGCAACACTTTTTGTATTTTAGTTTTGAACACTTTATTAACAAATAATACTCACTTATTTTACGAGGTCCTCTGGTAGACTTCCTTATATCATCTCTGGTCAAAGTAGAAGTGATTTTCACAGGTGGTGCTGGTCGTAAGTTTGTTGCAGTCCAAATTTTTACACTGGAGTTGCTGCTATAATTATTGTTGTTAATGTTGTTTATGCTTGCGGCATTGAGATGATTATTATTAATGTTGTTGATGTTGTGGTTAACATTCAAATTGCTTGGTCGGCTGATGTTACTGCTGTTCCTTGCAACGATCAACTGATGTTGGTTTCCCTGAAAGAAAAAGACAGGACAAGGATTAAAGCAATTTTACAGTTGATGGTGATTGCAACTCAAAGATGTATGATGATTTCAAACTCAAAAAGAGGAAAGAATAAATAAGGGGGAAAAAAGCATTCAGTGAGCATAATTTACAAAGTCTCTCAAAAAGTCAATGCTTTGCATAATGCACATATCCATTTTAAAAAAATTAAAGACACCAGGTAATATCAGTCACAAAAGAAAAAGACTCATAAGGCAAGCCATATTGGTGCTCTCTTGCGCATGGAGTATCAGGGTCAGTTCTTTTGCTGCTGATAGTACACAATGTAATTAATAAGGTAAACTTAGAAAGGCACACCAATGCAGTACTGTACAGGTTTTTGTTTGCTAGGATATGGAGAAGGACTAAACAGTCAACAAGGACATTCTTTTGAGAGTGATATGCAGTTTGCAGTGAGACAAAAAAAAAGATACATTCTTTCATAAAGAGAACAAATGCTCTAAAGTAATTAACAGAATACACACACAATCATAGTTGCAATTTCATGGTCACTTTGCTCAATGGTAGAATTAATTAACACCAGGCTTATAATAAAAAATTTTGAGTCCCCATACCATTTCAAAACTTTAACCAACCAACTTTAACCAAGTCATCTCATTTGACAAAATCAGGCAATGGCCTTCTTTTAAAAATAAAGATAGTAAATGATATCATGGATTTAAACATCTCATTGGACAGAAATCACTCCACAAAGCATCAAAAACTTGGCAGACATAATGTACGCAAGTATAAGGACTGGAAAATTCATTCATTGTTTGTGCTATTAGATGATTACTCAAACATGCATTTAACAAGGAAAATTGAAAAGCCATAAAAGTATGAAGTTTGTTTAGGCAATGAAGTTGCCACACAGGACTCAACCCAACAAGGAATTACTTGAGGTAACAACTTCAAAGGGAATGTTGCCAACAACTATGCTAGGAATAGCAATTAATCCACACACTCGCCATTAAAATCCATAAAACAAAACACGACAGGGAAAGCAGGACAGGGTAGCAAAACTCCTACTATGCAGCACTCAAATCACTTCAAAACAAAGCTTTAGGAATGTGAATTGATGCAATTATCTAGCTCAAGAAGCACAGTGAGCACTGAATACTTCTTGCCTGCTTGTGGAGGATTTCTGTGATGACTTTTCTTGTTTGATGGTATAGTTTGTAATGAAGTGGCTGGAAGACGCATCTTCAATCCCCAATGAGCATACATTCCAGACCGATAAATAAGGCGGCTTTTATTGTCTTGTGGATCCCAATTAATTGGGGCTGTTTTGGAATGCGGGACTGAGGTGGAAGGTAATGAATAACTTCTGATGGATGTCAGATCACTTTCAGATGGGAGGTTTGCAGCAGGAACAGGGGAAGATTCCAAGCGTAACCACTCATCTGGCCTTAGATTTGAATTTGTTATATCAGGGGAGGTAATGTCAGCAAGGCCTGAATCTGACGACCTGGGACTAAGTGGTTGTGGGACACAGCATGCACAGTTTTCATTGGCTGAAACATGTTGCTCCAATTCATTAACATAACTTGCATGGGAGACCTCTTTCTGTCTTCTGGTCTTCTTCTTCTGAGATTCCCTAATGGGCTCTGAACTACAATATAAGCAATGAGGAATGTGAGATTGCATTGGAAATGCACTAGAGGTGCCTCCTGAATTATCATTCCCAGCTGTCAGAATGACAGGATCAAATGTTATTTCTGCATGTGGCAGAGCATTTGGAGCAAGCTCCAACGTAGAGGAATGTGTTCTTTGCAAAGTCTCTCGAGGCAAAATAATGGTGGACGTTGAATGCCAAGTATGAACAGGAATTAAAGGAAGAGCTCTTGTTGCTCCTAAAGATGGGGGCAGACTGAAGCGACTTTCCACTCTACTAACAACTTCTTCTTCGCTTAGATGAGAGAGATCTTGACAGACAGTTGATGGGAATGGTTGGTGGCCTGGTTGAGTCTCAAAGCTTGATTCAGCTGATTTTGATGTTGCATACTCCAAAGTCACTTTGCCCGGCACAGACAGAGAGTTTTTATCAAGCCCATCTTCACTTGAAGGCATGTAACAAATAAGACTGAATGGAGAGCTTGAAGTGGATCCCATACTGCTATCACTTATGTCAAAGGCATTTTGTCGCTCTAAAATACGAGTGGATCCACTGTCTTCACTGCTATCTGTGGGGATGTGAACCACACTTGCGTTCTGCCACTCGGCTAAACCCACTGGTTGAGGAAAGATGACACATTCTACCTTGTGATTTCGTCGTATTTTTACACCCAGAATACCAAGGTTCTCATAATCTTTACTAAACTGACGGTACAGAAGTCTCTTGAGCAAAGGTCTAGTAATAATACCAGAATGGACTAAAGTTGCAAAGTACTCAGTGAGTCTAGCATATGGTGAGGCGGGAGGAAGACGTAATCCACTTACATGAGGTGGAGGAATTGGTGACTTAGGGCTTGATGATTTGTGAAGAACACAACGAATTTGTTGACGCAATATGTCAACCCAACTTTGTTGATCTTCTCGAGTCTGGCAAACAGCCACAATGCGCTCAATGAGAGGACCTGATGGCATAGAATACAATCTAAAATTTTTGTGTTCTTTTTTAAAAAAAAACTAACAAATCTACACTTACCAACAATTTCAAAGGCATTTTTATAGTTGTCAGTATTTTCTAGTTTATTTACTGTAATGCCAGTCAATGGTAGCTTTCCCTGAAAATATAGTTTTAGACATTAGACATGAAAATCAAGGATTTAATTTAATGAAAGAAACACATATTCTTGAAAACAATATTACCTCATAAATGAAGGCACTCATCCGTTGGCTTACACTTAACATCAACAAAGTCGTTGGGAAGAGAACCAAGTATCTATCGCGATGATCTGGACCAACTGCCACGGATCCCATGTGCACAATATCTCCAAGTATTTGCAGATCTTCGCCTTCCCAGCCCCGCACACCACCAGTAAGAACTTCAAGTTCCAGCTCCTTTTGACGTCTTGTAGTGGAGCACATGGACTGTCACAAGAAAGGAAGAGGCTGGTTAGTGTCAATATCAATCAGATTTCATCTGAAAAATGAAATTCATAACCCACATCTACAACATATCTGTAGTTCCATCATACTTACAGCAATGTCCTTGAAAATGCTGACAGATCTTTGTGTATCACCCCGATCGGGATGGTTCTCTTCAACATGACGTTCCAATTCTTGCAGCATACTAGCGTATTTATCCAATCGACGGAAGGGTTTGCTTAAACCAGTAGTCAAAACAAGTATACCAGGAATACTTGCACCGGCTGATTCCATCCATGCATTTAATTCATCCCTGCCATAAAACAAGAGGTTAGAAACAGCACAATACAATACAATATGTAGAATGAAAATTCAAAGAGAAATGGAAACTTCAAACTGGTAACCTACTTGTACTTATCAATGACACAAACAGCTTTGGGATGAGCTGCACAATATGTTTGGTGGACTTGTTTCATACGAGGAGCATTTGTTAAAAAGACACGACCAACACGCTGTTCGGTGGACAATTTTGTGGCACAATCTTCTAGGGCTGCAAGTAAATGTTGCTGAACAGCCAGTATCTCATCCATGTTGCTAACCAATTGACGGTATTCTTCTCGAGGTAAACTGCAAAGTGGTACACTAGTGAGCATGTGAATCAAAAAAAGGTTGCAACTCTCGGACTGAATCATATCAGCATGAGAAACTCGATTAGACAGAGTACTCTACCTTCCGAATGAAACTTTTCCAAAGATAGCATGAAAAATGATTCATATTTAACACAGAAATGGACAGAGGATAGAAGAAAGTAAATGTTAAGATCTTATGAGTATTTTAGAGCACTAGAACTTACATGCCAGCATTTTCTAGAGGATGTAAAAAATTCTGAACCAAAGTCTGGAGTTCTGCTACATTTGCCTTTTCAGAATCTATGATATCTCTTAAAACCAAGTCACGATATGCTTTCTGTTGAGCTGTTAAATCAACAGGCATCTGCACAGTCCCGGATCCTTTAATGATGCTCATGGTATCTGATAAAACAACCATATTCTTACGAAATGAGGTTTGAGGGAATACTTAACAGAACTAAAATACAAGAATTACTCAACTTACCCTGTAATTTGTATTCTTTAACATAGTTAGAAGGAAACCAGCCGGTTTTGTCTGTTGTAGCTAGTGTTCCCTCCCACCATCCTCCTTCCTCCTTCTGAGTGACAGTTATGATGTCACCCTTTTTGAAGCACAACTAGAAAATGGATTCAAATGATAATAACTTCCCATAACATACGTACAGTAATAATTATATATTTTACAAACCCACATACCTCATCATTATTTTTCCCTTGAAATGAATAGATAGCTTGAACAAGAAGGGGGTGGGCTTCGCTAGCCATGGTCCTTAATTTGTATTACATAGCTCTGCAAATGTTGACAGTATTAAATAGAATTAGGACTTAACTGCATAGCAGGAGCTGAATGTGACAGCTCACTTTGGACACTACATACATGGCCAACCCTTTTCCACAATAACAAGAAAAGACCTTATAAACACAAATGCAAAACTTAAACATGGAGAGCAAAGAATTTCTGGCACTTAAATTTGAGCAGAACCAACCTAGAAATTGGTTGTGAAAACATTCTCTGTGATGCTTATAAAGGCCTCTCCATCACAGCACTGTTAGCGCTTTAAGAATATATTAGGACGAAGTACATAAACTGAAGCTTTTGATACTTGTCAATAATTATCTCAATGAACATTTAAAACGAGCAGTTTCAATCAAGGCAAGAGAAATACATCATTACAAGATGTAGGCAGGATGTAAGGGTAAGAAGGGGGGGGAAAAGGGAGGTCAGTCAGGCGAGTAACAGGCTAAAATTAGACGGACTACTGCTGTAGTAGCCCACAGTCCACGGCCTTCCCAGGAGGGCATCTGGGGGTTGGGACCTTTGGCAGCCGTTAGAATGCCAGGTGGATTTTCTCAGTATGAAGTGGAGTACAAAGAGCAAAGAGGAAGAACTGTTCGATAAGATAACTAGGAAAGCTTGCACCTCAGAGCTGGGAGTACTGGCAGTTTTAAGTATTCACCAAGAGTAACAGAGGAAACAACACAAGAATTAAAAGGTGCAAAATCTCACCATGATAGAATAAAGAGACTCTGAAAACAAGTGAAAATAAGAAATAAGGGTATTTCATGAGAACAGCAACAGGTAAACGGCATACGGTTTTTTAACCCCGAACGACAAATCCAATGATGCTCAATCAAAACTTTAGAGCAAGAGAAGATTCTTGAACCTGTTAAATTAAGTTAATTAAATTCGAGAAGGAGTAGTGTATAGACAAGTGAGGTTAATTTCACACACAAGAGTTTGCTTTTCCTTGGTTCTCTAGAAGAAAAAAAACAAGCAAAGGTTAATATCAGATGAACATAATCATACGAACTTTTAAAGTTGAAGGAGTAGCGTCAATTGCAGTCGAATGGACCATAAACAGTCACGCTGATAAGAACAAATACTCCTCCTACTTGAAATAACAACAACAACATAAACAAACACAACACGAGGATTTTTGTTGTTTGTTTTTCATTACCCCTTCTCCCTCTGCCCCCTTCCATCGTCCACCTCCGAGTTGGACGTGTAAACATTTTATTGTCAAAACCGCTGGGAGTTTGTTTTATCAATATATTTAAACCATGTCATCCTCTAGAAGACCGGAGCATTTAGCTCCTCCAGAAGTGGTGAGTTGAAACGCTTTTCGTTACAATACATTGGAAGACCAAACCGCGTGTTGTGACAGGTTATGCGGTCCATAATTCTGCCTTTCATTTATTTAATTTTAAAATTTTGCGAGCTTTTTCTCAATTACAGTATTACAACGACGATGAAGCAAAGAAATATTCCCAAAAGTAAGTTTTTCAGCTCATTCAACCAGAGAAAAGTTAAAGATTGTTCTGTGTATTGGACCTGTCATTGTAGAATAACATTCTATTCTTTGCAGCACACGAATTATTGAAATTCAAGAGCAAATGAGCGAGCGCGCTCTGGAGCTCTTGCTGCTTCCCGAAGATGAACCCTGCTACGTGTTAGACATTGGCTGTGGGTCAGGGTTGAGTGGATCTGTTCTTGACGAACAAGGTCATGTTTGGGTTGGCATCGATATATCGCCTGCTATGCTTGGTAATTGTTTCTCTGGATATAATGCAAGTTGACATTGCATCATTATTTGTGGCCATGGCTTGTAAGTGTCTAACATGGCTTGTCTGTTGCCCTTAGATGTTGCTCAAGACCGTGAAGTTGAAGGAGACCTGATACTGGGCGACATGGGGGAGGGCATGCCATTTCAAGCTGGTATTTTTGATGGGGCTATCAGTATAAGCGCTTTGCAATGGTTATGCAATGCTGACAAAACATCCCACAACCCAGTGAAGAGGCTTTATAAATTCTTCAGTACATTAAATGCCTGTTTGGTAGGACCCAGCCTCGCCTTTTGACTATTCCATGCCTTTGTATGTAAAGTTTTAATGACCTTTTTGATCCTAATATTGGTTTTATTTTTCAGAGTAGAACGGCTCGTGCTGTTTTCCAGTTCTATCCTGAAAACTCCAATCAAGTTGAGTTAATAACAACTCAAGCAATGAAAGCTGGTTTCTATGGTGGTGTTGTTGTTGATTATCCTAACAGTACCAAGGCTAAGAAGTTCTTTTTAGTCCTCATGACTGGTGGGAATATGCCTCTTCCAGAAGCACTTGGGACAGAAGGAGGTTCAAGCACTGTTGCCTACAGTAGTAGAAAAAGGTAAGATAGATGACTATATTGGCATAAGTTTTGCAGCGCTAGGCTTAATACTCCATATTAAATCCCATTAATAATCCATATTATATCTCAGGGAGCAACTTAATCAAGCACGAAATGCTAGAGGAAAACCCCTGAAGAAATCCAAAGAGTGGATTCAACAAAAGAAAGAGAGGAGAAGGCGACAAGGGCTAGAGACTCGTCCTGATTCTAAGTATACTGGTCGTAAGCGTAGGGTTAAGTTCTAGATCTTATGCTCTCTGGGCTCTGAAGTCCAGTTCAGAACATCGTGAAACTCATGGTTACTCGAACTAGGAATTGTAAATATTTGAAATAAGGGCAACAGTTAATAAAAATTCATTGTGAGCAGATGTATTATGAAAATATCTATTTATTTACACGTCAAGATTTTCAAAAACAGTACTATAGCAGGAAAGTCAATTTAAGAGATCCAGAAAATATACCTAATTCTCAAGGATATTGTCCATTTTGTAGGACAAACAGTTAAGTATCTTCTCCCTCCTCTCCATCCTCTTCACCTTCATCTGACTCTAACTCTAATCTCGATCTAAAGGATCGAACTTTCTGGAGCAACCCTGACATCTTTTCATACTTTCCTGTTGAATCTGGTAAATTTTCAAAGTTGATAACATCACAAATATTTTTGGAAAATTTGTCAGCAGAGGGCAGGCTGGTATATTCAGAGGTAACTATCACAGGAGTTCCAAATGTGACTGATATTACTTTTCCAACTTTTGGAGTGCTTGCCACAGATGAACTATCTGTGCTATTTTTCTCACTGGGTTGAACACCCTTCTCTGGTGCACCTGAACGTTCAAGTTTCTGCTTTTTAGTACCTTCTGAATGAGGTGACAGAGATCCACTTCGTTTCGCACTCTAAAATAGACAAAAGATAAAAATTAAAATGATAAGAAAAGCAAAGTGTTATGAACATCAAATAAAACATTTTACATTTACCTTAGTTGATGACTGGACTTCATTTGTTGATGTTGCTTGATTTACTTCAATTTCCTTATCTGGAACAATTGAAAATTTTGGCTTAGTCTGACTATTTTCTCTTAAGTTACTTACTGGAAAATGATTTGCTTCAAGAAAAGACAAAAAGACGCACCTTCATCGCTGGATGCAGCATCTGCAATGGAAATAAGATGTAGAAATTGGTCTGTAATTATTATTATTACCTAAATAAAGAGGTAGAAATGAGGCTTACCATCTGAGTCCAATTCAACATCCTCCGAATGAGACTGCTTTTTATCAGATGATGGAGTTGCAACAGTATCTGAAGAATTCATTTTCCTCCTCTTGTAAGCTTTCACAGCCTTCTTCTGCCACATTTTTTTCATGAATTTAATACTGTCTTTTTCAGCCATTGGTCGACAATTCAATCTGTCTGACTCCTGATATTTTTTTTTCAACAACAATCAGGCCCAAAAATAACTTGATGAATAAAAAAGGGATGTGTAGCTCACTAAAGGTATATTTAACACTTACATCAATAATATCAGGGCCACAAGGACAGTTAAATCCTGGGTACTCAACTATCTGCCTAATGTCATATTTGTCTCTACCACCTTCTACAACGATTTCTCCATCTTCATCCTCTGGGTCAGCCACCTCTAAAAATATTCAAAAGATACAAAATTAAGCAGCTAGCACAGTTTTTTCTTTGCAAATAAAACTTAGAATCTACATTGGACAGAACAGCCTCATATTGTCACATATTCCATCAAACGAAAACTCACCTTGCCCATCAGAATTGAATAAAGACAAGCCTGAATGCGAAACTCTGGCTTCTTCCACCCACCCTGGAGGATACCCAAGGACACGCATACGATACACATGTCGTGGAAGCTGGTTTGCCTCCAAACCAAGAACTTTCCGAAGCTGCCGACTTATTTTCCCAGGTCGAAAATGGGCAAATTTTTGTTCATCATCCAAATGGTAGCGGTTGCTATAACAGAAATTTTATAAGATAAGAACATAACAACTCTATCATAACTTTTTCTTTTAAAAGATACAATCATATGCCTACATACTTAGATTTCCCCGTACGAGCAGCTTGCTTGCTCCTAAAGAGTAAGCGATTGCGGTTAATGGCATCATAGTTCCTAGGTTCTGTGCAATCGCGAAGAGAATGGTCTGCACCACAGTTCCAACATGTACTTTGAGGTGGTTGGGGTCGCTTCGGTTTAGCACTTACTGGCTCATCTTTCTTCACTTCTAGAACTTCCCTGAACTTCTGCACAGAACAAGAGGACGTGATTAATGTGAATCAAAGAGAACACAACAAAACACATAGAAAAGGGTGGAGGAAAATTACAAAGGAGAAGATACTACGAGGTCGAGAGTAAACATAACCTACAAATCAAAACAGTGCGGAGGGTGAAGCAAATCGGCAGCATGTTTTACCTTATCATAAACCGGAACATCTATATGATCGTGGGCATCAGTCGGCGTGCTGTCCACGACAAACAGATCGCTCAGGTCACCGTCGTTGGACAGTTCTCCGTCTTCTTGTTTGGGAGGACTGCCGGAACTCTCCCCCATGGTGCTGAGTGGAGCTGTGGGTGGATTGCCAGTGCCAGGACTCTCCCCCATGGTGCTGAGAAGAGCTGTGGGTGGACTGCCCGGACTCTCCCCCGCGGTGCTGAGAAGAGCTGTGGGTGGACTGCCCGGACTCTCCCCCGCGGTGCTGAGAAGAGCTGTGGGTGGACTGCCTAGACTCTCCCCCATGGTGCTGACAAGTTCTGTAATGGTACAAGGGACTGTTGCAGTATTGCAAGGGGATGACTCTTTCCTCGCAAGCGTCGGTGGCATCGCAAGCCCGTCGCAAGGCCGATCTTGTTGGTAAAATAAACTCCCACTAACTCTTGCGAGGGACCAAAGAACCCAAGCCTGACTACCGACAGTGAAGACACTTAGCCCAGTTTGGCACTCTTCGCGTTGTCTGACGCTTTCGAAGTTAAAAGGTGTTGAGCTACAGCCGACCCGTTATGATGCACGGACACTGCCCATCCCATTCAGTTTCTGTCTTTATAATTTTGCGTCTCTCATACCTTCTGCCAAGACCCGCAGCAGCCTTGTTTTTTTTTTCAATCTGTTTGCTCTCCGTTTAAGTATAAATAACTTAGTTTTCCTGATTTTCCGATTTTTCGATGCCATGTCCGTCAAGGTTTGAATGGGCGGGCCATGAATTTGCGTTCATGTCTCGCGACCTTTTGATGCTCAATAACAAAACACGCTGGATTTGACACCGTACCAGACAAGTCGCCAGTCGCCAGTCGCCATCGTCGCCATCATCGCCGCTGTCCAGATTTGAGTCCGTACCAGAGTTGTGGGTGCTCCTCCGGCCGGAGAGGCCATGCGGCGAGGCTACACAACACGACGCGGACGCCATAGTCAAACTATATACACAGACCGCCGATAGTTGACGACACTGCTACGTAGCTTCCCACTTAGCACGGAGAGTAGATATTCTCGGGCAGCCCTGCAAGACAACCGCGTTGGGCGGGCTGGTGTTGCCCCGACTTGACAGGCGTCATGGTTTGGCTGGTCTTCATTTTGGGGGAAGCACCGCACAGTGGGTCAAAAGACCGTTGAGGCGGCCAAAATTCTAGACGCGTTTTGAGCTTTAGAGTCGCTAAATGGGACTCGAATCAAACGATTCCTTTCCAAACGAGGAATCACTTGGGGATCACACATTCGGCCCGAGTCCCATTTAACGACTCTAGAGCTCAGAACGCACCTCGAATTTTGGCCGCCTCAACGGTCTTCTGACCCACTGTGCACCGCCGTCGCGACCACGATGTTGGTCTCGCTGTACAAATAGGGCGAGGGCATCGCACCGCCCCTAGGTACCCTTAGGGTGCGAAGGGTTCAGTGGATGTCATCATAATCAAGGCTTGCCTCCCGTGAGCTTTACCGATCATACTGCCAGCAGATGAAACCGCGCCATGAAAAACTTTCGACTACCCTCTCACCATGGCAACAGATCAACTTATGTAGCATCTGGCGACGAAGATGCCTTTCCTGAAGAAGTTGAAGCCCTGTCCCGAGTGGAGGCGGAAGGAACAGATTGGCTACAAGTCCGGCACGAGGCATACGGTGTACTTCCTCAACGGCGACCAGCACGTGGGTGACTGGCGGGACGACAAGCGGGAAGGTGAGCGTGACACAGTGGGCCGGAAGACGGCGCAGGCGGCCAACACTCCAGACGCGTTTTGAGCTCCAGAGTTGCTAAATGGGATTCGAACCGAACGTGTGACCCCACCAATGGATAGCTCTCCGAACGAGGAATCCATTGGTGGAGTCACACGTTCGGTTCGAGTCCTGTTTAGCGACTCTGGAGCTCAAGACGTGTCTGGAGTCTTGGCCGCCTGCGCCGTCTTCCGGCCCACTGTGCAGTGTGGGGGAGCGGGCGCCTGAGGGGTAGGCAATACCACGCCGGTGTGTGTGGCGTGGCGGCCTATCGCCGACTTCACAGGCTGCGGCGTGCCTTTGCTTTGCCTCAACGTGGCCAAATGACAGCCGAATCGACGCGCTTCTCGTGACGTTCTCCAGGGAAGGGGGCCGCCCTGACGCGCGGGGGCTACCTGTACGAGGGCGACTTCTCCGGGGAGCTGCGCCACGGCCACGGCGTGCTCAGCAGGCGGACGGCGGACGGCTCCCTGCGCCTCGCGTACAGCGGCCAGTGGGAGCGCGGGAAGCGACACGTGAGTGCGGCGTGCGGCGGCCACGGAGTTCCCCGTGCGGCAGCCGCACAGTGGGCCGGAGGACCGGCGTGGCCGGCCGAAATTGTAGACGCGTTTTGAGCTGCAGAGTCGCTAAACGGGACTCGAACCAAGCGTGTGACCCCTGCAATGGATTCCTCGTTCGGAGAGCAATCCATTGGTGGGGTCACACGTTCGGTTCATTTGGCGACTCTGGAGCTCCGTCTAGAGTTTTGGCCGGTAGCGCCGGTCCTCCGGCCCACAGTGCACGGGCCGTTAGGGATGCGAGAGAGACTGACTCGCGGGCGGTGTGGCAGGGCTGGGGCATCGGCCGCGGCGCGGACGGCTCCTGGTACGAGGGCTGCTGGCGCGAGGGCCGGCGCGCCGGGGAGGGCCGCGGCTGGCTGCCGGACGGCAGCTTCTACCACGGCGAGTGGCTGGACAACAAGTTCCACGGCCGGGGCGTCCTCGTGCAGCGTGAGTGGAACGGCCCAGAGCGACGAGAACGATCCTCGGATGTGTCACGCAGCACGCCCACGTCGAAAGACTCGAAAGACTTGGTGTCCTCACCGCACAGTGGGCCGCGGAAACCGGCGCAGGCGGCCAAAACTCTAGACGTATATTGCGCCAGAGTCGCGAAACAGGACTCGAGCCAAATGTGTGACCCTACCGATGGATTCGTAGTTCGCTGAGCAGTCCATTGGTGGGGTCACATTTTCGGTTTGAGTTCCTTTTCAGCAACTCTGGAGCTAAAAACGCATCTAGAGTTTTGGCCGCCTGCGCCAGTCTTTTCAGGCCCACTGTGCAGCGTCTCTCTCTCCTGCTTCCAGCCAATGGAAACTGTTTCGAGGGGGAATTCCAAGGTGGCGTCAAGCACGGGCAGGGCCGCTTCTTCCACCTGGACAGCGGCCAGCTCCAGGAGGGCGTGTGGGACCAAGACGTCTGCGTGTCCAGCACTCTGAGGCAAGCAGAGTCCTCCAGCCTCAAGATGAAGACCCTGCCACCCGTGAGTATCTTTTCACACACATTCCTGAGTGCAACTTGGTGTGAAAATTCAGATTCTGTTTTTTTTTTTTTTCTTGACTGTAGAACGAACTTCTCAACGCGGATGGTGTGGCAGAGGAGAGTCAGCAGGGCGCTCTACAGAGAGTTCGCTCGAAAAGTGTGAAGAGCGCCGCATCTCTTGCGCAACTGGAAACTGGGAATATTTAGTGCACAAGGGAGGCCAGCAGTCATTAACACTGTACATAAACAATAGGATAGTTTATTATTACCAATCACAGTACATGTTTAAGTCCATAGAACAGTTAATTTGGTAAAATGGATGAAACTTTGGATTTAAAAAAAAATCTTGTTTGCTTAATTTTTATAAATAAAAAGAAACATTTAACAATGTTGAGAAACTTAAATTATGTAATAAGTATAAAAGTCCTAGACTAACACAGGATATACAGAAAGAGATATCCATCTGCCATGTATAGAAAATCAATGCCGTGCCACCAATAGCACAGTTGCATAATTCAAGTCATTTTGAATATTCAGACAAATTCTTTGTGCAAAGATTCACATAAAATTCATGGAAGTGTAGCTCAATGAGCTTCTTTGGCATTCCGAATTACAATGGAAACAAATGTACGGTGATTTATGGATCAAAGGAGTTGATGCTGGTGATAAGTACAATTATTAAAACGAATGGGTATCAAGATTACTGTCGAAAGTTTGGATAGTAGGCCAACTATGCACTTGAATCTTAGCCACTTAAACAGTTCGTACACCAGTCTCAGTCAAACCTCTTTCATAACACACAGAAGAAGTTATCATTTTGTTTTGTATTGCTACAGGTTAAGTCGGAAAGAGTCTTCAGTTAGGACTGCCGTAAGTTTCTAAAGAATAAAAGATCCAAAAAAATTGTCAGGAGTAAAAAAAAACAGAAAAACAAATTTATCTGGACCCTATCTGCAGCTCTTAGTGTTAATACTGGTACAAAAATAAGTAAATTTTTAATCCAATCAGAGCAACATGCCATCAATTAAGAAACAAAACTAATACTCACACTACAATACCTCCAAACCATCACACTATGCAATGAACATAACAGAATAAAAACAACACAAGACACAAAATTACAGCTACTTTAAAAGAAATAATAAAAGAGCAGATACCACCAGGTATCCAAACATAAGGATTTTTGAGTAGTAGTAGTCAACATATGTTGACTACTATACTGTAAGAAATCAGAAGAGACAGAGTGCTCAAACAAATGTCAATAAATTGAAGGATGCATAACTACAACGTGCATTGCAATGACAAATGGAAGCAAGATGCATATTGTGTTGCATGTGGACGTGATAAAATTAAAACAGATATTCTGGCCTGTGTGTTGTCACAATAATAAAGAACATTTTGAATGTTCTGGACATTTAGCGTAAATACAAAATAATAAATCTCTTAACATAAAAACAAAGTCCAAAGAGAAACTATTTAACAACACATCAATCACAGATCCAAACTTAAAAAAATTAGCAAACATTAGTCATGACTGCTCATTAGTGAGTCAAACATACTAAAGTGGTGTTTTCCATGCTGAGTTGTTTAAATCAAAGCAAACTAAAAGAATGCAGGAACACGTTAACATGACAGTCCATGAGAAAATAACAGGGATTTTGTCCTGAAAGTCACTAATTACTCCCGCATTCAGTGTACAACTTCTTCTGTTTCATTCTCTAATGTATAGAACAAACACACACTGGTCTAAAAAGAATCAATATTATTATTTAGGCAGACACTGACTTTAATCATGGCAAACTAACTTATTTTGAGCAACATTTAAACGGTTCTTCGGGCTGAACAAAAAGGTACAAGATACCCAAGGCACCCAAACATGTCAGTTCACTTCACACACTGTACAAAACCAAACCCAAAGACAGAAATGAGATTCTCAAGGTAAATGCAGGAGTAATTGAAGGTTTTAATAAGGTACCAACAAAAGGAAAAGCAATTAAAGAACTGTCAAATTCAGAGAATAGAAACCTTTTTAGGTTTGTTCTGAGAGAAATGACAGGAAACGCTCGTTTTGGCAAGATAGAACAGACTTACAGGGTTAACAGCAAGAGAGCAGGGTACTTGAAACTTCACTACCAAGTCAACTTAAGAGAAGACATGATGCAAAAGCCTAACTAATACTTCATTTAGGACATCAATGTCAACTTCCTTTACCATCATGAAAATGCATCATTAAAGAAAGATTTCTTTACTACATGATACTGATTATTTTGTTTGAACCATTTTATTTAAGGTTGGGAAGAGGGGGGAAAATTAAAATAATATTTAACACATACCAAATTTTTTTTAAGATACCTAAAACACTCCTGTCACATCATGACAATCAAACAACTTGGGCTGAGTTCAGCAAGTTGTTGATACCATTTGCCCGTCCTTCCATATCTCCTGCCTCAATTTGTTCTTTCAAAAGTTCTAGCTCTCTGATGCCCGAAGCTGTGACTTCATACTTATGACTCACAAGGGACCGATAAAAGTGAATTGCAAAGGCAAGAAAAATGATGAGGACAGGAATAAGTAAAATACAAGCAGACCAGGCAGCAATCTGCGAAAAGTCATAAAATTTCACCCAACATAAAATGGCTATTTCACACAGAAATAAGAGAAGTCCAAGTAATGTAGAAAATGCCCATGCAGTTTCAATGTACCTAAACAGACAAGAAAAATAAAATTCAGGTGTAAATTGATTCTGTGAATGTTAGAAACAAAATGAATCAAAACATATTCTTACCAATGCAGTCTTTCATGAGGAGATTCGTGTACTAAACTTATTGAATGCATATTACAGACGGCATCAATGTTGGGAAGTATACAGGTACTGATCATTAACGCCAACATGTGCACAGCAACTAACAGTGTTGTGCACACAGCAAAGGCAATGAGCATTTCTTGGGGGACTTTAGTGTCATTGCTGAGTTGTACTTCAACCATTGCAACCTAAAGAGTGAAAAAAAGGCAAGGTTTGCAGATTGACATAAATTACAAAATACATACAGCCATTTTGCACTTGTACATGATCTTACCATCGCAAAACCAGACAGGAGAGCAGATGTTTTACTGGACGCCTTCAGTTTTGCCCGAGAGAGCTGCAGCTTGCGCCAGGAGAGAAACCCCGGCGTATGCAATCCATCTCCAGACTGTGACATCCTGCCCTGTAAAAATATTAAAGATCCGGTTTACTATGAATAATAAAATTTTGTTCTAGTTGTAAACCTGGTCCCCAACACGATGCACACATAAAACAAAAGCAAACCATGCAAAATTTACAAAAACTTATTGTTAGACATATTTTGTAACTTTTCTTTCACATTCTGTGTTAATTTCCCCACACCAACACCACCTTTGTTTGGCAGAAGCCCTGTGAGACAAATGTTCAATAAGCGAAACTAAGGGTTCGTTCTACCACAGATCAAAAACGACAAGCAGAAGCAGAAGAACAGAAAAGAATAGTCATGGAGATCTTAACCTAAATGCCTTTCTAGTTCAGTTAAAAAAGGGGAAAAGTTGATGCATTGGCTTTTTCAAAAAGAAAATCATTCCAAGGAATTCTACAGCTAGGTAGAAAATTTTTCATACAGGGGAGACTTGGAGAAGAAAGTGCATAATTACCTCCTCAGCAGCGTTCATTGAGTCGGTCGGGTAATCACTGCACAAAATACCATGTACTCAATCAGTAAAGGTAGGGTAGGCGAAAACAGCATAGGAAAAACACAACAACAGCAAAGAAAAAAAAAGGTGGGGGGAAGGGCGGCAGGACGTCAGATCAGTCCAAAATAGAACCAATTATAAGCATCCAAAATTAATTTTAAAATGGCGAACACAACTTGGAACAGAACATTGGCAAACAAAAACTTATAGAAAGCTGACTTCATTACACAAGAGCTGAGTATTGGCCTACAGATACTTGATGCATCTAAAAACTAACAAAACCAAATTGGCAGCTACAGCAAAAACCAAAATAATAAATGAAAAAAAAAAGTTGAAAAGAAAAGAAAATAAAAATAACAAGCCGCATTACAAGGAAAAATAGAGAATTACTTCCACGAGTTTACCATCTAAAATTTTCTTAACATTTCCTGTCTTGCAGTGTAACTATTAACTACCTAATACACAACAATGATCCACTTCCCAACTCTCACACTTCCCCAGGCTATCCAGGCAATGCTGCAAACCGAATTCGGTCTAGCGTTCCAGGCGGTCCTCGGAGGCTGATTCTTTTCGAACAGGGCATTCGTCGCTCTGTCTGACACCCTTGCAGAAGCCCCCCTCACAGTGGGCCAGAAGACTGGCGCAGGCGGTCAAAACTTTGGACGCGTTATGAGCTCCAGAGTCGCTAAACAGGACTCGAACCGAACGTGTGACCCCACCAATGGATTCCTCGTCCGGAGAGGAATCCATCGGTGGGGTCGCACGTTCGGTTCGAGTCCCATTTAGCGACTCAGGAACTCAAAACGCGTCTCGAGTTCCGGCCGCCTGCGCCGGTCCTCTGGCCCACTTTGTGTCGGCGGGGACATGCGCCACTCACGGGTGGCCGCCGCCCTGCGACGTCTGCGACCTGGTCCTCGGCCCGGGCGTCCCGGACGCAGGCACTGACGCCGGCCCGGGGCCTCGCCCGGAAGCTGCAGGGCCCAGGCCGTGGCCGTGGCCGAGGCCGACACTCGCGTGGCTGCTGGCCCTCCGAGGCTGGCCGGGCTGACGCTCGCGGTCGCGGTCGGGCATGGCGGGACCAGGACCACGGGACCGCGGCACTCCAGGCGGGACGAATCGCGGTGGCGGCGTCACGCAGCCGCACTCCCACGGCACCAGTGGGGACGTCGACGGCACGCGACAAATCGGCCGGTAAGGGCTTCGCAGTTGGCGCTTCCTGGTTCGCAAAGCTCAGCGCGGTCCGCCGCGGCCTCGGAAACTGGACCGCCGCCCGTGCGCCGTGCGTCCTGGACCCACTGGGCTGCCCACTGTGCCGCCGCTACGTCCCCGGCCGCACATGGCCCCACTCACATGACCCTTGGCGTTGACCCATGGCGCTGACCCGCGCGGCGGCACGAGCTGCCGCGAGTCGCCGGTCCTGATTGTCCTTCCCCGCTGGGAGAGGGGTCTCTCTCTCTCTCTCTCTCTCTCTCTCTCTCTCTCTCTCTCTCTCTCTCTCTCTCTCTCTCTCTCTCTCTCTCTCTCTCTCTCTCTCTCTCTCTCTCCCTCTCTCCCCTCTCTCTCTCTCTCTTTCTCTTCGGTAGCAAACAGAGGCACATTCACAACATTTCACTCTCACTCTCACCCCTATGCGTTCTCAAATGGCCTAGTGAGAGTTGCCTGTCGTGGGGAACGCACAGAGGGCCAGAAGACCGGCGCAGGCGGCCGAAATTCCGGACGGGTTTTTGAGCTCCAGAGTCGTTAAATGGGACTCGAACCGAACGTGTGACCCCACCAAAGGATTCCTCGTTGGGAGGGCAATCCGAAAACCCGTCCGGAATTTTGACCGCCTCCACCGGTCTTCTGGCCCACTGTGGAACGGCCGCCTGATGGGTGGGCAACCCGCACGGATCCTCACTGGAAGTAGGGAAACTGAGCGACAGGACCCCGACCCCGGTCCGAGACGCTTTAAGAGGATATGGTACCACTGGCCGAGCCGGCTCTTTTTCGTCCCGGAGCGGCAGTGCCGGCGACCTCTTTCTAACGCCGTCCTGGCCACACCGTTCGAGGTATCGATATGAAACTTGGGTCACGGGTCCAGTAAGGTTCAATGTCAGTGACGGTGGGTTCAAAAAATTTTTTGAACGCCTGAGTTAGGCCCTAGGGCAGTCCAGGTTTCGTCCACAACAACTTCTAAGCAAGTCGGAATATCAAAAAAAGGGCAAAACCACGTTGTAGCTGTAACTGTGCTCTATGCAGAGACGTTGTCCCCGTTCCGGTGCGGTAAAAATTAGGGGGTGAAAAAGGGTATACGGCGGACCTCTGAACGGCGGTTTTGGGCATCTCGCAAAGTTTTGAAAAGGCACTGTCGTAGACGGGCTATGCAGACCACCGCCTCCCCCCGCCCCGCCCCTGCCGGCCGCCTGTATGCAGCCCTCTGCTTTGTCTCTGCGCCGGGCCCCTGCCGGACCCCCGCCCCCTCCCTATTCACGCGCCGGAGCCGATGGGTCGGCAGCGTGACAGGTCGATTTATTGGCCCCATAGCTCAGTGGTCAAATTTTTGAACGGATAATTTTATAGTTTTAGGACTTAGACAATGGGGTTCAGCGCACGATTACGATGTCAGGCGACTCAAAATTCAAGTGTCTACGACGATTTTGACTACGTACCGTGCAAAAATGTTGAGGTCAAAATGGTCGTAGAAACTTGAAGTTTGAGTCGTCTGACATTGTATTTGCACCTTGAGTCCCTGCGTACAAGTTTTACAACTCTAAAATAAGCCGTTCAAAAATTTAACCATGAAGGTGCGGGGCCATAAATTGACCTGTCATGGTGCCGACCCTCGGGCGGGCGAGGCAGTCCCCATTCAGTGAAACAAAGTCGGCGACAACATGTGCGAGATCTGGAAACGGTATAGCTCGTTGTCTGAAACATTGTACCGCCTCTTTCTGATCAGCTCCAGAATCGCCCAAAACCGCCGTTCAGAGGTCCGCCGTATACCCTTTTTCACCCCCTAATTTTTACCGCACCGGAACGGGGACAACGTCTCTGCATAGAGCACAGTTACAGCTACAACGTGGTTTTGCCCTTTTTTTGATATTCCGACTTGCTTAGAAGTTGTTGTGGACGAAACCTGGACTGCCCTAGGGCCTAACTCAGGCGTTCAAAAATTTTTTTGAACCCACCGTCACTGACATTGAACCTTACTGGACCCGTGACCCAAGTTTCATATCGATACCTCGAACGGTGTGGCCAGGACGGCGTTAGAAAGAGGTCGCCGGCACTGCCGCTCCGGGACGAAAAAGAGCCGGCTCGGCCAGTGGTACCATATCCTCTTAAGTTGGTGCCTGCCCCGGCTACACTGCCGCACTCGCCTCATGGCGCGGACGCGAGGCATATTTATTCATGTCCTGTCGGCACGTCGGGCTCTCGGTCAGTTTGCATGGAAGGCGAGCGGCGCCATGCACGTCATGGCTGGGGGGAGCGAGAGAGAAAGAGAAAGAGAGAGAAAAAGACAGAGAGAGAGAGAGAGAGAGAGAGAGAGAGAGAGAGAGAGAGAGAGAGAGAGAGAGAGAGAGAGAGAGAAAAAGAGAGCGCACGCGCAATGGGATGCGCCAACACGCCGGGTGGACCGTGGAACGCCAGAGGAGACTCGCGCCTATTGTACATTGCAGTAGATTCATTTTCTTTCATGTAATGATATTGTACATGAAGCTTGGTGGAGGGGCATGGATGGACATGTCACGTTCAGGAGGGTGGAAACCTTGTCTTCATGCATGAGAGGAAAAGGGAGGAAAGGGCGCACAGAAAATAGACAGAACTGGAAAAGATTGCCGCTTTTGACACTGGCAAGTATTATGAAAGTTGTCATGTCCGATGCAGTGCTTTCCCGCAGGAGTCATGCCTCCATTGCCAAGACCATGCTAACAGCTTAACGTTACTTTCACCCCAACCTCAGAGACCCAGCTGGGGAGAGAAGAGCTTGAACCAGAAGTTTGGCGAAGGTCGAACGCTTCCCACCACAATAAACCAGTAACTTGCAGAGCCCTGATGAGAGAAGGGCTAAAAATTGGTAATTGTGGAAGGTCACATCTATGAACTTATACGATTTATGGTGCAGAAAATTCTAGGAAAGTTTACAAATTATTTTGGTTGACACCTGTTGTCAGCATTTGATGCAAATGGCTTTGTTATTTAAATGATGGTGGTGATAAAAGAATACTGATGCAAAGCTCTGATACAACCCAACTTCCAGAGTTTAAAATTAAACTTTTACTCATACACACCGTTGGAATGGCGTAGTGGTAGGGGTCTCGGTCCCACGAAAAATTTTGGCCACAGATGTGGGGCGTTTCACCAGGGGCAAATACTGTGCGCCGTCCTGAACTTGTAGACCACGTGGACATGAGAGCTGGGCTGAATGGTCTTTCCTGTAAAGTCAAGGACACATTTCAGATAATTCAATTGATATCCCTGAGTTAAGATAAGAGATAAGACATGTATTGACCAGACATCGGTAAAAAACAGAAGGTACAATAGCGAACAATGTCTCACACATGAAGAGAGTATGTAATTATTTGAGTGAAGTAACAGCCATAGATACTATAAATAAAATTGACGCGTAGAGGTAAATGCCAAAAATACAACAGCACCACAATCTAACCCTTTTGTAATTAGAGCGAGTTACAGAGGTTATGAGACTTCTGCTGCAAGGCTGACAGTAGAACCCCAGGAGGCGGAATCGAACTCTCAACACTCATGATACACACTTACGCCCAGTCAGAGACAGGACGGCAGGAAATAAACGACACCGACGAATCGGCTTCAATTTGTCATTGCGGCCCCCAGGGTCATATCCAACATTTGGCAAGCAGACAAAATACCGAGGCAGATCGGATCGCAATCCCCGTTCTTCTGCTTCTCGGCGCTGTCAGTGGGCAGCGAGCGCGACAGGACGACCCCAGGGCCGACGGGTACTCACATGGGCGAAGGGCGAGGTAGTCACTCATGTTTTCGGCACTTGCCGTTGCCAAAATTTGGACATAAATTTGGCGTTGACTTGACAACACGTACACCCAGCGTACACCCACACATACAAACACACACAAACATACACACACACACACACACCACGTCGCCGAGATGCCGCGACGTAAACAAACATGCTACTCGCGTCGCGTAGTTTCGGACGGCGCGAACAGCCTCGGCCGACGTTCGGGACGATACCGATGTTTGAAAGCAAAACTCGGATCTCATTTGCGGCCGCTTCGATGGCGCGGAAGCGGCCCGAAAAGCAGCCGCCGCGGCGCGCCTCGCCGCCAGCCGTTGGCACTACTGCAAGGCACTTCCGGTTTCGCCTCGCGCTCCGCTCCGCTAGAGGGCGCGGCGGTGCGGCGGCAGGTTCAAACGCAACGCAGCCCGACCTGCGGCACAGTGGGCCAGAAGACCCGGTTGGAGCGGTCGATATCCCGGACACGTTTTGAGCTCCAGAGTCGCTAAACAGGAGTCGGATCAAACGTATGACCCCACCAATGGATTCCTCGTTTGGAGAGCAAATCATTGATGGGGTCCCACGTTCGGTTCGATTCCCATTTAGCGGCTCTGGAGCTCAAAACGCGTCTGGAGCTTGGACCGCCTCCACCGGTCTTCTGGCCCACAGAGTGCCGGCGTGGCGGCGGAGATAAGCCGCACCGCGTCTCCCTCACACCCACGCCCAGGCCGTCGGGTGCGACAGAGACAACAACGGAACGAGCCTCCGTTCAGCGGTACGCTGTCGGCCGATAATTGTTCCTACTACGAAAACCACAGTGTGTGGCTCGGAGACAAAAAAAAATATCGAAAAGACAAGGGCGGGCACCCGTGTCTTGCCTTATCGACGAGGTGAAAGGCATTCCCTGACCTGCTGACCCGCGCGGGGTGCCTCCCCCCCCTCCGCGCCTTGCCCCACACGGGGGCCAAGACGATTAGTGAATGTAAAGCCGCGCCCTAACCGAGCCAGAGAGGCAGACGACACGGAGGGACGCTAAGACGCCGGGGAGCATCGGGGCGAGCCGAGTCAGGCACAGGCAAGCCGGCCGCAGCGACGACCGGGCGACGCGACAAGACACGCCAGCGACCTGCGGGGCGACAGCGGACCTCGACACCTCCAGCCAGCGGCCCCGACTCTGACTCTTAGCGGCTTGTGGGTTTCGGTGAGTCGCCGGCAGCAGGCGGAGGATTCCGAGCACCGCTGCTTCCGTCGCTCTGTCTCTCTCGCTCCCTAACGGGACGCCCCGTGAGTGTGAGAGAGATAGAGCGACGGAAGCAGTGCTCGGAATCAGCCTGCTGCGGCTTCGGCCTCGACGGGCAGTTGACCTGCCGGCGGCGGTCGGACCTAAGAACGAACGTCGCTGACATACAGTGAGCCAGAGGACCAGCGCAGGCGGCCGAAACTCCGTACGCGTTTTCAGCTCCAGAGTCGCTGAATGGGACTCGAACCAACCGTGTGACCCCACCAATGGATTCCTCGTCCGGAGCAGGGTTGTTAAAGTTAATTTAAAAAATTAACGCGATAACGATAACGTTAATCCGGGCAACGTTAACGTTATCGCGTTAACGTTAATCACTTTTGAAAAATGTAACGCGATAACGTTAATTAACGGCATTAACGCCGTTAACGTTAATCATTTTTTTCTGGTCAGCTACGTTTGAAGGAGCATTTACTTGAATTATACACGACAAGAAGACCTTAAAGGAACTTAGTGCAATAAATTTATATTGCACATAGTTCAGATAAATAAAAACGGAACACACAACATATTCTAAGCACTCCGCTCGAAATTCTCTATTTCAACTGCCTCTGGTCAGAGGGGGTCGCGTGTCAATTCAGCGAGGAAAATGCACGATCACAGTGCATCGATTAACGTTAACGCCGTTAATGCGTTAATGGACTTCATTAACGTTATCGCGTTAACGTTAATGCCAATCAGAAAATGTAACGCGTTAACGTTAAGTTAACGTTATCGTTAACGCGTTAACATTAACGCCGTTAATCCGTTAATTAACTTTAACAACCCTGGTCCGGAGAGCAATCCAATGGTGGGGTCAAACGTTCGGTTCGAGTCCAGAATTTTTGCCGCCTGCGCATCAGCTTGAGGTTCGATTCCCCACGTCCCACGATTCGCGCCAGACGGCTGGTACCTCGAATAGAAGCTTGTCTCCGTACATTTACCCGATTGATTTTCAATGACCTCCAAATACAGAGCGTCGTAACGATAACCATCGTTTTTTTTTTTTTTTTTTTTTTTTTTTTTGGGGGGGGGGTTTTTTTTTTTAAAAAGTTTCCACCCGCTTTCCTTCGGCGACGCCGCTGCAAACCTCTTCCCTTTCCCCTCCTCACCCCCTTTCCTTAATTAAAACGCCTGATTCACTGTGGCTTCATGCAGGAGCAACAAACTGGGGCGCCTGGCTGTCCCTATGTGAGTCCGTGAGGGCCGTGGAGCCGCCGGCAGTAGATCGTTCGCCGTCCTCGGGCAATGCGTAGTCTTCGCACAACGCGTTCACTCTGGTTCAAGGACCGTCACGTGACGTGATTGATTCACAGGGGGTTTGAAGGTGTTATTTCGGTGCTGAGAACAAATCGAATAATTCGGCGGTGCGGCATCGCATGGTCCTCCAATCATAGCCGATTTGCTGCCGCGAGGACGGACGAGAGGGAGGGATGGTCCGTTGGGTTGCCTGCCCACCGGGCGGACCGAGCTGGCAGCCACTGCCAGGCACTGCCCGCTGCTCGCGCGACGACGGTGGAGACGGTGGAGACAGGTGCGTCGCACCCGGCTGAGCCTGGTACACCGTATTTACTCGCCTCACTGCGCCGCGTAGATACCGGTAGATAAAGCGTCGTGCCAAGAGACTCCTGGGGAGCAAGCACAGTGGGCTAGACGACCGGTGGAGGCGGCCGGAATTCGAGACGCGTTTTGAGCTCCAGAGCCGCCGAATGGGACTCGAAACGAACGTGTGACCCTGCCAATGGATTGCTTTCGGAATGGGGAAGCCATTCGTGGGGTCGCACGTTCGGTTCGAGTCCTGTTTACCGACTCTAAAGCTGAAAACGCGTCAAGAATTCTGGCCGCCTGCGCCGGTCTTCTGGCCCACTGTGGGGTGCCCTGGGGCGCAGGAGCGTCCTTCGTCGCCCTCTATGTACCACCGCGCCGAGACAAAAGGCAGACACCCACTCACACCGACTAAGTACTGCTTACACACGCCCCAGCCAAATACACACTCGCTTATATTCCATGACGGGGCTAGCCGCTTTTGCTTTCTGCAGGGAGTGTCCTCGACGAGATGCGAGAGCTGGCGGCGGTGATGCTGGCCGTGGCGATGGCCGTGGCGCTGGCCGCGGCCACTGCCTCCGCGGCGTCCGGGCAGGGCAAGGCCGCCGAGCCCCTGGTGCAGCTGGAGAAGGGCGCCGTCAAGGGGTTCTTCCTGCGCAGCAACGCCGGCAGGGACATCCTGGCCTTCACGGGCATCCCCTTCGCGCGCCCGCCCGTCGGCAAGTACAGGTTTAAGGTGAGTGCGGCGGCGGGGCACAGTGGGCAGGAAGACCGGCGAGGGTGGTCAAAACTCCAGCCGTGTTTTGAGCTGCAGAGTCGCTGCAGGAGACTCGAACCGAACGCGTGACACCACCAATGGACTGCTTTCCGAACGAGGAATCCATTGGTGGGATCACACGTTCGGTTGGAGTCCGATCTAGCGACTCTGCAGCTCGAAACGCGTCTAAAGTTTTGGCCAGCTGCGCTGTCTTCCGGCCCACTGTGCGGAGGACCGCGCGAGCGCCTGGGAGGTAGGCGATACCGTTCCGGTGTGTGTGGCGTGGTGGCCTAGCGCCGACTTCACAGGCGTCAACCCGCGTCCGGACACAGTGGGCCAGAAGGCCAGGGCATCCGGCCAAAACTCTAGATGCGTTTTGAGCTTCAGAGTCGCTAAATGGGAATTGCATTGAACGTGTGACCCCACCAATGGGTTGCTCTCCGGACGAAGAATCCATTGGTGGGGTCAGGCGCTCGGTTCGAGTCTTGTTTAGCGACTCTGGAGCTTAAAACGCGTCAAGAATTTTGGCCTAATGCGCTGGTCTTCTGGCCCACTGTGCCTGATGCAAGCCTAATCAGATGTCTCGAGGCACGGCGTTCCACTGTTTTTGCGTTTTTGCATTGCAGGAGCCCAAGCCCACCAAGCCGTGGCAGGGCGTCTGGGACGCCACCAAGCCGGCCCCCAAGTGCATCCAGTACGACCGGTACCCCGTGTCCGCGGTGCTCGGCGAAGAGGATTGCTTGTACCTCAACGTCTACACGCCCAAGGTAAAACAGGTGGAGGGTAGCACAGTGGGCTAGAAGACCGGTGGAGCCGGCAAAAATTCTAGACGCGTCTAGAATTTATGCCGCCTCCACCGGTCATCTGGCCCACTGTGGGTAGGTGGAAAACAAGTGGACCTACGGCTGTGCGATATCCACTTCTCGGTATCGCGTTGCGATATTGACCCCATATCGAACTTAGGGTCGATATGTCGCACCACGACACATGTCGAGTAATTCCGAAGAATATCACGATATCGAGTGTATCGAGATCGATAAATATCGCGATATCTAGACATATCGACCGAAATATCGCAAGATATCGGGTCGATAATGAATATCGTGAAGCATCGTGATATCGCGATATATCGAGCCCTCGATAAATCGATGTGCTTCAGAAACGAATATCGCACCCCTCGATATCGGGATGATATCGTATCGACCTCGAGATATTGCACAGCCCTAAGTGCACCTCGTCTGACGTCCTTGTCCTGCCGGTCCTGCACAGCTGGCCGGCCCCGGCGCGCCGCTCCTGGACGTGCTGGTGTTCATCCACGGGGGAGGCTTCATGTACGGCGGCAGCGCGGACTGGGGCCCTGAGCTGCTCCTGGACCGCGACGTCGTCCTCGTCACCATCAACTACCGCGTCGGCGTCATGGGTAAGACGGCGCTGCGGGTTCGATCCGCGGCAACCCTGTTTCCTGACGTGACGTGATGCGCAGGCTTCCTGAGCACGGAGGACGACGTGGTCCCCGGCAACAACGGCCTCAAGGACCAGAGCATGGCGCTGCGCTGGCTGCAGGGCAACGTGGCGGCGTTCGGCGGCAACCCCAACAGCGTCACCTTGTTCGGGCTGTCGGCCGGCGGGGCCAGCGTGCACTACCACTACTTGTCGCCCCTGTCTCAGGGTGGGTATATCGGGAGGTGCTGAGCCGCCTGGAGCACAGTTGGCCAAAAGACCGGTAGGGGGGGGGGGGGTCGAAATCCCGAACGGGTTTTTAGCTTCACAGTCGCTCCACTCGAACTGAACGCGTGACCCCACCAATGGATTGCTCTCCGAACGAGGAATCCATTGGTGGGGCCACACGTTCGGTTCGAGTCCCGTTTAGCGACTCTGGAGCTCAAAACGCGTCTAGGGCTTTGGCCGCCTGTGCCGGGCCTCCGGTCCACTGCGCGCGGGGCACACTGTCAGCGCCGTCCTGCCGCAGGCGTGTTCCACCGCGGCTGGTCCATGAGCGGCTCCGCGCTGTGCCCCTGGACGCAGCAGGAGGCGGCCCTGCAGAAGGCGCGCCGCGTCGCCGCGCTGGTGGGGTGCCCGGCGGACGCCGCGGCCACGACCCGCGACCTGGTGGAGTGCCTGCGGTACCGGCCCGCGCGCGCCGTGGTGGCCGCCGTGCCCGGCCTGCAGGACGACCACCAGCTGCCCTTCTCCCCCTTCGCGCCCGTCGTCGAGCCCGCCGGCACCCTGGGCGCCTTCCTGGACGGCTCGCCCATCGACGTCATCCAGTCCGGCGCCGCGCACGACCTGCCCTGGATGACGGGGATCACCACCGAGGAGGGGCTGTACAACGCGGGAGGTGTGTCTCTCTGTGTCTCTGTCTGTGTGTGTCTCTCTCTCTCTCTCTCTCTCTCTCTCTCTCTCTCTCTCTCTCTCTCTTTCTCTCTCTCTCTCTCTCTCTCTCTCTCTCTCTCCCTCTCTCTCTCTCTCTCTCTCTCTCTCTCTCTCTCTCTCTCTGTCTCTCTCTCTCTCTGTCTCTCTCTCTCTCTCTCTCTCTCTCTCTCTCTCTCTCTCTCTCTCTCTCATGCGGGTTAACACCTCGGCGTCGTTGCAGAGTTCCTGGGCGAGGCCCACGCGAGCAAGCTGCAGCAGCTGGAGCGCGACTGGCTGCAGAAGGCGCCACTGCTGCTGGACTACAACTACACTGCCCCCGCGGACGCAGCGCAGCGCGACGCCCTGAGCGCCGCCATCCGGGACCGCTACTTCGGCGAGCGGTCCTTCGCCGGCGCCGTCAAGGAGTTCATCGCGGTGCGTGTCGCTGTGCCGCTACTCCTCGCGCGAGGGACTCTCCATGCCACAGTGGGCCACAAGTCCGGCGGAGGCGGTCAAAACTCCGGACGCGTTCTGAGTTCCAGAGTCGCCACATGGGACGCGAAACGAACGCATGACCCCACTAATGGATTCCTCGTTCGGCAATCCATTGGTGAGGTCACACCGTCGGTTCGAGTCCCATTTAGCGACTCTGGAGCCCAAAACGCGTCCGGGATGGCGCCTAGGTGCACGCCATTGCCGGGACTAGTGATAAGGACCGCGGCACCGAGTGACTGAGATACGTTTGCCGTGCAGATGATCGGGGACCGCATCTTCAACACGGACGTGGAGCGGGCGGCGCGCGAGATGGCCAAGGCCAACAGCGAGCCCGTCTTCCTCTACGAGTTCGGCTACCGCGGGGAGCACAGCCTGAGCGCGGCCATCGCCAACGGCGACACCACCAACTGGGGTGAGCAGCGTCATCCCGCTGGTCAGGGACTCCTCGGCCTGTACTATCAGTCTCTAAAGTTTTGTCTGGGCGATACCCTATGCGCGAGAGACTGCTCATAAGGAGACCGTTGAGAATCTCTCGTGCATGGGGTATCGCCCAGACAAAACTTTAGAGACTGATAGTACCCCCTTCAGCCCCCCGCGAGAGAGACAGAGCGACGGACCGCTTTGTTGCAGGCGTTAGCCACGGCGACGACACCGGGTACCTGCTCAAGTGGGACCTGATGCCCACGGGCCGGACGGCCGCCGAGCGGCAGCTCAGCAAGCAGCTCGTCAGCTTCCTGACGACGTTCGCGCGGACGGGGTGAGTATAGCACTCAGAGGACGCACAGTGGACTAGAGGTCTGGTGGAGGCAGCCAAAGTTCGAGATGCGTTTGGAGCTCCAGAGTCGGTAAACAGGACTCGAACCAGTCGTGTGACCCCACCAATGGATTCCTCGTTCTGAGAGCAATCCATTGATGGGGTCACACCATGCGGTTTGAGTCCCCTTTACCGACTCTGGAGCTGAAACCCCGTCCGGATTTGCCCGCGCCTTTACCGGTCTTCTGGCCCACTGTGCGCCTTCGGTTTCAACGAGATCAGTGGTCCTGCGGCAGTGTAGCCACAACCTGCGTCCTTGCAGCGTCCCTGCCGGGCTGCCGGGCGCGCCGGGCTGGGTGCCGGTGGACCCCGCGGCCTCCGCGCTGCCCATCATGAGGATCGACAAGAACGCCGAGCTGAGCTTCGCCACGATCCCCGAGTTCGGGAGCACGGCCTTCTGGACGTCGCTGCCGCTCAGCGAGAACCAGGGGGCGGCTGACGTGCTTCAGCGCGACGAGCTTTGAGCCCGTCGCGGCGACCCAGAGCACGGACCGCACAGTGGGCTGAACGCGTCGAGACGCGTTGTGAGCTACGGAGTCGTTACCATGGGACTCGAACCGAACGTGTGACCCCACCAATGGATTGCTTTCCGAACGAGGAATCCATTGGTTGGGTCACGTCACAAGTTCGGTTCCAGTTCTGTTTACCGACTTTGCAAAGCTCAAAACGCGTCAAGAATTTTGTCCCCCTGGCCCACTGTGGAGCACCTGCTGCAGCAATGCGGACCTACTAGCTACTTATTCAGACGTGTATTTCAAACATCACAATAGGCTAAGACAAACACAATAAATTATTTTTTAAAAAACAAACGAAAACTGCAGTGTTGCGTGACCTATAGAAAAATCATAATTTAAATTTAAATTGAAATGTGCTCGGCCATCCGAAATCTGAGGTGAAAATCTTTAGATCCAGTGGAAGCAGAGAAGTGGCAGGACTGCCAGAACGGGTAATCTGAAGTGTCCCCAGCTGTTGCTGGACGAGGACATTTCATTCCTCTGAGAGTCGCTCTTTCCAGCATCGGTCGTCGTTTCACTGGAAACAGAGCAACCGCAATAAACATAAACCGCCCTGAAAACTTAAGTGTGTAAGTGGTAGAGAAAGTGTGTTCTGAGTACACATGAAGGTTTTTGGCGAGGGGGCAACCACTCAGTACGTTAGGGGACACAAGATTTCTGAAGGGAAAACATTTCGTCAGATTTCGCCCGATTTTACGCCCAAAATTTGCTTGTTTTTTGCCGTTTTGGGGGAAAGATTTCCGATTTCCATAGATTTCTGGCGCTCAAGGGGACACATGATTTCTTGAGTGGATGCCCCCTCGGTTTTTGGTGCGACTTGCGGCCAGCTTTCCGAGCGTTCCCGAGGGGTTGTTTTCTTCCTTGAGTCTCACCTGGGCGGCTTCTTGTTCTCCAGCAAGGGCAGGCCGTCCCAGAAGGCGAGCAGCTCGTGCACCGACCAGTTCCCCTGGCGGTGGACTCCGGGCCGCTGCAGCTCCAGGACGGGGAGGTCCTGCTTGACGGCGTCGTCCTCGACGGCGACGCTCTGCAGCGTCGTGTTGCCCAGCGAGGGCACCCTGCGAGGAAACAAGGTCAATCCTCTCCGGCGCACAGTGGGCCAGAAGACCGGTGGAGGTGATCGAAATTCCGGACGCGTTTTGAGCTACAGGGTCGCTAAACTCGAACCGAACGTGTGACCCCACCGATGGACTGCTCTCCGAACGAGGAATCCATTGGTGGAGTCACACGTTCGGTTCGAGTCCCATTTAGCGACTCTGGAGCTCAAAACGCGTCCGGGATTTCGTCCGCCTACACCGGTCTTCTGGCCCACTGTGCGGGGTTTCTCACTCAGGTTCCGAGTGTGACAACGGTTTGGGAACGCGGGATGTGTAAGTCGCGGTGGCGCGGCGGGCGGTGCGCGGCTAAGGGCGCCCCAGTATGCGGCCCCACGCCCGGCGCGGCCCCCCAGCCCCACGAGGGGCCTGAGGCTGGCTCGTGCTGCCCCACACCGCGCCCCGCCAGGCCACCGGGTCCAAGGTCCCAATTATTCAACCTGTCGCCAAAACTCGACGGATGTCGTAGCGGATTCTCTCATGTTGTATGTCTTTCCCTGTCTCACCCGTCCTGGATGAAGCTGGACCACACGTCCAGGATGTCGCCGACCATAGCCTTCTGCGCGGGCAGCGTCTGGGCCTCTGTGGAGGAGGGCCTCATCAGCAGCAGGATGGCATCGCTGCCGCCCGCCGGGCCAGCCAACGCCGAGACCTCTGAGAACGACAACAGCGACGTGGAGTCGGACTATACCGTGTTGGACCTCCTCACTGGCGTCCCACAGTGGGCTAAAATTCGAGACGCATTTTGAGCTCCAGAGTCGCTCAACGGGACTCGAACCGAACGTATGACCTCATCAATGGATTGCTTCCCAAACGAGGAATCCATTGGTGGGGTCACACGTTCGGTTGGAGTCCTGTTTACCGACTCTGGAGCTGAAAACCCGTCAAGAATTGTGACCGCCTGCGCCGGCCCTCTGGCCCACTGTGCGTCCTCACCTTGTGTGGCGCTCCAGCCGAAGCGGTACAGGTAGACGGGCTGCTGGGCGTGCTGGGCGTGCGCGATGGCGGCGCGCACAGTGGGCACCACGACGTGGCGGTCCGCGACCAGCCGCAGCACGCCGTCGGCGTCCTCGGCGGCCGTGCCGTTGCCCAGGTAGCGGCGACGGAGCTCCTCCGACGCGGCACTCTTGTCCACCTCGGGCGTCGAGTTGAAGGCGAGCAGCACCGGCGCCAGGCGCGCCCAGTCCGCGTCGAGCTGGTGCAGCAGCGAGGCGTTGCGGAGCAGGCCTGGGGGACGACAAGGCAAGCGCCGTGAAGGTTCCATACAGGCGCGAGGGAGACAGAGCACAGTGGGCCACAAGACGGCGCAGGCGGCAAAAGATCTAGACGCATTCTTGAGCTCCAGAGTCGCTGAATGGGACTCGAACCGAACGTGTGACACCATCAATGAATTGCTCTCCGAACGAGAAAACCATTGGTATGGTCAATCGTTCGGTTCCAGTCCTGTTCAGCGACTCTGGAGCTCAAAACTCGTCGAGAGTTTTGGCCGTCTGCGCCGTCTTCTAGCCCACTGCGCAGAACGACGAAACACTGAGGCGAAACAGACTCACCCTTCTTCTCCCAGCCGATGAGCATCTGCAGCCCCTCGCTCGCCGACAGCGTCACCAGCATGGGGACGCTGGCGTTGCCCCACAGCCGGAGCGGCGCGTCGGCGAGGAACGGCTCGACGCCGTGGTGCTCCACGACGGGGCCGAAGGGCGACGGCGGCAGCCCTGCCCAGCCCTGCAGGCGGGCCGCGGCGTACACGACCTCCGCCACGCTGCGGGACCGCAGGCACTCCACCATGTCCGTCAGGTTGGCGGGCCTGGTGCTGTTGGCTGCGGCCGCGCTGACGGACGCGTTGGCCGTGGCGTTGGCGGAGGCGTTGGCGTTGGCGGAGACCGGCACCGGGACGGGGCAGTCGCAACGCGTGACCTCGGCCAGGCGGCGCGCGGGGGTGTCCACGGCGGCCTGCGTGTTCTCAGTCAGCGACCATGGGCTGAGGGCCGAGCCGCTGACGGCGATCACGCGCTGCAACAGCCCTGGGGGCGGTGGAGGAGGTGAGGGCCCTCACTGAGGGGCGGGGCACAGTGGGCCAGAGGACCGGCGCGCCGGCGGCCAAGATTCCACGCGCGTTTTGAACTCCAGAGTCGCTGCATAGACCGCGAACTTCCCACCAATGGATTGCTATCCAAACGAGGAATCCATAGGTGGGGGTCACACGTTTGGTTCAAGTCCTATTTTGTGACTCTGGGGCTCAAAACGCGTCTATAAAGTTCTGTCCGCCCGCGCCGGTCTTCTGGCCCACTGTGCGGGGCTGCGGCATCCGGTGCGGACAGCCTACCTTTCGAGGAGACGGCGTGCAGCATGGCCGCCGCGGCCCCCGCGCCCACGCCAGCCACCGTCACGCTGCCGGGGTCCCCGCCGAAGGCGGCGATGTTCTTCTGGACCCACGACAGCGCCAGCCTCTCGTCCTTGAGGCCCAGGTTGCCGGGGGCGGCCGCGTCCCCCGTCGCCAGGAAGCCTTGACAAAGACAACGTCATAGTGGTTGTGTCTCGGTTGTGAAATAGCGAGGAACAAACACAAAGACGGCGCGCAGTGGGCCAGAAGACCGGCGCAGGCGGCAGAAACTCAAGACGCGTTTTGAGCTCCAGAGTCGCAAAACAGGACTCGAAACGAACGAGTGACCAAGCCAATGGATTCGCCGTTCGGAGAGCAATAATCCATTGGTGGGGTGACATGTTCGGTTCGATTCCCATCTAGCGACTCTTGAGCTCAAAACGCGTCTCGAGTTTTGTCCGCCTGCGCCGGTCTTCTGGCCCTCTGTGTGGCGAGGCGCACAACGCACCCAGGGCGCCGAGCCTCGACTGCACGGTGACCACGACCACGCCGCGGTCCATCAGCCGGTGCGGCCTCCAGCGGCCCGCGTAGCCTCGCGTCCAGTCGTCGCCGGGCAGCACCACCAGCACGGGCAGCCCCCGGGCCGCGTTCACCTGCAGCAGCACAGTGAGCACGGCGAAGACTCCGTGCAGCATCGCACAGTGGGCCAGAAGACCGGCGCAGACCACGTGTCACTCCACCAATAAAACTGCTCTCCGCAAGGTCCCAGTTAGCGTCTCTGGAGCTCAAAACGCGTCTTTGGCTGCCTGCGCCGGTCTTCTGGCCCACTGTGCGGCGGGCACCGCGGCCCCACTGCGTCACCTGGGGCGTGTAGACGCTGAGATACAGGCAGTCCTCCACCCCGATGAGGACGCCCTTGTCGGAGAGGTAGGGGCACGGCATGGTCTGCGAGGTGGCGTTCCGCACCATCGACAGGAACGTCGGCGCTGGTTGGGGAGGCTGCGGCGGTTCAACAATAACGATTTAACTTTCAAAAGCGGAATACGCTCACCCGCTGCTGGGAGTTGAGCCCGGACCTGGAATCGCAGCGCCCCGACAGGGGGCTTGGCGTAGGGTACGCCCTCGAAGGCGGCGAAGGGGGCGTTGTCGGCGCTGCGTTTGGAGGTCGTCCCCCGCAGCACGCCGACGCCGGGCACCTCCAGCAGCATGGTGGTCTCGCCCTCGCCGGGCTGCAGGCCGTGCAGGCCGTGCAGGCAGGCCGCCAGGACCAGGATCTCGAGCGCGGCGGCGAAGCGACGCGGCCATCGCGGCGGCGTGGCGTCGGCCTCTGCAACGCGGGGGCTGGTCAGCATCGCACAGTGGGCCCGGACGAGTTTTGAGCTCCAAAGTAGCTAAATGGGACTCGAACCGAACGTGCGACCCCACCGATGGATTGCTCCGAAAAAGGAATCCATCGGTGGGGTCGCACTTTCGATTCGAGTCCCATTTGGCGACTTTGGAGCTCAAAAAGCGTCTGGAGTTATGGCCGCCTGCGCCGGTCTTCTGGCCCACTGTGCGTCGTCGCCGCCGGGGTCGGCCTCCCAGTGGGCGACGTACTCAACATGGTGGACGTGCTCGTCCTAGACGGTGCCGCCGAGGTCTGGCGGACGGGTCCCGACGGCAGCGTCCTGGCGCCCCGACCCCCTCCCCTCCCCCGGCCTGCGTTGCCGATTTATGCGGGGCGACGAGCGATGCTGAACGTGTCCGCTAGGAGAGTGCCAAGACCACGTGCCTTATTGCACGCTGAGAATTTTCGACCGTCAACAGAAAAGCAAAAGCTGTGACATTTCGTTCGTGCCAACCCAAAGAGAACATGCAGGCCTAATTGAGGCCATAATGAGGTCGAAGGATGTCGTTTTTCGATTTCCAAATCACACGCCCTTTGCCATCAGTTTGACTTAATTTGGCCTACGTTTTGACTTTGCTGTTCTCCCTGGGAACCGTTCAGCGTGTCAATATTTTAAATCGCGGATGAAAAACTGTTTGACAGCGTGGCCGCGGTGAAACTTGTATAGACTTTGAAAATTCGCTTTGCGGTCTGGTGTTTAACTCTCAGTCAGGTGCTTGGGAAAGGGGCTGGTCCCACCCTCACTGACTCATTGAAGGTCCTCAGCCAAAACCTTCCTCCCACGCCGACAGGATTACTTTGGATAAGACTGATGACTCACTGAGCTCTTCACTCTCAGTCCGCTGGCGAGAATCGGACAGAGCTGAGGATGGTTTGCAATGTGATTCGCGTGGCTCATAAAACCACCGTCACGCTCGGAGCTCGCCGCCCGGGATTGTCGAATGAAGAGGAAAATGATCAAGGTCGTCTCACGAGCAGAAGGGGATGGGGTGCTGCTATTTCATGAGTACGAGTACGAGTTTGTGTCGCAAGACTGATCAACCTGATCATGATTATTGAGGAAACACAAATGGAACTGCATACTCCCTAACAAAAATCGGAGTACCAGAATGGGTCTAAAGGCCAAATACCGTTTAAGATCCAAAGACCAAAGTCCTTGCAGGTCCCAAAAGGGATCATCCGGGTGACTTGCGTCCCCGGGACAGCGTGTCGAAAATGACATTCGCACTGGGCGTCGAACCCAGGTCCTCCGGACTCTGGTTTCAGCGCCTCTTCGCTCTCGGCCACCGTGTCACATAGGACACTTTCGGTGAAGCGGTGCGTTTGAAAGGCTGGATCCGAACAGAGTGCGTGTGGCAGGATTCGAACATGAGATGTTAGAGACATTTTATTCTGAGCCCGGAGTTTCGGAGTTCAACACCCGCTGTTTTTTTTTTGTTTTTTTTTTTTCACCAAAGCTTCCCGCACCTTGCACATGCCATGGCTCGAACTGGGCTCTGCTTGCGGGGCGCGGACGCGCGTCGTTTGGGATGAGCCTTGATTTTTGTCTTATCAAAGAGAGCCAGGCAATCTACTTGTGCAAGCAGCAGCGCGCCCCGCCGCGCCCCGCCGCCGCACCCCGCGCCTCTTGCAGCGCTTGGCTAGGCGGCCCGCGCAAGGCTCCATCTCGCTATTCCCCCGCGGCCTGCTCCGCGTGCTGCAGCACCACCACCGACATCACCACCGACACCACCATGGCTGCCTCCTCGCCGGCCGTCGCCGTGCTCGCCCTGGTGGCCCTGATGGGCCTGGTGGGCCTGGCGGCCCTCCCCGCCGCCGTGGCGCTGCCCCTCGTGCCCGCCATCTCCTACAACGGCGGCCAGGGCATCATCACCGGCACGCGGCTCCGCAGCGCGGGGCTCACCGCGGCCAGGGACTACGCCGCCTTCTGGGGGGTGCCGTACGCCCAGCCGCCCGTGGGCAAGCTCAGGTTCCAGGTAAGGCGAGCTGGTGGTAGCTCAGTGGGCCGGAGGCGGTCAAAATTCCGGACGGGTTTTGAGCTCCAGAGTAGCTGAATGAGACTGGAACCGAACGTGTGACCCCACCGATGGATTCTTCGTTCGGAGAGCAATCCATTGGTGGGGTCACACGTTCGGTTCGAGTCTTATTTAGCGACTCTGGAGCCCAAAACGCGTCTGGCCCACTGTACGGTGGCGGTACGCGAACGCTTTGCGTTGCTGTTCTCGTCTGCACCGGTCACGTGGTTTCTTGTTCGCTAGTCGAGGGCTCAGGGCTCCGCCTTGAACGCCTGCGAAGTCGAGGGTAGGCTGCCCCGCCACGCACCGCTGCTCTGTTTTGCCGACCCTTCAGGTCTCCAGGCGCACTCGCTTACCGCCACCGCACGGTGGACCAGACGACTGGCTCCAGGCGCTCGCCGCGATCGCCGGCCAGCGAACGGAATTTTGGGGCGGGAATTACGTTTCAGGACCCGGCAAAACTTGCACCCACCCCTACGGAATCCTTCAAGTATTGCCGGCACGGCCAATCTAATCCCAGGCGCGGATACAAGGGGAGGCAAGGGGTCCCCCCCATAGCACCTAGAAAGCCGCCTGAAAGGTAGGAAAAAGGTGCCAGTTTTCCCCTGTAAATAGGCAAAAGGTGCTACTTAGACCCCCCCCCCCCCAAGGCCGCCTCTGGATCCGCCACTGCCCGATCCAACCTAACCCAATCCAGCCTAACCTAACCGTACATGACCCAACCTGCCCTCACCTGATAAGCTTTGGCCGGTGACCTCAGCGCGGCTCCTCACTCGGCGGCTGACGTGTGCCAGTGTGATAATCCGCGCGCCCGCTCCATGAATACCTTGTGACGGCCGGGTGGTGATAAGGGGCCTCGTGGGGGAGGGGGCGTCCGTAAGCACAGTGCGCCAGAGCGCGCCGAAACGCGCAGAGAAAAGACGAGTCGAGGACTCGTGTCTTTTTGACTTACTTTTCGAGTTCAGGTCGTGGGGCGTACTGTGAGTGCGTCAATTGACGGAGGGAAGAGGGTGTGTGTGTGTGTGTAAGAGGGAGAGGGAGAGGGAGGGGGAGAGAGAGAGAGAGAGAGAGAGAGAGAGAGAGAGAGAGAGAGAGAGAGAGAGAGAGAGAGAGAGAGAGAGAGAGAGAGAGAGAGAGAGAGAGAGAGAGAGAGAGAGAGAGAGGGGGGGGAGGGAGGGAGGGAGGGAGGGAGAGGGAGAGTCACATCTCGTGTCAGTGGGATACGTCACCGGTGAACCACGCAGCTGGCGACGACACAAAGGGCTTCCCATACGCACTTCAAAACGCGAGAGAAAATGTGTGAGTGTGTGTGTCTACGGCTCAGCGAGCGGCTTGACTTGGCAGATTACACCTTAATTGCTGAAGTGGATGGCTATGCTCCTCGACAAGCCTCGCTTTGCGCGCGACCGACAGGACACACGCCGCTGACCTGGCCCCGCCCCGCGCCCCGCCCCAGAGTGGGCCAGGCGAGGCGGCCAAAATTCTAGACGCGTTTTGAGGTCCAGAGTCGCTGGACGAACTTCCGTGACCCCACAGATTGATTCCCTTTCCTTAGGAGATCTACCCATTGGTTCGAGTTACCTTTAGCGACTCTGGAGCTCACAACACGTCCGGGATTTTGTCCGCCTCCACCGGTTTTCTGGCCCACTGTGCACCCTCTGATTGGACGCCTCAAACAAACAAACAAACAAACAGCCACCCGGCCAGGGAAGGGCCGTGGAGCCGTGGACTACCCCCGTAACCACCGCGCCGTCTGCTTGCATGCGTCCAGCCACCACAAGGCCGAGACCTCCCCGACGGCATGTTCGCGGCCACCAACGTCAGCACCCCGGAGTGCATCCAGCAGAGCCGACACCCGCTGGCGGTCCACGGGGCGGAGGACTGCCTCACCCTGCAGATCTTCACCCCGAACGTAAGCGAGGGTTCAAATCCCAATCTAATCACTAGTCTTTTGAATATTTTTTTTATTTTTATTTTTTGGTCAACGTGGGTTGTTTATAGCAAGACGAGGGTTCAAATCTTATTCTAGTCACTTTTAAAACAATAAAAAATATTTAAGAATTTTTTTTTAAAATAATTTTTTCTAATGTTTTTTTTTTTTTTTTTTAACGCGGATGTCTGTTGCAGTACGACAACCCCGTCCTGCCCGTGCTCGTGGTGATCCACGGCGGCGGCTTCATGTTCGGCCGCGGCCCTCGCGAGGGCGTGCAGTACCTCATGGACCACGACGTGGTGCTGGTCAACGTGGACTACCGCGTCGGCCTCCTCGGTGCGGGCTGCGAGCACTTCGCTCTGTCTCTCTCGCACTCATAGAGAGAGTGCCGTCGGGGTGCGAGGAGGACAGAGCACAGTGGGCCAGAAGACCGGTGGAGACGGGTTTTTAACTCCAGAGTCGCTAAATAGGACTCGAAACCGAACGTGTGACCCCACCAATGGATTGCTCTCCGCACGAGGAATCCATTGGTGGGGTCACGTCTCACGTTCGGCCCGAGTACCATGTAGCGACTCTGGAGCTCAAAACGCGGCAAAAGCTTTGGCCGTCCCCCGGTCTTCTGGCCCACTGTGCAAGAAGGAAGCCGAGACGCTTGTCCTGACCGCGCTCTTGCCCGCCAGGCTACATGAGCTTCGAGGACGACACGCTGCGCGGCAACCTGGGCATGCTGGACCAGGTTGAGGCCCTGCGCTGGGTGCAGCGGAACATCCACCTCTTCGGCGGCGACAGCAAGAACGTCATCCTGGTCGGCAACTCGGCCGGCTCGGCCAGCTGCCTGATGCACACCATGTCGCCGCTGTCCAAAGGTAATGTCCCTGGTTCGATTCCCCACTGCACCGTAAGCAAGAAAACCGGCACAGGCGGCAACAATTATAGACGCGTTTTGAGCTCCAGGGTCGCTAAATGGGACTCGAACCGAACGTTTGACGCCATCAATGGACTGCTCTTCGACAGAGGAATCCATTGCTGGGGTTCACACGTTTGGTTCGAGTCCGATGAAGCGAGACTTTGAAACTCAAAACGCGGCTACAATTTTTGTTGTCGCACCTGCACCGGTCTACTGGCCCTCTGCGCACACACGCGCTATTTCGTTCTCAAAACTCGTACCGTTCCAAAAAAAAAATAAATGAGGAAGAGATTTCCAGGGCTGTTCCAAAGGGTTATCGGCATGAGCGGCAGCCCGCTGAACCCCTGGACGCGGCAGTACTCGGCGCGGGAGAACGCCAACCTGTTGGCCAACCTGACGGGCTGCGACGCACGCACCACGGCGGAGAAGATCGCCTGCCTGCAGACCAAGCCCGCCGCCGAACTGGTGGCGCTTCAGGGCAAGCACTTCCAGGTCAGCCCCGCCAACGCGGCGAACGCACAGTGGGCCAGAAGACCGGGACACACGCTGCCGACCTGGCCCGGCCCACACCACAGTGGGCTAGAAGACCGGTGCGGGCGGCTGAAACTCTAGACGCGTTTGGAGCTGCAGAAGTCGCTAAATGGGACTCGAACCGAGCGGGTGACCCCACCAATGGATTCCTCGTTCGGAGATCAATTCATTGGTGGGGCCACACGTTCGCCTGGAGTCCCATTTAGCGACTCTGGAGTTCAAAACCCGCCCGGGATTTTGACCGCCTCCTGGCCGACTGTGGCACTGCAACACGAAATAATCATAACGTGAATTAATTTGACAATTGTTTTGATGTTTACGGGTGTGTTTTATCAGCACTGGATGGACAACCCGTTCTCCCCGTTCGCCCCCGTCGTGGACGGCGTGTTCCTGACCGACGAACCTGGCCGGCTCCTGGACAAGAGGGGCGCCATCATGGACGTGCCGCTGCTGCTCAGCTTCGTCCCGCATGAAGGGCTGTACACTGCCGGGGGTAAGACCTCATGGCGGCCATGCACAGTGGGACTAACACCGGTGGGGGCTCAGAGCAGAGTCAGCTGTTCCCGCGTTGAGTCGATTGTAGTTGGTGCCAGGGTCGCGTTGTCGGGTCAGCGCGCCTTACAAGTTCAGATAACTCCGCGCGTGTCCCACTCGTCATTTCAACGATCGAAACGATGGACTGGGGACACCCTAATTGGGATGGGGATTCCCTATCCTCCTTCAGACACTGATACATCGAGAGAGTTTTCGACTACTTATATGTGGCAACACACAGTGGGCCAGAAGCTTCTGTTTGACCCTACCAATGGATTGCCCTCCGGACGAGGAATCCATTGGTAGGGTCGGGTTGGGTTCGAGTCCCACTTTAGCGACTCTGGAACTCAAAACGAGCCTAGAGTTTTGACCGCCTGCACCGGCCTTCTGGCCCACTGTGTGCAACATTGAAAAGAAAATCTTTTTGCCAGAGTTCATCATGAACGACACCCTGGTGCGGGAGCTGGACGAGAACTGGGCGGCGGTGGCGCCGCAGCTGCTGCACATCCACGACAAGCGAGTCCCTGAGATGGACAAGCCAGCCCTGGTCCAGAAGATCCGCAAATTCTACCTGGGGAACCAGACGCTGGTGGCGGCCAAGACCGAGCTTGTCAAGGTGGGCCACAGTGGGCCAGAAGACCGGTGGATACGGTCAATATCCCTGGCGTGTTTTGAGATTCAGAGTCGCTAAATGGGACTCAAACCGAACGTGTGACCCCACACCAATGGATTGCTCTGCGGGCGAGGAATCCATTGGTAGGGTCACACGTTCGGTTCGAGTCCCATTCAGCGACTCTGGAGGTCAAAACGCGTCTGGAGTTTTGGCCGCCTACACCGGTCCTCTCGCCCACTGTGCAGCATGCACCTGCGTGTTGGCCGTTGGGCGCCGCCCGTGCCGGCCTTCTGGCCCACTGTGCAATGACCTGACCCGTGTGCAGCTGATGAGCGACCGCCTCTTCCTTGCCGGGCTGGCGGACTACATCACGCGGCGCGCCAAGAGCCAGTCCAGCGCCGTGTTCGTGTCCGAGTTCGCGCACCGCGGCCAGTACAGCCTCTACTCCGGCGTCCTGGGCAACGCGGCGGTGAGCCACGCCGACGACTTCCAGTACTACTTCGAGTTCAGCGGGTGGAGCGGCGTCTTCCAGCAGCCGGACGACATCGCCGTGCGCAAGAACCTCATCGACATGTGGATGGCCTTCGCCAAGACATCGTGAGTGACTGCACAGTGGCCGAGGCGATCAAACTACCGGTCACTCTTTAGAGTGCAATTGCTTTACTTCGAGGTTTTTTTTGAATAAGTCATAAATGTGTGATATACGAAAGGATTTGACTTACTATGCAACCAAAAATAAGTGGTCATAAAGAAGAAATGAAAGAAAAACACACTGTTAACCGAGGAAATAGGAATACATTTTGCTTTCTTGAGTGATTTTTTTAAACTTAATTTTTGTTTCATTTTGATTTTTTCCTATTTTAATTTTGATATTTTTCCTTGTGTGCAATGACTTTTGAAAGATCCCCCCCTCGGGTCGACACCGCTACAAAGTCTTTTTCCCGCGCAGGAATCCCAGCATCCACGGCATCGACTGGCGGCCCACGGACGGCAAGGACGGCGCCGTGCACTACCTGCGCATCGCCGGGCCCGCCGACAAGGACATGGTCATGGCCCATGACAAGGACCTGGGCAGCGCCACCTTCTGGAGGGACTTGCACATCGACCCGTAAGTGGCCTGGATAATTGTCCTTGTCAATGTTTGTTATGTTTGTTGATGCTGTTTCAGTAATCCCTCTTGCTTTTGTAAAGAATTCTGCTGTCTGTAAAAGTAAGATCAGTGGCTGATTGTTTCTGTATTATTTTTTTTTGGAGCTGCTTTGATACTGTATATATGTTTGTATGTATATTTTTTTAGCGATGTCCTTTGTCGGCTATACTTTCATCTGCAGTGCTTTTATTTTGTTGCCTTTGTATGTTGCTCTTGTTCCTATTTTGCTGTCCTCGCGAAGCTCATTAAAAATGTGCTCATCTCTATGCTTATCTATTTTTTGTTGAAGTTTTTTTGAAAAAAAAAAAAAAAAAATCCGTCCACATGTCAATATGTAGACGCAAAACCAATCGGCACACTGACAGGGTCATTTTCACTGTGTCACTGATAAAAGTTGAGTGCCTTATGTCGTGATTTGCTCTCCAACTTTTACATTTCCGGAAAAAAAAGAAAGCCAGTCTCGTCATTGTGACCATTGTGTTTCCCCAGGAACCACTCCGGGCGGACCCAGGCCTCCCTGGTCCTCAGCCTAGCCTCGCTCGTGGCGCTCCTCCTCGGCTGGACGAGTTAGTCCACTGCATGCTGAGGCCGCCGAGGCACCTTACTGCATGCTCTGTTCCGCACAGTGGGCCGGAAGACCGGCGCAGGCGGACAAAACTCTAGCCGCGTTTTGAGCTCCGGAGTCGCTAAGTGGGACTCGAATAGAGCGTGTGACGCCACCGAGGGGGAAGCAACTCAAAATTTTTGTGTACGTTTTACCAAATTTCTTGAATTTTTTGAAATTTTTTGAAATTTTTCTAATTTTTTGAAATTTTTTGAAATTTTTTGAAATTTTTTGAAATTTTTTACTCATTTTTTCACAATTTTAATATTGTTCGGATGTGGGAA
This sequence comes from Stenchaetothrips biformis, assembly GCA_030522485.1. Classification (NCBI taxonomy): domain Eukaryota; kingdom Metazoa; phylum Arthropoda; class Insecta; order Thysanoptera; family Thripidae; genus Stenchaetothrips; species Stenchaetothrips biformis. The sequence goes on from CM060099.1 coordinate 14,482,917, forward strand.
ACGGTGTACCCCGGCGCTGGCAATCGTGTTTAACTAAAAATAAATTTTAAAAAATGGAACTCTACACCCCCTCCCCAGTCTGAGTGGGGAGGCCTCCTGCTTTACTTCGGTGTTCGGGATGGGAACCGGTGCTATCAGGTAACTGGGGTTAATCCGATCCAGCGACTTCGATATCGTACGCCGGGGGACCCAGTAGGACCCGAGCCGCCGACACGGCCCAACATGGGCAGAGTAGAGTAAGGCAGAGACGATAGAGAGACAGAGAAAGAAAGAAAGAGAGAGTAGTTTTGGGAGCTTTTGTTTGCGCAGGCTGGTCGGTACCCAAATGGTACACCCGCTGTCCGGCGCTCCCAGACCCGAACATGCAGTCAGTGGGCCAGCTTCAAAGGACTTATCAACTCCATCCGACGAATCGGAATGGACCCACTCGCGACCAATTTCGAGTGGCTGGCTCGATCGGGGATCGAACCAGTGCCGAGGCCAATCCGCCGAAGCGGACTGCTTTTTAGACACCCGGGTGTAATGGCCTGGATTGAGCCTAGACCACTACACCACCCTGACTTGCACGTCTGCCGAGTGTTGGACGACGGGTTTGAGTCGCAGTAGGAGGAAGCCAGTCGAAAAATGAAAGGAAATTCGGGGATTCGATCCCTTGACCTCACGGTCAGGGTCGGACGCCGTAACGCCTTCAGCCACCACGGCTCATGTATGAAGCCGATTGAAGCGGGTTCTTGACGCGACAATGAGCAGCGGTCAGAGAAAAATGTTGTGAAGTAGTAAGATTTGAACCGCCGACCCCTATGCCGGGAATCTGACGCGTCTACACCTCCAGCCACCACGGCACATGATGATGACTGCGCATTGCTGTGGGTTTAAAGCACACTGGGGAAGGCAGTAAAAATGCATTTTTCGTGATTTTTTTTTTCAAAAAGTCTTCAAAATTTCTAAAAAATTTCAGTAGAATTTTTAAATTGTTCTATACGGTGTAGGCCACTTCTCCTACCATTTCCATCTCTTTTAATAAAATTTTTCAATAAAATTTTTCATATTTTTCAATAAAATTTTTCGAAATTTTTGACATTTAAATTTTTGGTGTACATGTATTTGGCCAGTTGTTTCCACCTCGGACGCCACCAATGGATTCCTCGTTCGGACAGTAATCCGTTGGTGGGGTCACACGTTTGTCACGAGTCCCATTTAGCGACTCTGAAGCTAAGCACCGCGTCCAGGATTTTGAGCGCCTGGGCCACTGTGTTCCGGCCTCGTTCACAGCTAGTCACTCAAGTATTCAGGTTTTGCGGCTGAGGTGCTGCACGACATTTGCGTCGCGGGAGTCGCGAAGGGAAGCAGGTTGTTGAGCCATCAAAAAATGCTCTTTGATTTTCGATCCGGTGGCAGAAAGTTGGTTATCAGAACACACACATTGATGTATTGAGGCACAGTGGCCGGTCCAGAGTCGGCCCAAGAGGGGTAGCACTTTTTGCCTACTTACAACGGCAAAGTGTTGCTTTTCTACCCCCCCCCCCCTGGAGTTGAGGCAAAGGAGATTGCTGGGGACAAATCGTAAATCTGATAACCCAAGTGTTGTGACAAAGAATCACCTGACAGCAAAACACGGTGCAGTTTCCGCCCTCCCTGAAATCCAATATTTTCAAGGCGTCAATAAACTATCTTTTCATTTCGTGAAGCTTCTGTAAATAGCGGTATTACTAGCCGCGCGGTGTGCGTGGCGAATAGTGTAAGTGATTGCCTGTTTTTGGTTTCTAACGGAGAGAATTATAATTAAAACCTAGTTTTGCAGCCACTTTACTCCATTTCTTTCGCATTTCGGTGCGAACAGCTGACAGCCGATCGAGACAGGGCGCCTGGTGGCAGGCAGCCCATCTGACAGCACGCGCGCCGCGCGGCGACCATGGGAGGCAACCCATCGTACGCAAGCCATCCACCCTCGAACGCCACACCACACGGAGGCGCTGCCGAGCGTCTGCGCTGCCAACTGTGCAAATGTGCTCTTCGGTCCCCCACAATGACACTTGACATTGAACACGATCTTGTTGTACGTACACTCCGTACCGCTTAGCTTGCACGCAAAGTTGAACCACACAGCCACCCATGCACAGTGGACCAGAAGACCGGTGGAGGCGGCCAAAATTCTAGTCGCGTTCGAAATGGGACTCGAATCGAACGTGTGACCCAGCCAATGGATTGCTCTCCTAACGAGGAATCCATTAGTGGGGTCACACATTTGATTCGAGTCCCATTCAGCGACTCTGGGGCTCAAAACACGTCCGGGATTTTGACCGCCTCCGCCCACTGTGACACGCCACACACTCGGTGTGCGTGCATGTGTTCGCTGGGATCGGGAACCCGGTGGCTGGGTTCCGAAGGCAATCGAACATCCAATATGCCGTGAGTGGTGTACGCCGTTGTCGGTCTCGGAGATCGGAGAACAGTGAATTTGCCGATGTGCGACCGCCATTCTGTTAATCACTCTCGTCTTTTGTTCTCCTCGATCTCGCAATTATTATTTATTTTTATTTATTTTTCGTGCCGGAGGCTCTCGGTGCTGTCCATTATCCTCTTCATCGAGTGCGGCTAGCCACGAAGCCGAAAAGCCGGCGGCGTATCAAAGACCCGAGGAGCGGGACACCTCGGCCCTTCCAGCTTGTAATTCCCGCGCGGACCCCGGATCGGCACACAGTGGGCGAGGAGACCCACTGCGGCCGCGGAACACTAGATGCTTTATGACTTGCTCCAGAGTCGCTGAATGACACTCGAACTGAACGCGTGACCCCACCAATGGATTGCTCTCCGAACGAGGAATCCATTGGTGTGGGGTCCGGTTCGAGTCCCATTTAGCGACTCTGGAGCTCAAAACGCGTGTAGAGTTTTGGCCGGCTGCGCCGCTCTTCCGGCCCACCGTGCGCGGCAATGCGTGAGCGTGCCGGTTTTTGTTTTCTTGTTGTTGTTATTATTTTATTTGCCATTCGCCGCGGTCCGGCCGGAGAGTGCTTCTCTCTTCTTTCACTCGGCCGGTCGTGCATTTGATCCAGCTTCGCCGCGCGCAAAACGAAAAAGGAACGGAGATGAAAATATAAAGCTCACGAGTTGTTTAAAGCGGCGGCGGAGTGGTTTGCGGGGGGCATTTCAGCGGACCGACGCCGAAGGGTGTCGCTCCGTCTCTCTCGCACTCGTGGGGCGCCCCGCAGCGGTGCGAGAGAGACGGAGAGGGGACGCACTCTGCCGCGGGTTCGTCCAGCAGTTCGCAGAGTCTTCCCGCAGCGAGCGCAGCGGTCCGGGCCGTATAAAGTCTGTCACGTCAAGATGCTGCTTTGTTGTTGTTTTCGTCCAAAGATGTAACGGAACCGTTTGCTGCGGAAGTCGTCAATTAGTATCATCTTTTTGGCGGACTGGGCGGCCGCACGCCCAAAAAGGTTACTTTATCTTTCGACAACTCGCCGACTGCTTTGTAACTGTGGCGACGGCGATCGTTGCTTTAAGAGAGCGCTAGTCGTGCTCAGCCTTTAGGGACTGTAAAGTGACCGATAAATGGGTGGTGAATGGTTTCGCCACTGTTCCGAATGCGCGGGTGCGCGGGTGGCTCCGCGTATCGGAGACCAGACGCACAGTGGGCCAGACCGGCGCAGGCGGCCAAAACTATAGACGCGTTTTGAGCTCCAGAGTCGCTGAACAGGACTCGGACCGAACGTGTGACCCCACCAATGGACTCCTTGTTCGCAGGGTCATCTCTTGGTGGGGTCACACGTTCGGTTCGAGTCCCATTCAGCGACTCTGGAGCTTAACGTGTCCAGAGTTTTGGCCGCCTCGACGGTCTTCTGTCCCACTGCGCGGCGGTGCTGCGGCGGCTGTGGCGGCGGCGGCGCGCAGCCGGTCCGTGGCGGGCTGGGCTGGCTGGGCTGGCTGGGCTGGCTGGGCCGGGCAGGCCGGGCAGGCCGGGCACGCTGCCGGAGAGGCGAGGCCCCGCACCGGACCGGCGGCCGGCGGCGTCGCTGCCAGTGTGTGATGTGGCCTTGTGTTGCCCGGTAGAAGGACAAGACCCACTTGCAGAGTAGGACATGGCGCCTAGTTTCGCCCAGCCGCCCCGCCGCCCGCCGCCCCCACCGCGGCTGCAGCTGCTGCTGCTGCTGCTCGTGGCGCCCTGGGCCCCCGCCGCCGGCGCCCCCGTGCGCTACGACCAGCGCCAAACCGGCAACGTGAACGTGCAAGTGGACCTCAAGGACGTGGAGATTTACGCCATCCTGGACGAGAGCCTGCTCGCCGGGCTGGGGGTGAGTAGGGGGTGGGGAGAGGGCCGAGGGGGTGGCGGTATCGTGGTTCGTTGGCGCTAGTCGCTGTCGGCGAGGGCAACGCGCGGAGGTCCTTGGAAGCTGTGTCGCGTCGCGCGCGAGGCGCCACGCTGAGACACGTCACACTTTAGTGGAAAGGAACCGAAAACAGGGAGCTGGAATGACAACCGCCGCTCTGGGAAAAGGTCGCTTTGTGACTTCATTTAGCTGGAAAGTGTTGAGACGGGCAGGGTACTTCAAACACTTGACGTGAACGCACACGCACACACTTACACGACGTGTAAGTCAACACCCAGCACGCCTGCCGCGGCTGGCTCCCTGCGCGTCGCGGCCAGCGCGGGTCGACGACCTCGCTGCGGGGCGCTGATGGGACATCGGCGACCTTGCCCATGGCGCCGTGGGTTGCGTTCTGGACCACGCACAGTGGGCCAGAAGACCGGTGAAGGCGGCAAAAGTTCAAGACGCGTTTCGAGCTCTAGAGTCGCTGAATGGGACTCGAACCAAAGGTGTGACCCCCACCAATGGATTCCTCGTCCGGAGAGCAATCCATTGGTGGGATCACACGTTCAGTTCGAGTTCCATTTAACGACTCTGTCGCTCAAAACGCGTCTAGAAGTTTGGCCGCCTGCGCCGGTCTTCTAGCCCACTGCGCGCCGTGGCACGACATGACCTCGAGCTGCTCCCCCGAGCCAGGGCCAGGGCCATGGGTCCAGGAGTCGATGCACCGCCGGCAAACCGCGGCCGCGTCATGAGCGTGGTCATGAAGGACCCCGCCGCAGTGCGCCTCGTCGCTCTGTCTCTCTCGCACTCATGTGCGCCGTCCCACACGAGTGCGAGAGAGACGGAGCGAGATTCAATCACTCTGCCGCAAATTGGCTCGCAAGGCGGTCTCCGTAACAATGCGCCTCGCTTCTTCAATCGGGCCTCGCTACCGGCGCGGGCCTCTGGGTGGGCTGGACGACGCCACCCGGGCCACAGTGGACGCCCCGAGGCCTAGAGCAAATGCATTAAGGCAGACGCGCCTCGGCTCCTTGTTTCCCTCCAGCGCGGAGTGCTGGACTGGGCTGGACACGCGCAAGTACACGCTGGTCGTCTGGCACTTGCGCGGTTCCTCCAGGTTCCACCGCGGCCACGGTCCTAGGCGTTGATTGGGTCGGTCTGCTGAGAGGCCGGCCGGCGGCGCGGCGTACTTACGCCGTCTTAATGCACGCACCGAACAGTGGGCCGGAAGACCGGCGCGGCCGGCCGAAACTCTGGACGGGTTTTAAGCTCGAGAGTCGGTAATTGGGACCACCATTGGATTCCTCATTCGGAGAGCAAGCGATTGGTGTGGTCACACGTCGGTTCGAGTCCCACACCCAGAAAAATTATTTCTTGAATACATAAAGTAAAATTTACTTGATACAAGTAATTTTTTCATTAATGTGGTTCAGTAAAGTTCTACTTTGAGTGAAGTAGAAATATTCTTGATATGGTTAGGGTTGAATGAATGCAAAGCCTATTAGTATTGATCTGACACTCAGTTTAGCTTGAATCAAGTATTTTTAATCAAGAAAAAAATATTTTACTTGAGACAAGAAATCATTTTTCTGGGTGATGTAGCGACTCTGGAGCTCAAAACGCCGTCTGAGATGTTGACCGCCTCCACCGTTCCTCCTGCCCACTGTGCGGGGAGGTTGTGTGGTGGGGGTGGGGAAGAGGGGGTGGGGGAGGAGGAGGGCGAGGCAGAGGGGGATCTTAGCCCACATTTCAATGCCAATGACGTCCCAACAGGATGTGCAGCCTGTGCAGCCAGGCAGGGGTGGCCGTGCCGCTCGGGGACCGGCGGCGCCAGACCATTCGGCCCAACCGGTTGAGAAAGGTGACGGGGATAACAGGTCAGCAGCGGCAGCGTACAGTGGGTCAGAAGACCGTTGAGGCGGACAAAATTCTCGACGCGTTTTGAGCTCCACAGTCGCTAAATGGGACTCGAATCGAACGTGTGACCCCACCAATAGATTGCTCTCCAAACGAGAAATCCATTGGCGGGGTCACACATGTCCGATTCGAGACCCATTTAGCGACTCTGGAGCTCAAAACGCGTCCGCGATTCTGGCCGCCTCGACGGTCTTCTGACCCACTGTGCAGCGGCAGCAGCTATCGCCGGAGAAATGGGTGTCAGTTTGGCGGCGTCGGCGTTGATCCACTCTCGGGCACTCTCCGGCGGGCGGCCTGCCTCCTGCCTGCCTGCCTGTCCGCCTAGATGACTGCCCTCTTTGCGGACAGGAGAAATCTAATCCAGAGGTTCTCCCCTGCGGAGAGGAAAGAAAAAGGAAACGGTTGTTCCTTGAGCGCTGAATGTGCGAACCGACGAAAGTCGCCTCGTTCGATTTGCAAAAGGTTGAAACAGATTTTTGTTGGGTCTGTTATTGTTTTGAAGAGACCTGCTGCGGCGACACGGGATGCATAGAGTCTTTCCAACCAAGTGTGGAGAACTACACAACTAAGTGTGGAGAACTCCACAACTAAGTGTGGAGAACTCCACAACCAAGTGGGGAGAACTCTACAACCAAGTGGGAAGAACTCCACAACCAAGTGGGGAGAACTCCACAACCAAGTGTGGAGAACTCCACAACCAAGTGGGGAGAACTCCAAACTTCCTGGTGCGGAAAGATTCTCCACACTTGCAAGGGCAGAGTTTGCAGTTTCCACACGTCAAGTGTGGCGTACTTCACAGAGCTGCTTTCTCTTGGCATGGTGCAAACGTGGAAAACTCCAAGTACAGAGACTTCAAACTCTGCCCTTGCAAGTTAGTGTGGGGACTGAAAATTCCACCCCTCCGCATTTCAAGTGCGTGGAGTTCCCTACACTTTGGTTTCACAGTGTGGATGCGCTCTGGAGACCCGCGAGGGCTTCGTCAAAAGGCTCCGAGAGTCGCTTTCGTCGCTCTGTCTCTCTCGCACTCATGGGCCGTCCCATGTGGGTGCGAGAGAGACAGAGGCAGTGACTCTCGGTCTGCTCTGCAAGGCGCATTCTGGATGAACAGGTTGGGGGAATAAAGCTACAAAGTATGACTCGGCGCGCACCGCACGCGCCGCCGCGGCATGTTTATGTAGGAATTCCTTCTCAGAGACTGAGGGGGGATTTCAGAATGCAAACGCCGCGCCGGCTGTATAAAAAGGAAAAAAAAAAACACTGGAAAAATTTATTTTTAAAAAAAAGAATAGAGACGGAAAGGGCTGCGGTGCGGTTCAGGAACGCGCATCGCGAAGCCGCGAAGCCCAGTCCGGTGTGATGCGGTCGCTGCAAGGCACGATGCGGCACACGACACTGGAAGAACAGTGGGCCCGAAGACCGGCGCAGGCGGCCGAAATTCAAACGCGATTTGAGCTCCAGAGTCGCCAATGATGACTCTAACCGAATGTGTAACCCCACCAATCGATCCCTCGTTCGGAGAGCAATCCATTGGTAGGGTCACACGCTCGGTTCAAGTCCCATATTTAGCGACTCTGGAGAGTTTTGGCCGGCTGCATCGGTCTTCTGGCCCACTGCGCGGCCCCAGGCTCTAGCAGCTGAGGTGTACAGCTGACGGCAAGTGGCAAGCCTGGAGCGGCTCCCAGCGAAATCATTATGTACTACGGGCCTGTGGTTTGGAGGCAGCGCAGTGCATCACCCTGATGCTGGTCGCAATCAAGTTTAATTTTCATGTGCTTTTAAATTCGCAAGTGAACATTGTTGCTGAAACAAGTACAGGGGCCAGTGTCGCTCAGTGGTGCACGCGAACAAAAGTGCGGTCAATGAAAGGGAGCACCGCGGTGGACAATGGATGTAGCCTCTCTCGCACTCCCAGGGCACTCAGAAAAATCTGTTCTTGAATCAAGCACAGTTTTCCTGATTCAAGCCTCAAATGTTCTCAAAATTGAGGGTCTAATATCAATGCCCGCCGATGTTGCATCAATGCTCAAATTTGCGTTGTTTTGATGAAAATGCGCGTGATCGGAACCAGACTACGGGGAGGGCGGTGCACAGCGAGTCGGAAGACCGTTGAGGCGGCCAAAATTCTAGACGCGTTTATAGCTCCAGAGTCGCTAAATGGGACTCGAATCGAACTCGTGACCCCGCCAATGGATTCCTCGTTTGGAGAGCAATCAATTGGTGGGGTCGCACGTTCGATTCGAGTCCCATTTATCGACTCTAGAGCTCAAACCGCGTCCAGAATTTTGGCCGCCTGTGCAGTCTTCTGACCCACTGTGCGGTGGCGGCGTCGGTGGCGTTTGGAAAGTAAAGCTTCTCGCACACCCTAGGCGCCCAGTGGCTGCCCTGGCCTCTCGGACGCAGCCGGCCAGTGTCATTAGCTGGGAATGCACGTTAAGGGCGCAGGGAGCCGCGCGTCGCGAGTAGAGCACGCCGGTGCTGATGATTCAAGTACCGACGGGGGCAAAGGTTTTCGTCTTGCTGCGCTGTTTTTTTTCCCCCTCCCTCTGTTCCCCGCCAGGAGTGCTCCGGTTTGGAGGTGGTACGTTCCACTGTTCCACTGCCGCATTAAGCAGGACGATGACGCCTTCGATCTGATTTGCAGGGAGACCTGCATGGCGGAGTGATTCCGGACACCGCCTATTCGTCGCTCTGTCTCTCTCGCGCCCCTGCGGGACGCCCCACGAGTGCGAGAGAGACAGAGCGCTGTTCGCTGCAGGCGGTGCTTAATGAGTGCGCTGGATGCTGCACTGTTGCACTGGAAGGAACGCCCGCGGCACGGCTGAGAGAGAGAGAGAGAGAGAGAGAGAGAGAGAGAGAGAGAGAGAGAGAGAGAGAGAGAGAGAGAGAGAGACCACCGGTACCGCGGCACCGCTGCGGATTGTTGCTGCCCGTTCCAGCAGCACCCATAGAAGGGCCTACAGCAGCACCGCCAGGTGCCCGCCAATGGCAAACCCAGCGACAGACAAACCTGCCGGTGCACAGTGGGCCAAATAACCGGTGGAGATGGTCAAAATCCCGTGCGGATTTTGAGCTTCAGAGTCGCTAAATGGGACTCGAAGCGAACGTGTGACCCCACCAATGGATTGCTCTCCGGACGAGGAATCCATTGGTAAGGTCACACGTCCGGTTCGAGTCCCATTTGGCGACTCTGGAGCTCAAAACGCGTCTTGAGTTTTAGCCACTTGTGCCGGTCGTCTGGCCCGCTGTGCGGTGGTTCCCTTTACGAGAAGTGCAGCTTGCTGATGGCAGCGGCGATAGGCCGGCGCGGCGCCGGGTCGATGAGTGATGCGCCGGGCGGCTGGCGGGGCGGGCACCAGGCGTCCCGTTGTCACCGGGCAACTGTCCAACAGGATGTGGCTCTGCATGATGTCGGTGCTGCGATTGCCGCCAAGCTGAGCGAATCCCTCGCCCCCCAGCCAATCAGCATACGGGATTTTAATCTGCAGCTCGCGCACCGGTTCTTTCAAATCCCTCTCGCCAGGCGGCCGGACGGCCGGTCGGCCAGACGTCCAGTCCCACCGGAGCTACCAATATTCCGATATGCCCGTTTTGCAGGTCGGCGGCGACTACGACTACGACTACTCGCAGCTGACGGAGAAGCCGCCCGCCTCGACGGCCAAGCCGGGCAACGCCACCGCGCAGCCCAGCACCACCACCAGGAAGCCCACTGTGCGCACCGCGGAGGACGCAGGGTGAGTCGCCCTTCCAAGTTCAAAGTACCGGCCTGGGCGGATCACAGTGGGCTGGAAGAACGGCGGTGCAGGCGGCCAACTCTAGACGCGTTTTGAGCTCCAGAGTTGCTAAATGGGACTCAATGAGTGACCCCACCTTTGGATTGCTCTCCGAACGAGGAATTCATTGGAGGGGTCAGTTCGGTTCGAGTCCCATTTAGCGAGTCTGGAGCTCAAAAGACGGCCGTCAATTTTGGCCGCCTTCGCCGGACTTATGGCCCACTGTGCGGCTGTGCCTTTGGTTTAGGGTTTTTCTTTCTCACCCGCCGTGTCCTCTCCACAGCAGTAATGTGGTCCAGACCGTGGAGCGGTCTTCTGTCAAGGACGCTGTCAATGACGCCGTCAAGGACGCTGTCAAGGACGCCGTCGAAGACGCCGTCAAGGACGCCGTCAAAGACGCCGTCAAGGACGCCGTCAAGGACGTCGCGGTGGCCAGCGTTGGCAGGGAGGCGGCCGCCACCCCCAGCGCCCCAGCTGTGACGCCCACCAAGGTCGCCGCCCCCGTCGCCGCCCCCCTCGTGAAGCCCGCCGCCCCCGTGAGGGTGTCCGTGGCGCACCGGCGCTGCGGCTCCGGATACCACAGGGACGCGTCCGGCCGCTGCAGGCGCGACCGCCGCCCTTTGCTTAAGTGAGTCCCAGGCACAGTGGGCCCGGCCGGCGCACGCGGCCAAAACGCGTTGGACTCGAGCCGAACGTGTGACCCCACCAATGGATTTCCTCATTCGGAGAGCAATCCATTATTTGTGGGGGTCACATGTTCGGTTCCAGCCCCATTTGGCGACTCTGGAACTCAAAACGCGTCTTGAGTTCTGGCCGCCTGCGCCGGTCTTCTGGCCCACTGTGCCCCGGGGTGCGATAGTGACGCTCAGTTTTGGCACGGTCATTGGTTTTTATTCGTTCTTTGCTCCAGCAGGTACGCGCTGAAGCACCAGCGTCGCCCGGTCAGCAGGTCCTCCGCGGCCACGGCGTCGACGTCGGCGTCGACGTCGGCGTCGTCAATCCCCGCTGCCGACGACGCGTCCCCCATCACCGTGGTCGCCCTGCTGCCGCCCGGGCCGCCCGCGCCCGCCACCGCACCGCCTGCAGCTGCCAAGGGGGCCACCCCAGCGGAGGCACGCAAGAAGACCCCTGCCAGCGCGCCTGGGGTACCTTTTGTACCGAAGATACCTGTCGTAGCATCCAAGGCACCCATCGTGGCCGATGCACCCAAAGTACCCATCGTGGCCGATGCACCCAAAGTACCCATTGTGTCTGCCGATGCACTTAAAGTACCCATCGTCTTAGCCGATGCACTTAAAGTACCCATCGTTGCCGAAGCACCCAAAGTACCCATCGTGTCTGCCGAAGCACATAAAGTACCCATCGTGTCTGCCGAAGCACAAAAAGTACCCATCGTGTCTGCCGATGCACCCGAAGTACCCATCGTGTCTGCTGATGCACTCAAAGTACCCATCGTGTCTGCCGAAGCACCCAAGGTACCCATCGTGTCTGCTGATGCACCCAAAGTACCCATCGTGGCCGAAGCGCCCAAAGTACCAACCATGTCTGCCGATGCACCTAAAGTGCCCATCGCGTCTGCCGATGCACCCGTTGTGGTTGATGAACCCAAGAAACCCATCGTGACCCATGGACAGCAGAGGTCACCCGCAGTATCCGACTCTACTGCGGACCCAATAAAAGTCAACGATCTGAAGACACCAGCAGCGGAGTCAGCGGCAGTGACTCCAATGTTGGCGCACTCGGTCGAAGCTGGTGTCGCCTAACCCACCCGCATCCCTTTTTAACGTGCTAGGAAACCATGACTGAATGTTGCCTTCTTTTCTGACCTCCGGAGAACTGCCCCGGGAGTCTGACTTCGGGCGTTCGGTAATAAGGGAAACTCGAATCATTTTTCTACCTGTAATAAAAAAAATATAGGAACAAATAAAATAAATAAAAACCAGGCCCGTGCTAGAGATGCGGCAACCGACCGAAGAGGCAAGAATGGATCAAACATTGTATTATGTGTACAATTTTGCTGAATATTGAGAACGTTTCTGCACTTATGCAAATGTATAAAATAGGGCTACATAGTACGTCATTTAGGCATTAACCAAGTAAAAAAAAATCAAGCGCAATTTTGCGAACCCGCGGTGAAGCCAAACTATTATAGTGATCCCATAGGTATCGATTAGACCCAACGTGGGTCGAAATTGGGCCAAAATGATCTCACTTTTACTTGAGTGCAGTAGGCTGCAAGAATGTTTGGTCCGATGCCTCGTCTCTCCCGGTACGCGTTACGCAGGTCTAGCATGCAGGCACTCCTCCGAGGTCAGCTGAGCAGGTTCAAATGGGGGGAAATTCCTGTCCTTCTGTGCATGAGAATCCGAAAAAAAAAAACAACCTATTCTTGGACAACGTCAAAAAGCATTTTACGGATAAGCTACTAGTCATGACACTCTCCGTAATTCCGACCCTGGAGGTGTCCGTGCCACAGGACAGGATTGGCGATTCGGTCCATTTCGTAAAATGACTTTCATCGCTGTAAACAAGGCGTTCCTGTTGATAAAACACAAAAAAAAATAAAAGTCCAATAAAAAATAAAACACGATTGTGAACTTTATCTTGTCTTTGTTTTTCTCACCTTAACATGATGGATTCGCCTACCAAACAAGCATCTTACGCCCTTTATGGTGGGTTCAAACAAACACACATCACCACCTGCGCTGTGAAAATTTATTGACACTTCACGAAAAAATCATAGTTGACATTTTTAGCACGGGCAAATAGTGTCTCCGATCCACAGTAGGACAGAAGACCAGCGCAGGTGGCCAAAATTCTAGACACGTTCTGAGATCCAGAGTCGCTTAATGGGACTCCTATCGAACGTGTGACCCCACCAATGGATTTCTCGTTTGGAGAGCAATCGATTGGTAGGGTCACAGGCTCGGTTCGAGTCCCATTAGTGACTCTGGAGCTGAAAACGCCGCCTGCGCCGGTCTCATGGCCCACTGTGTGACCGTCGAATCCCCGATGGAGACATCGGCTCGAGACCGCCGCGCTGCCGGGCGGGACACGGCGGGCCGCGGGTCCACTGGGCCGGTCCGGCACATGTAGGTCACCAGGGTCGCCGCAGTCGGCGGCCGAGGCGTCGGATCACGCCAGCGCCGCCGGTCCGCGGAGCGGCGCGGGGCCGCCGACGTGACACAGAGAGAGCCGCGTGGACCTGGCGGCGTGACCCGCGGGGAACTTGAACCCGGCCTTGATATAGGTGAGCATCCCGTTCCAGGGCGGGCGGACGGGGTGCGCGGCGGGATGGCGTGGCGTGGCGTGGCGTGGCGGCCGGAGAGGTGGCGGCGGGGGGCGTGCGTCCGCCCCACAGCCCCACGCCGCCCTTCGCCGACCCCCGCGGCCCGGACCCCCGCGGCCCCGCGCCGCGTTCGCGAGGGGACTGGCAGAAGTCCGGGACGGCAGTCTCAGCCCGCACCCTCCACGATGAACAAGTCCGCCGCGCTGCTCTTCGCTCCGCTGCTGCTGCTGCAGCTGGCGCTGCTGGCCGTCGCCTCGCCCATCAGGTAAGCGGAGCAGCGGGGCGCAGCGGGGCGAGAGAGAGAGAGAGAGAGAGAGAGAGAGAGAGAGAGAGAGAGAGAGAGAGAGAGAGAGAGAGAGAGAGAGAGAGAGAGATGATCTTCTTTTTTGGCCGAGGCAAAGTCTATACTGGCCAGGGGTGCAACGGGGCGCGCCAGGACGGCCCGGTAGGACGCGCGGTGCGCGTGCAAAGACCGGGGCCGCGTTCGAGAACCATACCCCGGAGCGCCAACGGCGGTGACTGAGGGCGGGGCGCCGCGGCGCGGGGTTCTCGGACCGTCTCGAACGCACCCTGTCACTCGGTGATCGGCGGCACTTATGGGGGCACGCGCCCTCCGGGCAGTGCCGGTGGACGAGGCGGCACAGTGGGCCAGAAGACCGACGGCGCAGGCGGCTAAAACTCTAGACGGGTTTTGTACTGCGGAGTCGCGAAATGCTAAATGGGACTCGAACCGAACGTGTGACCCAGCCTATGGATTGCTCTCCGAACGAGGAATCCATTGGTGGGGTCACACGTTCGTTTCTAGTCCCATTGAGCGACCCTGGAGCTCAAAACCCGTCCGGGATACTGACCGCCTCCACCGGTTTTCTGGCCCACTGTGGGGCGGTTCGCCGCGGCACCGTCACTCCGTGATCGGCGACACTTAGGCGGGCACGCCGAGTCCTCCAGGCAGTGTGCCGGCGGGCGAGGCGGGCCGCGCCACTGCGAAAAATGACGTAAAACCACGTCGTCGTCGCGATTTGCATGATGAAGATGCGCCGCACCGGGGAGTGGTGAAATGGCGACGGACGGAATGCCGCCGCGACGACGCCGGACGGCGACCCATCCCAACGCATCCCTTCCAGGACCCCTTCCAGGACCCCGTCCTCCTGCAGAGCGATATTCCGCACACCGGTCCGTCGCTCTGTCTCTCTCGCACTCCTACGGACCGCCCCATGGGTGCGAGAGAGACGAGGTGGCAAAAGAGCACTGTTCGGAATCAGCCCCGCTGGCCCCGTCCCCGGTCCCGTTGCGTGACTCGAACTCGAACGTGTTCCCCGGCGGTCATTCATATGCTCGCGGAGTGCAGTGCCCCCCTCCGCTCTCTCTCTCTCTCTCTCTCTCTCTCTCTCTCTCTCTCTCTCTCTCTCTCTCTCTCTCTCTCTCTCTCTCTCTCTCTCTCTCTCTCTCTCTCTCTCTCTCTCTCTCTCTCTCTCTCTCTCCTGTCTCCTGCGTTGCGTTGCCGGGGGCAACGCATGACAGCATCAAGGCTGCACGCACGCCGGACCGAAGTGCACGCGTTCGCGTTCAGTGACAAACGGTCTTCACTAATAGGGTGCTCCGGTGCGGATCATCTGACGAAAAACACAACCTTTCGCGACATTTTATTTCTTTTTTTTCTGTACTACTCTGGCCTGGCTGGCGTACTCTTTCTCATTTGAAAACAGTTCTTATTAGGATTTCGTGCCGCATCGCCGCATCGCTACGCATAATTCTCATAACCTGGATCCGAAATGGAATGATCGTTTCCTTCGTCTTATCCCACTCACCGTTGCGTACTCCATAATTTTCGAGAAGTGCCTCCTCGCCCAGCTCCGATCCACACCTCTCGCCGTGGTGCAGCGCGGTTCCTTTTGAGTCAGTACGCTTCGGGTTTGATCTCCCGTCCCACAGTGGACCAGACGACCGACGCACGCGACAAAAACTCAAGACGCGTTTTGAGCTCCAGAGTCGCTAAACAGGCCTCGAACCGAACGTGTGACCCCACCAATGGGTTCCTCGTTCGGAGAGCAATCCATTGGTGAGGGTCACACGTTCGGTTTGAGTCCCATGGACTCTGCAGCTCAAAACGCGTCGAGAGTTTTTGGCCGCCTGCGCAGGTCTTCTGGTCCAATGTGCCCCCTTCCTCGAACCCAATCATCGGTGATTCTATAAATAAGGCCGTTGTCACGCGGCATTGCAATGACCCGTTTGTTTCCCAAAACAGACGACAGCGATCGACAACACTGCGTGCGGCCGGGCGGCGTGCCTTTGATTAGCGCAGGCCAAGGCCGACTGTCCATCCCGTCGCTCGGTCTCTCTCGCACCTACACGGGACGCCGTGTAAGAGCGAGAGAGACAGAGCGACTCTCGTCGGAATGAGTCGGCAGGGCGGGCAGGCCGATGACACTGACTCCGTCACTGCGTCGTCGTCTTGACAGCGGCCCGCTCCACTGACATGGGCGATGAGCGCGTCGGACCCGTTTTGACAGGATCGGCCATAACCGCGACAAAAACAAAGACAAAAACAAAGACAAGAGAGCCGTCAGTGGCGAGCAGCTCGGCCGCCTCCGCCTCGGCCGGCCGGCACTACCCCGCGTACAAGTTACCTCATCCTGCGGCGCCGCACAGTGGGCCAGAGGACCGGTGAAGGCGGCCAAAAGTCTAGACGCGTTTTGAGCTCCAGAGTCACTAAACGGCACTCGGATCGAATGTGTGGCCCCGTCAATAGATTTCTCCTTCGGAGAGCAATCCATTGGCGGGGTCACACGTTCGAGATCCGGGTCCCATTTAGCCACTCGGCGGCAACATCTTCTAAGAGATGCGTGAAGCTTGGGCGAGGTACCAGTAACCTGCGCTAGTGCATCCCATACTGCCCAGTAGGGCAGGGGACACGTCGACTAGACCAAACCCTACCGCATCTGAGGTGGCGGACAGGTAACGCGAGGTCGGAGTGTCCTGCTGACTCAGACCGCTAAAGGTCTATAGAGGCCTATCAGCGTTGATGATGATGATGATGAGCTCAAACAAGACTAGAGTTTGCCGCCTGCTTCTGTTTTCTGGCCCACCCTGCTGTTTCCGAGCCAGTGCTATGTCTCCTCTGCGCACCTACGGCACGGCACCCGTTTGCGGTTGCAGGTACGACCAGCGCCAGGATGGCGACTCCAACGTGGACGCGCGCCTGTCCAACTTCTTCGTGGTGCTGGCGCCCTCCAACACGGCCCAGCTGAGCAACACGGGCGTGAGCCTGCTGGACCTGGCGTCCAAGGCCGTGCCGCTGCGCCTGCGCCCCCAGGCCGCCGCCGACGGCCTCAAGCAGCGCGAGGAGGCCGACCCCGAGCAGGTGAGCGAGGCTCGGGGACGAACCGCCGCCGCACAGTGGGCCAGAAGACCGGTGCTGGCGGCCGAAACTCTAGACGCGTTTTGAACTCCAGAGTCGCTATATGGGACTCGAACCGAACGTGTGACCCCACCAATGGATTATTTCTCTCCGAATGTGGTTGTAGTCCCATTTAGCGGCTCTGGAGCTCAAAACTCGTGTAGAGTTTTGGCCGCCTGCCTACTGTGCGCCGAGCAGAACCGCTTGGACTTGGCCACTTGGTGTCTTTGTTACAGGAGGTGAAGGAAGTGAAGTCCGGGCGCTCGGTGCAGGGCCCCCTGGCCGCCGTGGCCATCCCCGCCGCCATCCTGCAGTCGCCCCTCGCCAAGCTGCACCCCGAAGTGCAGGTAAGGGGCGGTTCGCGCCAAGCGCGCAGCCTGCCCTAGGGTCCCATCGAAAAAGGACTCGCCGAATAGGGTGTTCCAACGCCCTCCCAGAACGGAAGTAAGGACAAGAGAAATGGGAGATAAAAACGGCAGTTTATAAAGAAATCTGCGCTGCGGATGAGCTTTGCCGCGTACATTTCTCATATAAACTGCCGTTTTTATCTTCCGTTTCTCTTGTTCTTACTTCCGTTCTGGGAGAGCGTTGGAATACCCTATTTTGGACTGCCTTTGGAGACGATTTCTCCTAGCAAAGAAATTATTTGTTTACCCATGTCAACGTTGGCGATGTGCTCCTCAAAAGACGGACCCATAGGCTCAGTTCAAAGGGATCCTCTCTCAGGAAAAGGTCCGTGAGGTTGAAGGTCGAGTCTAACAGTGCGGCGTTCGGCAGGCCCTGGCCGTGGAGGAGGTGCTGATCGCCCGCTCCCCCGTGGTGGCGCTCAAGACGCCCCCCGGCCCGACCCCCGTCGGCGCGCCGTCCGCCGCCGTGCCCATGCTGGTGGCCATCCCCGTGCCCGAGGTGGCCCCCGAGCGCCCGGCCGCGCCCCCCGGCCTCCTGCCCATGCACGCCCTGGGCGACAAGCAGGCCCCCGCCGCCGAGGCCGTGGCCGTCATCGCGTCCCAGGCCAGCGCCGTCCCACAGGCCGTCCCCCAGCCCATCGCCGTGCCCGAGGCCGCCGCCATCCCCGGGGCCGCCGTCGTCCCCGAGGCCGTCGCCGTCGTACCTGAGATCAACGCCGTCCCTGTAGCTGCCTCTATATCTGAGGCCATCGCTGCCGCCGAGGCCGTGGTCGCCGCCGCCGACGAAGTAGACGCCCCCGCCCCCGCCATCGCCGAGGTGCTCGCCGCCGCCGCCGAGGCCGCCGCCCCCGTCGAGAACGCCCCGCCCGCCGTGGAGACCAACCAGGTGGAGCCGGAGGTTGTCAAGGCGGTAATACAGGACGGACGTACTACAGTGGGCTACGCGTTTTGAGCTCCAGAGTCGCTAAATGGGACTCGAACCGAACGAGCGACCCCACCAATGGATTGCTCTCCGAACGAGGAATCCATTGGTGGGGTCACACATTCGATTCGAGTTCCATTGAGCGACTCTGGAGCCCAAAACGCGTCTAGAGTTTTGGCCGCCCGCGCCGGTCTTCTGGCCCACTGTGCACTGTTCATTTCCTTCTGCGTGGCCCTCCAGGTGGAGCTCCCTAAGGTGCACCTCATCGGCACGGGCATCGAGGAGTGCGGCCCCGAGCGGATCCGCAACCAGGAGGGAGTCTGCGTGGACGAGCCCAAGCAGGACTAACCCGAGTAAGCCCGGTGACTCTTTCAAAATAATTTTAAAGTGTTTTCTTTTTTTTTGAAACCATGCATGTGTTTCTTTCCAGGGATGGAGGAGCTTTCTAAGAAAAACTCGCGCGCTGTGAATACCGTTGCCATTGCTGTCGTAGCTGCCAGACCTTTTTCGTGTTATTTATGTTTTTGTTCTATTTATTTATTTATTTATTTTCCGTGAGAAATAAATGTTATGAAAGTTACTGCGATGATTACTGCTGACCGAATGACAAGAAAGTTGGATAACACTGGTCTGCGTCCGCGCCCCTCCTGGGCTTTGCATAACCCGGCCTGTATACCGCCAAAATGGCCTCCGCGACGCACACACGAGGGGAGGGGGAGGCGGACGCGTTCTTGCCAAACCTGAGCTTCACATTGACTACGTGCAGCGCAGCACGCCAATCTCGGGAACTGGATAGAAGGAGTAGCTAGGCGCAAGGTGTGATACGCTCAGGGGGTTAATTTGCAGGCACCTCGCAGTGGGTCAGAGCAGAGGAACGTTGGGGCGGCCAAGAAACTCTAGACGCCTTTTGAGCTCCAGAGTCGCTAAATGGGACTCTAGAGCTCAAAACGTGTCCGGGATTCTTGCCGCCTCAACGGTCTGTGCACCTGTGAGACAACCCATCGGAGAGAGGTCTACAAATGAGTCAAGTTTGCAGTTTGCTTCGCACATTGCCTGCTCCAGTACCTTCTGGAATCTCCCCCGCCTCCCCCGCCCCGCCCGCCACCCGGTCTGCCCTGGTCGCCCCCTCCCTCCCTCCCTCCCTCTCCAGCCGCCCTGCCACCCCCACCCCTCACTTTCGCTTTCGCTGGCCCCTTGAGTCGGCAGCAACGCACTGCAGACAGTAGTCAGTGACCAACGACCGGCCCGGCGCCTCCACGCCCTCCCCTCGATAGTCCAGGATCACAAGCAAGGTAAACTGAGGCCGAGTATCTCACAAGAAGCGGTGTCAAGTTTGGCTGGCTGCGAACTGCGGGCCGGATTTCACACTCAGCTTGCAAGACGCAGAGCGTATGAAGAAAAATTGTCACCAGCAAGATGCGTCAGTCAACTGCGCACAGTGGGCCATAATCCCGGACGCGGTATGAGCGCCACAGTCGAACCGAACGTGTGACCCGACCCACCAATGGATTGCTCCCTAAACGAGGAATCCATTGGTGGGGTCACACGTTCGGTTCGAGTCCTGTTTAGCGAGTCTGGAGCTCAAAAACGCGTCTCGAGTTTTTGCCGACTGCGCGGCTCGTCTGGCCCACTGTGCTACGGCTGGCTCCCTGGACGCTGGCTGGCCGCTCGAGTGATGAAGGTGGCGTCCTCCCAGGGACGGACGGAACGGCACTCAACTTGAACGACGTGTCCGGCGCATCCTATCGCGGTGTCTTCTTCGGCAAATTCATAATCCCCCGCGTTTTACCGTTAACCTTCGCTCCGCCGAAACCTTTTGACCCGCCTCGGACAAGGACCACGGCAGTCCCGTTGCGGACAGCAGGCTCATTCCGGCCGGTAATTTTATCGCTCGCTCTCTCTCGCTCGCACTCACGGAGCGTCCCGAATGCGTGCGAGAGAGACAGAACGACGAGGAGGCCAAATGACGCGTGCGTGCCGCCTCGGCCAGCAAGGCTGAACAAGTGCTGGTGTCGCTCTGTCTGCGTCGCACTCACGGGGCGTCCCGCGTGGGTGCGAGAGAGACAGAGCGATGCTGGTAATGACGGCCTCAGCTTGAGCCGTGAGGGAAGGACGAGGAGCATTCCAGACTCAGTGCGCCGCGCGGGGGGGGTGGGGGGTGGGGGGTGGGGTGAAGACCGGCTCAGTCGGCCAAAACTCCAGACGCGTTTTGAGCTCCAGAGTCGCCAAATGGAGCTCGAACCGACCGTGTGACCCCACCAATGGATTCCTCGATCGGAGAGCGGTCATCTGGCCCACTGTGCGGCGGCGGGAGTCGAGCCCCGGGCAGCGTCGTTCGCGTATCCTGGCCTTGTTGAACCCAACCCCATGACGTCGGTGGCGACTTAGAGCGGGACCCGCTCCGGCACGGCATCTGGGTCGCGGCGCCAAGTCCGACTCTTAGCGGACCGGACCTATCCCGGATGCGTTCCAAGTTCGAACCGCGGCCAATAAAACGGCGTTAGAGTCGATCCCTTTCGATTAACCGATTAGTCTTCACGACCCCTGCCTCCAGTCCGACGCTGTCAGCAGGTAGCCTTGCCATACGCACAGTGTGCCGCCCCCGCTGTCCGTCTCCCTCGCACCCCTAGGTGACGTTATCAGCGCGAGAGAGACAGAACGATGCCGGAGGCGCGCTATTCGAACGCACCCTCTCTCTCTCTCTTGCCGCGCTCGCCGATCCGGGCGGCGATCAGGTTTGACGCCTTTCTCTCTTGTTGAGCGTAGCAGGCCCCACGCGGTGTGTGTGTGTGTGTGTGTTTGTGTGTGTGTGTGTGTGTGTGTGTGTGTGTGTGTGTGTGTGTGTGTTCGCGTCTAGTCCGTCGCACGGTACATCACATAATGCTTATGGGCTGCGCGGCAGCACCTCACGGTGGTGAAAGCGTCCGGCCAGAGCCAACGCCGCGGTCCGCGTCCACAGAACCGGAAGAACAGCACGAGCACGTGTGTGTGTGTGTGTGTGCGTGTGTGTGTGTGTGTGTGTGTGTGTGTGCGTGCGCGCGCGTGTGCGTGCGCGCGCGCCGTCGTACGATCGAAGGCCGAATCACACTACAGTGGCGCGGGCCAGCAACAGGCAGTGGCGGTTCGAAAAGGGTTGCCAGAAGACTGATTCCCGCAAGTCGGTCCTCCGGCCCACTGTGTGACGCCAGGCCGTTTCTTTGTTCCAGGATGGCGGAAAGCCCGATGTCCACGGTGCTCTTCATCTCCGTGTTCGTGTTCCTCTTCTTCAAGTTCTGCCTGGGCGTGCCCCAGCTGCCGCCCGTCGACGTGCTGGCGCACCTGGGCCCGCTGGCCGCCCCCGCGCCCCGCGACCTCCACGACGGCGGCCTCGGCGACCGCCAGAACATGGCGGTGGACCTGGCGCCACCGCTGCCGCTCGTGCGGAAGTGCCCCGTGGGCACGGTCTACAGCGTGGCGGTAGGCGGCTGCAAGGACCTGGTGCGCTCCACCAAAGGGTAAGTCGGCGCGCGCTGACGAGTGGAGCGGGGATCCGAGGTTCGACTCCCAGCGGCCTCCACTTATTTTTTTTTCCGTTTCAGTTCGTCGCAGAAAATGGAGCTGTTGATGCCGTACTTGTTGGCAGCCACTCGACAACAGCCGCGGCAGTAGCGCGGCGCTCGACAAAGAGTGGCGAAGGAATCTAAGCAGCTATGCAATGAAACAAACCAAGCTCAAACCAAGTGCCACTTTCTCGTGTTTTTTTTTTGTTATTTTCTGTAACCTTGAAATGTTATTGTAAATATATTTGTTAAGTTTGTCACGTGTAAGTCACGCGCGTCATAGTTATTGAAAACCCCTACCTCTCCTGCTCCGTCTCTTTCGTCCCACAGACGGTCGCTTCGTTTAACAGCTCATGAAAGCACCACCGGAAAGGACGGATGTCATTAATTACATTAAAAGTTGCGCGTAATCGCCATTTATTCCGCTCGGCGGGAACCTTTTTACGACTCGGGGATGGAAAGAGGGAAACGGGAGGGGGCAGTTTCCCGTTTGCTTTACGATGCGAGCCTGGAAGGGCCTAACTGCGGCAAAAGACGGGCAGAACCCAACGACCACCACGCAGGTGCATGCTGCACAGTGCGCCGCAGGCGGACAAAACTCTAGACGCGTTTCGAGCTCTAGATTCGCTAAATGGGACTCGAACCAAACTTGTGACCTCACCAATGGATTGCTCTTCGAACGAGGAATCCATTGGTGGGTGTCACACGTTCGGTTCGAGTCCTGTTTAGCGCCTTCTCCGGTCTTCTGGCCCACTGTGTGCGGGCGAGAGAGACAGAGCGACGAAAGCGATTCTCGGAATCACTGTCCTGAGGCGCCTGTGAGGTAGGCCAACCTCCGGCACGCAACGCACCGGAGTGGAGACGGTGGCCTACCTGTGGAGACGACAGGGGCGAGGTAGGCCGCCGTCTGCACGCCGGTGCGTTGGGCTCTGGGAGCTGGCCTACCTCACAGGCGCTAGAGGCTCAAGGCGGCGGCGCTGCACGCCGGTGCGTTGCGCACTGGGAGCTGGCCTACCTCACAGGCGCTAGAGGCTCAAGGCGGCGGCGGCGCTTTGCCATGCTCTGGAAGGCTGCCTGCTGAGCAGCAGCCGTTTGTCGTGCGGACTTAACGTGTGAATGCGGCGCTGTGCGCGGCGCCTGGAAATGGTCATTTAAGTGGCACGCTTTGCGTTGGCTCAGCAGGCTTCGCGGCTGATTCGGCCCACCGTGCCGCGCCGTGCCGCGCCGTGTGGTTTAACGGGAGTCCCGCCATTCGCACGACCACCAGGTCAAGCACCCATCCCGTCTCGTCCGGGCCACGGCCACAAATCGTCTCCCCCCTCCCCCTCACAGGATTCTGTCGATCCTCCCCCCCCCCCACCTCTCCACTCAACACTGCCTGCTTTTTCCGCGCTCCACCGTCTCTATCTCTCTCCCTCTCTCTCTCTCTCTCCCTCTCTCGTCTTATTTCTTCCCCGCAGCAGCCGATGGTCGCCGGTAGCACTGTGGACCGGTGCGTGAGCCTGCCCAAGTGGAGGTCAGCACGGCAAACCTAGGCAGGGGTAGGTCGTGGCGCGTCTTTCGCGCGGCACATTGCCTCGGCTGCCTCCTTGGCGTGTTCACAAGGGAAGTGGACTTCACTTGGAGAGAGAGAGAGAGAGAGAGAGAGAGAGAGAGAGAGAGAGAGAGAGAGAGAGAGAGAGAGAGAGAGAGAGAGAGAGAGAGAGAGAGAGAGAGAGATTTAATTTTGATTATTTTTTTGTCGCTGCATTGACTGGGCGGGTGGGGCAGACACCGTTGACTGAACTCGCACCGCATGGAGGCACCTCCGTGTTACACTGTTACACAAGTCGAGGAATGAGAACACGCGTCCCACTGTTTGCGCAGTCACGGACTCAAATAACGTGCCTGTCTCATCACGGGGAATCATTATCCCAGAGGGTCGATGCCCGCACCTCTGTTCTCTCCTCCTTCATCTTCTTCTTCTCCTACTTCTTCTTCTCCTTCTTCCCGTGCGCGCGGTCCTGCCCGAGCTGCACGGCTCGACAATGCATTAACACCCTTCTACACGCCCTGGTCAGACGAAGTACGGGATGTGATGTCATAATGATAAGGCAATTCGGACGAGTTTCGACCACCACTGCACAGTGGGCCAGAAGACCGGTGGAGGCGGCCAGAATTCTAGACGCGTTTTGAGCTCTAGAGTCGCTACATGGGACTCGAACCGAACGTGTGACCGCTAGGAATTTCTCCTTTCATGCCCACCTTTAATCGTAAATGAGTACGTAGGTGAAAGTTGATGTGGGGGTGGTCGAGCGCGGGGGGTTGAAATATATGCACAACCGTCTCTGAGTGAGAAAACTGCAAGGAAAAGGGAATGATTGCTGCGGAGTAAAAACACGAAATGGGCGTCGAAATACATGAGCGTTTATTGCACACTTTACGGGACACAGCCATAGAGGGCAGGCAGGCCAGATAGGCCTCGCCGCATCCGCACCATCATCATTCCTCTCGTTACAATAAATAACTAAATTAAAAGCGGAAAATGAATAATTTAAATCAGAATAAATAATTATTGATCTTTCAGAAGTGAGCGCAAATTAAACGATAATGCTCGCTGGGATCACAGGTACTCTTCAGCTCTGCTGTATTTGTTGCCGGCGGAACAGCGGCAGGAGCAGGCTGGCCAACCGAAGCTGCGAGCGGCTGCAACATAAAAAAAAAAGAAAAACCAAATGAATCCAAACGCGATATAACCACCGACCACCCACCCAGTCGATTGATCGACTTCCCTGAAATCTGCAATGTTCGATGACATGATCATGTTGTGACTCTGCCCATTTTTTTAGCTTCGGTTTTCGAAGTACGAAGACGCCTCTGCACAGTGGGCCAGACGACCGGCGCAGGAGGCCAAAATTCGTGACGCGTTTTAAGCTGCAGAGTTGGTAAACAGGAATCGAACGGGACGTGTGACGCCGCCAATTGATTCCTCGTTTAAAGAGAAATCCATTGGTGGGGTCACAAGTCCGGTTCGAGTCCCATTTAGCCACCCTGAAGCTCAAAAAGCGTCTGGAGTTTTGGCCGCCTGTGCCGGTCTTCTGGCCCACTGTGAGTCGATTAATCGACTGAAGCCCGAAATGTTCGATGACATGCTCATGTTGTGACTCTGCTCATTTTTTTAGCTTCGGTTTTCGAAGGCGCCCCGCAGCCGCTCTCTGCCTAATTACATCGCAATGCGACCTTACGTTACGCGGAGCGCAGAGCGCACGGCCAGCAAAAACAAAACAAAACGAAACCGAAGGCGGAGGCAGAGAAGAGGGAAGCAGGGCGTGGGGTCCGAGCCCTAGGGCCGCCGCACAGTGGGCCAGAAGACCGGCGGAGGCGGTCAGAATCCCGGACGGGTTTTGACCTCCAGAGTCGCTAAATAGGACTCCGACCGAGCGTGTGACTCCACCAATGGATTGCTCTCCGAACGAGGAATCCCTTGTTGGGGTCACACGTTCGGTCCTGTTTAGCGACGCTGGAGCTCACTGCGCGTCTAAACTTTTGGCCGCCAGCGCTGGTCTTCTGGCCCACTGCGCGCCCGGGCGTCGGCCTTTAGGTCCAGCCAGAGCAGCCAAAGAGAAGAAGGGGGCCGTGAAGACGGAGGGTCGCTCGCTGCATCATTAGGCAGCCCGCCGGAGGAGCGCGAGGAACTAGAAACCGAGTGCGGCTCACATCGCAGAGGTAAGCGATTCTGCTCTCAAAACACTGTTGTTGTTGTTGTTGTTGTTGACACAACGTTTCCTAAGGAGCGGCGTCGAGACTCTTTCAACGACATGGTGGGGGTGAGAAATGAAGGATGGATGATACAGGCGAGACCATACTGTGTTCGTCGGCGTAGTAATCAGTTCCCAAGCAGAAGCGGATGGCGGCAACGACAACCGTTGTCTCGACCACGCACCAAACAACTTGACGCGGATCGGAGTTGGATCGACGTCGTTGCTACCACCGGCGCGGTAACATAACATTTTTTAATTTTTTTTTTTTTTTTTTTTTTGAGATTTTTGACATTTTATCTTGCAAACGGCTAGAGATAAAAAAAAGTTGTGCATAGCATAACTTAAATTCAAAATTCAATTTTAAATTTAAGTTATCCTTTGCATACCTTTTTTTTGTCTCGGACCGTTTACGAGATATAGGCACCTAAAATCTCAATAAATGTCACGTTACGACGCCCTGGCAACCACCCGGTTCGATTCCGTTTGGGGACTGACGTTGGCTCGGCTTTTGCTTTGGTGCTGGCTGCCTAGCAGGCAGTGCCTACCTGCGCAAGCTGCGAGGTGGTGCCGTGTGTAGTGCTGGACGGAAGGGGCCCGCTTCACAAAAGCAATCTGGGAACACACAAAGTATGGGCCTGTACTCGGGGAAGCACTAGAGTACCAGACTGGGAGACCGGAGGGCGAGGATGGACCGCGCGGCCGAGAGAGCGAGGGGCAGCGGCGGGAAAGGCACGGAGAAAGGGGTGTCGAGTGGGACAGACGCCAGCGCCACTAGAGCGCCTTCGTTACAACGTTTGCTCCGGAACTCTGAGACACACAGTGGGCTGAACGACCAGCAAAGGCGGCGGCGGCCACAACTCTCGACGCGTTTTGAGCTCCAGAGTCGCTAAATTGAACTCAAATCGAGCGTGTGACTCCACCAGTGGATTCCTCGTTCGGAGAGCGATCCGTTTGTCGAGTCACACGTTCGGTTCGAGCCCCTTTTAGCGAATCTGGAGCTCAAAACGCGTCAGCAATTTTGGCCGCCTGCGCCGGTCCTCTGGCCCACTGTGCGCGGCCGGTTTCTCGGGAGATACTCACGACTTGGCGGGCAGGGGGCGCTTCTTCTTGCAGCCGGGCGTGCCCTCCTGGCAGGCGGGCTGCGGCTTGCTGCCGGCGGCGCCGGGCTTGGTGGGCTTCACGTCGTTGTCCTCGGCGCCCGCCTGCTGCTGGGCGACGATGTCCATCAGCTGCTGCTCCAGCGCGCCGCCCTGGCCGCCGGCCGCGCCCGCCACCGACATGAGGGCCTCGGGCGGCGCGACCACCACCACCATGCCGTCCATGTGGATGCGGTAGTTCTCGGAGCCGTTCTGCCGCTGGTCGTAGAACTCCTCGCCGGGCTGCAGGGGGGTGTTCTCGGGCTGCGGCGCGGCGGCGGGGGCGGGGGCCGCCGTGGTGGTCGTGGGGGCGGCAGGGGCGGCGGCGGCGCCCGCCAGCAGGGCGGCGACGGCCACCAGCAGCAGCGAGGACATGGCGGAGAGCATGGCTGCGGAGTGCCGGTCCGGAGCGCGGCGCAGAGCGTAGTGAGGACTAGGGACTGCCTCTGGCTTGGCTTGAGCCGCCGCAGAAAAACACGCCTTCCCTCTTCCCTGCCTAGCGACCGGCCGCCGCGCCGCGCCTACCGCCGCCGCTGCGGCAGCGGCGTGAGGGCTTGCAGCAGCCTGGAGCGGCCTGGACCACGTCCCCCTGCCACCCTGCTCTAACGGGCCGGCGCCGGCCGGCGCGCCGCGACGCGCAGGATGCAGGACACAGAGTACTTAGTGGTGCAGGACGCTCGGGCCTAGGCTCTCGGTGCCCCCACCTGTCAGGCCGCCGCAGCCCCCGAGGCTTAGGCGCCACCAGGCATGCTAAGTGCTAGGCGCAAGACGAGGCTGTACACCGCGCATTAGCAACGCAGCAGCGACCGGCCCTCGTTGACAAGCTCGTTGCCCGACCGCCACACAGTGAGCCAGAAGACCGACGCAGACGGCCAGAGCTCAAGACGTGTTAGAAAATAATTTATATATATCGTGTGTGGGCGCGCGCTTCGCTAGGTTCTTTATCTAATGTTTCGCTCAGATGCTCAAAGTGTTGATGAGCTGAGGCTAGATATAGATTTTAGTAACGCTTCTAATTATTTTTCCAGTTTACCAAGTTGAGCATGCCGCATCTTGAAATACCACAAAAAAACAGCATAGAGCTATTAGAAACAAAATTCCATATGTGTTTGTTTTACATTATTTTCTATTGGTTTCAATTTTGGGGGTTTTCATTTTGTCTACAAAATTGAGAGGGGTGTAGAAATTTGGCAAACAGTTCAGTGCCTGGAATGAAGGTACAGCATTTCATAAGAAAATAAAATTTATTAAACATTATCACTCTTCTTCTTAGGAACATTGGAATTGTTTACTGGCATATCCTACTCTCCCAGTTAAAGAATAACAACAGCAGTCAAGCTAATGTTTTTGTAGTAACTATTTATTCTAGACGTACAAAAATTAGTCACAAAAATGCTTTGCTGATCTTACCATTGGTAAAATTCAATGTCAAAGAACTATGGCTAGAAATCACAATGTAATGACCATACATTGATGGTAAAACTATCACTAACATTTGTACGAGATTTGATTAGGATTGGGACTTCACTTTACATTAAACTTAACAAGATGCAAAACTAATCACGGAAAGAAAAACCATGATAAGAGATCAGTTAAATACAACAATAACATTACTGTTCCACTCCAAGTAGAATGTCAGCTAAAATGTAACAAAACAATTAAAACTTTAATTTTTACCTGTTTTTACCTGAGGGGGTTTGTAATAAACAGCAATCTGTGATAATATATGAAAAACAGCCTCAGATGTAGTAGAACCAAATGTCCTGCGCCATTGAAATTCTTCGACAACTGGCTTTCCACTGACAAGTGTCTTCTTTAGTAGAACTGAACAAAGATCTGCTGCATCACTCCAAATATTTTCTGCATATAAATGTGTTAATTGTAGTGAGGAATATAGAATAATTGAGTGAATACTGAAATGAAATACTCACTAAGTATGGGCACGATTGAGTGATCACCACCTGAAATAATTTCATTAACTGTAGTGACAGACTCATACTTTCCAAGGCTGTGTAATGCAGCAGCAACATAGGGCAGTGCTTCGTCGTTTACAACTACCAATGATCCGGGCAGAATGTAGGCAAAAGCCACTTGCACAACAGCATGTGCTAATTCTATGTTCCTTATGTACATTTCCACACTTTTTCCCTGAAGTACTGCTGCCCGTCTCATAGCCCGACTCAGGTCTCGGCTGGGTCTGTTTGCCTTTGGATTAGAGATGGATGAAACATTGCCTTTTTCAAAACCAACATTAATATCACCATCTTTCGTATTATGTATCATGCAGTTTTCTTCCTCAACTTTTAGTTCTTTACCACCAGGGTTTTTTTTGTTTCTTTTCTCTTGTTTTGTATTTAAATTAGGCATGGATGCAACATTTTCTTCCTCAAAATCAACAATTATGTCACCATCTTTAATATCATGCTTCATACAGTTTTCTTCCTTAACTATCATTTCTTTAAGTTTCTTCTCTGGACACAGCAATTTTTGCTTTTCTTGATTCTTTCTCTTGTTACCTGTTTGGCACTTTTTCTCCATGCCTTGTTTCAATAGTCTTCCATCTTCTTGAGAAATAGCTACCTCTTGTTGTTCCCGAAGAACGCGAGGCTCACACCTCTTTGATTGATGATCAAAACTACCATTAATATTCTCAAAAACATTGTGTCCACATTCAGAATTTTTTTCACAAATCAGATTAACAGCTTCATTGGTATTTGATTCAAGACTAAAAGAAACATTAAAATCTGACTTTGTTTTCTCAAATTCCTTCTCCACCTGAGAAAAGGGAATAATCTGTTTCAGCCACCATAATTAATCAGACAACTTAAGCTAAATTAGAAACCTTATTTGTTACCTCTCTTATATTATTCTTTTGAGGGGGAAGAAGATGTGCCACATATCGAACTGGAACATGATTAGTATCAGCTATCCACAAAACCCTTAAACGATCCCTGTACTTCCTCCTTGATAGTTCAGTTCCAAACCACCCATCCACTGGTATAAAGCCACCTGGCCATAAATCTAAAAGAGCAACAGAGCCTTCACCACCAATGGACCAATCTTTGTGATGCTTATCATCTTCCAAGTAGCTGGATATGGTTTCCACACATTGCTGGTAAATTCGATGTACAAATGTAATTCTCATATCTAGGACAGGCAGGAGAGACGAAGATTATCAACCAAAGTTCAGCCAAGTTTGAAAAGTGCTTGCTTTTATTTTTTTATGCACAATCAACTCATTTGGATCAATACCATTTCCTTACCTAGTGTTTCACTGGCTAATGATGCAGGCTTCTTATTGCTCCATGCCATGACACAGCTAAGAATTTCCCTAATGGAATATGGAATTTTTTCAAAAAATGAGTCTTGGCGAATCGAAAAACTGTAAGCCAGAAAATTCAATTACTCCCTCTCAGGAAACAAAGACCAATACGACAATTGTTCAAAACTAGCTGTAACTTATACCTTTCCCCACAATCCTCACACTTCCATACATCAGTTTTATGGTGAAGGCGCAACTTTTTCTTTACGCACTTGATGCAACCAGCTGGAGTTTTTAACAAATTCTTCCGAAATAACCAGTCATAGAGTTCATCATCATCGCCCCGTCTGATCAGAGGCGCTAGAAACTCTTGTGAGAATGAGCTGGGACACATTCTGATGGAAAAATAAACAGGACACATTAGTAGATGGTAGATGCATGGTTTACTTTCATATCATAAAATAACTGGTTGAAACTTACTCATGATAATTGTCACTTGGTCTCCTGGCTTTGTCAACAGGTCCTCCATCCGCCTCGCTGGGGTATTTCGAGGCCTGTTCCCGCATGTCGATTGAAGCTTCTCTCTCCGCCGAAGCCGAGGCAGCAATATTTTCTGACTCGCCACTCTCGTGGATTGACATCCTGTGCGAACGCGAACATACATTAGGTGCAGGGCCGGAGCTGGAGAGGACTGGAGAGGGCCCGCAGCCCTGACGCCGGCCAGGACGGCCAGGACCAGGACGAAACGACTGGACCTGGCAGAGAAACGACTGGAGAAGAAGAACACGTTAGAGACGAAGAACGCGCTCAACGATCCACAACAAATTAAGTCTCAGGCCAACAAAACTGGCAACAGGTAACGCGAAACGTAGGTTATACCTCGGCTGAGTTTGTAAACAAACAAAGGGTGCCGGGATACGAGGCGCATGCGGAGAGGGGGGAGAGGGGGGGGGGAGCGCGGGAAGCGGGAAGTAGCGGCGAGAAGATGCAGCGCTGGAGAAGCTGCTGTGCTGACCGCATACTTTTCCATACTCCGTCTATGAGAAACGTCACAGTCATCGAAGGACAAGGGTGACTAGGGTGACCAGGGCTACCAGGGCCAGGGGCCCCAGGGTCTGGGCTGGGCTGGGCTGGGCTGGGCTGGGAAGCTCATAGCCGTGCTCAAAACCGCGGGTTTCAGCTTCGCTGACTCATGGACTTGACCCGTTTACTGAGCGAGACATGTAAAAGTAAAGTTTGCTATTTCCCGCAGGCGGCCTTCCTAGTCCAAGCAGGGGGAATTCCCTACAGCACTGTTATTCAACGAATGTGACGTCTTATTCGTTTGAATATGAATTTTGTCACGTTCATGACGTCACATTCGTTTGAATGTTGATCCACGTTCAAACGAATGTAACACCCTAATTTAACGGCCGTGTCGCGTTCAAACGAATGGTACATCGTATTCAAACGAACGTGACGAAATTCACACTCTAACGAATGTGACGTCACATTCGTTGAATAACAGTGAGGGCGTTCGCTTTCGTCGCTCTGTCCCTTCCGCACTCATGGGGCGTCCCGCAGAAGCGAGAGAAAGACAGAGTGACGACACCAACTTACAGCGGGCCACGCATCGCATGGCCTTGCTGCAGTATCTGAAAATAAGTGATTCCATCGTCTGCTTCCGACGAGTCCTTCCTTCCGCCGTCGCTCTGTCTCTCTCGCACTCATGGCGCGTCCGGCGAGGTGCGAGAGAGACAGAGCGACCACAGTGCAAGGTCCCCAGACGCCCCGCGCCAGTCAGTGACTGCCGCGCCCCGCCAGGCCGTCATAGGGCCGCGTCCCCGAAGGAGGTCATGAAGGGCCCGCGCCCGCGCCATTGCCTTGGCCGGTGCCGGTGGGTGGTGCGCTGCGCTCCAACACACATGCCATTGGATAAGGCCTGTTGTTCTGCGTCGGCTCGGGGAACTTGTTCCTCCGCTCGGCAGATTCCAGGATTCATTCGTGATTCACAATCAGACGACGCATCGCTATGTCCGCATCGTGGGAACCTTGTAAAAATTCGGAATTCGCCGTAATTTTTTACTACACCTATGCGACGCGGCACCGTGGGCCAGATGACCGGCGGCGCAGGCGGCCATAACTCTAGACCCGTGAGCTCCAGAGTCGCTAAACAGGGCTCGAACCGAACGTGTGAACCCACTAGTGGGTTCCTCGTTCGGAGAGCAATCCATTGGTGGGGTCACACGTTCGGTTTGAGTCCCCATTTAGCGACTCTGGAGCTCAAAACGCGTCCAGAGTTTTGGCAGCCTGCGCCGGTCTTCTGGCCCACTGTACGCCGTTCATCATACAATAATTTGCGTGGGATGTGGTGGAAATCCTGGCAAACCCCCCAAGTCTCCGGACCGCACCCTTCTCGGTCACACCTGTTTCCTGAGGCGGGTCGGGCTCTCATCGCGGACGGCCTTGTGAGCGTCGAGGGGCCGTGACTGCATTTAGCGAACGCGCCACTGAGAATAGAGGGCCTTGGTGAAAGCCTTGCCGAAATCCTTAACGGAATCCCGGACGGGACCGTTGACACCGCGAGACAGCCTCGACACGCCAAGGGGTGGGGGTGGGGCCGCAGGGGGGCTCGGCGGTGACTGGCACCCTGGGCACCCCCACCTGGGACTCCTGCCCCCCGGATAGCTAGGCTCCAGGGCAGGGGCACACGCGAGGTGCCCCTATCAGGCAGTGCTACAGCGTGCCGCCCCCTCCCCCTCCCTCCCTCCCCGCGACGACATTGGGGGTGCACTGCGGTGCCGCGGCCGCGCCAGAGGTTCACAGTGTCACGGGGACAGCCATGCTGCGCACAAGGAGAGGACCTCGGCTCACGTAAGCAGAGCCGTAGCGCCTGCGAAGGCTTGGAGGAGCACCCGGTGCACAGTGGGCCAGAAGACCGGTGGAGGCGGTCGAAATCCCGCACGGGTTTTGAGCACCAGAGCCGCTGAATGGGACTCGAACCGAACGAGTGACCCCAACAATGGATTGCCTTCCGAACGAGGAATCCATCGGTGAGATCACTCGTTTGGTTCGAGTCCTGTTAGGTGACTCTGGAGCCCAAAACGCGTCTGGAGTTTTGGCCGACTGCGACCCACTGTGCGGTGCTTGCACATGCTACAAACGCGTTACCTTGTTTCCCTTATTTCTTGGGTGGCCTGCACGACCGCTCCTCGGACTGAGTTTGAATCGAATCGCACGGAAAAAAGGAATTCGTTGATCCAACGAAAAATTTGTTGCCTCAGTGATAACCGAACAAAATTTGTTCACCCGATGAATAATTTGTTGATACGACGAAGAATCCGTTGGCGGAGCAAAAAGTTAGTGGAATAGGAAAAATCTAGAAATCGTTTCATTAGATTTAATTTTTGTTGCGCTAACAGTTTGTAAGTTTGACCAACAAATTTTTCGTTACCTCGAAAAAAAAATTCGGTTATCACGGGGACAACAAATTTTTCGTTGAATCAACGAATTCCTTTTTTTTTCGTGCGCCTCACTGTGATAGCGGCTATGACAGTGGAGGGGGGGAGGGGAAATCAGCTTGACAAACTAAACTATGCCTTAAGCTAGTACTAGAGGCGCCGTTGTAGAAAAATGACTTCAGTTATGGGCAGGGGAAGGGAACGAGTTAACTGGGAACCAGCGACCGGACAGAAATAGCCGTAATCCGCAGTGCGAAACCACTTGCAAGTAGGCAAACCACTTGCAAGTAGGCAAACCACTTGCAAGTAGGCAAACCACTTGCAAGTAGGCAAACCACTTGCAAGTAGGCAAACCACTTGCAAGTAGGCAAACCACTTGCAAGTAGGCAAACCACTTGCAAGTAGGCAAACCACTTGCAAGTAGGCAAACCACTTGCAAGTAGGCAAACCACTTGCAAGTAGGCAAACCACTTGCAAGTAGGCAAACCACTTGCAAGTAGGCAAACCACTTGCAAGTAGGCAAACCACTTGCAAGTAGGCAAACCACTTGCAAGTAGGCAAACCACTTGCAAGTAGGCAAACCACTTGCAACTAGGCAAACTCCGCCACGCAGCGAAGAGGGGCCCCTGTCGTTGGCGAAGGGAACGACCCCATGCCTCGCATGCTTGTACTGTAATCGTACATAAAGTCTAGAGCGCAGTGGAAGGGACGGGGTTGTCGCTTTCTTTCCTACCGCTCGTCCCAGAAGTAGGGTAGAGGGTGGCGGCGGGGCAAGACAGGCCCTCCTGCGGGCTGCTTCCGAACAGTTCTGCCTCCCCCGCACTCATGGGGCGCACAGCGGGCCAGAAGACCGGTGGAGGCGGTCAGAATCCCGAACGGGTTTTGAGCTCCTGAGTCGGTCTTCTGGCCCACTGTGGGGCGTGCCGTAGGGTTGCGAGAGAGACGGAGCGACCGCACACGGTGCGCAAGTCTTGACTCGCGTGACTGCCGCTCGTTTAAGACCGTGTCTCGGCCGTGCAATATCCCAACCCCCACCCCGGCCGCTCCTCCCGAATCTATGCCATCTGCTAAATCACACGTTCATGCGCCCCCCGCTCGCGCCCACGCACAGCTCGCGTAACACCCGGTGCAAGGTGGTCGTGTATTTGTTTCCGACACATTGACACACTGTTTCGCTTTGCGGCGAAGTTTTGTTCGGGGCGGGAGGGTGGCGGCGAGGCCGCGCCTTCACCAAACCTAATGACCCAATGAGGAAGTAGTAAGCGGTTCCGGACTCTCTGTCTCTCTCGCACCCCTGCCGCCCCATGAGTGCGAGAGAGACGATGCATAGTGGGCCAGAAGACCGACGCAGGTGGCCAAAACTCTAGTCGCGTTTTAGGCTCCAGAGTCGCTAAATGGGACTCGAACCGAACGTGTGACCCCATGGATTGCTCTCCGAACGAGGAATCCATTGGTAAGGTCACACGTTCGATTCGAGTACCATTTAGCGACTCTGGAGCGTAAAACGCGTCGAGAGTTTTGGCCACCTGTGGCCCACTGTGCGATGATTCCGAGGATGATTCCCTGCACTTGCCTTTGCCTCTACTCTACGAAGCGCCTAAGAATGCGTCGTCCGTTTCTGGCGTGCTCCAGGGCGTGCGGCGGCGGCGCTCCGCTGCGCCGGTGCTCCTCGCTGCGACGGCGGCCCTGCGCCGGCGTCGACTGCACCGACGCCAACTACAGGGAGACGGTGGCGCGGCTCCGAATGCTGCTCATGGACTCGTACCTGGTGCGTCGCGTCGTCGCCTGGTCGTCGCGGCCGGCCAGCCGTGCGATGCGGGAGATCGGCTTAGAGAGACAGAGTGGCGAAACGACTCTTCTGAACCGCCGCCGGGCGGGCCTCGCATAGTGGGCCAGAAGACCGCGCAGGCGGCCAAAATTCTAGACAAGTTTTGATCTCCAGAGTCGCTAATAGGACTCAAACCTAACGTGTGACCCCCATCAATGGATTGCTCTCCGAACGAGGAATCCATTGGTGGGGTCACACGTTCGGTTCGAGTCCTATTTAGCGACTTTCGACCTCAAAACGCGCCTGGAGTTTTGGCCGCCTGCGTGCGCGGTCGTCTGGCCCACCGTGCGGCAAGGAAGGGGTTTTCGCTGACGTTGAGGAGCGGCTGTGCTGACTCGCCCTGTCCGTCCGCAGCCCTGCCGCCTGGACGCGACGGACGCCCTGATCAGCAAGTCGCCGGCCGGCGTGGCGGACTTCATCGAGCGCCAGGAGGAGTACATCCAGCAGCTGGAGAAGGAGTCTCGCTACTGTAGGGTGAGCGTCTTGTCTTGTCTTGACGGTACTCGCAATCGCTAAAGAAACGAGCCGGGAGCACACCGAAACAAGGTAGTCCCCTGCGCACAGTGAACCAGAAGACCGGCGCAGGAGGCCAAAACTTTAGACGTGCTTTGAGCTGCAGAGTCGCTAAATGGGACTCGAACCGAACGTGTGAACCCACCAATCGATTGCTCTCCGAACAGGGAATCCATGGTGGGGTAACACGTTCGGTTTGAGTCATATTTAGTGACTCTGGAGCTCAAATCGCGCCTAGAGTTTTGGCCGCCTGCGCCGCGGTCTTCTAGCCCGCTGTTCTGCGCATGAAGTACCGCACGGGGCCCATCCCCTCCGAGTGCGGGCCGCACCACAAGTTGCCAGCCCGGGCGGGCGGCTTCGTCCCGAGCCCCAGTGTTCCTATGCTGTATTGAACCGTAGTCTTCGCTGTGCGGTGGTTGCCCCGCAGGGCGAGCTCACCGGCCTCATGATGAAGCTCAAGGACCTCATCTCGGAGAACGAGGAGCTCATGAACGCCGTGCGCGACTCCCTGGCGCCTCCCTCTCGCCCTGCCCTGCCCTCGACCCTGCCCGACGCACAGGTGAGCCGCCGGTCCCACCCGTCCGCCGCGTGGCGGAGTGGTCATTCCCTTGTTGTCCCACGACCAGGATATACTCCGTGGCCACGAGACTTTCAGTGTTGGTCTCTTGGTGCGTGGAGTATCGACGGGTTCATTTCTTTCACAGCTGATAAGTTGATAACGCTTGGGAGCCTTGCCTGGTAAGGCCCTGTCGCGCGCATTGGAGACATGCTCCCGTCCATACCGTTTCAAAGAGTGACCCCTCAGTGGGCTGGAGGCGGCCGAAATTATTGATGCATTTTGAGCTTCGGAGTCGCTGCATGTGACTGGAACCGAACCTGTGACCCCACCAATGGATTCCTCGTTCGGAGAGCAATCCGTTGGTGGGGTCATACGTTTGGGTCGAGTCCCATTTGGCGACCCTGGAGCTCAAAACTCGTCTAGAGTTTTGTCCGCCTCCACGGGTCCTGACTCACTGTGCCGTGGAGTGACCCGTCGCATTGCCGCAGGGTACTCGCTACACCATGGACCTGATCCGGCCGCAGTCCCTGAGGGAGCCCGGCTTGCTGTACGAGTCCCGCATCTCCGAGCTGCAGGCTCAGCTTACCCAGGCCCGTATCGAGTCCCAGTCCCTGCGGCACCGCGCTGGCCTCGTGGACTAGACCAGCTAGACCGAGCCCCGCTGCCCCCGCTGTCGCCCTGGCCCTGGCCGGACCCCCTGGGGGTGTGGTGGGGCCACCTGGGCTGGCTGCGCGCCGAGCTCCGCGCCGAGCTCCGCGCCGCCCCGGTCATCGCCGAGGCCGAGGAGCCTCCTTCGGACGATGCCGTCGACCCGGCGCCACCGGAGGCCGACGAACAACGAGATACCCCTCAAGCTGAAGATGTTCCACAGCCCGAGCCTGCCGATCCGGAGAGATTCAAGTCTGCTGAGCCGGAAGTGGAGTGCCGCGAGCCCCCGCCCTGCCCGTCGGAGGCCGCTCATCTGGAGCCCCGGGAACCCCTGGAATCCCTGCAACTGCAATCCCTGGAAACCCAGCCTGAGCGAGGTGAGGATGAAGAAACATCATCGGTGGCTTCCGAGGCCAAGCAGCTGCTCCAGCTCAGCCTGCCCGACAAGGAGGACAGTCACCCGCCTCGCATCACCGTCAATGTAGAAGTCAAGTTTCGAGTCAGCAAGAAGGACAAGAAGCGGAACCGGAGTTCCTCCAACAAGTGACGCAATCCTATAGAGCTTTTCGATTGTCTTTATAGGAAACTTTTTTTCGTTTCACAAGTTTTATTCATTAATGCCATGGTCATGTCAGCAAGAAGGACAGGAAGCAGAACAGGAGTTTCTCCAACAAGTGATGCAATCCTAGAGCTTTGCGATTGTCTTTATAGAAAATTTCTTTCGTTTCACAAGTCCCGTTCATTCATGCCATGAACGATGGTGTATTTAGCAGTTGTGAGGCTAAGCAAGCATAGCTTCATATACTATAAATGAAAGTATGTGCTGGCACAGACATTGCTTTTCAGATAAACTGTACAAATGGATAGAGCATAAATTTCAAGCGTGGAATAATTTAATATAATATATTGAAGCGTATTGAACATAAGATAAAGATATTTGCATTTAATGTAGCACCAAGTCTTCATCATCTTCAAACAGCACATCGTCTAAAACTGAAAGAAGAAAATCAAACCAAATTCAATTACATGAGTCAAAAAGAAACAAAAATCAAAATAATTATGTCAAATCAGTCTCTAACCTTGCAGAGCACTTTCCAATCGTTTCAGATTTCTTAAAGTAGACGAAAGCTCTCTGGACGGACTTCTTATAGGAGAAGTAGGTGTTGATCTATCAACCTCTTCCAGGAGGTGTATTTGCATATCCAGCCGCTCAGCAGCAATGCTATCTGATTCATACAGGTACCTGTCCAAAAAAAAAAAAAAGAATGAAGCAAAGAGGACAATGAATCATCAAAATTTTGTACACTTTTTAATGTCAAGTAAATTAAAATATTGTAAGAATATTACTCTTATGTGATATTTAAATATTTCAATAATTAGAAAAGTACCATAGATTATTGTCAATTAAGTTAGCCTACAATTACCTTAGCTTTTTGAGCAGATTGCTTGAACTACATTTCAGCTTCTGAGAAAGTCCAGACACAGCTACAATAACAAGACTGTCCATGGTCTAGAAAGAAAACAAGAAAGAGGTCAATATACCATTTGTGTGCCAAACAGAATATACAATCAATCTGTAAGTGGTGACAACCTAAGATATGGAATAAAATGCTTAAGAAACTGACCTGTTGCATTGGTGGAGTAGAATGCACTGGGCTGGGACATGTGGCAAGACCAGGGGGTGATTGACTAAAATCTTCATCTTCATCCTCATCAGAATCATCACAATCATTGTATGGAGGCAAGAGTCCATGAGTGCCATGGAACGATGCTGACCTAAGAACATGGTTGGTTGGGCTAAAAAGACAGGAAAGATAAATTATGAAAGCAAAGCAACTTGTAAAATATGTTTATAAGGCATCGAAGAAGCAGAGCATTCACCTTGAAGTTGGGCTTGGCAAGGGTGCGGCTGTGGGAATAGCTGAAGCAATTACAGCTGAAGAAGAGGCAGGTGTATTAACGGCACTGGCAGGTTTCTTCACTACTTCCTTCTTTTTCCCTTCAGCAGCTGCCTTCATGGGGTCATAACTCTTCCTTCTCTTCCAGTTCTGGAACTCAACTTCTCTTGATGAAAGAGTTGAGTTACTTCTGGTGCTGGTGCCAACTCCAACTAATTTTTTACCACTTTTCGGCTGAGAAACGTCCTTCTTCATGACAGGAATCATCTGATAAATTAGTTTAAAACTCAGTTAGTGATTCACAAAAGTTAAAATTCAATATATAAATAAAAAATACAGGAATAAATGCACATACTGGAGCAGCAGCTTTTGAAGTGCGCATGCTGAAACGTCCACAGTCAGTGCGAGCAAAGGCCTCTGCCCGGACTGGTCTAGGGCTAGAGACTTTTGGACTGGCAGTTTTGGGGCTAGCAGTCTTAGGACTTGCAGTTTTAGGAGAGGAGGTAGATGAACTGCGAGATGAATCAATGGAGCTTTTACGACCTTGCTTATTAGTAGGTGCTGCGACAAGAGCTGGCATGGGAACCTGTGCAGGCAATGCAACTTGAACAGGTTCTGTGGCCAGGATTGCACCTTTCTTCCGGTCTTCAACTGGAATATCACAGCCAAGTCTTGCCCGCCGCAAGCTGTGGAGCAGATAAATACAAAGCTAGAACATCAAAGTTACCAATTAAAAATAAAATAAAACAAATATGGCTGATAGATACCTGAAAGCTCTGTTCGGCCTTGTTTGTATTGCTGCAATTTCAGTGGTTACAGGTGCAAGGCGCTTTTTTATAGTGGGCCCTGGGGGATCACTGATATCAGAGGATTCGTCCCCAGAGTCTAAAGACAGACTATTTGTCATGCGTGCAGTCATAGCACTAACAACTGATTCTGTTGTTCGTAAAAATGATGCTGTTTCTAAAGCAGAATCATCTTCTTCAAACTAAAAAGTAGAGATACAAAATTGTGAGATTATGAGATTGTGAGATTATCAAGACAAAAATATTCTACCAGTAGGTGGGATGAGTAGAGGTGATTCACTTCAACTGTACAATTTCATTGGCTGACATCAGCTGCCCCGCCAAGCATGCCCATACCATTCCTTCATCCTATGTGGCGCGCAAAGAGCCATGTAAGATGGGACTGCTTGCTTATGAAAATGCAGAGATGAACTGTATCACCTGGTACTCTTACAAGCCATTTAAAGTACCTGGTCTTCAGAGTTATGGAGATGATTTAATCTCTGTGGGGATTTTGGACTGCAAATAGGTCTGTTTTCTGTGACAAAAAAAATTAAAATAATAATAATAATAAAAAAAAAATTCAATGAAGCTAGAAAATTTTCAATATATTGCCAAGAATCATTAAATTGTGTACGCAACCTGTTGTTGGAGAGGGGGCTGGGTCACCATGTGATGACACAAGGCGGCTTGCCCATTCGGACACCCAGCTATTTTCATGGTGGTTGCCCTGAACGTAATAAAGTATTTAAAAGATTTAGATTTTTAAACTTTCTCTTCAAAATTAATTTTAAAGCCTTACATAAATAAAATATAGGACATACATGAATATGGTTTTCATCTTTTTTCTCATCATGCACTCCAAACACTTTGGAGATTGATTTTCGAGCTTGCTTGACGTCTGAAGTTTCTTTGTCAATTGTGTATGTTCCTGTGTCACTCAAGACATCAGACTCATCGTCTCCATTGTTATTTCTATCATTGATTCCTGGTGCATTCTCTGCCATAGGAGATAAAGCACAGGTTTCTACATTTCCTAAACTCGGTCGCCTCACTGTGGAAATAACATAGTAACAGAACCATAACTCCTTTGACTTTGAAGAAAGGACTGCAAATTTTTGACATAGTTGAAACCAACATACCATTTTGCAAACGAGACCGGGCTGAGTCATCTTCCTGGTCGCTTGAAAAATAACCCTCTGAATGGTAACCAGCACACCGTGGCGCACCACTAGGATGAGCTACTGATGGCTCATTCACCTGTAATGAAAATAATTTTGTTCAAACACAAGCGCACAAAATGGAGGGCAAACCAATGATTTGCGGTATTCAGACATGCAATGGGACAGAAGCATTGCTTGTGAGAGGGTATGGTAGGAAACAGTTCCATGTATGGTGCAGCAAGTGGCACATCGGAAAGTAGGCTCCTCGCATACTAAGCAGACAGGGCTGTGACTCATGTACATGCCTTAAGAGAAAGCAACACATAAATGATTTCAATGTACAGTCTGGAAACAGAAAAGAAATGAGAAACACCAACCTGACTATTATAAAGACCAGTAATTGGGAGCGACAAGTTTCGCATATGTCGCATTCGCTTGTTGTGAGTCGGACGCTTAGCAGCATTGGGTGAGTCAAAGTGCACCACAAATGCAGTCGACTTGAGGGATTCAAGATCCGGACGGGATTCTGATGGCGGTGACAAATCCATGATCCGTCATCCCCTGAGAACAGCAGAATGACATGAAAATCTAACCTCAGCTAACACACAAAAATAGGTCGTTCCGTCCCAGTTGCTCGCGGAGAGCGCATCTTCACCTTGGGCCGAGCTTTGGAGACGTGCGTGCCGTGCTGCGTAAGCGTCATGCCTCGGACGGGCCGCGAATAATGCAAATAAACAACATTGACATTCTCCAGCAGCAACGTCACTTGCAAACAAGCAGCAAATCTACAATCACCACTACACTACTACTGCACTGCCACTGCCACTACCGCAGCCAAAACGTCTGCTAAACTCGACTGAACAATCGATTGGTCGACTAGCCAATCGACTCCCGTCGGATACAAACATGATATACCATGGAGACAAGCTACTAACGTTAGTAGCTTGTCTCCATGGATATACAAAGCCAAAAATTCATTTACTGCACAGTCAAAATTTCGAAAATGTTTAATTTTTTCGGTCGGGATAAGTTTTTACAGGTGAGTTGAGAAAGAGGCAGGCCACCCATCCCACGTCGAAGCGAGGCGGCCGGCCGACGGCGACGGCTTTCCGCCCACTACCCCCGCCCACCCGCCCTACTACTATTCACAGGGAAAAGGGTGCAAGATCATCTTGCGAACAGAGATTCCCACCGTTCATTGGCATGCCGCAATTTTCAAAACAGATATATACCTCTGTGCCTCTGTCACAACACCAGAACAGATTGTAAAAGGTGAACTGCATAGTTCACGAGGAAACTCCTCGAGAGTGAGTCCACTTTCTCACAGTTATAGTTATTAATGAATTTCTTTGTAAGGTTTGGTTCATGTTGCACAAATTAATGAATCAAGGGGTTAAGTGCTGTTTACATGTATTGTATTATTTCTTCTGGCCACAGATCTTCAATGACATTGGATGTTTCAACCTGATTTGTAAGAGATGGCAACAAGCGAGTCCCCATCTGCCAAAATTCGTCACCAAATGCGAAAAGAGTCTGAGGAAGACAGGTTGTACCAAAGAAGGAAGACTGCCAATCGATTTAGAAAAAACTTGCGAGAGACTGAAGAGGATTTGAAGTCTCAAAATGTGTTTACACATGAGGAGTTGGCTGCAGTCACTGCAAAAATCAAACATGCAAGTCAAACTTCGCTTCTAGACCTTCGGACTTTAAAGCAAGCTCTTTTTGATCCCATGAACGCAGTTCATTTTTTGAGAATAACCGGCTCACTTCAAGCACTGGTTGGGCATTTGACAGGTACTTCGAAATGAATGTTTTAATATTTTGTCTTGGATGTTTCTCATTACTCTGAGTTGATGTTTCTACTTTCTTGTTTCAGGTAGAAAAGCCCTACACCAATTGGAAGCTGCTTACATATGTTGTAATTTAGCCACAGCAAATGAACATTCGTGTGAAGCTGTTGCTAACTCTGCTGGGCCTTATTTAATACAATATCTAGACTGTCAAAACATCTCCCTTCAAGTTGCATGTTTATGGACACTCGGAAATTTATCAAGTAATGTTCACAAGATTGCACAAGATTTTAAAATATTTAGCTTACTGAAATTGATAATTGTTTTAATCATAATCTAATTGTTTTTAACTTTTTCAGGTGGCTCTAGCAAAAGCTTTTGTATTCTACAAGCCCAAGGCCTCTTAAATTGTCTGATAAACTGTCTCCGAAATCCCCATCCAGAAGTTATTGAGGGTGCTGTCTATGCTCTTTGTCTCATGCTCAAGTCTTGTGAATTTTCAAGTGACCAAAGGAAGGAAATTGCATCCCTTGCCGTAGGTCTCAAGTGTTGTAAAGAAGATGTTGACTGGATCCTTTACTTGTTGTCCTGTAGTGCAGATTGTGATCAGATTTTCTTAGGTAAAACAATTTGATGATATCAAAGCATGAAGAAACTTTTTGTACTTGAGGTGTCTCACATGTCTCACAACCTACATTTGTTTTCAGATAATTTGATCCCTCAGAGATGTATGATGGCCCTTGCTGGATTGGCCGGGGATGCTCCCATCCACCTGGACAGTCTCTCAGCATTGCGTTCAGTCACAGCATTAGTCCGGACCTCTGCAAATTTATCCAGTGAAGAGAGTGGGAAGGCAGCCTTGATGATTCTTACCCATGATTCTTTCCTCAACATATTTAATAACCTCCTCCAAGCCAGTCATCTGCACTTAAGAGAAGAAGCACAGTGGCTGGGTTTGACTTTGTTGTATCATTCTTCTTCAGAAATATCCCAAAATGCTCAAATTTTAGGCCTTGATAAAGTCATGAAGGACAATGGTTATGTTCCCATTCATGCTGTTTCTTGATGACGAATCAGGACCATGCTTAGGGATTGGACAAAAAAAATTTAACAGAGACCATAAATTTGCTTTAATAAATCTTTAATAAAACAAAACAAAATGGGCTTCAATTACATGTAATCAGAACCCAACAAGCTATCACAAAGTT
Organism: Stenchaetothrips biformis; assembly: GCA_030522485.1. NCBI lineage: Eukaryota > Metazoa > Arthropoda > Insecta > Thysanoptera > Thripidae > Stenchaetothrips > Stenchaetothrips biformis. The sequence continues at coordinate 14,526,435 of CM060099.1, forward strand.
TGCAACAACAGAAACTCATCAATTTTCCCTACAGTACAACATTTTGTTACATCAGTCAAAGATTTAGTTAATTGAAAACAGCACTTCCCAGAGCAACCTCCTTTCAACATTACTTTAGACTTTGGTTTTAAATTGCCAATCAAGGAGGATGACAAAACTAGACATGTCTGTATCATCATTGTACTTACAAAAACACAGCCCAGTTAACAGAAAAATACATATGCTGAAATGAAAGATTATGAATATTACAACTGAAATATGTCAAAAAGTATTTGAGCTCTCATGGCAAACAACTTTTTTTTCCTTCCAGGAGGATATTGTTCTTTCTCACTGTCACCAAAGCAGCAAAATAATTGTGCAACCAAATGAATATTGTAACAACATTTAGACTGGCACACTGCCATGAACCGCACATGTTTCAAAACTTAATTCATGTGACAGTCTAAACAAAGAAAAATGAACACATCAAACATTGCTGCTCTGCAAAATCAACAGAGCTGCAAGTTTTTGCTCTTAACTTGAACATTGGTATACATTGAATGGTCAATGTTACCATCATTGAAAAAATGCAAAAACAAATAAACTATATTGTAACAGAAGAAATGAAAGAGCTTCCGCACACATGTTTCCTCTTTCCGTGTTGAGGAGTGACTCCTCAACCAGCGAATGGAAACTTTTTACTCTCCTAAACCACTGCAAAAGTAATTCTGCAACAATTTTTAGTTACTTTTAAGTCTAGCCTAGTCTTTTCATACATAAAGCGTCAAAAATAAATTTAAAAATACTGATCTGGGTTTAACATTTGAAAAATATACTCCTGTCTTTATCGAAAGAAGCATTACACAAAATAACAATCACTGCAAGGAAAGGTTCAATTATTTAAAACATTGAATGGGCCAATCCATCAATAGCTACATTGAAAGTAGGCATTGCTCCATCAAATCCTCTATACTAACACAGATACATTTTTACACTTCTGCTCATTCAGAAAGAAACAGCTGTTGTTTGTACACAACACAAAAAACAATCAATATAGCGTCCTACCTTAACATAACAACATATTAAAACTAGGTAATGTCAGGAACAAATTCATTCAAGATACAAAAACCATATGGTTACTACATTCTTCACAACATGTGATTTGCTTGACTATGTGTTGATATTGTATCTAAAAAAAATGATCAACCATCTTAAAATGACCAAAACAGGTTTATTGCAAGCATTTTCTTGTCAGCTGCATAACTCATGTGCAAAGCATTTTGTTTAATACTATGCAAATTCATATCAAATTTGTCTTATTGCTTTACAACTTCCATCCTAAACTAAAAGAACATTGTAATGTCTGTCATCTTCAGCCAAAAGATCTACAAGCTTTGCATTATCTAAGGCTACACTCATGTCAATCCCTATGTCTTGGGGGTCAGGGTAGCTTGTCACATAATCTTGAGAACCAAAGGCAGATGGTCGCACCACTCTGATTCTTATACCAAGGGAGTATCCCAGAAGAAACATCTCAACCTGGAAAGCAGACACAAATTTCTATTATTTACATATCATTAAAAGGATGAAACATATTCTGTAACTTTGACCAAAATTCCTGGCTTTGATTATAAAGAGCCTTGCAGATTGCAGAGAAATTTAAAAACTAAGTCAAAATTCCGGTTTAAGCTAGCTTGGAAATACTGAACAAGGTGAGTGATCATGGAGCTGAATTAGAAGTAAAACATCTTACAGAAAGAAAAAAATTTGGATAATCAGTTCACTAATATCCATAAGCCATGCAACTGTGTGAAATGAATGGTGAAAAGTGACTATTGATGCCTGATAAACGACCACTCACTTTTCCCTCATCCTTGATTGCCTAGAAAAGTTTACAAAAAAAATAAAAATATGAAAATTTTGTTAGTCTATTTTTAATTTTCTTCCAGCTTTGATCCTACAAGATAATTTTCTAAAATTTTGTAATTTATGTACAAAAGGTAATTTCTACAGGTTTTGTACACCGGTCAAAAATGGTCGTAAGTGAAGAGAATGAAATATATAACAGAGTTTCTAAAGGGAAGACTATGTGGTACTTCATCCCTACCTGTTCTAGACCTGCTGTATCTCCTACATGTCTCAGGTGATTGTGCATAAGGTCATGCGGAGTCGATGAGGTGTCTCGGGCAAAGAGAAGTTCAGCAAAGAGAGGAAGAGGCTGTCCTTCGTCAGCTGCAACTTTTAGTTCGAGAGCGCCCACCAACATTAGCAGCTTCACAGCCTCACAAAGTCGAGCATCTAACCAAGGGTCATTGTTTAACATGTTAACTAGCGCAGTCTCCCTGTCAGACGCAGCTTGTAATCTCTCAATCTGAAATAGACACATTATACAATGAATACAAAACAATTTATCACTTGCATTGTCAAACACTTCAACTCTTACCGTTGAATCCATACTAAGCAGACAGTCTCGGATGCCATTTTCGACATTATCTCCAGCATAAGGTAACCTCCCAGCAAAATTCCAGGATCGCAACCAATGTCCAGATGGATCAGAAAGAAGCAGTGAGCAGCGACTTGCTGCATTTTGGCCAGAAGGTAGAGGAAGTCCACGCACCAGAGCTTGAAAAATTGTGCCTCTCACTGCACAGTAGTTGTCACCCCGCACAACTCGAATAGCATTCAATCCCAAGAGTCCAGGAATTTCAGAGTAGCCCTGGGGGAATCAAAATAAAAAGGGAATTTAGATACATTCCACACTCCTACAAAAGCCTTCGTTAAAAGATACAGAAGCAGTCGAGGAATAGAATAAGAAAACACAACTTTCTCACAAGTATTACCTTGATTATCGTTTGTGCTTTCTTGGTATCTCCCTGCCACTCCTTAAGTACATATTCCTGAATATTCGTCCTCTGCCCCATTGCAGTGGGCATACTTGAAGCTGGCGTGGCTGGTGTCATAGCGGTACTACTGCACCATGCGTCAGACAAGCCAGACAAAGACCTTGACAGAACACTCACACCAGAGCTGGAAGAACTATGTGTCAGAGCACCTTCTGACAGAGGCCAGCTGCAGTCAGACAAGAAACAAAAAATTACAAGCACATTCGCATTTTTGCCAAGCAGTTGTGCTGCCTCAGTTTTAAATATGGAAGAAATAGTTCATGCTTTGCCACATGCATTGACTTAAAAGGCAGCGCACCTGTCTGGGGATACTGGTGACTGCATGGACTCTGAGACTCGTTGCTTTTCCGTAGTCGTCTTGTTCAGTGGGAGGTAGAGGGGCTCCCTAGACTGCGGTGCTTCTGTTTCCTGCTCCAATTCAGGTATAGGAGCGGCGGGGTCCCCCAACTCCGAGTCCGCGTCCACGTCCAGTTCAAACGTCGCCATGGAGGAAGTCAGCATGCTGTCTGAATCTCGCAGAGAAGGGCATGATGTGTCCAAAGAAAACTGGCGGCATTGCATTCCCCTTCCAGATCCCTTCTGAAAATACAAGGCATATTAGTGAAGGAAAGTTTCGAGAAGGCATTTGTAGGTAAATCTCAAGTCCATGTAAACTCACCACCGATTCATGCACTGGGGACGTGTTAGCAGCGCATGCCCCCAAGACCAGGTCATTGGCCACTCCTGAATCTTCCAAGCCTTGGTCAGGGAACGACATGTCCTCCTCATCCCACTCCAGACTCGTCAGGGGTTCCTCATTCACCGTCGGAGGAAGAGCTCGACCCTGAAAGCAAAGGGCAGGTCAGACCAAAAAAAAAGCAACTATATTCACACAAATGCAAAAGAAGATTTATGAAAAAATATTTACGAAATGTTTATTAAAAACAAAAAAAAAAACAAAAAGCAGGTGAAAAAAAAAGCTACCACTGTCTGTTGGCCGTCCCAGTCGCTGAGATCTTGGTCCAGGTCCAGGGAAGGTGAACTGGTGATCCGCGTCAGCGAGTACAGCCCGGCGAAACACGCCCGTGCGCGCGCGCGCTCCAACAGGACCTCCTTGTTGTTGGCAGCGCCGAGGCCCGCTCCGGACCTCGGCTCAGCTGCAAGCCAAACAAACGGATTACTTTCCCTTTCCTTGGAGAATATTTTAATTTTCCACGGCCTCTCCAGAAATGAGAGCTGAGTAAGTAAGGCAAAACGCCCGGCGGCGGCGGCGGCGGCTGCAGGGCGCACGCGTCGGGGGGCGTTCGCCTCCTACTGCAGCCGAGCCGCCACGAGGACCCTAGCCTAGGGGACACCGGCCAACGCACCGATAAACACATCTTGGCCCGCAGCCACCACGGCACGGCACGGCACGGCGCAGGCCGAAAAGGCGAGGCGCTCTGCAAACCTAGAGTCCTAGAGTGGGACTCTAGGAACCCAAGTGTGTGCATGGCACACCGTTTTAAAGTCTGTGCCTGTATGTGCCTGGGCCAGTGTACGCGTCAGGCTTACCGAGCCAAAATCGACGCGTCGTAATAGAATAATCCCTAACTGTCAGTGCGGATCCAAAACAATCCTAACTGTATGGATCTGCCCTAACAGTTAGGATTGTCTTGGATCTGTACTGACAGTTAGGACTGTTCTATAAGGATGCGTCGAAATGCAAACATGAATTGCAATTTTTATATAACTTTAAACTTTGTAATTTTAAATGTCAGAGGCGCAGGCTACCGCATGATCCAAAGCGCTAGCCGAAAACCCGCATCTACTCCTAAAGAAGGGGTCGCAGCTCATGATGGGGCGATCAGCGCGTCCGGACAACACAGGGGACACATGAGTTGGCGCGGTGCGCGGCGTAGCGCGGCGGTGCCAGCATGTCCTGGCGGCGGCCGTGAGCCTCGCCTTGCCATGGGCCTCGCCCCGAGCCTTGCCTGCCGCCGTGCTTGCCCGCAAGCGCGGCGAGCGCGCCCTCATCACTTTCGGCCAAACCGCATCATGCCATTGGCATCGGCGCTTATTTTAGCGCTGGGGGAAGAAGGGTGGGGGGAGGGGCGGAGAAGGCACATGACTGCGCCGTCGGGGCGGCGGGGCCGCGCGGTGCTGCTCTCTCGCCGCCGAGGGTGTGTACAAACCAAGGCGACAGGTGGCGAGACTGCCACCAAGGTTCCCGACGAGTTTCATTTTTGTTATTTTCAACGTCGGTGCGCTACTTCTTTGGCGTCGTGACGTCGGCGGTTGTTACGGGGGGCGGTGTGCCACGGCGAGCAGTGCGCTGCGCACCAGACTCACCCTCGACCTCCAGCAGGGACGACATGCCGGGGAGGTTCCGGTTGCAGCGCACCGTCTCGAACTCCTCGTCCAGGCTGAGGCAGTTGGACTTGAGCTGGTCGATCTCGCGCTGCAGTTGCTCCAGCTGCTCCAGCGTGGCGGCCGCGCCGCCCGTGCCGCCGTCGCCCTCGGCCTCCAGCTCGGCGATCAGGGACACGTCCAGGCTGAGCTCGGAGCACGTCGAGTCGAAGGACGAGCCGCGCGTCAAGCCCACGCGCCGCGGGAAGCCCAAGGAGTCCAAGGACTCGTTGCGTGGGAGGCCGCCGCGGCGGGGGAACGGGTAGCCCACCGCCGCCAGCGAGTCCGTTGAGGTGTTCCTGGACAAGGACCTGGAAGGGCAGACCGTTAGCGCCGAGTCGAGGGAAGCGGCCAGGCCTTCGGCCAGGCGGTGACGTCCGCGACTCTCACCTCCTGCGGCCGGTGGCCTGCTGGCACGCGAACAAGGACTCGAAGGACTCGTCCCGCGCCATGAAGCGGCGCGCCAAGGTGTCCGAGTCCACGGAGTCCTCGCGGCTCAGCAGCCCGCGTCGCAGGATCCCCTCGCGGGGGTCGTCGAGGAGGTCCAGGTCGGCCAGCGGGTCCAGGGAACCCTCGCGCGACACAGACTCGTGGCGGAAGCGGCGGCCGCGGCGCCGCGAGGGCGAGTCCTTGCTGCTGTTGCGGTGCGGCGGGTACTCGGGCGACAGCGAGGACGAAGACGACGTGGACCTCGTGCTGCAGGGCGTGCTGGTGTTGCTGCCGTGCTGCGGCGGCGCGCGGTACGTCCGGCGATACAGCGACGCGCTGCGCCACATCGGCGTGCCCCCGGGGCCTCGCCACGCCCCCACGCGCTCCTCGGGTGGCGTCCGCGGCGACCGGCTGCCCTCTGACACGTCCGCGTCGCGCGCCTCGTCGTCCATGGACATGCCGCCGCTCTGGAGGCAGGGGGCGAGGGGGAAACAACATGAATTCTGGTGTACGTTTTCCTTGAAATACCGCGAAATAACGTTGAAATAACGTCGAACTAGCGTTGAAATTACGGTGAGATAACAAGATTTAACGTGATATAACTTGAAATAACGTTTTAAGAACGTTGAAATAACGTGAAATAACGTTGAAATAACGTGAAATAACGTTGAAATAACGTGAAATAACGTTGAAATAACGTGAAATAACGTTGAAATAACGTGAAATAACGTTTTCAGAACGTTGAAAAAAAAACAAGAAATAACGTGAAATAATTTGAATTGAAAATAACGGTGTACAAAATTTTTCTAAGTTGTTTGCGCCTTGGCAGGGGGCAAGAGGCTGCAGTGCCAGAGACACGCTCGGCGGCAAAGTCGAAATGCAAGACTTTGGTCGACGTCGTCAATGAACGGGGCTCACCTCCCATCGCCGGCTGAGTCTCCGCGCGCGGCGCATGGCGGCCGCCCTCCCCGACGCCGCCGCGCTGGCCTGGCCGACGACGCCGGGGGCCCTGTTGGCGGGGCCCCTCCCGGGAACACGCCCCACGGGGCCCGCCAGTGGCAGCGACGTCGTGCTGCCGTCCATGGAGGACTCGGCGCCCGGCCCGAAGTACTTGCCCTGCGCACAGTCGTTGCAAATGAAAGGTCCATTGCGACAAAGGGGGGGGGGGTCGCGCCCCGACGTCAGACTTACCTGCACCTCCACATCCTCGGCCAGGGTCTCAAAGCCGCGGACTGCGGCGGCCGCCTCGTCCTCGTCACCGGAGCTGTCTTCTGCGGAGCTGTCTTCCCCGGACGACGACAGGGAGCGCGCGGTGAAGCTGCCCGGCGCCGGGGACACCCGGCGGCTGCCCGCCCCAGGCCCCACCTTGAGGCCGTGGAGCCTGCTGCGGATGGAGTGGAACACCCGGTAGAACAGCAGCGAGCCCACGCCCAGCAGCACCACCATGCCCGTGGCCTTGGCTGCAACAAGAACCTGGCGTCAGTCCGCGATCGGCGGTGGCGGCGGTGACGAGAGGAGCCGCCCGTCCGCACCTGTCTCCACGATGATGGCCCACACCGAGGACACCGACACGGAGTACATGTCGAGGCAGCCCGAGCCCAGGACGTTGACGAGGTCCCCCGGCGCGCCGGGCGCGGCGCTGGACGCGGCCAGGGGGTCCGCCAGGATGTTGGGGAAGATGACGCCCCCGCCAGCGCCGAGCACCGCGCCGGCGTCCTCGTGGCGGGAGCACAGCGAGAACAGCAGCCCGCCCCACTGCGGGTCCACGCCGAACGACACCATCTCCACCTGCAGCAACACATTGGCGCCCGTCAGACACAGTGGGCCCGCACGAAGCAGTCTGCCGCCCGGACACGCTCCGTCTCTCTCGCACCCCGCCGGCCGGCCTGCCGTCCCATGAGTGCGACAGAGACAGACAGACCCACGGCCGGAAGCAATCACCGGCACGCACCGGCCGCCGATGAACCAATGAACTCGTCGCCCGATCCGATAGACGACGATTGGCCCCAATTTTCCAGTTGGAGCGGACACCACCCTGGACGCGAGTCCAGCTCCGCAGTCCAGTCAGGACCACCAGGACGCACACTGACAAACCCCTCGCCCGAAGGGCGAAGTATTGGGACTCGAGCTGTGTGGGCAGGGCAGGGTGGAGGCGGCCACCGCTAGGGCACGCCGACCCTCTCCCCTTCCCCTTCCCCTAACTTAATTCGTGGCCGACTTTGAGCGCGGACGTCCGTGTGAGGAGGAAGTGGCGCCGGCCGCACAGGGCAGCACGGCATAGGTCTCCCTGAGGCTATTGGCCCTCGGCCACGACGCGCCGCCGCGGCGGGGATCGATCAGCTGGGGGAGTGTGTGTGTGTGTGTGTGTGTGTGTGTGTGTGTTTGTTTGTTTGTGTTTGTGTGTGTGTGTGTGTGTGGCCAGCCCTGCGGCGTGACGTGCCGCCTTCCAGCGGTGCGCTCATTGCAGCCGGCCGAAACGGGGACGGCACCGTAAAAACGCAATCGGCCGGAAATGCTAATTCGAGTGACCTTGAACTGAAGCCCCACGCGGCCGGCGGGGCGCACAAGGGCGAGAGAAGGAAGGCGGCGATTTCGGCGCCAAGCGTTTCATACGTTCTTTCGTTCGGGGTCAACATTTTTAAAACCGGCGAAAAGTAATAATACGGGGAGCGGGTATTTGAACCCAGGACTCCAAGAAGTGAGACCCCAAGCTTCATCGACGAGGCACTACTCACCTGCTTGGAGACGCCGTGCGCGGGGTGCGGAGTCACCCAGGCCGCGCCGAGGCCGGTGACGCTGGCATGCGCCGGAGGGTGCAACGGCCTCCACTCCACAGCCCACGAGTCGGCCATCACGACCTCCACGGCCCCGGCCGAGGCCCCGGCCCGGGGTCTTTTCTCCTCACGGCCGCGGCGCCCTCGCGAGGCGCCTCCGTCAGCGCGGCAGACATTAGTCCAGGTCTGCGAACAGTGGGAAACAAGCATCAGTAAACAGGACAACAGGACAGGCGAACCAGCAGTCCTGGTGAAAAAGGCCGACGAGACAAACGGAGAGCCTCAATTTGATTTTCGCTTTGCTTTGATCTCTATACCGCTCAGTTCTGACAGTGCTTCCTAAACGAGAGTGCCAACTCTGCCTGTACCGCCCGCTGTGTACATTTCGGCCGCACTCATGTGTGGGCCGCCCGTTCTATTTCAACGCCTGGACTGCTGGTGGTGCAGAGCATTGCGGGAGAGGGAGGGGGCGGGGGAAGGAGCTGGGAAAAGAGGTCACTTGACTTGAGCGCGCACAGACTGTTGTGGGTGACAGCAGGGCGGGCAAAAGCCTACGAGGCGGGCCATCCCGTTGCGCTGCCGCGCCGTGCGGCTTGCCTACCTCCACCCCGTCAGGCGGCCCGCGTAGGAAAGTAGGCAAAAATTCCCACGATATCCCCCCCATATCCATTCATAGGAGGTTTTTTAGGGGGGGGGGACAGACCTCCTTGCCGCCCCTTGTTTTTCTGTAACCGCGCCTCGCTTCCACGCGATTCTCGAAATTGCTTTCTCGCGTGATTTCCCGCGGCCCGCCCGGACGCGGCTCTTAGCCCGGCGAGTCGGACAGCTGACACGCGTCCGCGGCGCTACACTACCGGCACGCCCCGGCATCGTTTGGCACAGCGCCCCTGCTGTCTGCTTTCGCTCATATTTACGATTACCACGCTGTTCGAACGGCGCGCCCTCCGGCCGCCACCCACCCCACCGCACGCGCCCCGCCCTGTGCAGGTCAGGGATATGGAGGGGTGCGGGGTGAGTCAGAGTCCGCCACCCCCACGCACCGGACGCACCCCGCGGCGCGGCCGACGGCGTCCTGGAGCTCGAGATGTGACTGCTTTGGCCCTGAAACCGATCGCACTTCCGGGCAGCGCCTGCGCCGCAGTTGACCCACCCCTCGGAGACTACCGCGGCAGAAACGAGGTTTCTGTACCTCCTTTCGTTTCCTCCGCTCCCTGCCAACCAAAGCGACAGACAGACGCTGCGAATTTTCAGTCATTCAACTAGGAGCCCCTATTACTTTTAGTTCAAGCGCTCCAAAGCTTGAGCTATCACTCGCAAAACGTGCGAGGCTCAGTGTCATGTTTGTTTTTAATATTTTTGTTTTTTAGTACAGTCGTGTATATAACATCAGCTCCAAAATCTAGATACCTGACATACGCAAACGTTACTCCAGAGAATCGGCTCGTCGAAATTAATTTAAAATCAACTATGTTGCAACATAAAATAAATGCAAAGGAGCCTGTTCTGATAGTTTGTCCCCATTTCTACTTCCTAAAGAGTTGGCAAGAACTTTTCAAATAACCATATCATTTCATTCTTCACATAAAATTTTTACTTAGGGGTGAGGTACTGTGCCTAAGACAGGAAATGCAATCCAAACTCACAAACTACTGATCTAAATCTAAAAAAAAAAACAAATAAAAAAAATTGTTGTTGATTTGATTTGTAACCGAAAATTCGCGTGAGACTGACAAAGCTTCGGCAAGACTCGGAGCTCACATCAGAAAATGAAAGTGGTCAAGTGCAGCCCCTCCTGGAGAGCAGTGTCGAAAATCGTCTGCATCCAAACAACCATTCATTCAAAACAGCGGCGTATTTTTTTTATTTTTTTTTTTGTCCCCGGCCCGCTTAGCAGCGAGAGCAGCAGCCCTGCGACCAGCACCAGGAAGGTCCAACGATGATACTCACTCATAACAGGGGCCGTTCAGAAAAGTGACCTTGACCGTAGCAGACGACGCTCCATTCAGCGGCCCCCACCCACCCACTGGCGCTAGAGCCCCGCGCCGTCTACCTGCCCGCTCGAGATGGGCCCAAACCGCCCCGCGGCCGCCGCAACGCTACAGCAAGCCCTGGTGGCCCTGCTGGTCGAGCACGAGCACCGGTGGCTCCGACGACACTCAGTGACACCCGCAATCGCGCGCCGCTTCCCAAATGTCATCCGTCCGCGCCAGCAGACGATCGGGGAGCGCCGCGGAGACGGGGCCTACGCGACGCGCGGCGCGTCCACGGAACGGGCGGCAGCTCGCGGTACACTGAGCGGAGCGCCGCCCTGCCCTCTTCGGGCGCACTCGGCTCGCCCTCGGCAAGCCGTCGGCGCGCCGCGGCGCCGCTCGGGGTTGGCGCGACGGCCGAGGGCCCCGCGGGGGCGGTGGGGACGGCTGCCGGGTGGCGCCCCCGCGACGGGCGGCGAGAGGCGGAACCCGACAGCTGACTTGCTGCACGACTGTGCGATCAATACATGCGCCCCAGTCGAACCGCCCCAGGGCTGCGTGTGAATGCTTGGCCCCCGCCGAATTTGAGGTCCTGGAGGGGACAGGCGGGGGCGCCGCGCCGGGGCGGCCCTTTGCGGACCGAGCGGCTGGGGGCCGGTCCGTAAGGCACGTCACAGGGAAGGCCAAGCCCACATTTTGGAATGGGGCCCCGCTTCACCGTACATAGTCTCCACACGCCACAGTTTTCTGTCCGGAAATGGAGCCGAAAGTATGCCTTCTGAGTCCAGGATAATGCGTCAGACAGTCTTTAAAAATGGGTTCTCCAGACAAGTAGCGGGGAAAACTATGTGCAAGTACTACGAGCAGCATTCCAAAATATTTGCTAAGTAGTTGACACCAAAAAGAGTTGCTATCTACCCTCATTTTATTTACATATTTTTCCACTCAAAAGGGACAGTCTACTTGAAAAATTAGTTAGATACTATACAATAAATTTCATCTATTTTAAAGAGTCATCAACTATTCCTTTCTCTGCTTTTAGTTTTTCAACCTGTTGATGAATTAATTCATCCATATCAGATAAAGGTTTATAATAATTATGAACTATTTGCGACCCAGCTAAGGCAGAGGCTGTTGCTGAAATTACAAAACCCAAAAACTTTGGCCACGACCTTCCGTAAGGCATTATGAGTTAACCCTATGTAAAAAATTATCTACTGACTATTTTTACGCTGCTTTAAATAGTTATCGACAATCTCTTCAGCTCGTTCTTGTGCCTGTCTTCGTTTGAAGGTTCTATCTGTAAAGAACGAAACAACAAATGGAATGAGACATATCATGATAACTAGGCCTATACTAAAATAAGAAACGTACAGAAGTTGATTTCACCAACATGCCAGTTAATCATGACATATTCTAAAGCAGCTCCACTGATGAAAAATAGCGGAAGTAAAGCAAATTCACCAAACTTCTTGAACGGTGTTGATGTTTGCAAGAATTTGGCAAAACGTTCACTCCGAAACCAAGACATTGGATATCTGCAACAGAATGAACATTTTTTCACGACTGTTGTGAACTACGTTCCCAAATCGGCACAGTTTTTTCGAAAAAAATTTAAAATCACAAACACAGAACACATAACCTTTAACTTGTAGTATTAGCCGACCATATACAGACCTATTTCGAAGTCATGTGTAATTGTGCGCTCAGCCTACAAGAAAAACTAACGCCTATTCCCAACAAATAGCCTTAGACATCGAGGAACAATTCAATATAGCTTAAATAAAAGCTTCGTTTTGGTTCCTACAACCTTCGTTGGGTTGGTGGAGGGCGAATAACTACACGACACACTATTAGCACGCCACACGTGGGCAGCCCCCGCGAAACTCAAAACAAAGCGGCTGGTTGACATGGCAACTTAAATCGTGCGATCCAATCGCTTCCTTCAAGGTAGATGCCTAAGTAAAAGCCAACAAGAAAAAAATAAATTAGTGAAAGAAAAACCAGGAGAGGGTTGAAAAAAATAAACCAATCATGGCAGGACCGTCATCCGTTGTCAAGTACCCTCTGAAATTCCCAGGCAAGTGAAACTTTGTGACTTTGACCGTTAACTGTATGCAAGCAGGTGTCTTGCTTCAAACTTGATTAACGCGTAAAGGACGATATATGAACGTATGCGTGTAGCCGTGCAGGTAGGCAGCCCATCGTGGACCTTACGCGATGAGTTGCCTATCAGCCGGGCGACTGCGATGTGAGTTTTAGCACACACAGCAGGCAAAAAAAACAAAAAACAAAACAAAAAAAAACACTTTAATTTTGCCTTGCTCTGTGCACAGTTATGCCTGATCGACTCGACAATCTTCAACTCATTCCCCCTCCTCCATCAAGATTTACGTTGAGTGAATGGTATTTAAACAATGCAAGCCGATTTCGTGCTGCTGATGACCAGCAGCAGCTTGCAGAACGTATAGTCGAAGAGGGTGATCGTATGAGAGATGAAACCAAAGAGCTGGTTAAGACAAATAAAGACGAAGTCGACCACAGAATTGAGGAGAAACTTAAAAATCTCCAGTATCGTCAGCATGAGCTCAACAAACAAAGGAAGCATCTCTGTGTTGAGATAGACGCCTTGGACACGTACATGGATAGAATGTACGACTGCCTCGACCACCTGAAGAAAAAGTTAATTGAAAATTGTAAAAAGTGCATCAATCTCAGGTCAGAATCGGTCCCGTAAGGTTTAAATCATACACCACTTATCTCCTAAGCAAAGAGTGATTCCTATTTTTCACAGAGAAGGTCGTTTGGGTATAGATCTTGTATATGATGATGTGGATCGTGAACTCTCAAAAGAGTTTGAATTGCTTAAAGGAGTTGAAGCTATGTTGACCCGAATGCAGGAGCAAACCAAAGAACAACTTCGCCAATTAAGAGCTACTAGGCATCTCATTGACAGAGAACTTCAAGATTTGGATGCTGCAATCAAAATAGATGAAATCAACAGAGACCTCCGAGAAACTAGTCTGAACCTGAGCATATACCAAGGCCATCAACTAAATCCATCGTATGTTGCATGAACCAAAAAATTACCTTTAAAAGTATTTGCATTAAATTAGGCTTATCTACAGGATTTATTATTTTGCATAGGGATGTTGTTCAAGCAGAGACAGATATGTATTCCCAGATGAACATTGAACAAAGTGCCAAAAGGGTCAATGATGCTCGTATGTTGAAATCTTACATAGATTCACTCTTGTCTCAGCTGTACGAAGATTGTTTGCAGCAAGGAAATGCAGTAAATGAGTCATTCAGACGACGTATTGATGAAATGAAAGAAGCTAAAACCAAATTAGAGCATCGGCATCACGAGGTTTGAGATTGAAATCCTAAAAATCTACTCATTTAGGTGGCAAGTTAAGGAAATGAACACATTTGTCGGTGGGGCCAGAGGTGAGCTGAGAAGTGGAGAGAGACCCATCTCCCCCCCCCCCCCTGGCTCCAACTGTAAAGGTGTTAATTTCCTTAGCTTGATGCACCCTCCAAGTTCAGTAAAATCTAAAATTCACTTGTAAAATGATTTTTTAGACTGCAAGACAAGCTAATGAAATGACACGAAATATAACACAACTACAAAAGGCCATACAAGAGAAAGAAGGATTTATGGCTTTGGCTCACACACGTCTCGGAAACAGAGCTCAACGCCTGCGTATGGAGCTTTGCAGGTATGTTAGCATAATCATAAATTTAAAATATAATGGATTCAAATTCTAACCTGAAAACTTGATCTTTCTTGTTTGCAGAGATGATGTTGAGACAAGCCTTATCTCTGAGGTTCTGCAAATTCAGGTAGCTGTGACCGAGCTCCAGAATCAGTTGGCGCATGTGAGTTGCTCAAAAGGTCTTTCTTTGTTTTACCATTTTTGGTATCACAGAAATTAACACTAAATGCATTTCTAGGCTGAAGCTTCCTTGAGGTACTTACTAAAAATGCAGATTCAGCTGGAGGAGGACATCAATGTGAAAACCAACTCATTGAAAATAGATGAGGTTGAATGTCTCACAGTGAGAGACGCCATGGATTACCACAAGTACTGAAGACCAGAAAGGCAAGATCACAAGGGAAGATAAAAGGTTACTGTTAGAAGATAAATTTATTTTCCAGTAGAAACACCAGGACAAGACCAAATAATAGTTAGGTCAGACCAAAAAAAAAAAACAACAAAAAAAAAAAAAAAAGCACTGCACTTTTTTCAGAGGAAATTAGTACTTCACCATTATTCTATGATACATTTTCCTCAGACCCATTTTCAAGCCAATATCAATTATAGGAAATTTTTATGAAGTATAGCACATGGAATTCTAGGGCAACCTTCTCAACAACTTCATCAGAATACAGATCACAAGGGAAATGGCTAAAACAGTTGAGGAAGCCATGATTATTATTATTATTTTATTTGATTATTATTATTATTGTTAGAACCACCCCTTCCTGCACCTTGATTAAAGGTCAAACTTGGAAGATAATGCCACGCTGATGAAACAATTATTCAGCAAGAAATAATAGACAAAGTAATCACTACCATAAAATCTTGCTGGAAACCTTGTACACTTACTACACCAACAAATAAATGGCAATTTCCTGAGGGACTGTTTGATCTGTTTCAAGGTTACATGATAAGGTTCATTTCTAGTTCATTTTGATATTTAAATCAAGCCATTATGAATAATGTTACCACAACACCTGCCGCAGCAAAATAATGGAACTACCGTAGCTCACACAAATATGAAACTAGGGTAAAGCCATTCATAGGTGAGGTGGATTTTGAAAGTGTTACGTGACAATAGTACAAGTTCATTTCACAAAGCAAACATAGTTCTCAGCATACCATTTGCTACTCGGACACAAATGGAATGGAACTAAATGAAGTTTAACATATAACAAAACAACAAATGGAATATTATATCACGAAATAACTACTATGTTCTAGCATAACATTACTTTTGATAGATTATTATGATCAAGCACTTAAAACAGAAATGTTGAGCCTACAGGTATTTCACATAGGTCATCATAAACATTCATTTTTTACCATAAAACTTTTTACAGACATTTACATCATTTGGATACTCTGCCATCTTCAGAGCATTAGGAATATAATAACCATTACTGTACGAATCAAAGTAACGGCCAACATCAGGGTGCACATTGAATGTGTTTAAACTATCCTTCCCCTCCAACGGCTCCAAGTTTTCTGAAAATTCAATTACAATTATTACAACTCTATAGAGAAACTTGTGGATAAAATGTCTAAGAGTGAATGTGAAAAATTGTACCTTGAGCTGCATATCGTGTGGTGCCATCTGGGACTAAAACATTGTAAAATGGCTGATTATCTTTATGCTTTAGGCATTGCACACCCATTTCCTGTTTCCATGTGTCCGTAGCAGTGCATTTAGGGTCCCATCCTGTGATAACGCACAGATAATTATACTGTTTATGGAACATTGACATTCCAACCGCATACTTCACACCAGGTGTTGATACCCGAGTTTGAGGCTGAAAGGCGGGAAAATAAAATTATTTCTATGATTGACAGGGACAACAACACATTTTTGAGCAAATTTTTACCACAGGAAGGGGTTTGCCTTCTGGATCAGGCAAATAAACCTTGAACATTCTAAGAATATTTTCAGCATGGCTATGAACATCACTAGGAAGCTGAAACAAGATCATTTATTTTGTCATAATCTGACAAGAAACCCACAAGCAAAAAGAGTGCAAAATGCATTGACTTACGTCATCCATTGTTGACATAATGCTGTCAATAAGTTCAGAAACACTGATATTAAAAAGCATGTACAGTCTGGCTAAATGCAGTATGTGAGTCAAATTCCTTGGGTTTATCACAAACATAAGCTCCAGAGCACTTCTCAGATACGTGCTATGACCATTGCTTCTCATGCTCATTCGTCCAGCAACTTCAACACCGGCCGTCAATCGTTCAATGACCTGAAGAGAAGACAAAGTAAATGGTTAAAACCAGATAGGACACATTTGGAATCAATAGTAAATAAGAAAAAATAGCACCTCAATGACTGTTACACGTCTCTTCGGGCAGTGAGGAACTCGATAAGGGCAACCACCTCCTTCTGAAACTCCCATGTATGCCTCAGGACGAATAAGGCGTCCTCCATTGAAAAGATCTAAGAATACATGTCTTAATTCAGGGTTTCTGCAAATAAAATGGAAGATACAGTTCACTATTTGAGCAGAACAATATTAATACTGAAGAGATAAGGTAATTTGTACTCATAAAAAATTCACATACTGATCACTCTGCCACATCAGCACAAGGTGACCACGATACCATGGTTCAGTGCGAACACCGAGGCGCCGAGCTACACTTTCAACAATAATATTGAGTGTTATGGGTACACCCTGATGCATTGACACCACCTGAAATGAAAATTAAAAATAATCATCACAGAATAAACAAAGATAAAACCTTAGAAACACAATTATAATTAACTTACAACATCTATTAAATAATTTTCTCTGTGATGATAATTTTCTCTGGTCCCATGAAATCCAAGCCTGTCAATGAGAACGTAATCCATAGCACGAAGGATTGACATACAATGTTTTGCATTCCACAAATCACTAGCAAGGGTTTCTTTGCCCCACTTCCTTCGTTCCTCCAGACATATAGAAAATATTGGGTGGTCTGGGTCACTTTGTCCCAGTTCTTCAAGAACACAGTCAGCCAAAGAATCCAGGTACGCTCCTACAATAGATAATGGAATCGCATTTATGATTTTTACAATTGAACTTACGAGTGTCGAAAGGTAAAAATGAAATAGCCCTTAATTACCTAATTCACTTGCGGGTAGTTCGATCAAAGGCTGACACCATTGAGAAACATAACTGGCTCCAACTTCTAGCAGCTGCTTATCGTCAGGGAGAGCTTTAAACAATTTCCACTGCTTTGTCAAATATTCTTGGCGCACATATCGTAAAACCCTTTTAGCTAAATATTTCTGAGAGAGATTTGAGTACCTATGACACAAACAGAAAAAGAAGAAGCATATGAGGTATAAAAAAGGCTGCTGAAAATTTATAATTAAAAGAAGACGATGCAATAAAGAAAATACTCACAAATTTCCATCCTTCTCAGATTTCAAAAGAAAATCTTTAATGTAAAAATATGCAGTTTGATCCTCCTCCATGATTTTGCGAAGAGGAGCAAAATGAGAATAGCAAACTTCGCTCTCCATGTACACCTTAGGCCAGACTTCCTCCATGAGCTTGACTGTCATACTGATAAGGTGGAATGCTCGTTTACATTCACTTTGCCAATCGAAATCCATCGAAATGCTCAATAACTCCTTATTGGCATCAGGCCACCTGTAAATTTTTCAAGGTTATTAATGATGAAAAGATAAAAGATAGGAATGAGAATGAGGTCTAGGCTCAGGGATGACAGGACACGCCTGATTAACAATCGCTCTATTGTGTTCATTGAAGAAACCAATGAAACGGTAATTTCACTTTTGTGTTTGAATGAATGAGTTCCACGGAAGCAAAAAAACGTGATGCGATATTTATGAATTGTACGAACCGCTGTCGGTGCTTTGCTCGCCAAACATCATTGCAGTCGTCGGACACCAACGCATTCATCTTTTGACATGTCTGCGCCAAACTTAAAACATCGCTCAATGATAAACTCGGTAAAATGAGAACGGCTCTGATGATCTCAGGAGGAAGGGCTAAAATACTGGCCCCGGTTTGATCCATTTTAAATTTGAAGTGACTGGGCACTGGGACTACGTCGTCTGCCATATTTACTTTCTTGTCTGTCAAAACACATGGGCCATTAGCGGCCTAGTATGAGAAGAGTGAGAGTCTGCTAAGTGCGTTGAGTTTGTCATAGAGCTTTTAAGTGGCGGGCTGCACGTCACAGTTTGAATGTTTAAATCCAAGTCAAAGGAAATTCCAAACTTTATTCAGCCCTGATTATCTGTTGATATATTTTTGTTTCGTAATGCGGAAAATAAAGGTTCAGGTGTGAAGGAAAAAAAAATGGTTTCAATTATTGTCAGTATATTTTAGAACAGATCAAATGCTAAGATGAAAGTTAATAACAATGGAACACAAGAATATATAACAATTAAGATTGGAAATGAACAAAGATACAGTGGATGAAAATTCTCACATAATTTCTTTTACATTCGACGGATCCTTTTGGAAGGTTGAGAACTACTGACAGTTAATGCTGAGGATAAATCAACCTTTCTCTCTTCTTCAAAGTCCTCATTCCTTAAATTTTCCTCTTCTGACAGCAACCTTAAAATAAGAGGGTGTTAATAATACTTTTAAGAATGAGTCAAAAAACAATGAGGGAAAGTTTGCACTTACTGCTGTTGTTCAAGACTGTGCAGCATTTCAAAACCAGTTTGTAAAGTTGCCGATGGCTGCAGAGCTAAATCACCATCTGCAGTGCTGGGAAAATGCAACTGTGGAACATCATCCTCATCTTCACCCTCCTCTATTTCAGAAACTATTTCTTGTTTAATTCTGAATTAAAAAACAAACAATAAAATCATTCAAAACAGGAAAAAAAATATTTTGACACTTTTATTTGAAAAAAACAAAAATGAGAGTTTATGATCAGAGGCAAAAGCACTTACGATGAGTCCCAGCCAGAAGAGGAGGGTAAAGTTGCATTATAACTTTTTGCAAGTTCAACATATTCACATGTAAGCTGAGAACAAACATCTTCCAGATTCTGGATACGTCCAAGTATTTGCACTTGGTAGTGGGAATGCAGTTCTCGAACACTACCAAGTCCCATTGTATGGAAAACCTGCTCAACCGGATCCTAAAGAAAACCATTACATTATAAGAGTGCGAAAGAAAGGGTTACTATTTCCAGTGGGAAAATTGGAGGCAGAGTTGTGGAAACTTACGGAGAATCCTCCTCCTCCTCCCTGGGAAGCACCTTGGTCTACAGTCACTCTTAGCATAGTGGTTAGCCGTCGTAAAAAATCATCAACCGCATCCCGAAATACAAATAATGTCTCACCCATAGCACCTGAACAAAAGAGCATCAATATTAAAGTCCACTTGTTAACAACACAAATTTTGTAACAGGTTTTGATTTACCTACCATCCCAACCAAAATGAGCAGCCAGAGCAGATATACTTTTTGTTAGAATGTACAAACATGAATCCAGACAGAGCTCTTCAGGAGGTGATCCTTGGCCTAATGTGAATGGTCTGTAGAAAAAAATAAAATTGAAGGAAAGAAACATTTACTCTGCCAAATTTTTGGTAAAGAATAAATTATAAAAATGGTAGGCCTATAGAAAACTTCCATCCTTCTCAGAAAACTTTGGTACACTAAATTTATTTTAGAAACTTACGTGTGACGAGAAGGAAGGAATCCCAGAGGATGGACGGTAGGATGTTTTAAATGTGTGGGTGGTCGCTGAGGAGCAGGAGGTGCCTCAGGTAGACGTTGCTGAACCTGGCAAAAAATGAAAAGATCCTCTAGCTCCTCTTATACTTTCTCACTCATTCTTGAATAAGAAATAAATATACCTGTGGTGCTGATGCCGAAACTCTTCCTTGAGCAAGCAAGATCAGCTGTTTTAAGGCCGAGATATGTTTCCTTAACTCAAGAGAGTATGAGACTTCGCCATCAATCGAAAAACTCTCAGTATCAAGCCTGCAGACAAAGAGCGGATCATGAAGCAAGAAGTTTGAGAAAATGAAAGAGAAGAAGGCTATGAACTTACTCATCGTCTCCAAATCCATCAAGTGGGTCCCCCTTGGTGTAATCATCAGAGCACGACTTGTCAATCAAATCATCAACAAGCTCCTTGGCTAGTGCTTCTTTCAAGTCCGAAACACTAAAACACAAAATAATAGAATTCATTCAACAAATCACGAGCAGCATTCATGGTATATTTTCACTCAGGCCAATAAAAGTCTCACCTAGTTGACTCTTCAACACTCTCAAATTCACCCCAATGCGACACAGGGGTCTGCATACCACCCCAATGACCGCTGGAGAGGGTTGGGGCGTTCATTTCACTTCCCTTACAATAGAACGAACATATCTGTGCACAAGAAATTCATGGGATTTCATACAACACCGGCCATTTAATTCATAAAGATTAGGTGAAATTTATTAGCACCAGGTGCGAACAGTCACTGCGCAAAGATTAAGATTAACACTTTTCCGTGCGTCATTATTGTATTCTACTATAATGACTACTGAATGCCACTAAAATTCGCAGGTTAGGGAATAAATAAAAACAACTAACAAGAGTGAGAGAGAGCGAATGAAAACACGGCAGAGCTTCCTAGATACAACAAAGCTGGCGCGACCTAGCGGGAGCTTGCCGTATTGACAGTATTCACACGACACAAGTTGACCCCAGGACCCCTACGCGAGACTACCACGATCGGTACGAGAGTGCGGGACGCGGGGTGCAGGTAGTGCAGGGCGCCGGCGAGAAGTCTATTTAAAGCCATCGGCAAGGGAAAGGGGAGTTGGACGTCTAGGAAATGAAGCGGCCGGGACAGTTCCTGCGCGATGGCGCTTCCTCCATGCGACGAGCGTCGGGAGCGCTCGGCAGCTTGCCGTAAACAATAAGTAGTGCTGCAATACAACACGGTGTCCGCGATGGTGTTCGACGAGCTGGTGTCGGCGGTGTGGTCCGAGGCCAGGCAGGACGGCGGCGCGCTGCTTGGGGAGTTCACGGCGCCGGCCAGCGACTCAGCCCGCGCACGCCGCGCACTCCTTCTGCCGCAGCTGGCCGTCGTGCGCCAGAGACTTGCGGGCCATGGTCTCCAGGGGAAGGACCCGGAGCGGGCCGCGCGCGCCGTCACCCGGGCCAACGATGCGACCGCCGCCGAGCGTCACCTGGACGCCGTGCTGGCCCTCTCGGAGGCCGCCAGGTCCGTCGCAATGCCACTCACAACAAGGTGCCAGCTTATTGTCTTCGTTTTCGGGCTCCTAACCACGACGAACGCTTTAGATTCGCGCCGGCGCAGAGCGAGCTGCTGTTGCACGCCCTGGAGTGCCGCGCCGACGCCCTGCTCCGCCTGGACGAGCCGGAGGCCAGCCTGAGGGACTTGTTGTCGGTGAGAGAGGCGCTGGAGTCCTCCGGCCGCCAGCCCGCCACTCTGCAGCGGCTCCTCAAGTGAGTCCCTGCCGGTCCCTGCCAGGCGTGCAGTATGCCGACGGCGTGTCTGTCCCGCGTGTCACGTCATGTCGTTGTCCGCGCAGGACATTGTTGTCCACCGCCTCCAGACTGGAGCGCCTGCGCGACCGCCCTCAGGCCGAGGCGGTCCTCAGGGAGGCCCTGAACGCCGTCCGCGACGCCGGCGACCTCCTGGACGCCCCCGCCAAGACGGCGGCCGTGAGCGACATCATGGAGCGCGTCAAGAGGCTCGCCGGCAGCGCGGTGCCCGCGGACGAGGTGCGTCCCTTGCGGAATGGAGCTCGCTGGAGATCGCAAAGGTCTACTTGTTTCTGGTGGACAGCCGCCGCCGCCCCCGCCGGTCGCGTCGTCTGGCCTCGACGCGCTGCCCAAGCTGTTCGCCGGCCCACACCCCAGCATGCCGGCGGCGTCCGCGGCGCTGGAGCAGCGCGAGGATCCCGTCAAGGGGCGCCACCTCGTCGCCACGCAACACATTCCAGCGGGTGAGCAAGGAGTCATTGAACGAAGGAAACGTTTCAAAGCGGGACGAAAAATATACACGTCACGCGTTTTCGCTGGTTTACTATTGACAAATGGTATCAGAACACAATGCAATGTTTTTCGTTCCGCGCCACTTCCCGCCTGTGGAATCGAGGGTAGGCAGTCCCGCCAGGCACCACTCTTCGGCGGGCGGCCTACCCCCGACTCCACAGGCGCTGGAGCGTGAAGCAGCGGCTTAACAAGGCGTCGTTCGCTTCCTCTCCTCGCCGGCAGGGAGCGCTGTCATCGTGGAGCCGCCGTTCGCCTGGTCGCTGTCCTTGGAGGAGACGCCGACCCACTGCCTGCACTGCTGCGCCCCCGTCCTGGCGAGCGTGCCCTGCACCTCCTGCAGTCACGTGAGTCCAACTGGCTGTCTCTCTCGCACCCCTCCGAGCCGTGCCACGAGTGCGGTGGAGACAGAGCCACCGTGCTCAGGGCGGCGGTGTGAGAGGAACGGAAAGGTCGAACTGAACCAGCACCACAACGAACATGACCACGCTCAAGCACATCTGAAACCGAAAATGAGACTATGTCGTTGCGAAACCGACTAGACTTAACTTGAGAGGCCATTCCGCAAATGATGGTATCCCATTTCGGGAAGCATGCCCTACTCTGCTGATCAGGGTGTTGTCCATGTCCAAGATGCCCAGAGGCGCCATGGTGTTCCTCTGATGCATCAGCTGCAGGGAGAATATGGTGAGCTGCAACAGATATGAGTCGTCAGAGGCGCTCTCGGTCCGAGTCGCGGCGCCGTGCCGCCCGGTGCCGCCGAGGCAGAAACGGGCTCCAAATGTCACTGAACTTCACCTCCTGTGCCGCTTCCTCGTTGACAAAGGGGCGCCGGAGGAGTCTGTGGACGTGGGTGTGGGTCTCAGCGCCCTGCCGGCTGGCCCACGAGCTGGCCATGCAGACGGCTATAGTGGCCGCCAAGCTGTACACCATGTTGAGTAGCAGTACGTCGGAGTACTGCTCGGCGCCCGTGAAGATGCCCGACACCTTCTGCCCGGCCAGGTACACCACCTGGACGGTCATCGTGAAGTCGTTGAGCAGGACGCCGATCATCTGGAACTCGAACGCCTGGCGGCGGACGCAGGCGTTACCCACAACATCGTTTTTTTTTCCCGGCCGCGCGCTGTTCTACAGCACCTTGGTGATGAGGTCGAGCAGGTCCGCGGCCTTGTCGTGGGCGCTGCGGAGCGCCACCACCTTGGCGGCCGCGTTCGGCAGGTGCCGCTCGGGCCCCGCTAACTGCTGCAGCTCGGTGTTGACGGTCTCGAAGCAAGTGCCCACCCTCTTGAGCAGGTGCGCCAACATGAAGCGGTCCAGCTCGATCATCACCAGCCACACCACGAAAAGCAGGGTGGAGGGCTGCGGGAACAGTGTTGTCAGAAGCCGTCTCGACCAGGGACCCCTTGAATAGGGTCGCCTTACGGGGACCCCTTGAGCAGGGTCGCCTTACAGGGACCCCTTGAACAGGGTCGCCTTACAGGGACCCCTTGAGCAGGGTCGCCTTACAGGGACCCCTTGAACAGGGTCGCCTTACAGGGACCCCTTGAACAGGGTCGCCTTACAGGGACCCCTTGAGCAGGGTCGCCTTACAGGGACCCCTTGAACAGGGTCGCCTTACAGGGACCCCTTGAACAGGGTCGCCTTACAGGGACCCCTTGAACAGGGTCGCCTTACAGGGACCCCTTGAGCAGGGTCGCCTTACAGGGACCCCTTGAACAGGGTCGCCTTACAGGGACCCCTTGAACAGGGTCGCCTTACAGGGACCCCTTGAGCAGGGTCGCCTTACAGGGACCCCTTGAACAGGGTCGCCTTACAGGGACCCCTTGAACAGGGTCGCCTGCTGACCCACCACATGTAGCCCAGGAGACATAAGGAGGATGGGGGCGTCGGTGGCGACGAAGGCTGTGACGGAAAAGACGAGTTGCAAGGCCAGCAACTTGCTGGAGAGGGTGTAGGTCGCCGCGGGGGTCGGCCAGGACAGCACGGTGTGCAGCAGCCGCCACTTGCGCACCGTGCCCACCATGTAGAACAGGCTGCAGGCGAAGGTCGTGAGGAACGTGACGCAGTACAACACGCTCACCAACACCGTGGTCACTTTGTCGAGGCTTCGGATGTACTGGCGGAGCAACAGGAAGACGACAATGCATTCACTGACTGCCTGCAGTCTGTCGTGTGCCGTAAAGCGCGTCAAGCCTTACAACGTATCCGAGCCAGCCGTTGGCCAGGTTGACGAGCAGGACCAGCACCACGGAGTACCACGTCCAGGGCCGTGACCTGTGGTAGGTGGGCCGGCCGTCCTCCAACCGGGGCCCCTTCGTCACCGGACTCAGCCCCATGGCCCTGGTCACCAACAGCGTGAGCTGCAGCGGGTCCGCCTGCCAGCATGTCGAGGTGAATCATCGTCCGAGCACTCACTGCACCGTGCGCTCCACAGCACTCACCTTTCTCAAGGGAACCGCTCGCGGCTGGGGTGCTGGCGGTGGCGACGGTACTGATGACCAACATCGACAAATAAATGTTTGCCGATATTCGGCCCGTTTAAACCGAAATGAACTCGCCTTTTTGAGCTTCGAGCGCCATCACCGACAGCCTGTGGAACTCGTCGCGGATCTTGTACTGCAAGGCCAGCGTGTCTCTGAAGGCCTGGTCCTGGTCCGTGGCTGGGCCGTGGCGGCCGTGGCGGCCGTGGCGGCCGTGGCGGCCTTGGCTCACGGCGGCGCTCGGTTCGCTCATCTTGCTGCAGGTGCTTCGACACTCGTACTGGCCCAGAGCGGCCTGGGCGTGCCGGGTCGACCGACCGACCACTCCGTTGAATTAAATCGATTGAAAATCACTGCGGTAATGTCTTTTTGGCTGGCCTGCCTCTCGATGCCTCCTTCAGGCCTTCGATCCCCGCCGCTTGCTTGCTTGCCTCCAGGCGGTGTTCTGCGGGGGGCGGTGCCGGGACGCCGCGCTGCCCGCCTACCACCTGGCCGAGTGCGGCGTGCTCGGCCACCTCGTGCCGCCGCGGCCCGACGCCGAGCTCAGCCCCATGGCCCTGCTCGCGTACCGCATCGTGGTGCGGGCGGCAGGGCTGGCGGCCCAGGTCGCCGCGCGGGCGGACGCCGTCGTCCTGCCGCAGGCCTTCGTCGATCTCCACCAGGACCATGAGGAGAGGAAGAAGAAGAGGAAGAAGAAGACAGACGATGGGTGTGTGCGACATTGACCGCCGCGACGCAAACGGAGCGAGACAGTCAAGACACGCGTTGTGCAGGTACGACGCCGTGTTCGCGCAGGTGACGCACTCGGACAGACGGACGCCGGCCGACCTGCTGAAGCGATCCGTGACTGCGGCCTTCCTGACGGGCTGCCTGGAGACCGTCCTGCAGGCGCGCCTCGCGGCCCGCGGCGGCGAGGTCCTCGCCCAGGAGCAGCGCGTCGTCCTGACCGCGGCCTTCCTCCGCCACCTCCAGGTAAGCAGCAGGCCGAGCCCTGCAGAGGTTGTACGACCCTTTGGCGTTACTCGTCACTATGACACTGCCCCTCGCAGAGCTGCTCCTGCAACGCGTACCAGATCTCGGAGCACCGGTTGCCCGGCGGCTCGGTGCGCGGGGCGCGCGGCGTGGAGCTGGGCGGGGCGTGCTACCCCACCGTGTCCCTCGTGAACCACGCGTGCAGTCCCAACGTGGTGCGCCACTCGCACGGCAACGTCTGCGTCGTCAGGGCCGCCCGCGCCATCGCCAAGGGCGGCGAGCTGCTGGACAACTACGGCCCCCACTTCCTGGAGCACGACCTGGAGGAGCGCCGCGCCGCGCTCCACAAGCAGTACATGTTCCAGTGCGAGTGCGTCGCCTGCGCCAACGACTGGCCTTCCCTGGAGGACTTGCAGCAGCACCCGCAGCAGAAACAGGGTCGCAAGTGAGTCATGCCCTTCCCCCTGCTTCTTCGTCACTCTGTCTCTCTCGCGTCCAACGGAACGCCTCATGAGTGCGAGAGAGACAGAGCGACGAAAGCACTGTTGGGAACCCAGGCTTTATGTCGGACAGAGGGAAGCGGCCGGTCGACCAAACAGCGGAGCTGGCTGCCCGGATGCACGCCGGGGTGCAAGGGCTGCTCCAGGGCCGCGTGAAGGAGGCCCTGCAGAGCGCCCTCAAGTACTCGGCCGCCCTGACCGCCCTGCAGCAGCCCCACCAGCCGCCCTGCGGCGAGCAGGTGCGGGCGAACCAGGTCGCCTCACTTTGCTGGAGTCTGGCCGGCAACACCGTCAGATATTGACGAAGTCAAAATAAATGTTGTAAACAAAGGATATCATCTCTTGTTGTCCCCCCCCCCCCTTCCTCTGGGTGAAGCCGACAAGCACAGTAAACTCTTCATGCGTCTCAGTACGGTTGGTTGTCGGTTCGTTGCCTACTCAGGGCTGTAGGGAAGTCAGCGCATATCAGCTCCTACTTTGCTGCGGAGGGTGTGCATATGTGAGTATGTTTGTGTTGCCTCGTCCTCGTGAGCGCAATTTAGGGCGAAGCCAACTAAACCAAACTCGCCAAAAATCGCTTCCGCTCCCGCTCGTGTGAGGCGAAGCATCCCCTCTGGACCCCTGGGCATCCCCTCTCCCTTCCCCGATGTGACTGCGAATAATCGATGTCGCGGGGGAGGGAGAAAGAGGAAGAAGAACAGCAAGAGACCACGTAAACCATAAACCGAAAGAAAACTGATTTCGACCATTTGGAAATTTTCTGCAATTTTGTTTGAGTTACGGACCTTTTGTCGACTGAGGGCGACTGTTCGGCCTGAATTTGACCTTTTACAGCTCCTTCTATAATGGATTTTTTGTGCAGACATCGAAGTTCCAAGTTATTGACTGTAAGTAACACTTCAGGGAAATCTTACGGCATTCTGCTACGCCTTCGTAAATTGATTCGCTTAACTTCATGCTTAGTTTGTTTTTCCAGAAGTTTTCACGTTTGTTCTGTCCTTACTGGCGTCTTGGAATTTTTAAACTATTGCCATTTTCGTTACTACCATATTTTCCTTTGAGGTTACTGGACACTTCTGAGTACTGATCAACGTTTTCTTGACATGTTGCAGGTCCTATCATCAGTGTTTCTTCTCCTTGCGCTATGGACTCAAAGAATAAATGCTTTTTATGTTCCTGGAGTAGCTCCTGTTGAATTTAAACGTGGGGATAGTATAGATGTCAAGGCTGTCAAAATGACTAGTACTCATACTCAACTGCCTTATGAATACTATTCACTCCCATTCTGTGAGCCCAAAAATGGCACCTTTTACAAATCAGAAAATTTAGGTAAGCTTTTGTGCGTTATAAAATTTATTTTTATAGGTATTTTTTATTATCTATTTGAAACATTTCTTGTAGGTGAGGTTCTTCGTGGCGATCGAATTGTAAACACACCCTATGAAGTTCGCATGGCAGAAAATGTAACATGTCGCTTGCTGTGTAACTCACCTGACCGGCCTATCAACTGGAGGGAAATTGAATCTCAGACTGTTATCAGTCGTATTGAGCATGAATATAATGTCCACCTGTAAGTTGTGAGCATTTAAAGATATCCACTCTCTTTGCTCCCTTAAAGTTAATTAAATTTTTGTATTGATTCAGCATTGTTGATAATCTTCCGTGTGCTACTAAGATTGTGGACATGGTTACAAAAAATGTGCAACATCGCCCTGGCTATCAATTAGGCTATCAAGTGGACAATGAGGGTTCAAACAAACCAGTTTACATCAACAATCATTTGAAACTTATTCTATATTACCACCCACATTCAGTGTAAGGTTTCTAATTTATTATTTAATTATGAATTGTACAAGAGGGCACATCGTAATAATGATAAAACCCTTCTTGCAGAAACACTTACAGAGTAGTGGGATTTGAAGTTGAAGCTCGAAGCATCAGCTCAGATAGCATAAGATTTAATGGAGATTCCTGCCGATTCCCAGAAGCAGCAAGTGGACAGATGGTCAACCGGGTTGGTGGCACAAAGCTTTTCTTTACTTACTCTGTTGAGTGGCGGCCATCTGATGTGTCATGGGCTTCACGGTGGGACATATATCTTGGAATGAGTGATGTTAAAATTCATTGGTTCTCCATAATCAATTCCTTGATAGTTGTATTTTTTCTTTTTGGTAAGTGTTTTATTTTTCCTTTCAAATATTACTAGATTTTTTTATAAGAGTATATTTTTCATAGTATTACTGTGTGTTTACAGGAATTTTGACAATGATAATAGTTAGAGCACTTCGAAGAGACATTGCCAGGTACAATACTTACGAAGCCCTAGAAGAGGCAATCGAAGAAACTGGTTGGAAGCTAGTTCATGGTGATGTTTTCCGTCCACCTCGACATCCTCGTTTGTTTGCAGCAGTGATAGGCTCTGGAATTCAGATTTTTTTCATGGCCCTGTATACAATCGGTAAAGTTCATTACTCAGTTCTTTTTTTTTTTTTTTTTTTTTGTCAAGCTGTCTACCTTTTTCTAATCTTCTTTTCACAACATTTTTCTTTTTCACAGTATTTGCAACTCTTGGAATGCTTTCTCCTGCATCACGAGGAGCTTTGATGAATGCAGCCATTTCATTGTACATTCTCAAGGGGCTTATTGCTGGCTATTTTTCTGCCAGGGTTTACAAGACTTTGAAAGGCAGAGAGTGGAAGAGAGCAGCATTTTTGGTGAGTGGTTAAGAAATTAGCTGCGATAACTTTTCCTCATTTTCTTTTCTCAAACCAATCTTTGTTTTCAGACGGCAACATTGTACCCAGGAATTGTGTTTGGCACTTGTTTCTTCCTAAACTTCTTTATTTGGGGGAAGCATTCCAGTAGTGCAGTTCCCTTTGGTACTATGGTGTGGCTTATGTTCTTGTGGTTTGGTATCTCATTACCACTGGTGTACTGTGGTTATTACTTTGGCTATCGTAAACAACCATACCAACACCCGGTCCGTACAAATCAAATTCCCCGTCAAGTCCCAGATCAACTGTGGTACATGAACCCAATGTTCTGGTAAGTTTCTTTAATTAAACCCAACTGTATGGATATAATTTGCCATTTTTTAAAATTACATTTACAAAAAAATGTTTGTTTGGTTTAGCTCTTTGATGGCTGGCGTTCTACCATTTGGGGCAGTGTTCATTGAACTCTTCTTCATTTTCACCGCTATTTGGGAAAATCAATTCTACTACATGTTTGGATTCTTGTTCCTAGTGTTCATAATCCTGGTGGTGTCTGTATCCCAGATATCCATCGTTATGGTTTATTTCCAACTTTGTGGAGAGGTAACTGACAAATTTCACCTAAGTAAACATGTTAGTCTTTGTGGTCTCTTTTGTAACAAGCTTTTTTTTCCCCCTTAGGACTATCGCTGGTGGTGGCGTTCTCTTGCCGTATCAGGAGGATCTGCCATTTATATTTTTGGCTACGCCGTCTTCTACTTTTTTACCAACTTGGAAATAACTGAATTTACCCCTACACTTTTGTACTTTGGATATACTGCTCTGATGGTTATTACCTTTTGGTTTTTAACTGGTACAATTGGTTTCTTTGCCGCATATTTCTTCATCAGAAAGATTTATGGCGCTGTTAAAATTGACTAGGCTTGTTAGGAATGAAATAACTAAATTAAATTTTCAGTTTTAGTGGAAGACATTTGCACTTACAGGCTTCATGGTGCTTCAATACCTTTTTGTAAATATTGTAATTATAAATGTTTATTTATATAAAATGTAACTTAGTGTTAACCCAAAAACAGTGTTGTCATCAGCTTTCAAGGATTGGTTGCCTTGGAAATCGGTGCTTGTATGATGGAGAGGCCTTTTGCTGGTAGTGCAAAAGCAAAGCGCTTTTAGGACACTGTGGAAAATCCCTTTGACCTCTGTGATATTAGGCACATGGCCTCTTAGTGATAAAGCTACTTTGCTGTCATCAGTCTCTTACTGGCATACTGTGAAGATAGTTGAGTAGTGTCAGTGCAGGGAAGAATTAAACACTGCAGGAGTGGGGAAAAATCACACACCCCTACTGTAGACAACATAGTCACATTTTGATACTCGGAAATACTCCCCCTGGTTATTGGTACTCTACACTATAGCGTGACAGTACAGAAAATCTAAAAATAAGCAAATCCAGTCTAAAAAAAGGGTGTTTGATTTTCCCCCAGACCTAAGCTGTGTGGTTCTTCCCCACACCAACTATATGCTGACAGATGCTCCAAAAATGACAACAGAACATTTTTTTCTTCTTTTTTTTTGTACAGGTACCCCTTTATGACATACATCAGTACTTTTCTTTTAATAAATAGCAAATCTTTAATGACGATTCATAATGAGTGGTTGATTAGTTTCTTTAAGAAAACTTTTTATTAACATGGGCATGACAATGCAAAACAAAATAACATTGTCTGAAAAGCACAGCTTCCATCATATATTGGTTTGTCTAATAATCATTTGGGACATCATTCATAACATGGAAGACTACATAAAGCAGGGTTGGCTAAATAACAAGAACAAGTAATACATCAAGCACCTACTCCCAACAGCATGTCAAACATAACATACATCCATCACAATCTCATGGCAAGAAAAAAGGAACAGAGAATTGTCAAAAAAATAAACCTTCTTCATTTCAAGAAAAAATTGCTTTGGACGGAAATTCTGAATGTTAAAAAGCATTCCAATAATGTTAGACTAACCAAAGATATATAATTTGGGGTTAAAAGTTAATGCTTTCAATTTCTACATCTAGCAGTCCGCTTTTTTCTTTATCTATCATTAGCCATAAACATAGGCTCTATAATCTTCAATTTGAATTCATGGTATTTACATAGAGTTCAGTTAATCATGTCAATACAAACAAAAAAGTAGATTAACAAAATAAACCCTCCTAAAGCCTCAGGTGCAATAAGTCTAGATCAGATCACAGGTCCATAGAATAGAATATTAACAGTATAATATTTACAATAACATAAGTTGAAATATTGGTTGGTAATATGGCGATGTAGACATAGACAATGGCGCAAGAAGTAAAAGTTTACTTGAGCACCAGGACGGTCTTTCAAAAATTTTAAAAATTAAGTTCTCATTTGCTTTTTATCACAGAATATATTAAGTGTTCAAAAACATATTTGTATGGTTAGAATCAGTCCAAAACATCACAATCAAAAGCTGCCAGATTTACCAATTAGAACCAGCATGGGGAAGTTTGGATACATTATTACTTATGAAAATCTGTACATTACATACAGAACACAATAAACCTGTCAAAAAAGGTTGGATGCAAGTTGCATAAAAATATGTATGCATTAACCAATGAGTCACCATTGTACATCTGCCAGGTACTGAAGGTGCAGTTGCATAAACTACAAGATGAATAGTATCTTCATAACTTTCAATAGGTGAACAAATAACAGCAAAAGCAATAAAAATCAAATCAAGGCAAATTGTGCATTTGCACACCACCGGCTTGGATCCCAGAAAACATGATTATAATGGCATCCATTAGCTGCCCTCCACCACTGCTGTTACAAAACATTTCCAAAAATACGCTATGTACACAAAAACAATGTGATGTCAATGTGAATGAGTGTACTCATTTTCCCTACCAAAACAGTGAATATTGTCAAGAAAGCAACAATTTTTTTGGTCTATTCACGTTACGTCTACTCATGATCATATCTATGGCCACAGTAAAAGTTACCAAGTAGCCACACTTCAATACCATTGAGCTAGGACTATGGAGGTAGCATTGAGGATGCAGATTATCTCCGTGCAGCACTAATAGGAAAAAGGAAACGTAAAAGGTTCTAATAATATTTACAATACTAACAAAGCATTATGACATGATCGATTATTAAAATATGGCAAAATGAAATGTAGAAGCTCTTTTAAGTGTAGATGTAAAAAAATATAACTAGCTCCACATTCACTTGTCTGAGCGACACATCATTTCAACTATATACAGAGAAAAACAGTATTAGTCATTCTATAAAATATATGTCACCAACCAAAACAAACACCATGCTAAATCAACAAGGAAAATTCCATTCTTTGTACACAAATAAATAACATTCTTGTGTTTTAGTCAGCAATAAAAAAAAGCTTTTGATTTTAAATGTCTGACGTTAATCAAGGAGTTCTAAACAGTTTAGTTTCAACAATATTGGCTACTTTCTCAATCAACTCTTGAAAACATCTGATCTGATGGAAGTAGAGACAAGTACATTTTCAAAAGACATGCCAAATATAATGTGGGTTTTAGCAGTGGTTAAAGCTATAAATCACTGTATATTTCAAAAAAAAAAAGCTTCATCATGAAAAGCTAGCCTGAGCCTTGCAAGTGATGAAGGGATTTTGAAGGATGCGAGGAGTTGTCTCCATCACTCGAAGCAGCAAGTTGTCCAAATAGTCTTCCAAGTCCTTCACCCGTTTCTTCTGCACTTCAGCTTTTCCTTCCATTTGAAGGATCATATCAATCAAATCCTAGAACAAAAAGGGGACATGAAAAAAAAAAAGGGATTACAACAAACAACATCTTTTGTTTATTTTTACATTTAAATATCTCAGAAAAAGAAAAAAAAAAAAAAACAAAAAAAAAAAAACACACACACAGAACGTATTGCAAACAGCTGATGCCACAGTACGACTACTTGCCTCTCTACTTTTTTCTTCAAATCTACGCAGAACCTCTGATGATAAACGAGACTGCATCTGTGGAGAACTTTGACCATTCTTTTCCTTCTCTCGGCCAACAATGATCCTTTCACCACGAGCATCAGCAATGATATTAGTTGAGCTTGGAGGTTCTGGAGCAGGTGATTTAGCCTCTGAAAATTAGAGCAATAATGCAGGTTCAGAATTCGGTGCAAATTTCACTGTTGAAGGATCCAACAAACAATAGCCTTAAAGAATACCTTTGCCCATTCTGAAGTTCTTGAATTTGGCTTTCAGATTAGACTTGGTCTTTTCTTTGTCATCATCCGCTCGTTCAGGTTCAGCTCCTCCACTCCCAATCGACTGTTGAGAGCCAAAGGCCGAGTTAAGTCCACTTAAAGTTTTGTTGAAGCTTGGTGAAGCGGGCAGTCCTGGGGATGATGGCACCGCTGGAGATGCGGTCAAAGCAGGGGAAGAGGGTGCTGCTGTCACGACTGGAGCGGGCGTCGACGGCAGCGGGGGTGGAATGTCTTCTAGGGGCTGGGGTTGGTTTACCACTGGGATGCGAGGGCTTTCCCATGACCGTCGTTTCAGTGTATCTACGCTGGGGGATTCTTTGCGTCCATACAACTTCTGTTCCCATTCATCCGCAGGTGGGTTGGCAGAGAGAGGCGAAACATTTGTAACAAGTGTGCGAGGTGGCTTGGATGGCGGTCCCAATGTGTTTCTACCATGAGACGAATTTGACACTCCAGAGGCTGAACGGCGCAGAAATTCACCGCCAGCCAGATTTTCCATAGAGCCAGATACAGGAGTATGATGTGCTCCAGCAGATCCATGTACATTGAGAGAGCTTCCTGAACTCTTGTGAGACAATTCATCAAACTGAAAACAGCAGAACTCAGTAAATCTGATCTCAAAAACAACCTATATAAGAAACTCCATTCAGGATACATACCCGAAATTCGTCATCACTATCACCTTCGCTTATAACGCCTGGATCCGCATCTCCAATCCTCTGGCCATAAGATTGGTAAACTGAGCCCTCCGGTAGAACTTCTTCACTGATCTGTTTCTTTGAGCCCCTGCTAACTTTGGCTCCAATAGACTTGGCCAGCTTTTTCAAACCTTTCTTTTTTTCTAGACTTCCAATGCTGAGTAGGCTGCCCCCTGTCAAATTAAAAAGTTGCTGTAGTTTTCCCTGGGAATGAATGAGAAGGAATGATACTGAAAAATCAGAATAAGGACAAATATACTTACCGACAGACTGTGCCATGTGTGACAATTGTCCCAAAGAAGACTTGTGCTTTTCTTTTTTACTCAGGTCAGTGAGAGATCCAGCTTTCACAATGAAGCCTACTTTTACCTCCAATTCTCCGCGTTGTTTGTCCTTGCCCTTCTCTTTGCCAGGTTTGCCCCGCAGAGTGTACCACCTAGCAGAAGCAACCAATAATAAAAATTATGCACATTGCAGAACCAACACAACAGACACACACACACACATTGGAATATATATTTTAAAAACATTTTTAAAAAGCAGCTTATTTTTGAATATGCATTACACTTGATGACTGACCCATATTTCACTGGATTCCATAACGGAAATGGTCCCCCCAGGTATTGTTGTTCAACATAATATCGCATTAAAGCAAAGCCTCCAATAGGACACATTTTAACAAAAAAGAGTCAGACAAGAAGGAATATCTCCATGCGCAGGCTCTAGAAGAACCCATCTTACTGAAGAGGAGGCAGTGAGAAAGCATCTCCTCAATGTGTCTCTCAACACCTACACAACAGCAAAGGGAAATGGAAGGGGGGAAAAAGGAGGGGGGGGGGATTTGTGGGGGATGCACACAGTGTGCATGACAATGCTACAGACATTCAAGGTCTCTGCCTTGCAGCAGCAGAATGTAAGGCAAAAATTAAAGAAAATACTTTATCAGTAGTAAGTGGTAGTGACCCTCTCCACAAATATGAAAACGTAAGGGAAATTTTCTTATGAATAAATTTACAAATACGAAGAACAAACCTGTTGCGTGGTCTTTCATAGACGTCAAATTCTGCTAAAGGAATGCTGACCGTTCCCAGGAACTCATCTACGCCAAGAAAATTGCGATGGAGTGCAGTGAGAGTGATTTCTGCTGTATTGCCATGTTTAGGGATTTCCCTGAAAGAAGAAAGAGAAATAAAACCGTCAAAACAAAAGAGGCAGTTACATTTTCCCCAAAGTACCAAAACAAAATTATAAATAACTCTTTTATTTTTTAATTCTTTTTTAAAAGGACAAAATTTGCTTTTAACTCTGTAGCTAGTGAAACACTCAGGATGACCCCCCCACAATGACCATTCACTGACATTAGGCAACCTGCAAGGCCTCCAAGGCCTACAAGGTTAGACAGCCATTGTCACACCCACTCAACTCTCTTCTTCTGCAGGTCCACCAGGCTCTTTGACACACTTAACTACAAGTATAAACAAGAATCTACCTCAGTTTTCTTAAACTCAGATTTCCTATAACACACATGTGTGTAATAGGGAATTATTCTAAGAAATGAGAAAAGCAAACAAATAAAACAGGTGACACTTTAAATAATACTCACAGTTCACACTCTTCATGCCATTCAATATTGGTTGGCGCCTTTTCTTTAACAGATGTCTGGTACTTTTCCTTCCCAAGGGCGATAGTGACAAATGCATCGTTAAGGCCTGATATAAACAAAAGACATAATATTATGTAATTTCTTTTTTTAAGAGAAAATCTTATACAGCATTCAACTCAGATTTTTGTTATGACTCACCATTTTTGCCTTTGATTAAGAGTCCTCTGGCTTTTTGGACTGCAATCAAATAAAACAGAGAATACAATTTTCATTTTTAACAGTGTACATTTTCTTGGATGGTAATTTGAATCTATGTATACAAAATGAATGCGCAATAAAAATTAGATCAGGAGAGCACAGCAATGACCATCTAATGTCCCAATGACATCATTGTTGTCCACTTGCCGATGAAAGTAAACATGGCCTACATTTAGAGGCGTATGAATGAGTGCATCAGAACGGAGCTGTCGTTGTGTTTGACTTGTTGGAAGGGAATGGATCGAGGCTAGAGTTATGGAGAACACGGACAGGCGAGTTATTGCACATTAAAATGGGCAAACAAGACAACGTGAAACATTTTCTCTGAGCCCAAAAGAAATGCAATATCCCTTGTGTCATTTGACATTCCAAAATGACAACAATGTGATGTCAACAACAGAAGAGAGTTTGCTTATCAAAAATAGTCATATTTGAAGCCCAGCCCAGTCTATAATGACTTTCAATACAAGTAAAGAAAGGACAACAAACAGATAACAGCAAGGAGAGGTTATTAGTCATCAACTAGGCTAACTGCACCAATAATAGAACCGGAGGTCCCAGTTTAGGGGCAAGGCTTCCAAACATGTCCTTTTACTACGATAAACTTCAAAACATAGCGTGAACGTTTGGAACCACTGAACAACTCACCTGTCACCTGGACGTGTGTAGGGCTCCACATTCTAAAATCAGGAATTCGCCACTTCACACGTCACTGCAGTCATAGATGGGATGGGACCTCTAATCACCGTAACTCGTTGCTCGAGCTGAAACACACCAGCACTGCGTCGATGCCGCCACTTCAGAGTACCGATACGAAAACTGATAAAGAAGGAGGGGATGATTCAACGAAAGTGTTCAAAACAACGGATGGATAAAAAATAAAATAAAATACAGAGCGTGTGAAGTTTACGACGGAGTGTCAGCGGAACCGCCGCTAGGTGGCGCAGCGAGCGACAGTGTTCCGCCGAGCCGAGTCCACCCACACCTGCCGTCATGGCACTGTGGAAATGATCGGAAAGCGAAATCTAATTGTGATGATAAGTACTGTTTCCCTTCTACACCTGTTGAAATGATTCCCGTTTCTAATTACTTGGTCAACTGCTGGTTTTGACCAGTCACAGCGTTCATCAGCAGACACATCTAGAGGTATGTGTTTGTGTACGTTTCCACACCCTTCGGTCAGCTTCATCCAACATTGTGAAATATTTTTGCTAATATTGCTCTCTGTACTGTCCCTTTAGACCCTGTCATAGTTTCCTCTTAAATGCAAGGCCGCCTTTTGCATTCTATGGTCTTGCTCCCCGTTCTTTATCCACATCTGCCATAACCTTGCGGTTAGGTTAGGTTGATAAATATTTGACACTCCTCCAGTTCGCTACATTGACCTGTTTCTCCTAATATTAACTCTATGCCCATTTTATAATTGTAGTGATTTTCGTTGTATTCTCCTTTCAAATAATTTTTTCCTTGTTTCAGGTTAATGTTCAGTGTATGAATGAATTAGTTAAATTCTTTCAAAATGTCTTCATCAGCTGTTTATTTGCTAGATGTGAAAGGGAAGGTGAGTTTATAACCTTGGTTTGCTGTTGCTGCTCTCAATCCACATTTAATTATGCACTATCTTCTTGGGGTGCTGTGGTCTCTCATGTAATTTGTTCGCAGGTATTAATTTCCCGAAATTATCGAGGTGACATTGACATGGGAGTGATTGAGAAATTCATGCCTCTTCTCATGGAAAAGGAAGAGGAGGGGCTTCTGACTCCCATTCTTCAAACAAATGATTGCACATTTGCTTATATTAAGTACAATAACTTGTACATTGTTTCCACTACTAAGAAAAATGCCAACATTGCTTTAGTTTTTACGCTTTTACACAAGATTGTTCATGTGAGTATGCTTTTGCATGTTTATATATATGGGTTATTTATATGGCTCCTTGGTCCTTATGTCAAACTTTTGGTCGCAGGTCATGATAGAATATTTTAAAGAACTGGAAGAAGAAAGTATCCGTGATAATTTTGTGGTGATATATGAATTATTAGATGAATTG
Source organism: Stenchaetothrips biformis (assembly GCA_030522485.1). NCBI lineage: Eukaryota > Metazoa > Arthropoda > Insecta > Thysanoptera > Thripidae > Stenchaetothrips > Stenchaetothrips biformis. The sequence goes on from CM060099.1 coordinate 14,564,160, forward strand.
CTAGATTTTGGCTACCCTCAGACAACTGACAGCAAAATTCTCCAAGAGTATGTTTTATCAAATATATGTAATCCTTGCTAATTATCTATCAAACATGCCTTGTTTTATAAAATGTGTTGCTCTTCATTTTTCCTTCAGGTATATCACCCAGGAAGGACACAAACTTGAAATTCAGCCCCGTCCACCTCCTGCTGTCACAAATGCTGTGTCCTGGCGTTCGGAAGGCATTAAATATCGGAAAAACGAAGTATTCTTGGATGTGATAGAGTCTGTGAACCTATTAGTGAGTGTGAATCTCTTCTTTCATGTATGAACGGCTGAGTTAATTCTAATTTGTGACTAATTTGGTCCCCTATCCCTGCCTCTTTCCAGGCTAACGCCAATGGAAATGTTTTGCGAAGTGAAATTGTTGGAGCCATCAAAATGAGAGTGTATCTATCAGGAATGCCTGAATTAAGATTGGGTTTGAATGATAAAGTTCTTTTTGAGAGCACTGGTCGAGGAAAGTCCAAGTCTGTTGAACTTGAAGATGTGAAATTCCATCAATGTGTCCGTTTATCAAGGTACTGTTAATGCTCTTTCCGTCATGAACTTTTAAAAGTTAGGGAGGGTATGCCATCAGTTCACAAATATATTGTCTTGTAGGTTTGAGAATGATAGAACTATCTCATTCATTCCCCCTGATGGTGAATTTGAGCTTATGTCTTACCGGCTCAATACACATGTGAAGCCGCTCATTTGGATTGAATCTGTAATTGAAAGGCATGCCCACAGTCGTGTTGAATACATGATCAAAGCAAAGTCACAATTCAAGCGCCGATCAACAGCCAACAATGTTGAAATCGTGATACCCGTCCCAGCAGATGCAGACTCACCCAAGTTCAAGACAACTATTGGCAGTGTTAAATATGCCCCTGAGCAAAACGCCATTACATGGACGATTAAATCTTTCCCGGTATGTATAATAGATTTCCACTTGTTATACTTATATAATTTAAGAGGTTTGAGTTTATAAAACTTTTTTTAAATCTTCAAACAATTTTAGGGGGGCAAAGAATACCTTATGCGAGCACATTTTGGTCTGCCAAGTGTTGTTTGTGAAGATTCAGAAGGGAAACCACCCATCCAAGTCAAGTTTGAAATACCCTACTTTACCACTTCAGGCATCCAGGTATACGAATTTGATGATACTTGGCTCAAAACAGGTGAACAAAAAACGTTTAACCTTTTTGCTTTTATTTTTCCAGGTCAGGTACTTAAAGATTATTGAGAAGAGTGGGTACCAAGCTCTTCCTTGGGTGAGATATATCACTCAAAATGGGGACTACCAGTTGAGAACAAATTGAGAGCTGTATCATGCAATTATATACATGTATTTTTGTGACGGCTTGACTGAACGGTTTTGTTCTGTTTTCCTATTGTTACTGATAAGTATGTCAGAAGTATATTGTTGTAATTTAATTGTGATGTTATATTGTTGCAACTTCACTGTCATTCACTTGTCAACTTCTTATCCAAAACCAGGAAGTAACTAGTGTCTTTGTTTGAAAAGATCAGTATTTCTTTTGAAGATAAAATTATTTTAACCATTTTATGAATAGATTTTTTTTTTTTTCCAAAAGTCTGCCCAACTTAAAGAAATCACACAATAAGTTATTCCAAGGTATTGCCTTTAGTGTATACTTGTGAAAATAGTCGGCCTCTGTCGTTTCAAGTTATGATTTCAAAAAAAATAAAAATTGAGTACCTTAAAAGGACCTTTATTACATAGTTGAGAAAGTGATCAGTTCCACTTGTAGGTCATCTTTGGTCCAATTTATTGAATTGATTTGAAAGGCAATTTGATGGTACATCTGCATGTAGGCACAGGGTTTTGAGGAGTTGTCATGTTGAGGTAGTGTGAATGGTTTCCAAATGGTATCATAGGAACAAATAATTCGAGACCAAATGGACAATTTTGTTGGTCTTTGTTGGTGTATAACGATAGATTGTTTTTATGAGTTCTTATGACTTGCAGAATTTTTAGTTTATGCCTCTGTGGTTTTAAACTATTAAAAGCAGGTTTGTTTCCAAATTGACATACACTCAATGGGCACTGAGTGACTATGTCCTTGGTCTCCATACTTTTTAAATGTTTTTTGTTGACTTGAATAGTAAACTAGATGTTGCGTTCTCCTTTATTTATTCTTCTTGTTTTCTTTATCTGCTGTGTTGTTGACATCTGAAGTTTGACAATGAAATCGACTCTACACAATGTTTGGCTTTTCCATACTGAAATAAATTCACATTTATTTTGATCAGATCTCACAATTATTGACAGGGTGTAATTTTTGATGAATTGTGGCCTTGAAATATGGAAAGTTTGACAAAAAATGTCAGTAAATAAATAAGTTAATAAATAAATAAATAAATAAATAGATTCATAAATAATTAGTAATACTCATCTACACTATGCAGGGCCTTGTCATTCGACAACAAAATACAGTTATATGGTTTCAAAATATTCACGGATCCAATCACTCTGGACATTAATTTTTTGAAATCATTTCTTCCCATTAAATTCGCTTTGTGCTCAAGGCTGGAACCCACTCCACAACTTTGACTAGCTTCTAAGGAACATGCCACTGGAGGACAGGCCAGCATTCAACTTGGAAGTTTTTGGAGGGCACTGCGCTCACTGCCAGCAGGCCAAGTCTGTGCGGATCAAGTTAAGCATAATCAAAATTACAGGCCATAATCTTGCCCAATTTCTAAATGGGATGCATAGGTGACGCAGTTGCCAGCCATTAACATCTCAACTCGACCAGACCTCCGCGCAGAGTCAGGCAATGCTTTCAGTTCGCGCCTCGAAACAAGAAACAGGGACAACCCGGCCGGCCTCTGGCCACCGTCGACCTGACACCTCAACGCCTTCTTCACCTGCGCCGCCTGACGTCGGTGTTGCTGCGGGCCGCGGCGCGCGCCTCCTTCTTGGACACCTTCTTGGAGAAGTCCTTGTACTTGTCGATGGCGTCGAGCACGAAGGCGGTGGTCTGGGTGAGGCGGTCCGGGGTGAGGTAGGAGCGCATCGTGTTCCTGGTGAGGCCGAGGCCGAGGAAGGAGATGGTGCAGATGGGCGTGAAGGCGCACACGGCGGTGGTGAAGGCGCCGCCGAGGAGCAGCAGGAAGAGGAACCCGAGCAGGAACAGGCCGGCCTTGGGGAACAGCTTGATGCCGAGCTTGGGCAGCGGCAGCAGCGAGCCCAGGAGGCCGAGGCCGCCCAGGGCCGCGGGTGCGGACACGGAGTGGCCCTGGTAGGGCACGAGGTAGCCCTCGTAGCCGGTCTGCACGCTGAAGCCGGGCTCGGAGTAGCTGTAGCTGGCCGGGTAGTACGCCGCCGAGTCCTCCAGCGTGGCCACGTCGCCGGCCTCGGGGGCGGCGGCGGCGTAGGCCTGGGGCGGCGCGGGCGGCCCGTAGGTCGCCGCGGGGGCGGCGGCGGCGTAGGCCTGGGGCGGCGAGGGCGGCCCGTAGGACGCCGCGGGGGCGGCGGCCGCCTCCTGGGAGGCGGCGGGGGCAATGGCGGCCGCGGCCAACACAAGCAGCAGCAGCATTCTGCAAGTAGGACAAGCAGGCCGTGAGGTTCGTGCGAGGTTACGTCCCGGGCCCACTTTTCAATCCTAAAGTCAAAGGACTTAACCACCCCCTTCCCCCCCCCCTGAAAAAAAGACTAATAAAATTTAGTCTTTGCACTTCAGAAATTGTAGGATTATGAATCACGCTGCCACTCGGGCGTATTTCCTGGCAGTCAGTCGTCAAGTCTTTCAAGAAAATTGAAGAACACAATTTTGAGTAGAGCGCCTCGGGGCGTTTAAGTCTCTGGGGGAAGGCCCCTCTAGCAACGTCAGAATTGACAAAACTCTTTGATGATGAACACTTACCTGTTTGGGATAATCCTGTTTCTCCTTATCATACACTCACACTCACAAACACACTCCGCGCGCCACGCACTCAACCGGCACGAGTCGAAAATGGACAGAGAATGGTGGTCGCGGCCCTGGCCCTTCCTTTATACCCTGCCCCACCCGCGCCTTTTCCGCCCCGCGCCGACCCGCCGGCCGGGGGTGGGGAGGGGAGGGGGTGGGTCCGACACTCCCTGCCCCCTCCCCCAAACGCAGTCATGCGCCCGGAGATGCATGCACTCGTAAACTGGAGCCCCGTCATCGACGGGGTGGTTTCGGGGATGAGAGAATCCAGAAAATAAAGTTACAAAGGAAGGTGGGTGAGCAGTGAACCCGAGAGGCGTCCGCCGATAAACTCCAACACTGTCGCTAAAAAAATTGGAAGAAGACGGCGCCGCTCTTAACGACAAGGCAAACGCACAGTCCAGGCAAGCATCACAGTTCGAGGTTCTGCCCGTGAAGTATGCCGAGACGCATTCAAACCCACGAAGGACTCTCTTGAGAAGCAGAATTGACGCCGGTCCTTATATTTTCGTCTCTCGGTCTCTCTCGCACTCGTGGGGTGTTCCGTAAGGGTGCGAGAGAGACCGAGAGAGGGGAAGCGGCCCGATCCCCGATCAGCCGTAATGAGCGAACGGCGGCGCAGCAGGCAGGCGGCTTCCGAACGGCGACGGCGGCAGTGGGCCGCACCGCACGCACCGCGGGCTGGGCTGGATGCGTGCGACTTTCCCCGCCCCGTCACCGAGCCGCCCTCCATTCAGGGGCGGCATGCACACCGCGGGTTGGCGCCTCGAAAGCTCCTGTCGTGGGTCATGGTCCCCCTGTGGACTGGCAACCCATCCAAGTTACGGATGTGAAGCCAACCCAGGGCTGCTTGTTGGAACCCCTAACTTGAACTTATGAACTTGAACTGGCCGCCGCCCGGCTGGGACCGCTTTGTGCTGCGCGTTGCGTCACAGGCAGGAAGGGCCAGCCGCACAGTGACTCTCACCCCAGTGCGCGCGTTACCGGCGTGGTGCGCGGGACCCTCTGCGACGATTGCCTTTCTTGGGAGGGGGGGGGGGGGTTCGGCACGCGGTGATTTTGGCGCGCTCCCTCGCCACCCGCGCAGGCTTAGCGTAGTGCGGGCGGTGGGATTACGGGGCCGGCCGCCTCCAGCTCGTTAGAGGCCGTGCAAGGCAAGCACCACCAGGACAATGAGGGCCTGCAGCGACTGCAGGGCCTCCAGGACGAGGCTTAGCACTCGATGCCCGCCCGGACATCAGCAAGATGAAGAAAAGCTGTTGCGAACGGTCCGTTCACGTGTGGATTCCTTTCGAGAATCGATTTCAACTAGCTGCCAGCCCCGGCGGCCGGCCGGCATGGTGGCGGCCGCCGGCTCAGTGGTGCACGGCGAAAGTAGGACAGGCCGACAGGCCACCCCCGACCGTCTGCGCGTTGGCGCGCCTTTCCCCGCGGCGACGACGCGGTGCTCGCCCTGCGTGCTGCGCTGGCCGCGCTGGCCGCGCATTGCGGGCCGTTGAGTCACGCCGCCGCCATGCCGCCGTGCGGATGCGAGGATCATCTTCACTTTCGGTTTGGCGCCGCACCTCGCCCTCCCCGCGGCGCCAGCGGCGAGGGGGTGGATCACTAGGGAGAGCCTCCTCCGGCGCAGGGGTGGATCACAAGGGAGAGCCTCCTCCGGTGCAGGAGGTGGACCACTAGGGAGAGCCTCCTCCGGCGCAGGGGTGGATCACTAGGGAGAGCCTCCTCCGGCGCAGGGGGTGGACCACTAGGGAGAGCCTCCTCCGGCGCAGGGGGGTGGCCAGGGCCGAGTTGTTACTTCCCGCCGCCGGGATAGGACAAGCAGCCATTCAGGCAGTCATGTCGGATAATCTGTGGCCGAAAAGAACGAGCAGGTGTCCGTCGACCTGCATGGTCTGCATGGCCGGGATTAGGGGGATCTCCTCTTACAGCGGGCACGCCGTGGGCACTCATTCCGGTGCGCAGTCCGCTCTCTCTGCCTGCGCGGAATCGCAAGGCGACGCGGCGACAGGAGTGCAAATTTTATGCATTGGTGTCTCTGCAGGCGATTGAGCACTGGCGGTCTGACTGGCGGGCCCCAAGTCCTCAAGGCCCTCTTCCTGTAGGGGCGGCGGAGGGGCTTCCCCTAAGGGGGCTCCAGGACGGCCCCGCGCCGCCCGCGCGCCCTGGCGGCGGGGTGGCGAAGCAGGCCGTGCTGGAGCCATGGCTGGAGCCGAGGCAGGCGGGGAATGCCGGCCTGTCCAGAAGTACCCGAGTAAGAGGCTTGTGCGTCAGCCGGACGCGCGAGGGGCCGAGGGTGCGCTGCAGCGCTGCAGGTCACGTCCGCGGCGTCCGTCGCCACGTCTCTCTCGCACCTCACGGGGAGTTCAATGAGTGCGGGCGAGACACAGCGTCCAACGCGCCGTTCGGAACCGTCCCACAGGGCGCACCTCCTGAGTACTGCAGTACGTACTGCGAACGCGGTTTGCCGTCGGCGGGGGTGGGGGTGGCTGCCGACCGGTGGGGGTGGGGAGGGAGGGGGTGCCACAGAGACTATATAAGGCGGCGAAGCGGTCCGGACCAAACATTCATCCCCTCACGGAATCTGCAACAAGAGGTAGGTGTACGGCTGCTGCGCGCGACCGCTGTTGTTGTTGTTGTTGTTGTTGTTGTTGTTGTTGTTGTTGTTCTGCACCCGACGCGATTTCACTGTGTGAAAGTTGGGCAATAAACCTGTGCGCGACCCCAATTTGCTCTGAAGATCGTCCCCCCTGTGCCCAGCATGGCTGTGAACTCGTTTTACGTCGATTTTGTTCCTGTAGGCATCATCAAGTGCACAGGAAACTTTCTGGTTAGGGACATGTTCGATACGCTTGTCAGGGAGGTGAACGTCGCAAGGCAGGTGTAGGTTGGGTTGCCTACCCGTGTTCGCCGGGCATCTCCCAGGCGGCGTCGGTAGGCAACCCAACAGACGCTGGCAGACTGTTCCTTGACCGTGCGGAACCACCCTGCTCCGCAGACTCATCATGCAGCCCTCCGCCGTCGCCGTGCTGCTGGCGGCCTTGCTGGTGGCCGCCCCCGCCCTGGCCGCCCCCTCCGCCCCCTCCGCCCCCTCCACCTCGGAGGACGCCCCCAAGGCCAGCCCCCGGTACATCCAGACGGCCAGCGACGTGCAGGACGCCGACGACAACAGCCTGAAGCAGGTGTACTACGAGGCGAGCAGCGACGACGAAGGTCTGCAGCTGCACCAGGGCGTGACGCAGGGCGAGCAGGCCGGCGCCGAGGTCGCCACCAGCCCGGCCGCCCCCGCGCCCATCTCCCTGGGGGGCATCAGTAAGTAGGCTCGAACCAGAGGAGTTTCCCTGTCGGGGCGGCCAAAACCCTAGACGCGTTTCGAGCTCCAGAGTCGCTGAATGGGGCTCGAACCGAACGTGTGACCCCACCAATGGATTGCTCTCCGAACGAGGAATCCATTGGTGGGGTCACGTTCGATTCGAGTCCCACACAGCGACTCTAGCGCTCAAAACGCGTCTAGGGTTTTGGCCGCCTGCGCCGGTCCTGTGTCCCACCGTGTGTCTGCTTCGCTTTCCAGTGACCTCCGTGTGGGACTTGGTGGTGTCCTGGGTGCGCGGCTTCCTCGGCCTGCAGCGCCACGACCCTCCGCGCATGGCGCGCGCCATCCTGGGCGCCGCGGCCGGCGACGAGCAGTGCTGGAGGACCACCGCCTGCCAGGCCGGCCGCCTCCTCCGCGGCCTCAACGAGAAGGAGTTCGTCTTCATGTAAGTCATCTCTCCTGTTGCACTGTTGTTGTGCGCTCCGCGGCGTGAGACTGATGCTTGGTGTGCTGCAGGATGATGGAGCGGCTCAGCCCCCCGCAGTGGAGAGGGGTTGTCAAGGGCATGAGGCGGTCCGCCATCGACAACGAAGACTGCCGCATGTACGAGTGTGACGCCTGAAAGGGTCACGCCGCAAGTTCCTAATTTTCGTCCTATTTAATTATTCACCGCATTATTTATTGCCTTATTTATTGACTGACTATTTAACTATTTATTGATAAATTATTCGCCCCATTTTAAGTCGTGTTTGTCTTGTCAATTGTTCTCCCTTGCTCCCTGGAAATAACAACGCCCTTCCCTCATGAAAAACACAAAGTGAAGTCCCATTGGACCCAAAATGAGGAAAGGGAAGGGGCAGGTTGGACGACTAGACGGTCAGAGCCTGCCGTCATCGCAGCACCAATCGCCGCTCGCTGTTGTAATTAGACGAAGGTGGAGGGAGGGGCGGGCAGGGGAGGGGGATGGGGGAGGGAAGGCCGCGCGAGCGGTGAGGCTGTTGGCACTCCTTGCCGCTCCTGGCCGCTCCTGGCCGCTCTTGGCAGCTCCTGGCCTTTCCGTCCAGTCCAGTGTGTGGTTGTCCTGCGCCGCGACACTCTGACACGCGGCGGACCGTGCGAGACGGGCTGTCACCAGCTGGGGGCCATCTCCAGGTGAGAGCCGAGTCAGAACTCAAAACAAAAAGACGAAACGATCACGAAATTTAAAGTTGCCTCTGGAGAGTTTTTAGCAGATGATACATTTATGTTCACAGCTATACGCAAAAATTGAAAAAAGAAATTATAATTATAAATGTATCAGAATGCTTGTACTCTCGTGCGGGGAGCAAGCGGCTGGATGGCTAGACTAGAAGATTATATGGGCAGAGGGCGCTCGGCCGCGCCGCGCCCGCGCCGCGCCGCCGCGCCGCGCCCGCGCCGCGCCGCGCCGCGCCCCGCACCCAGAGTCCTATAGCTGGCAGACAGCCTCGCCCGTGCCCGCGCCCGCGCCCCCGCCGCTATCCTAGTCTTATTTGGTATCATTTTTCTCGTCGGAACGTGAGGATGCGGAATTCGGCATCCGTTCAACTATTTTGCTGATACCCGCAAAAGTTCGCATTGGTACTAGGGCGGAACGGATGCGCGGCGTCTGGTGACAAGTGGCGCGGAGTGCTGCGCTGCGCTGCGCCGCGCTGCTCTTGTTTGTTTATGTTGGAGTCGAATGACGAAGCTCGGCTGCTTATCGTGACCGGACGGCTGAGTGTCAAGTGCTGCGGCGATCCCGCGCTAGTACAGAGAACAACTTTTACGGGTATTGAGTATTTATGTGATTGGCCATCATATTGTGCATCCTCGCGTTGAAACAAAGAGAATGATACCCAACACAAGTGGTATTAGGCATATCATTGTGGACACACATGCGCAGACATGAATACATCAGGCCAAATTAGAAAATTAAAAATAATTTGTTTTCCTTAATTAAATGATGAACAAACATACATTGAAATAAACATTAGTATCATCTGCTTTCACGTTAGCGTTAGCGTTAACGTTTTTTTTTTTTACAGAAAGACTTTACAGCCTAAGATACAAATAAGATTGTACAAAATACCTTCTTTTAAAAAAAATAAAAATGCGAATTTGACTTAAATTTCTTCTAAGATTTTACGTTTGGCTATCGACGTTTACTGTGAGTGCTGACCCTCTCTCTCCATTCACCTGCGAGGCCAGCCCGGGTGCGACAGAGACAGACAGAGACGCGGCTGGCTTCCGACGCCCCCAGGCTGGCCGTGTGTCGCGGTGTTCACCGGCATTCAGGTCCCCCAGCCGAGCGATGCAGAACATCCTCGGTGTTACACTCTCGCACTCATGGAGCGTTCCGTAGGGGTGCGAGAGAGACAGAGCGACGAAACCTCCGATCGGAGTCGGGCTACAGATAAGTCAACCGAGGTGCAGGATAAATTCAGCAAACACGCCAGCCTCGAGGGAGAAGGGGCGCGGATTTAAAAACGCAGATTATTTTTGAACGTGTAGGCAGGGACACGGCCACGCAGTGCTGCTTGGTGTGCGTCGCCGTGCGTCACCTCGCCGGCGAGGCGAGCAGCGGCCGTTAGCGCTGCAACACTATAAAGTCGGGATTATACCGTCCGAGACACGCTCTGTCTCTCTCGCACCCGCACGGAGCGCTCCATGGCGCACGCCATCGATTAATTTAGCGCCAAGTGTTTTGGCAGCGGCGAGGCGAGTCCTCGTGCGCGGGAGCGCGGGGGGCTGCCTACCCGGCGCTGCCAAGGCGCACCAGTGTCGACACTTCTCTCGTCGCTGTCTCTCTCGCACCCCTCCGACCAGAGTTTCCAAGTCCAATTTTCGACTTTTCCCACTTTAAAGGTAAAATTTCCCTTTTTCTTATGTTTTCCCGTCCCCCTTTTAACCCAATTTTCTCAAAATACCCGAGCAAAATAAGAAAATGTAGGCCAACAAAATTTCCCTTTTCGTAATTTTTTTCTCTCTTTTTACCTTTTAAGTCCTCAAAAATCCCCACGATATGGGAAATTTTCCCAACGTTTGGCAACACTGCCTCCGACACGGCCCGCGAGTGTGAGAGAGACAGCGGCCCGCCGGCTCAGTAACACCAACCGCTCCTCGTGTTCTTGCAGGCAGGATGCACTGGGCGGCGTTGTTGCTGATGGTGGCGGCGGGCGTCGCCGGCGACCGCGCCGACTTGCCGCGGCCCTGGCAGGCCTACGAGCAGGACCTGGCCGCCGAGCCTCGGCACCCGCTCAAGCTCCCGGAGGGCTTCCTCATGGGCACGGCGACGTCCTCGTACCAGATCGAGGGCAACTGGAACACTTCGGGTGCGGACACTCTTTAAAGACACACTTTAAACCAAAGAAATGGGAACACTTTTCTCTTTTAAAAGTGATTTTTTATTTTAATTTTGACTTTTGATTTATTTATTTTTTTCTGATTTTAATTTTGATTTTTTTCCTCGCGTCCAATGATTTTTTCGAGTGATCCCTCCCCTCGGTGGCAGAGTGGGACCGTACAGCAAGATGACGCGCTGCTTGGGCTGCTTGCAGGGAAGGGGCCGAGCGTGTGGGACGACACCCTGCACCGGGAGCCCTGGCGCACACCGGACCGCAGCAACGGCGACGAGGCCTGCGACTCCATCCACCTGTACCGCCGCGACGTGGAGATGGTCAAGGAGTTGGGGGTGCGTCTGTATCTGCAGGCCTTTCAGGGGGACAAAGTCCCACCAGCTTAATGGCCTTTGCTCCCCCAGATGGACACGTACCGCATCTCGCTGTCCTGGCCCCGCATCCTGCCGGACGGCACGCTGGCCGCCTTCAACCAGGAGGGCCTCGACTACTACGAGAAGCTCATCAACGAGATCCTCGCCAAGGGGATACAGCCCATTGTGAGTCGTGGGGCGGATCCAGAGACGAGTTCAAGGGGGGGGGATGTCGCAAGAAGGTTCCTGGTTTTCCCAGTGACTCCCTGGAAATCACCTGCGACACCGGGAACCATTTTCGCCGTGCACGGCGTACTCCGTCGAGACAGCCGAGGCAGGGAATGCTCATTCAAACGACCTAACACTCTGTGGACACGACGACACGACTGGCACTGGCGTAGAACGAGAATACGAGGAATGGAGTTTTAAAATAAAGTGCCGCTTCAAGAGACTTGGCCTGACTGCTCGGTCTGCCCGGCCTGCAGGTGACGCTGTTCCACTGGGACCTGCCGCTGTCCCTGCAGCTACTCGGCGGCTGGTCCAACCCCGCCATCGTGGACTACTTCGAGGACTACGCGAGGCTGGTCATCGCCAAGTTCGGCGACAGGGTGAGGAAGGATGGAGCCCCAGCGGCCGGCGATCTATTTTTAAGCTGAAATTCTCAATCGCCGGGCCGCTTTGCAGCTTTATCGTGTATTGACTTCGCCACGCTGCGTCGCCGCGTCTGTGCCAAATAATCTCACCCTGACCCGCGTACCGCGCAACGCGTATCGGCTGAGTTTGAGATACACAAAGTCCGTCCTTCAAATTTTGAGACGCGTAGTAACTTAGCTTTTTAATTTCCGCTGACCGTTACTATTTGCCGCCGTTCCTACACTCCAAATTTGGCGCCTGCCCCTCTTTTTAGTGAGCCTTCGGTTGGCGCCCATAGTTTCTGGTCACCTTTATCGCCTGGTCTCAGGGTCCTCAAATCATCCCGCGACTTACTGTCCCACTGCCATGATAACGGGCATCCTTCCTGGGCACCTTGGCTTATCTGCAGCGAGCAAATGAGTCATGCACGCTCGGCCGCGGGCAAAGGCAAGAGGCAAAGTTGATGGTCTGTGGACCCTGAGACTAGGCGACAAAGGTGCGAAGACACTACGTGTCAAAGGCACCCTAAAAGGTGGGGCACGCGACAAAGGCGCCGAGGTTCAGGGCACGCCAAATTTTGAGTGTAGCGTTAAGTCTCTCTCCGGCCGAGAGATACCTCGGCAATATCAGAAAAATGCATTTTCTAGAAATGGTGTGTGTCCGCGTTTGAGAATTTTCGTAACTTTCCCCTACTTTTCCGGAAAAACTAAAATCTTTTTCGAGAAACCGTCCCTCGGGCGGTCCACTCACTGTCCGCGGACGGCACTCCGCACGACGCCGATGCCGATTCGAAGCTGACGAAACCGACCAGTTGTGACCGTCGCCGCGTCGTCCTGCCCGACTGGTTTTCGGTAAAGCCCGCGGAATCGAACATCGAGCGCAGTCGCCTTGTTGTTGACCGCCGCCGGGGTGAAGGAAGGGTAAAGGACCTGCCGAACGAAAGGACGCAGAGCAACGCGAAGGAAGGTCAACGGCAATGAGCTGTTTTTACCATGAGCGTGAATTTGTTTGGTGCAGGTGAAGGTGTGGGTGACGGTGAACGAGCCCTTCCAGGTGTGCGAGTTCGGCTACTCTGACGTCATCATGGCGCCCTTCTACAACCTGCAGGGCGTCGGCGGCTACCTGTGCACGCACTGGATGCTGTTGGCGCACGCCAGGGTGTACCGGATGTACAAGAAGGACTTCGCCAGCCAGAACGGTGCGCTGCTCGGGTCAAAGATGACTGTGTCCCTGGACATTTATTTTGGAGGCAAACAATGCCGCGCGACTCGACTCGGTCGGAGTCCGAATATGGCCGCCGTGTCGTGAAAAATAAGTTCACTTTTATTCAACGAATGTGACGTCATGTTCATTATAATGTCAATTTTGTGACGTTCGTTTGAATGCAGTGTCACGTTCGCTTGAACGTGACACGGCCGTTTTATTGGGACGTCACATTCGTTTCAACGTTGGTCAACATCGAAACGAATGTGACATATCATATTCGAACGAAAGTGACACAATTTACTCTCCGACGAATACGACGTGACATTCGTTGAATAAGAGTGTTACTGTGTTCCTCTGCAGGCCGCATGGGGATCGCGATCCACTCCTTCTGGTTCGAGCCGGCTGACCCCGAGGACGCGAAGGACTACGAGGCCGCCGAGCGGGGCATGCAGTTCAATGTAAGTGCGCGGGAAAGATCAAAGACCGCTGCCTCAAGTTTATATGACTTTTTAGGGGTTCCGACAGGAGCCCCTATTGCATTTGACCGAAATTTCTTTTTTTTATTCCACCGTCGTGACTTACGACATGTCAGTGACATGTTCGTGACATGTCACAACGATATTATCGTTGACCTCAACGATACTATCGTTGACCTCAACGATACTATCGTTCTCCTCAACGATACTATCGTTGACCTCAACGATACTATCGTTCTCCTCAACGATACTATCGTTCTCCTCAACGATACTATCGTTGACCCCAACGATACTTCCTGGTCATGACATACTACATGTCAGTCATACATAAAAACATGTCAGTCACATGTTCGTAACATGTTCGTCACATGTTTATGACATGTTCGTCACATGTTTATGACATGTTCGTCACATGTTTATGACATGTTCGTCACATGTACACTGTGCAAGTTTTTTTTTCCGATTCCGACCACCCCCGGCCGTACCAACCCCTCGGAGGACCCACCCCTTTTTAGGGGTTCCGACGAAGGAGGACCCCTATTGTTTTTGACGGCTCCGCTTCTTCTTTTTTATATCCTATTCGGTTTTGGAAAATGAGTACCGCCAAATTATTCGTTACGATAAAAAAATAAGGGTAGCGGGAAGTTTTTAAAAACTTATCGTGGAAATTTTGCGTAATTTGTTAAAACATAAAACTTCAACAATCAAACACCCTTAACCGTTGGTTTTATCGAGAAACGTTTCAAAGACAAAATGTGCCTCAGTAGAAAATTCAAACTTTTGACTCATTAAATTAACGAAAACTTGTCTACGTTACGGTCTAATACGAAAAACATGAATAAATCATTTCCATAGAAACGAATACGATCCACCCGTCAAAATTCAAACTGACCAGTAGAAACAAAGCAGAATGGCGGGAAATTCAAAATGTTCTTCCTGCGCATGCGCTCAATTCAAACCGACCAATACCGAAGACTTCCGGTCAAACCTGATTCAGTTACCACCATGATTTCTGCTCTCCACCTCGCGACTTTCAGTGCTCATACTTCTCAAACAAAGATCACCCGCGTTTTAAAACCATCCCTTTCCAGTTTTATGAGTTTGTCAAACCAACCACCGAACTATTGTTAGGTTGTGGGTCAGAACTATTCCAGTGAATAAAGGAAAACATGACATGAGAAACCACAGCCTTTAAAAGCAAGCCAAACAAATCCGCTTCAACAACAATCAAGAGGCAGTTTCAATGCGCGACTACTCGTTTCTCACCAAGCATATTGTTGCCAACTTTTAACAAAAAAATTTACCCCCTTTTTTCCGCTACCAACTTAAAATCTCCAACCAATAATGAACATAAATTAATATTTTAAACTTAGAATACCGGAACACCGTGCAATGCGTTAGCATTGGAATTTTTGTATTTGTGTCGTTTGAGTCCCAAAGAGGTTGAATTTTGGCGCTAATTTTCATTGGGACTCACCTTGAATGGGCACGAACCCATCCCTGTCAAAAAAATCCGATACCGGAAATTTTCATCCACCGTTGTAGGGGTGGCCACCCCCTATCGCCATGGGCACGGTACTCCACAATCGGTACCCCAGTACTTTACCGGTACTACCGAAAAATATGGTACCGCGGTACTTTACCGGTACTACCGAAAACTATGGTACCGCGGTACTTTACCGGTACTACCGAAAACTATGGTACCGCGGTACTTTACCGGTACTATCGAAATTTTCGGTGCCGCGGTACTTTACAGGTACCTTCGAAAGTACCGACGGTACTTGACGTACCCACGGGTACCACGGACTCCATGCGCTGCAAACCGCTGTACAGCGGCGCATCCAACAAAAGAACTTGGAGGAAAAAAAAAAGAAGAAAAAATGGGGGCCCTTCTCCCACCTCCCCACACAGTAGGGAGGACCGCCTGCAACTTCGGTGGATCGGGGGAACCGGTGCATTCCAGGCGGCGACCCCAGGGGTTCTCATCTGATGTGGGCCGGGTGAAGGGCGGGGGTTGAGAGCCTTTGGTTTTCACGGGGTGGTCAGTGGTACCCACAGTGGTACCCCCGCTGTCCGGCGCTCTCTACCGAACATGCAGTGTGAAGGGCCAGCTTCAAAGGACTTATCAACTCCAAACCGACGAATCAGAATGGACCCACTCGCGACCAATTGCGAGTGGCTGGAACGACCGGGGATCGAACCAGTGCCGAGGCCAATCCGCCGAAGCGGACTGCTTTTTAGACACCCAAGCATAGTGGACGACAAATGATCCAGACCACTACGCTATCACGACTGCACGTCTGCCGAGTGTCGGACGACGGGTTTGAGTCGTATTGGGATGAGGGAGGCAGTCGTAAAATGTATTGAAATGCTGGGATTCGATCCCCGGACCTTACTGTTCAAGTCCGACGCCTTAGCGATCTCAGCCACCACGGCTCATGGTAGATGCGGCGTCAGCCGGGCTCTAGACGCGGCAGGGATGGAGCCGCAGTGAGCGGGTCATTCGAAAAATGTTGAGAAAAAGTGGGACTCGATCCGTCGACCCCGGTACCGGGAACCGACGCCTATACCACCTGTACCACCTGGTACCGCGGTACTTTACTTTACTTTCCTGCCCATGCCTGGTTGGCAATAAAAAACTACTTTCGCAACTATTTTTTAAATTAGCGGAACACCACGCAATGCATGAGCATTGGAATTTTTATTTTTTTGTCGGCCTGCAGCTTGGCTGGACGGCGCACCCCATCTTCAAGGGCGACTACCCCCCCGTGATGCGGAGCATGGTGGACCGCGCCAGCGCCGACGAGGGCCTGCTGCGCTCCCGCCTGCCGCGGTTCACCGCGGAGGAGGTCGCTCTCATCAAAGGTAGCGCCCGGAAGGATCAACTCTTATTTGGACTGTTGGCGGCACACTGGAAGGGCAGAGACTGTGAAACACTTAGTCCGGCAGGCTCCGCGGACTTCCTGGGCGTGAACCACTACCAGTCGCAGCTCGCCGCGCACAACGAGTCCGTGCCGGGGCCCTCGCTGTACCGCGACGCCAAGTACACCGGCAGCGCGCACCCCTCCTGGCCGGGCTACGGCTTCACCAAGGTGAGCACACCGCGCGCCGGCCGGACGCGAACCCGCGCCCCGCGCGGCTGGCTTGAGCCATGCTTGAGCGCTCCCTCTCTGCCGCAGAGAACACCGTGGGGCTTCGGGAAGCTGCTGCGGTGGGTGCGAGATAACTACGACAACCCGCCAGTACTCATCACCGAGAACGGCTACTCGGACCCGGTGCAGGAGGTCAGGGACTGGGACCGCATCGAGTACTTCAAGGTGCGTCGAGGCCGGCGGCCGCGGCGGCCAAGGTTCAGGTACCCACTCCGACCGTTTCCTATCTGGGTTCCCTTTCGGACGGCAGGGCTACATGCGCGAGATGCTGCTGGCCGTCGAGGACGGCTGCAACGTGTTCGGCTACACCGCGTGGAGCCTCATGGACAACTTCGAGTGGACGCAGGGCTACACGATGCGCTTCGGGCTGTACCACGTGGACTTCGACACGCCCGACAAGACGCGCACCCCGAAGCTGTCGGCGCACTTCCTGAAGAACGTGACGCGAGACCGAGTCGTACCGCCCTGACGGCCAGCACCATCCCACTGTGCACCACCGTTGTTTCCCTTTTGCATCCCTTGCGTGTTGAATGCGCGCTTGTCGAGAGGTAGCGCTGCTAGGCCTCTGCAGACCTTTAACGGTTCCAGTCAGCAAGACGACCTCACTAAAAAAATTTCTTTACACAGATTGTGGTGTCGGATAGTTGGGGATTCTGCACGATTTAGTCCGGCTTTTTGACTTTTTACCGACGTTTCTGACGCAAGATAGTGGGATTGTCTCCTCTAGGCGTTCACAGATTCTTGAAGTGGCGGACCCTTTTGCTCTGGTGATGTCTTTTGGAATAATGTGGGTATTGAGACGAATCCTGTTTATGATTCATGGGGTGTTTATTACGAAATGTATCTCACTTATAAATAGGTCTTAGGATAAAATAAATAAATAAAACGTTCACAAGACACAAACACACAAAATACAAAAAACAACAAAAACATTTAAATAAAAGGAAAATTTGCCGTTTCATGGTTGTTACTTACTCGCCGGCTCTGCCGATGAATATCACCGGGACTTCTCCTTCAAGCCTAACCACCGAACACTTATATCACACTCAACTAGTTCTAGACATAGCACTCCAAAATCACAATACACGTTACAACTAGAATCACAAGTTTTTCAAGTTCTTACTGCTACAAGTAGGTGCGGTGGAGTGAGGACGATGCTACCGAGATAGATAGATAGATAGATAGATAGATAGATAGATAGATAGATAGATAGATAGATAGAGAGAGAGAGAGAGAGAGAGAGAGAGAGAGAGAGAGAGAGAGAGAGAGAGAGAGAGAGAGAGAGAGAGAGAGCAGTCCACTGGCATCAATTCTGAGCGCAATCGTCCTGATAGCCAGACCGTTCGCAGACCATGATGCCCTGTAAGCCATGTCTCTGAGGGCTGTGCTAGTTTGTACCACGAATACACTATGCAACATGTTTGGGTTCAATTGATCACATGGACGCACTGAGCCAGTGCAGAACTTAACCTACGCAGTCACCCTCGCGGCCTCGCGCGAAGCCACTCAAGAACAAAACAATACTGCTGGTCAGGCGCCGCTAGGGCCTCTAATATTGGTCTATTGCTGCTTGAGTGGCGACAGTAAACTAAAATATATCACAAGGTTCGCCATAATACGTCTTCGGAGCCCTCAGTTGCATCCGCAGGCCTCCACCACCATGTTAGGCAGTGTCTTCTGGATGAAGGTGTTGTTGTTGTTGATGTACAGAAGAGAGATCTCCGAGTATTTGGTCGGCGTGCAGCACGGGACCAAGTCCAGCTTCTTGCCCGTTTGCATTAGCCTCTGAAAATCAAAGAGAAGACCAAGTTATTCCGACGCGTCCCTTTCCACACGGTGAGGGATGATGTGAGGACACTCACCCTGACGACGGCGTTGTGGCTGGAGCCTGAGATGGTGAGGGAGGCCGCCGTGGTGCACGAGCCGCGGCAGAAGTACGCCTCGTAGCCCAGGGGCTGCAGGATCCAGTCGTCCCAGCCGATGTCCTTGAAGGACACGTACAGGTTGTCCCTGCAGCACTCGGCCTGGCCGGGCACGCACCGCGCGTTGCGCTTGGGCCTCCGGACCTGTGGGGCAGCAGGCAGCAGCGGTGGGTGAGCGGAGCGCCGTGAGGGTGGGCAGACCCGCGCCACGACGGAGCGTCGATTGCCTACGCCGCAGGGGCTCACCTTGCTGACGGGGTCGGTGGCGATCACGAGGAACGGCTTGAACGGCTCCTCCGCGGCCACGGGCACCCCGGTCGCCTCCACCATCTTGACCAGCTCGTTGAACTCGAACCAGTCCCTGACCGAGCGCGCCAGGTCGAGCTTCACCCAGCCCTCTGCAACAAGGAGGCACGGCGGTCAGAGACGGAGAGCTGGAAGGCTGCTATGCGTCGCGGCCTTCTGACCCACTGTGCGTTGGCAGGCCTCTGCTTGGCGCAGCCTTTGAAAGCCTCGGCGATTGGCGGTCGCTCGACGCGCTGCTCAAGGCGATTCAATTTCTATCTCTATCGAGATCTCGATCGAACAGCCCTGTAGTTGGGGCTGGACTTGGGACCTCAGTGACTCACGGACGGCGGTGGAGGGGGCGCGGGCACGTGTCCAAGGGAGGGGAGGGGAAGGGGAGAGTAGCGCCTCTTCAGACCAGAGAGCCTATCGCCTCGGGGCAGGGCGGGTCACGGTAGTGGTGCCTTGAGCTTGCTAGAGCCGCTGCTTCGAGTACGCGCGGACTTTGATGCATTTTCCTCCCCCTCCCCCTTTCTCCCATGAGGGTCCAAAAGCCGGCACGCTGCGCTCTCGGAATCTCAGAATTTTGAGATTGCGTGCAGCGCCGACTACGTCACAGCCGACTACGACGTCACGGCCGACTGGTTCCGAAGACCGTCGAAGGGAGGTTTCCGTCCACTTCTGGGGGGCCTCGACCCATCATACATCTCTATACCTTCCACTAGAGTCTCCCTTCGCTCATCTTCGGGATCAGCCAGCAGCGCGGCGTGTGCGTGCGAGGCGGAGATTGCAACTTTTAACGACGGAAACTAATAGCGGCGTTGATCCGCGACCCGAGGCGCGAGTGCGCGGCCAGGAGGTGCGCGGCGGCGAGTGGCGGGTCGCATGAAATTGGGGAGGGGTGGGGGAGAGACAAGTAGTGGCTCGGCTCGAATGATGACCCGAACATCTATATCGCCGAGGAATGTTTCAAAGTCCGGGTCAGTGACTGGGCGGGAGGGTCGTCGTGGAACCAGGGCGCGGCAGGGCGCGGCAGGGCGCGGCACCGCAGGGCCTTGCCGCCGGATCGCATTCCATTCGCGAAAAAAACGTGGTTGTCAAACGGCCTGCTTTATGCGGGTTTCGCGGGCTTGGCGGGCTCTGCTTCGGCTCTGCTTCGGCCCTGCTTCGGCTCTGCTTCGGCCCTGCTTCGGCTCTGCTTCGGCTCTGCCTCGGCTCTGCTTCGGCTCTGCTTCGGCCCTGCTTCGGCTCTGCTTCGGCTCTGCTTACCTCCGGCCGTGACGGGCTCGGCGGCCAGGTGGTTGCGCCGCTGGAAGGACTCGTCCATGTCCCAGTTGGCGACCTCGGACACGTTGAGGGAGGCGGCGTCCTGGTCCACCGGCCGGCGGTACAGCCACAGCTCGGCGCGCGTCACCTCCACGGCCTGCACGTCGCCGGGGAGCTTGAACACGAAGCAGGACCCCTTCGACGCCGACTCGGGGCACCGGCCCAGAGGGAGCCCTGGAACAAAGGGAGGCGAGGCGTCAGTGACGGTCACTCTGTCTCTCTCGCACCCCCACGGCACACGCCATGAGTGCGAGAGAGACGCGAAGCCCAGAAGGCGGCAGCGACTCTCCGAATGCCGTTTCTCGCATCTCACGCCAAAATAGTATAAGCGCTGCCAAATCAAGTTTTTTAGTTTCATCGCATCGTAGTTGCCATGCCGACATTCCTCTCTCGTAGATAAACTATGTTTCGACGACCTGTCACGGGTCAGTCCTGGCCTTGTTGGCGGGCTTTTGGCGCACAGCCTCATTGCGCGCGCTGTGTTGTTCTCGACGTGACCCCCGTGCCCCGTGCCCCGTCGTGGCCCCGCAGCCGTGCAAACCCACGGCGCCGCTTCCTGGTGTGTTCCTCCTCACGACAAAATAGCATGCCAATACTACACAGGGTGTAGTCTTACGCATCCCGACGTATTCTCCAGGGGTATGGGTATGGCTTTGTGACAGTCCTTTGTATGTACGAGTCCTCTTTGAACTGCTTGCTCCTACGAACCACACATCTAATCTTCAACATATACAGAAAAATATAAATAAAGGCCTTGATCGTCAGAATCTAGATAGATACCCCAGGGAATCTAGTCGAGTATAACAACTCCGCAGAAAAGCAGATCGCGCCAGGAGGACTCGAACCCGCGGTCCGCGATCTCCAGGCGATGCCGCAGCCCGCACGGCCACGAGGTCTGCCTTACGACGGGCGGGCGGAGCGCAGGCTCCTCAATTGGCGCGCAGGGCTGTCGGCTGGATGCAATGGCCGTGCCGGCAATGGCCGAGCGAGGCGGCATGCGTGGTGCGTGGTCCATGGCACATCGTCCTGTGCATGAGCCCGTCCATGGCGGCCACGTGGTGATCACGTGCTGGCCGGCGAGGCTGCCCATGGCGGCCCATGGCGCCGAGGGCAGACCGAGGGCCGCACAGTGGGCCGTCCGCCCCCCTCCCCCTGGAGACCACGTGGTCGAGGTGCGAGCAGCGGCGGAGCGCGTGCTGCCCGCCAGACGGACGCACAGACGCTCGGACGCAGGGCACGAGACGATGACAACTGCGGCGCAAACGCCGGCACACGCCCGCATGCCGCACGCACGCGGCACGCACGCGGCACGCACGCCCTACGTGACTGCGAATCGGGTCAGCGCGAGGCCCAGCCAGCCGCCCAGACCATGATGCGCATGATGCCGGCGAGCGCGCTGCTGCCCAAAGTGGCGCCGGTCCGAAGTGTGGCGGGTAGCACTGTTGGCTCTATTCGGCGCGGACCGCCCGCACGTCGATAGAAGACGTGTGCCCTGAGCCAGGGCTGAGTCATGTCATCAAGAACTAATTCGGCGCAAACGACTAAAGATGACAGCACAGCGTTCCTGAGAGGCGAGGAGGAGGGGCTCCTTCTAAATTGGAAAGCCGGCACGGGTCCGGAGGTCATCGGCTCCGTCGTGCATTGTGGTCTGCAGGGGGTACGGACCGCCGTGCCGCCGCCGGACACCAGATAGGAGCCCGTGTTTCACACTGACTGCACCCTGCCTGCACTGCACGGGCCCAGGCGTATCCACTGCACTTTATCGTCATTATCATCACTACCACCGCCACCACCACCACCACCACCATGGTGGTGCACCACCATCCACCACCATCACCATCATCACCGTTGCCCTTTAGACCACTACAGACCTACAGAGTACGCGGGTGATGAAACTACGCTGCACTTTGAGTGTGGTGCTGGGGCCGTGACGCCGCGGGGGCGCGCCCCCCGACCCGCGGGGGTCTCCGCGCAGCCGCCGGCCGAGATGACAAATCCGCTAGGCCGGCCGGCCGGCCGGCAGGGCCCCGTGCGGTCAAAGGGTGAAGCCGGCTCGCCTTCCTGCCGCCGAGCCGAGCATTATCCGACCACGTGAAATTCGGCAAGCGAGGGAGCGCATGCCAGCCTTATCGTAATGGGCTGTGCATGGCTCGGAGAAAGTGGCGGAGGAGTACTAGGGCGCTCATCTCTGTCGCACAGTGGGCCAGAAGACCGGTGGAGGCGGCCAGAATTCTAGACGCGTTTTGAGCTCTAGAGTCGCTACATGGGACTCGAACCGAACGTGTGACCACACCAATGGATTGCTCTCCGAACGAGGAATCCATTGGTGGGGGTCACACGCTCGGTTCGTGGTTGGTCAGGAGTCTCGCGATCGCAAACACTTGGACGCGTCGCGTCACAAGGGGTCAAAATAAGGTCTTGTTTTCTTGTGACGTCACGATACCCCGATACTTGTTGGCTGACCCCTCACCCCCTTTTGCAAGTGGCGGGAGGCTCGTGGCTCTCTGACAGATGTCGCCCACTGTCGTGGGGCTTCGAAACACGCAAGTTGTGTCGAGACACACACACACACACACACACACACACACACACACACACACACACACACACACACACACACACACACACACACACACACTCGTTATCGCAGTCCACGTGAAGGTCCCCCGCCCATGAGTCCGTGCCGTACAAGTGGCCGGCAAAACCGCCCAGTGTTCTAAGATCCGCAACAACAGCCGCGCTCGGACACGCGGGCCTCGAAGCGACTTGTTGACTGAGCAACTCACCTTGGTCGGTGGGGAACAGGATGACCTGGTCCGTGCGGCCGTAGAAGTCCTCGGCGGTGTCCTCCCGGTGGCGGGTGGGCATGGCGAGTCCGGCCAGGGCCAGTGGCTTGGGCATGTTGGAGGCGGGCCGCGCCACCACGGGCGGCTCCTTCAGGCCCAGCTTCTTCAGGATCTGCTGCTTGACGAACTCGATCCGCAGGGCGGTCAGCTCGTCCTCCAGGCCCTGCTCCAGCATCTCGCGCCGGAGTCCGCAGCTGGGGCACGGCTTGGCGGCGTCCCTGGCGGCGTCCCTGGCGGCGTCCCTGGCGGCGTCCCTGGCGGCGTCCCTGGCGGCGTGGTGGCTGCCGCGGTGGTGCCGGCGGCGGTGCGCGGGGCTCCCCTCCACACTGAACAGCGTGCTCCAGGCGGCCGACAGGTGGCGGTGCTCCGCGGGGGCGTCCCGCACGCCGGCCAAGGCGGCGGGGTCCGGCGGCGTGGGCGGCGCGGGCGGCGCGGTGGGGGCGACCAGGCCGACCACCAGGGTGGCCAGCAACGTGCACAGGGCGAGCTGCATCCTGACAGGCCTCGTCACAGACAGCCAGTCATTGGCGGGGCGCTCGGTTCACAGTGGGCACGCGTCGCGACGGACCGACGGACCGACGGCCTGCTCGGTGCGGCACAGCGTATTGATGGCACCAAGGCAGACGGCACCGCGGCACCCGGACCCCCGGCCCGGCTGGGACCCGGCGCTGGCGGCGTGGGATCGAGCCCCCTCCCCCCTCCCCCCTCCCGGCCCCCCGCGCCCCGCTGCGCCCCGCTGCGCCCCGCGGCCGTCGCCTCGCACTTCGCCCCCTGGGCGGGCCGCTGCCCCCTCCACCAGCGTGTGTTTTGCCCGAAACCCCTTGCTTCGCTCCTCCCCGGACCAGCGGACCCATCTCGCCCAGGTTACATCATGGCGGGCGTACTACTACGGGGACACCGGAGGCGGAGGGAGGGGGGCTTGTGTGTGTGTGTGTGTGTGCGTGTGTGTGTGTGTGTGTGTGTGTGTGCGTGTGTGTGTGTGTGTGCGGGGGCGGCAATACCCACCAGTTGCGCGCCCTTATTCCGACTGTGAATGGAGCGAGGGCGGGAAAACAAAGCCCGCGCTGGCGCTGCTGGCGCTAGAGGGCTAGCCGGTCGCGGGCTGCAGCAGCACCTACCCCGCTGCCTCACCCCCACCCCCTGCCTTCCAGCTTCACACCGCTCCAGGAGGAGCTCGAACACGCAGGGGCTGCTGGCATCATCTCGTAAACAGAGAAACGAAAAAGAGAAGATCGTTTGCAAGGGAAAATTAAAGTACTTCCTATTCAAGAGAATAAACACTCGAAAACTTCCACTCGCGCCTATGAGCTGCAATGCTGCTGCCGAATCTTGCATCGTTACTCTCACGGTGCCGGAGGCAGTGGTCGATCCAGAGGCGGCCTTTGAGGGGGGGGGCAAAGCAGCACTTTTTGCCTACTTACAGGGGCAAAGCAGCACTTTTTGCCTACCTTTCAGGCGGCTATCTAGGTGCTATGGTGGGGCAAAAACCCCTTTGCCCCCCCCCCCCTGTATCCGCGCCTGGCCGGAGGAGTGGTTTGTGCTCTGAAAAGGCCCCACTTGACCGCGCAGTGGCGCTTTGGACCCTGACTCGGGAAGCAGTCAAGTGGGCGGAGACTTTGATCACGCTTTGAAAAAAAAGCTGCACAGCAGCACGTGTTGTGTTTTTCCTCCCTATTAAATTGAAAAAATATAGAGAATAAACTAATACGGACAGGTTTTCTTCTAGAGCAGGTCACTCCAACTGCCCAGCGCATTGCTTTGAATTTTGAGAGCATTACTGCTTACCAACTTGTTATAGATTTTGAAAATATTTTTATTTTTAAAGTTTTCTTCTCCAATGAAACATATAAGTTACGGACCTCAGCCTCAAGATTCATCTAGCCGGCACCGAAAAAGAAGGAAAATATTCTCTAGGCGCGTACGACTCACTACGCTTTATCGGTCACGAGGAATCGAACCTGTGACCCCGCAGTCCAAAGGCTGGCGCCTTGACCACCACGCTAACAGGAACGCCTGCGGACGAGCTGCACTTGAGCGTGTCCGCAAATTGTTTTCATTCCCCCAATGGGAGAAAATAATTTGGGGTTATTGCTGGGGAAAATAATGGTTGAGAAGAACAAAGGTTACATATTAATATACTTGATGATCGGGTTGTATCGAACGAAAGGCGTGCAATGGGATGCATTGAAAGATTAATTTTTGCACTTGTCTCTATCCGCGAAAGCCAAAAGATTCCTTGCAGTTGGTGCCGAAAAAAGTTGTGAAATTAATCATTCCTTGAAAAGTGGTGTACAAACGTTGTGTTATTCTGAGTGCGCCGAGGGAAGGGTCATAAATTAGTAAACTCAGTCGCTCTGTCTCATGACTTGTCACGCAATTATCAGAGAGAGAAATCTTGCTGACTCTCCTCTCTGGTGTTTATTTTTCGCGTTCAATAATTCGGGATAACCCCAGGGGCTCTATACTACGCGGTTCCCGATACCTTCTGAAGAGACGGAATCAATTTGAGAGATCGGAAGGGGACAGACAGTTCGAGTTATCGAGTCGCGTGGGGCGCCAGAGCGATCCCGCGGATACGTCGCTCTGTCTCTCTCGCATCCAGGGGGCGTTTGGCTGTGCGAGAGGGACAGAGGGTTGGAGGCGGCGCCGGTACTCCGCGTGGTGCCCGGCCTGTGTCCATGTCAAGGCCAGCAGCGCGGACGGCCGCGCCGCTCTGTCTCTCTCGCACTCACGCGGCGCCTGGGAGGGTCCGTACGGGTGCGAGAGAGACAGAGAACCGCTGTGCCGCTCGGCTCGACACGGCCCGGGTGCATCACGTCGCGTCCCCGTGGCTGCGACTTCCCCGGCCGGCCGGCCGGCAGAACCGCGACCCGGCTGGCGGCAGCCTCGCGGCCGGCCGGCCCGCCAGGCCCGCCACGCCCGCCTCCCGAATCCGCGAAGCGCGAAGCCTGGCGAAGGCGCGAGCGGCGGTGCGCTGCGGCGCCTCGTCGCTGTCTCTCTCGCGGCCCTGCGGCACGCCCCGTGGGTGCGAGAGAGACAGCGAGCGCGCTGTTGGGACTCACCGCCCGCCGCCAAACGCCGAACCGTGGCGCGCGTCGCTCAAACTGTTTCGCGCTGGCCGGCTTGGCTATTCTCGGCCGTGACGGCACTGCCAGTATTGTCTGTCGCTCTGTCGTTCACTCGCTGGGCGACGCGTCCGCGGACACCCAAGGCGGACGTTTCGAACGCACCCCTCGCTCGTCACTAGTCTGTCGCTTTGTCCAGGAAGCTGAGCGATTTTAGGCAGTGTTCGCTCGCTGTGTCTCTCTTGCGCCCATAGCGCCGCATGAGTGCGAGAGAGACACCGTTCGGGATGAGCCTGCTGGCCCGGGGGCGTGGCGGTGCCCGCGACGTGGGCGGCGCCCTGCACGCGCCGACGCGCCCCGCCCGCTTCGCCGCGCGGCCCGCTCACCCCTTCCCTTCGGCAGCCGCGTGCGGGCCGCGTGGCTGACCTGTGGCGGGGCTGGCCGGCCGACCACTTCCGGTGGCCAATATCACCTCCATGGCCTGATTGCGAACGCCGCTTCGTCGCCCTGTCTCTCTCGCCCTCCCACGGGACGCCCTATGGGCGCGAAGGAGACAGAGTGTGGCCTGCTGCTGCGTCTCTCCCGCACCCAAGCTGTTGGTGCTGCCGCGGTGACCCGCCCTTCACCACGCCTGCCAACACTGTTGTTTTCACGAGGACTATCACTGTGCTGTTTTCAAACAACAATTGCTCCTCGGGGTGGCCATTTCAAGGCAATGAAGCGTTCATCGAACCCACGTAGTATCATGTCCACATGCAGCACCGGCTGCCCGGCGTTTCCGACCCTTTCCCACTAGGTCGGCTTTCTCGACAGCTCGAAGCGAACGGGCACTACACACAGAAACATGATTTCTTGAATCAAGTAAAATTTACTTGATGCAAGTAATTTTTTTGCATTAATGTGCCCAAGTAAAATTCTGCTTTGGGTGAAGTAGAAATATTCTTGATATGGTAAGACTTGAATGAATGCAAAGCCTATTAAGCTTAGTATTGATCTGACACTCAGTTTGGCTTGAATCAAGAATTTTTAATCAGGAAAAATATTTTAATTGATTCAAGAAATCATTTTCTTGGGTGCACTGGTGGGTGGATCGCCCCTTTTACTCGTGGCCGAGCGAAGAACGGCATGGTCCTGCGCTGCCCTCCTATCAGAGCTTAGCAGCAGCAGCATCGCTTTTCCTCTCTCTCGTCTTTTTTCTCTGTTTCCAGGAAAAAGTGCACGCGAGAGGCGACCTTTGTGACGGATCTCAACACGACGCGAGGCGACTCGAAATCGGATGAGGACTGCTCGGTTCGGAAGGACACACTCACACACACAGGTACTAACGAGAAGGAATCCACAGTGTACCACCAAGGCCTCGAGCGCCTTTTATTCTTCTTTTTATTTTCGGGTTGCAACGCTCGGAGAGCGAGCGAGTTATCAAAAGGCTTGCCAAGCAAATGACCAATTAATCTCATCGGCGTTGCTAATTGTCGT
Source organism: Stenchaetothrips biformis (assembly GCA_030522485.1). Taxonomy (NCBI): domain Eukaryota; kingdom Metazoa; phylum Arthropoda; class Insecta; order Thysanoptera; family Thripidae; genus Stenchaetothrips; species Stenchaetothrips biformis. The sequence goes on from CM060099.1 coordinate 14,591,531, forward strand.
GCACGCTTCGACTTTTCCACCCTCCGCTCGGCCTGCCGCGGGCACGGCGAGTCTCTTGAGGGCGTGTTCCCGAATTTGGATCACAGTGGCGGAGAAAATGTGACCGGTCGCGACCACGTGCCGGCGGTGCCGGGCGGGGTGCCGGGGCATGCCGTTGTGCCGTTCTCTCTGATCTTGACATCGGGTCGGGTTCGGCCGGCCTGCCGGGGAATGTAGGCCAAGCGGCGGCGCGGACTCAGCGCGGACTAGGCCCGTCGATGCCCGTCGTCTTTACACTGAAAACTCCGAGGTGAGAAATTAAGCCACTCTGGGGGTCACCAATACTTCTCACCCGTGAGAATCAAAATTCTCACCTTTGTACCGGTCAGAATAAGAAATTCTGACCCTGAAATGATTGGAGTGTCTCTCCACGTCATATAGGGCGGTAGAACGATTCATACCAAAATTGGTGAGAAATATTTCCCGCCAATATTGGGTCAGAATAATTCTCACCCTTCAATTTTCAGTGTGGTCCCTACACTGCGGTGGTGCATTTCGTTTCCCAAATTCGCGGAGAAAGTCGAGCGTCGCGTGAAAGCCGGGCGGACGGAAAATTTCCATGAGGGAAACGACAGGAGTGACATGGCGTAATTGGGAAGCAGCGCTGTCCAAGGAGGTTCCGTATCGGATTATTCGGAGAGAACGTGGAATCAGCTCCGGGTTTATCGAGTCGAGGAATTTCGTACAGTGTATCGCCCTGCTTCGCCGAGGTTTCGCGCGCCGACGGCGAGGGCGGAACCAGAGACGGAATCAGGGGGGATGTCTTAAAAGTTGTCTGTCTCCCGGGGCAAAGTGCGGCGACTTTGTCCACCTTCTAGGCGGCCTCACCGCCTTCTCGATGGAGGGGGGCGCCCCCATCGCCTCCCCCTGGATCCGCGCCTGTCGAAGGGGGAGACGGGTTGGGAGAGCGTCTCAACCTGCTGCTGGTAAACACTACTTCTCCGCGTGCCAGTGGCTTTTCTAGCTTTTGACGCGGAAACTTCCTCTTGACTTTTGCGTCGTCGACGTTCAAGCCCTCCTTATCGCTCTGTCTCCGTCGCACTCACGGGGCGTTTGCGTAGGGGTGCGAGAGAGAAGGAGTGACCAGACGATCCTTCAGATTGGCTCGGCTAGCGGCGTAAGAAAGCGACCCAACGGGCCGCCGCGGTGGTTGGGTGGCCTACCTTCCCAGTGGGCGGCGTAACTAAGCCCGCCATGCCTGTCCGTCCGTCCGTCTGTCTGTCTGTCTGTCTGTCTGTCTGTCTGTCTGTCTGCCTGCATGTCCGTCTGTCTCAGGTGTCATACCAAGATGAAGATAATCTCGAGTGTGCAGTCACAAAATTTAATCGTTCGTTACTTCGTTCGATTTGGGGCCACATGAGTATCAAAAAGCGTTTTAAATTTTCGCCTAGAATGACAGTATGCATCCTCTCCCCAGTAGATTAAAAGATTTAGATTTCACGTGCAGCAAGACTTCTTCTCTTTTTTGCCGGAATTTCTCTTGTGGCTCCTCCTTTCCTTTCCCCTCAGGAACGACGACTGGCGAAGAGTCTGCCTTGTCCTAATCTAGGTAGATACCGAACTATCTTCTGATTCTAGTGTCGCCCTGCAGCCAGACGAAGCGAATAAAATCCTTCAATTTCACGAGTTCTCCTTCAATGAAGAAAAATTGCAAGCATTCTGCCGGCGGCCATCTTGCAATTTCTTCTCTTGTTGATGCAATACCTCACTGTGTTTTCGAGTCGTCTACCCCGGATCGCTGTGGTGATCCTGGACCGCGGTGACCACTGCAAGGACAGTGAAGGACCGCCGGAAGAGAGGTTCCGTCAGACTGTGCGCGACTGTACGGGACTTGACCTCGGCGCTCCTTGACAGTCGGACCAAATCATCGTTCAGGCGGCAGTGCGGTGTGGACCTCTAGGGCCGCATTGGTGCGTCCTGCCTCCACTCGAAGCGTGCAGGCCGAGTACCTGTACCGGTCGTGTCGGGTCGTGTCCCTGCCAGCCCACCGGCCTTGGCGGCCTGCCACTCGCAGCGGCGGGGCGGGGCGGGGCGGGGCGTAGCTGCTGTCTGGCAGCCGCTCCGCTCCAAACCAACCAAGGTTCCGCGCGCCTCTCGTCGGCTCGCCTTCGGCTACCTTCGGCGCCGTTCGGCTGCAGTCTCCGCGTGGCGCGGCGTGGCGTTCGGGTTCAGATCGGCAGCCGAGGCGGGAGAGTTGTTCGTTCGGTCCGCTCCGTCCGTCCGTCCGTGCGGCTCGGCTCGGCTTCGGTCGGTACCCGAAGTACCCGCCCGCGTCCCCGAGCGTTGTGTTGTGAGTTGGCCATCCTGTTTGTGGGTACCTACCACATCGGCCCCAGTCTGTGTCTGTGTCATGTGATGCGTCTCTGACCCCACAGGCGTTACCTGGGCTTTGCGTATCGTTCGCGCCATGTTGTGCTGTCCGTTTGGCGGCTAGGTGCAAACACACAGCAGCGTTCCTTCGCCACCAGCGTCGCGCCTCGCGCTCGCGGCAGACGTACCCCGCGGCGGAGCACGCCTACGAGTGCCTCAGTGTCGCGAGTGTGTGTGGTGTGCTGTGGAGTGCAGACGACAGCGTCAACCTCCAGGATGTCCCTGACGGACGCGGACGCCCCCAACGGCCACAACGGCGTGGACTCTGCCGGCTTCGCCCCGAGGCTGTGCCATATCGTCAAGTGGGCGCACTTCGACGGCTACGGCTTCAACCTGCACGCCGAGAAGGGCAAGCCCGGCCAGATCATCGGCAAGGTGGACGAGGGCTCGCCCGCCGAGGCGGCCGGCCTCCGGGAGGGCGATCGCATCGTCGAGGTGAACGGCGTCAACATCGCCAACGAGAACCACAAGCAGGTGGTGCAGCGCATCAAGGCGGTGGACGACGAGACGAAGCTCCTGGTGGTGGACGCCGAGGCGGACAAGTACCTGAAGGCCCACGACATCGTCATCAAGAGCAACCTCCCCAGTGTGGTGCACCTCAAGACCCCGCCCTCGCCCGCGGGGACGCCGGCGCCAGCCTCGCCCAACGTTCAACGACGTCAACGGCCAGGTGAGTTGGGGAGGCGGGAGTGAGGTTAGGTGGCCGGGCAGCCCACAGGTGCTGCAGCGCGCACCCTGTTGCTCATGCCCGGCTTGAGTGCTTGCTGGGATCGGGTGTCCGCAGACGGTGTCGTTTACCATTCTTTAGTGTTTTTTTTTTTTTTTTTTTTTTGGTCAGTTTAGACCCGAGGCAAAGTGTCGCTGTTGTTGTGTGGAGTGAGATTTGCCAATGGTTCATGTGGGATCGGAAATGGAGTGGCTGTTTGCATTTGACAGACAGGTTGTTCGTTGACGCCTGATGTATGTGACTAGCAGCTGAACTGAATTGTGATCTGTTCCGACGAAAAGTGCAAGGGTCTGTGTTGACAATCGTGGTACTTCAATTTGCATTGCTCCATGCAACTCATTCCTGGCTGGCTTGTTTGATTGTCGAAAAAGTCTCCTGCATTTTCAGATCGGACGATGATTATTCTAGTTCTACCTTAGTTATAAAGGCCAAGCTCCACCTGTGGTTGTAATCACAATACTATCTAATTCATCATGTGAAAAGAACGGGATCTTGAAGCACCATGTTCCTTTGTTTACCTAATTTTCATACCGTTAAAGTGGTTTGGGTTTGTGGGAATGAAACTGATGCACAATGTCTCTTGATATGCCCTGATGAGATAAAGAAAGCATAGTTTTCCACCACTTGAAAACTGTTTTTGTTTGCGGGTCAAAGCCAAACTGTATGATGAGTTCTGTCAATCTGGGACAGGTGGACTGGCAATCTTCCCAAGAGGATGACAAACCAGGTCACTTATCTTTACTGTTGACTTATCAAAGCGTCCTTCCACTGTTCACTTTCCCTTCCAAATCCTCAGTCTGCCCAGCTCTGGAGACGCCCAGTTTAGTCCAGAATTATGCTGGTATGGCACGCAAGATGGCACCCTGTGGCTGCAGATTCAAAAGGCTGAAACGGCTGTTTCTTTCATCATTGAGCCCTTTATCTAATTTTTTCGCCAACGACCGCCTATTAGGTGTCATTCCTTGTCACGGGTGACTGGGTTCAAATTCTCGCGGCGCCAGTTTTTTTTTTTTTTTTTTTTTTGTTGGTTTGATAGAGAGGGGAAAGGTGAGAGGGGGGCAGTAACTTGTGCTTGTTTGCTCCGGCGGTCGGAGGACAATATGCGCCTGGCGGTGCGTGCGTGCGTGTGCGTGCGTGCGCGTGCGTGTGTGTGGGTGATTCATCTACGCGCGTGCGCGGCGGTCACGGCGACAGACTGATTCCGAGAGTCTCTTTCGTCGCTCTTGTCTCTCTCGCACTCATGGGGCGTCCCGTATGGGTGCGAGAGAGATAGAGCGAGCTGCTGCAGCACCGGCAGCACGACGGCGTGGGATGGGAAAGGACGCGACTCCCCTGCGCGCATGTCGCACGATTGTGCGCGCCTTTGTGTGTGTGTGCGTGACAACGACACACGCGGCCCCGCGACGGTCACCGCGGATGGGATTCGAACCGCGGACAGCCCGCCGGGCGACCGCGGCGTCGAGGTCGAGCCGGGCGTTTGTCCTGCGGTTAGGGCGCTCGCGTTGGACAGGGTCACGTGACCGGACGGACCGGACCTAGACCACGGCGGCCACGGCGCGGAGGCGGCTTTTTGGACAGCTCGCTTCCGGCACATCGCTTAGGCACGCCCCCTCCCCCCGCCCCGCCCCCCGGCCTTGACGCCCCCCTCCCCCTTTCCCCCGGGGCGCCGTCGCCGCGAGATGCCGCGCGCAAATGTTGCATGGAAAGGCGAGGAGCAGCAGATGCACTGCAACTGGGAGGAGTGAAGCCAGGAGTGCGACCGCCGTGGCCCGGCCCGCCCGGCCGGCCGGTGGAACTTGTCCGTTCGAGTCGCAGGCAGCTTCGCTCTCTAGGATTGCTAGTGCTGGTCGCTCTGTCTTTCTCTCGCGCCCCGGGGGGGGGGGACGGCGCGCCTAGGCGCGCCCCGCGAGCGCGACAGAGGAGAGCAGCTCTTCGGGAACCAGGATGGCGGCTGCTTGGCTTTCGTTTAGTGCGCCTCAGGAAGGATCCTCGAAGCGGGTAAAAACGGGGAGGGGGAATTCCCGGTCCCCGGTCGAGTCGAAGGACGTGCCGCGGCCGTCCACTGCGGGGGAAAAAGGGATGCCGGCCGGACCCGACTTTGGAGTTGAGCTTTGTTTTATGTTCTTGAGGCGCGGCGGGCGCCGGTCGGTCCTACGGCGTCCTCGCGGCGGTGAGAGGCTGTGCCGCTGACTCCGCAGTTAAACGGGGGGAAAAATTGACGTCAGTTGAATGGGAAAGCTGGTGGGGGCGGCGCGGGGCGGCGCGGGGAGGTGCCACGCCACTGGAAGGTACATGGAGTAACAGTACACTCTACACTGGCATGAGGCAGGGCTATTAGCATCGCCCGGCACGGCGGGGCCAGGCACGCGCTCGGCCCGGGCCCGGTGCTTGGCACTGTGGCCAATTTGTAGGAATCTAGCGGCGGTGTTTGTGCTGGGCTGGTTGTGGAGCGCCAGTGTTGCGTCGGACTTTTTTTTTTTTTTTTTTTTTTTTTTTTTTTTTTTTTTTTTTATTACGAGTTGCAGGAGCAAGGGCACATGGATGGTTTGCAGCGGGACGCGCCTGTTCGGTATTCGGCCAAACTTTCGGACACTGCGCACGGCCCTCTGAGCTGTAAATGTATCGTTTCGGAGGGGAGCAGGGCCATGAGTGCGAGGGAGTCTAACTGAGCTGGCGTTGGTTTCCACGACGTGCGGCAGGAACGCAGAAAAAAGCGTACTGTTTTCGAGTAGAAAACATGTTTCTGTTTCCAATTTTGTTACTTGTGGTCCCGCTGGAGTGTGGGCTTCTCCCCGTGGCCGACGAACGACCCCACCCCGCCAGCCGCGCGGGCCCCAGCCGCACGCCGTTTGTGTCAGATCAGCGAGTCGAGTATCCCCGGACGGCGTCATGACGTCATAGCGCGGCAATTGAAGCGGGCGTGTGTGGCTTCGTGCGGAATGCATTTGCGATGGGGATGGGGCACTGCAAAAGTGAGGACGGTGCGAGCCGCAGATTAAACAAAGAGAACAAACCAACAGAACATTGGCCGGGCTTTATAAATTGGTAGAGCTATCGGTTTAAATTGGCCGCATCCATTATGGAGAAAATACCGTAAACTGGGGGTAAACTTGAGACAATTTTGGGGTAACTTGAGACACACTTGGAAACCACTCAGTTCGGTCACTGAGTAGGCTATCACGAAAACCAATGCCTTATTTCTTACCCATGCTACTTTTAGACATTCAGTTTTAAACAAGGAATAGTCATCAAATAAAACTAAAATGAGAAGTAGCGTATCAAGTGTCTCATGTTACCCCTGCTGTCTCAAGCTACCCCAATGTTTTTACGGTATTTTTATCTATTTATGGGTGTTGGGCCCTTTCTCTCGAGGCCGCAGTGGCTCCCGGGCACAGTGGCAAGACGTCGGCCAGCCCGTCGGCCAGCCCGACGCCTTCCAGTGAGAAATCTGATTGTCATCCGGCTGGCATACCCACAGCGCCCACTGACCCTCCTTCCTTGCATGCTGTGGCCGTGCGTTCCAGCCCGCGGGCTCACAGCGCGAGGCTCCAGCCAGGCTCCAGCCGCTCCAGCCAGCCGAGCGATTTCCGCGCGGCGTGTCGCTCTGTCTCTCTCGCACACCGCAAGCAGCGCCGTGGTGAGCGTTGCTGCTGTGGGCTCGCCGGCTTGTCTCAGGGGGGCCCGCGTCGTAAAGCCACGTGGCGACGGCGGCCTAAGTGCAATAACGTGTCTGACTATCTGCCATATTTGTGCGTCCGTACCATCGCTTAGCGGGACATGCATGCCAGTGCCCGGAATAAAAAACCCCTTCCCGTTGGATTCGCTCCCGTTTGGGTCACTGTAGAGTCATATAGTAGAGTTCCTCTCTCCCACCTATAGGACTCTAGGTCCGTCTGCCTACGTGTAGATGATTTTGGAGGGCGCCCGCTGGATGGAGTCGCCATGTAACGGAGTGGGCCGCCCGGCAGTACGAAACCTGCTTTGGCCATCGTTGGTTGCGAGGGACAGAGACAGATATTCTTCGGCGGCGCCCGCGCGGCCAATTAATGCATTTGAAACAATATTGGCGGCGGCTCTGCTCGGTCATGGCTCGGCGGCG
>CM060099.1:14599765-14657265 GCA_030522485.1 Stenchaetothrips biformis
AATCGTGATACCCGTCCCAGCAGATGCAGACTCACCCAAGTTCAAGACAACTTTTGGCAGTGTTAAATATGCCCCTGATGCTAAACGCCATTACATGGGACGATTAAATCTTTCCCGGTATGTATAATAGATTTCAACTTTTATGTATACTTATGTAATTTAAGAGGTTTGAGTTTTATAAAACTTTTTTTAAATCTTCAAACAATTTTAGGGGGCAAATGAATACCTTATGAGAGCACATTTTGGTCTGCCAAGTGTTGTTTGTGGAAGATTCAGAAAGGAAACCACCCATCCAAGTCAAGTTTGAAATACCCTACTTTTACCAGCAGGCATTCAGGTAGAAGAATTTGATGATACTTGGCTCAAAATCCTTACAGGTGATACAACACGATTTATACCTTTTTTGCTTTTATTTTTTCAGGTCAGGTACTTAAAGATTATTGAGAAGAGTGGGTACCAAGCTTCTTCCTTGGGTGAGATATATCAACTCAAAATTGGGGACTACCAGTTGAGAACAAATTGATGAGCTGTTTATCATGCAATTATATACAATGTATTTTTGTGAACGGCTTGGACTGAACGGTTTTTGTTTGTTCGTTCCTATTGTTTACTGATAAGTATGTCAGTAAAGTATATTGTTGTAATTTAGATTGTGATGTTATATTGTTGCAACGTTCACTGTCATTCCACTTGTCAACTTCATTATCCATAAACAAGGAAGTAACTAGTGTCTTTGTTTGAAAAGATCAGTATTTCTTTTGAAGATAAAATTATTTTAAAAATTTTATGAATAGAATTTTTTTTTTTTCCAAAAGTCTGCCCATCTGAAAGAAATCACACACTAAGTTATTCCAAGGTATTGCCTATTGTGTATACTTGTGAAAATAGTCGGCCTCTGTCGTTTCAAGTTATGATTTCAAAAAAAATAAAAATTGAGTACCTTAAAAGGACCTTTATTACATAGTTGGGAAAGTGATCAGTTCCACTTGTAGGTCATCTTTGGTCCAATTTATTGAATTGGATTTGAAAGGCAATTTGATGGTACATCTGCATGTAGGCACAAGGGTTTTGAGGAGTTGTCATGTTGAGGTAGTGTGAATGGTTTCCAAATGGTATCATAGGAACAAATAATTCGAGACCAAATGGACAATTTTGTTGTGTATAACGATAGATTGTTTTTATGAGTTCTTATGACTTGCAGAATTTTTAGTTTATGCCTCTGTGGTTTTAAACTATTAAAAGCAGGTTTGTTTCCAAATTGACATACACTCAATGGGCACTGAGTGACTATGTCCTTGGTCTCCATACTTTTTAAATGTTTTTTGTTGACTTGAATAGTAAACTAGATGTTGCGTTCTCCTTTATTTATTCTTCTTGTTTTCTTTATCTGCTGTGTTGTTGACATCTGAAGTTTGACAATGAAATCGACTCTACACAATGTTTGGCTTTTTCCATACTGAAATAAATTCACATTTATTTTGATCAGATCTCACAATTATTGACAGGGTGTAATTTTTGATGAATTGTGGCCTTGAAATATGGAAAGTTTGACAAAAAATGTCAGTAAATAAATAAGTTAATAAATAAATAAATAAATAAATAGATTCATAAATAATTAGTAATACTCATCTACACTATGCAGGGCCTTGTCATTCGACAACAAAATACAGTTATATGGTTTCAAAATATTCACGGATCCAATCACTCTGGACATTAATTTTTTGAAATCATTTCTTCCCATTAAATTCGCTTTGTGCTCAAGGCTGGAACCCACTCCACAACTTTGACTAGCTTCTAAGGAACATGCCACTGGAGGACAGGCCAGCATTCAACTTGGAAGTTTTTGGAGGGCACTGCGCTGCGCTCACTGCCAGCAGGCCAAGTCTGTGCGGATCAAGTTAAGCATAATCAAAATTACAGGCCATAATCTTGCCCAATTTCTAAATGGGATGCATAGGTGACGCAGTTGCCAGCCATTAACATCTCAACTCGACCAGACCTCCGCGCAGAGTCAGGCAATGCTTTCAGTTCGCGCCTCGAAACAAGAAACAGGGACAACCCGGCCGGCCTCTGGCCACCGTCGACCTGACACCTCAACGCCTTCTTCACCTGCGCCGCCTGACGTCGGTGTTGCTGCGGGCCGCGGCGCGCGCCTCCTTCTTGGACACCTTCTTGGAGAAGTCCTTGTACTTGTCGATGGCGTCGAGCACGAAGGCGGTGGTCTGGGTGAGGCGGTCCGGGGTGAGGTAGGAGCGCATCGTGTTCCTGGTGAGGCCGAGGCCGAGGAAGGAGATGGTGCAGATGGGCGTGAAGGCGCACACGGCGGTGGTGAAGGCGCCGCCGAGGAGCAGCAGGAAGAGGAACCCGAGCAGGAACAGGCCGGCCTTGGGGAACAGCTTGATGCCGAGCTTGGGCAGCGGCAGCAGCGAGCCCAGGAGGCCGAGGCCGCCCAGGGCCGCGGGTGCGGACACGGAGTGGCCCTGGTAGGGCACGAGGTAGCCCTCGTAGCCGGTCTGCACGCTGAAGCCGGGCTCGGAGTAGCTGTAGCTGGCCGGGTAGTACGCCGCCGAGTCCTCCAGCGTGGCCACGTCGCCGGCCTCGGGGGCGGCGGCGGCGTAGGCCTGGGGCGGCGCGGGCGGCCCGTAGGACGCCGCGGGGGCGGCGGCGGCGTAGGCCTGGGGCGGCGCGGGCGGCCCGTAGGACGCCGCGGGGGCGGCGACCGCCTCCTGGGAGGCGGCGGGGGCAATGGCGGCCGCGGCCAACACAAGCAGCAGCAGCATTCTGCAAGTAGGACAAGCAGGCCGTGAGGTTCGTGCGAGGTTTACGTCCCGGGCCCACTTTTCAATCCTAAAGTCAAAGGACTTAACCACCCCCTTCCCCCCCCCCCAAAAAAAAGACTAATAAAATTTAGTCTTTGCACTTCAGAAATTGTAGGATTATGAATCACGCTGCCACTCGGGCGTATTTCCTGGCAGTCAGTCGTCAAGTCTTTCAAGAAAATTGAAGAACACAATTTTGAGTAGAGCGCCTCGGGGCGTTTAAGTCTCTGGGGGAAGGCCCCTCTAGCAACGTCAGAATTGACAAAACTCTTTGATGATGAACACTTACCTGTTTGGGATAATCCTGTTTCTCCTTATCATACACTCACACTCACAAACACACTCCGCGCGCCACGCACTCAACCGGCACGAGTCGAAAATGGACAGAGAATGGTGGTCGCGGCCCTGGCCCTTCCTTTATACCCTGCCCCACCCGCGCCTTTTCCGCCCCGCGCCGACCCGCCGGCCGGGGGTGGGGAGGGGAGGGGGTGGGTCCGACACTCCCAGCCCCCTCCCCCAAAGGCAGTCATGCGCCCGGAGATGCATGCACTCGTAAACTGGAGCCCCGTCATCGACGGGGTGGTTTCGGGGATGAGAGAATCCAGAAAATAAAGTTACAAAGGAAGGTGGGTGAGCAGTGAACCCGAGAGGCGTCCGCCGATAAACTCCAACACTGTCGCTAAAAAAATTGGAAGAAGACGGCGCCGCTCTTAACGACAAGGCAAACGCACAGTCCAGGCAAGCATCACAGTTCGAGGTTCTGCCCGTGAAGTATGCCGAGACGCATTCAAACCCACGAAGGACTCTCTTGAGAAGCAGAATTGACGCCGGTCTTCATATTTTCGTCTCTCGGTCTCTCTCGCACTCGTGGGGTGTTCCGTACGGGTGCGAGAGAGACCGAGAGAGGGGAAGCGGCCCGATCCCCGATCAGCCGTAATGAGCGAACGGCGGCGCAGCAGGCAGGCGGCTTCCGAACGGCGACGGCGGCAGTGGGCCGGGCCGCACGCACCGCACGCACCGCGGGCTGGGCTGGATGCGTGCGACTTTCCCCGCCCCGTCACCGAGCCGCCCTCCATTCAGGGGCGGCATGCACACCGCGGGTTGGCGCCTCGAAAGCTCCTGTCGTGGGTCATGGTCCCCCTGTGGACTGGCAACTCATCCAAGTTGCGGATGTGAAGCCAACCCAAGGCTGCTTGTTGGAACCCCTAACTTGAACTTATGAACTTGAACTGGCCGCCGCCCGGCTGGGACCGCTTTGTGCTGCGCGTTGCGTCACAGGCAGGAAGGGCCAGCCGCACAGTGACTCTCACCCCAGTGCGCGCGTTACCGGCGTGGTGCGCGGGACCCTCTGCGACGATTGCCTTTCTTTGGGGGGGGGGGGGGGGGGTTCGGCACGCGGTGATTTTGGCGCGCTCCCTCGCCACCCGCGCAGGCTTAGCGTGGTGCGGGCGGTGGGATTACGGGGCCGGCCGCCTCCAGCTCGTTAGAGGCCGTGCAAGGCACGCACCACCAGGACAATGAGGGCCTGCAGCGACTGCAGGGCCTCCAGGACGAGGCTTAGCACTCGATGCCCGCCCGGACATCAGCAAGATGAAGAAAAGCTGTTGCGAACGGTCCGTTCACGTGTGGATTCCTTTCGAGAATCGATTTCAACTAGCTGCCAGCCCCGGCGGCCGGCCGGCATGGTGGCGGCCGCCGGCTCAGTGGTGCACGGCGAAAGTAGGACAGGCCGACAGGCCACCCCCGACCGTCTGCGCGTTGGCGCGCCTTTCCCCGCGGCGACGACGCGGTGCTCGCCCTGCGTGCCGCGCTGGCCGCGCTGGCCGCGCTGGCCGCGCATTGCGGGCCGTTGAGTCACGCCGCCGCCATGCCGCCGTGCGGATGCGAGGATCATCTTCACTTTCGGTTTGGCGCCGCATCTCGCACTCCCCGCGGCGCCAGCGGCGAGGGGGTGGATCACTAGGGAGAGCCTCCTCCGGCGCAGGGGGTGGATCACTAGGGAGAGCCTCCTCCGGCGCAGGGGGTGGATCACTAGGGAGAGCCTCCTCCGGCGCAGGGGGTGGATCACTAGGGAGAGCCTCCTCCGGCGCAGGGGGTGGATCACTAGGGAGAGCCTCCTCCGGCGCAGGGGGTGGATCACTAGGGAGAGCCTCCTCCGGCGCAGGGGGTGGATCACTAGGGAGAGCCTCCTCCGGCGCAGGGGGTGGATCACTAGGGAGAGCCTCCTCCGGCGCAGGGGGTGGATCACTAGGGAGAGCCTCCTCCGGCGCAGGGGGTGGATCACTAGGGAGAGCCTCCTCCGGCGCAGGGGGTGGATCACTAGGGAGAGCCTTCTCCGGCGCAGGGGGTGGATCACTAGGGAGAGCCTCCTCCGGCGCAGGGGTGGATCACTAGGGAGAGCCTCCTCCGGCGCAGGGGTGGATCACTAGGGAGAGCCTCCTCCGGCGCAGGGGGGTGGCCAGGGCCGAGTTGTTACTTCCCGCCGCCGGGATGGGACAAGCAGCCATTCAGGCAGTCATGTCGGATAATCTGTGGCCGAAAAGAACGAGCAGGTGTCCGTCGACCTGCATGGTCTGCATGGCCGGGATTAGGGGGATCTCCTCTTGCAGCGGGCACGCCGTGGGCACTCATTCCAGTACGCAGTCCGCTCTCTCTGCCTGCGCGGAATCGCAAGGCGACGCGGCGACAGGAGTGCAAATTTTATGCATTGGCGTCTCTGCAGGCGATTGAGCACTGGCGGTCTGACTGGCGGGCCCCAAGTCCTCAAGGCCCTCTTCCTGTAGGGGGGGCTTCCCCTAAGAGGGCTCCAGGACGGCCCCGCGCCGCCCGCGCGCCCTGGCGGCGGGGTGGCGAAGCAGGCCGTGCTGGAGCCATGGCTGGAGCCGAGGCAGGCGGGGAATGCCGGCCTGTCCAGAAGTACCCGAGTAAGAGGCTTGTGCGTCAGCAGCGTCAGCCGGACGCGTGAGGGGCCGAGGGTGAGCGCTGCAGGCCACGTCCGCGGCGTCCGTCGCCACGTCTCTCTCGCACCTGCACGGGGAGTTCAATGAGTGCGGGCGAGACAGAGCGTCCAACGCGCCGTTCGGAACCGTCCCACAGGGCGCACCTCCTGAGTACTGCAGTACGTACTGCGAACGCGGTTTGCCGTCGGCGGGGGTGGGGGTGGCTGCCGACCGGTGGGGGTGGGGAGGGAGGGGGTGCCACAGAGACTATATAAGGCGGCGGAGCGGTCCGGACCAAACATTCATCCCCTCACGGAATCTGCAACAAGAGGTAGGTGTTCGGCTGCTGCGCGCGACCGCTGTTGTTGTTGTTGTTGTTGTTGTTGTTGTTGTTGTTGTTGTTGTTGTTGTTGTTGTTGTGCTGCACCCGACGCGATTTCACCGTGTGAAAGTTGGGCAATAAACCTGTGCGCGACCCGAATTTGCTCTGAAGATCGTCCCCCCTGTGCCCAGCATGGCTGTGAACTCGTTATACGTCGATTTTGCTCCTGTAGGCATCATCAAGTGCACAGGAAACTTTCTGGTTAGGGACATGTTCGATACGCTTGTCAGGGAGGTGAACGTCGCAAGGCGGGTGTAGGTTGGGTTGCCTACCCGCGTTCGCCGGGCATATCCCAGGGGGCGTCGGTAGGCAACCCAACAGACGCTGGCAGACTGTTCCTTGACCGTGCGGAACCACCCTGCTCCGCAGACTCATCATGCAGCCCTCCGCCGTCGCCGTGCTGCTGGCGGCCTTGCTGGTGGCCGCCCCCGCCCTGGCCGCCCCCTCCGCCCCCTCCACCTCGGAGGACGCCCCTAAGGCCAGCCCCCGGTACATCCAGACGGCCAGCGACGTGCAGGACGCCGACGACAACAGCCTGAAGCAGGTGTACTACGAGGCGAGCAGCGACGACGAAGGTCTGCAGCTGCACCAGGGCGTGACGCAGGGCGAGCAGGCCGGCGCCGAGGTCGCCACCAGCCCGCCGGCCGCCCCCGCGCCCATCTCCCTGGGGGGCATCAGTAAGTAGGCTCGAACCAGAGGAGTTTCCCTGTCGGGGCGGCCAAAACCCTAGACGCGTTTCGAGCACCAGAGTCGCTGAATGGGACTCGAACCGAGCGTGTGACCCCACCAATGGATTGCTCTCCGAACGAGGAATCCATTGGTGGGGTCACACGTTCCATTCGAGTCCCACACAGCGACTCTGGCGCTCAAAACGCGTCTAGGGTTTTGGCCGCCTGCGCCGGTCCTCTGTCCCACCGTGTGTCTGCTCCGCTTTCCAGTGACCTCCGTGTGGGACTTGGTGGTGTCCTGGGTGCGCGGCTTCCTCGGCCTGCAGCGCCACGACCCTCCGCGCATGGCGCGCGCCATCCTGGGCGCCGCGGCCGGCGACGAGCAGTGCTGGAGGACCACCGCCTGCCAGGCCGGCCGCCTCCTCCGCGGCCTCAACGAGAAGGAGTTCGTCTTCATGTAAGTCATCTCTCCTGTTGCACTGTTGTTGTGCGCTCCGCGGCGTGAGACTGATGCTTGGTGTGCTGCAGGATGATGGAGCGGCTCAGCCCCCCGCAGTGGAGAGGGGTTGTCAAGGGCATGAGGCGGTCCGCCATCGACAACGAAGACTGCCGCATGTACGAGTGTGACGCCTGAAACGGTCACGCCGCAAGTTCCTAATTTTCGTCCTATTTAATTATTCACCGCATTATTTATTGCCTTATTTATTGACTGACTATTTAACTATTTATTGATAAATTGTTCTCCCCATTTTAAGTCGTGTTTGTCTTGTCAATTGTTCTCCCTTGCTCCCTGGAAATAACAACGCCCTTCCCTCATGAAAAACACAAAGTGAAGTCCCATTGGACCCAAAATGAGGAAAGGGAAGGGGCAGGTTGGACGACTAGACGGTCAGAGCCTGCCGTCATCGCAGCACCAATCGCCGCTCGCTGTTGTAATTAGACGAAGGTGGCGGGAGGGGCGGGCAGTGGAGGGGGATGGGGGAGGGAAGGCCGGGCGAGCGGTGAGGCTGTTGGCACTCCTTGCCGCTCCTGGCCGCTCCTGGCCGCTCTTGGCAGCTCCTGGCCTTTCCGTCCAGTCCAGTGTGTGGTTGTCCTGCGCCGCGACACTCTGACACGCGGCGGACCGTGCGAGACGGGCTGTCACCAGCTGGGGGCCATCTCCAGGTGAGAGCCGAGTCAGAACTCAAAACAAAAAGACGAAACGATCACAAAATTTAAAGTTGCCTCTGCAGTATTTTTTTTTTTTTTTTTTTTTTTTACAGAAAGACTTTACAGCCTAAGATACAAATAAGATTGTACAAAATACCTTCTTTTAAAAAAAATAAAAATGCGAATTTGACTTAAATTTCTTCTAAGATTTTACGTTTGGCTATCGACGTTTACTGTGACCCTCTCTCTCCATTTACCTGCGAGGCCAGCCCGGGTGCGACAGAGACAGACAGAGACGCGGCTGGCTTCCGACGCCCCCAGGCTGGCCGTGTGTCGCGGTGTTCACCGGCATTCAGGTCCCCCAGCCGAGCGATGCAGAACATCCTCGGTGTTACTCTCTCGCACTCATGGAGCGCTCCGTAGGGGTGCGAGAGAGACAGAGCGACGAAACCTCCGATCGGAGTCGGGCTACAGATAAGTCAACCGAGGTGCAGGATAAATTCGCTGCACACATTCAGCAAACACGCCAGCCTCGAGGGAGAAGGGGCGCGGATTTAAAACGCAGATTATTTTTGAACGTGTAGGCAGGGACACGGCCACGCAGTGCTGCTTGGTGTGCGTCGCCGTGCGTCACCTCGCCGGCGAGGCGAGCAGCGGCCGTTAGCGCTGCAACACTATAAAGTCGGGATTATACCGTCAGAGACGCGCTCTGTCTCTCTCGCACCCGCACGGAGCGCTCCATGGCGCACGCCATCGATTAATTTAGCGCCAAGTGTTTTGGCACCGGCGAGGCGAGTCCTCGTGCGCGGGAGCGCGGAGGGCTGCCTACCCGGCGCTGCCAAGGCGCACCAGTGTGGACACTTCTCTCGTCGCTGTCTCTCTCGCACCCCTCCGACCAGAGTTGCCAAGTCCAATTTACGACTTTTCCCACTTTTAAAGGTAAAATTTCCCTTTTTCTCATGTTTTCCCCCTTTTAACCCAATTTTCTCAAAATACCCGAGCAAAATAAGAAAATGTAGGCCAACAAAATTTCCCTTTTCGTAATTTTTTTTTTTTCCCCTTTTTGCCTTTTTAGTCCTCAAAAATCCCCACGATATGGGAAATTTTCCCAACGTTTGGCAACACTGCCTCCGACACGGCCCGCGAGTGTGAGAGAGACAGCGGCCCGCCGGCTCAGTAACACACCGCGCTCGCTCATCGTCTTCTTGCAGGCAGGATGCACTGGGCGGCGTTGTTGCTGATGGTGGCGGCGGGCGTCGCCGGCGACCGCGCCGACTTGCCGCGGCCCTGGCAGGCCTACGAGCAGGACCTGGCCGCCGAGCCTCGGCACCCGCTCAAGCTCCCGGAGGGCTTCCTCATGGGCACGGCGACGTCCTCGTACCAGATCGAGGGCAACTGGAACACTTCGGGTGCGGACACACTTTAAAGACACAATTTAAACCAAAGAAATAGGAACACTTTTCTCTTTTAAAAGTGATTTTTTATTTTAATTTTGACTTTTGATTTATTTTGATTTTTTTCTGATTTTAATTTTGATTTTTTTTCCTCGTGTCCAATGATTTTTCGAGTGATCCCTCCCCTCGGTGGCAGAGTGGGACCGTTCTGCAAGAAGACGCGCTGCTTGGGCTGCTTGCAGGGAAGGGGCCGAGCGTGTGGGACGACACCCTGCACCGGGAGCCCTGGCGCACACCGGACCGCAGCAACGGCGACGAGGCCTGCGACTCCATCCACCTGTACCGCCGCGACGTGGAGATGGTCAAGGAGTTGGGGGTGCGTCTGTATCTGCAGGCCTTTCAGGGGGGCAAAGTCCAACCAGCTTAATGGCCTTGGCTCCCCCAGATGGACACGTACCGCATCTCGCTGTCCTGGCCCCGCATCCTGCCGGACGGCACGCTGGCCGCCTTCAACCAGGAGGGCCTCGACTACTACGAGAAGCTCATCAACGAGATCCTCGCCAAGGGGATACAGCCCATTGTGAGTCGTGGGGCGGATCCAGAGACGAGTTCAGGGGGGGGGGGAAGGATGTCGCAAGAAGGTTCCTGGTTTTCCCAGTGACTCCCTGGAAATCACCTGGGGACAGCGGGAACTATTTTCGCCGTGCACGGCGTACTCCGTCGAGACAGCCGAGGCAGGGAATGCTCATTCAAACGACCTAACACTCTGTGGACACGACTGGCGCTGGCGTAGAATGAGAATACGAGGAATGGAGTTTTAAAATGAAGTGCCGCTTCAAGAGACTTGGCCTGACTGCTCGGTCTGCCCGGCCTGCAGGTGACGCTGTTCCACTGGGACCTGCCGCTGTCCCTGCAGCTACTCGGCGGCTGGTCCAACCCCGCCATCGTGGACTACTTCGAGGACTACGCGAGGCTGGTCATCGCCAAGTTCGGCGACAGGGTGAGGAAGGATGGAGCCCCAGCGGCCGGCGATCTATTTTTAAGCTGAAATTCTCAATCGCCGGGCCGCTTTGCAGCTTTATCGTGTATTGACTTCGCCACGCTGCGTCGCCGCGTCTCTGTGCCAAATAATCTCACCCTGACCCGCGTACCGCGCAACGCGTATCGGCTGAGTTTGAGATACACAAAGTCCGTCCTTCAAATTTTGAGACGCGTAGTAACTTAGGTTTTTAATTGCGCGCTGACCGTTACTACTTGCCGCCGTTCCTACACTCCAAATTTGGCGCCTGCCCCTCTTTTTAGTGAGCCTTCGGTTGGCGCCCATAGTTTCTGGTCACTTTTATCGCCTGGTCTCAGGGTCCTCAAATCATCCCGCGACTTACTGTCCCACTGCCATGATAACGGGCATCCTTCCTGGGCACCTTGGCTTATCTGCAGCGAGCAAATGAGTCATGCACGCTCGGCCGCGGGCAAAGGCAAGAGGCAAAGTTGATGGTCTGTGGACCCTGAGACTAGGCGACAAAGGTGCGAAGACACTACGTGTCAAAGGCACCCTAAAAGGTGGGGCACGCGACAAAGGCGCCGAGGTTCAGGGCACGCCAAATTTTGAGTGTAGCGTTAAGTCTCTCTCCGGCCGAGAGATACCTCGGAAATGTCAGAAAAATGCATTTTCTAGAAATGGTGTGTGTCCGCGTTTGAGAATTTTCGTAACTTTCCCCTGCTTTTCCGGAAAAACTAAAATCTTTTTCGAGAAACCGTCCCTCGGGCGGTCCACTCACTGTCCGCGGACAACACTCCGCACGACGCCGATGCCGATTCGAAGCTGACGAAACCGACCAGTTGTGACCGTCGCCGCGTCGTCCTGCCCGACTGGTTTTCGGTAAAGCCCGCGGAATCGAACATCGAGCGCAGTCGCCTTGTTGTTGACCGCCGCCGGGGTGAAGGAAGGGTAAAGGACCTGCCGAACGAAAGGACGCAGAGCAACGCGAAGGAAGGTCAACGGCAATGAGCTGTTTTTACCATGAGCGTGAATTTGTTTGGTGCAGGTGAAGGTGTGGGTGACGGTGAACGAGCCCTTCCAGGTGTGCGAGTTCGGCTACTCTGACGTCATCATGGCGCCCTTCTACAACCTGCAGGGCGTCGGCGGCTACCTGTGCACGCACTGGATGCTGTTGGCGCACGCCAGGGTGTACCGGATGTACAAGAAGGACTTCGCCAGCCAGAACGGTGCGCTGCTCGGGTCAAAGATGACTGTGTCCCTGGACATTTATTTTGGAGGCAAACAATGCCGCGCGACTCGACTCGGTCGGAGTCCGAATATGGCCGCCGTGTCGTGAAAAATAAGTTCACTTTTATTCAACGAATGTGACGTCATGTTCATTATAATGTCAATTTTGTGACGTTCGTTTGAATGCAGTGTCACGTTCGCTTGAACGTGACACGGCCGTTTTATTGGGACGTCACATTCGTTTCAACGTTGGTCAACATCGAAACGAATGTGACATATCATATACGAACGAAAGTGACACAATTTACTCTCCGACGAATACGACGTGACATTCGTTGAATAATAGTGTTACTGTGTTCCTCTGCAGGCCGCATGGGGATCGCGATCCACTCCTTCTGGTTCGAGCCGGCCGACCCCGAGGACGCGAAGGACTACGAGGCCGCCGAGCGGGGCATGCAGTTCAATGTAAGTGCGCGGGAAAGATCAAAGACCGCTGCCTCAAGTTTATATGACTTTTTTAGGGGTTCCGACAGGAGCCCCTATTGCATTTGACCGAAATTTCTTTTTTTTTATTCCACCGTCGTGACTTACGACATGTCAGTGACATGTTCGTGACATGTCACAACGATATTATCGTTGACCTCAACGATACTATCGTTGACCTCAACGATACTATCGTTCTCAACGATACTATCGTTGACCTCAACGATACTATCGTTCTCCTCAACGATACTATCGTTGACCCCAACGATACTTCCTGGTCATGACATACTACATGTCGGTCATACATAAAAACATGTCAGTCACATGTTCGTAACATGTTCGTCACATGTTTATGACATGTTCGTCACATGTACACTGTGCAAGTTTTTTTTTTCCGATTCCGACCACCCCAGGCCGTACCAACCCCTCGGAGGACCCACCCCTATTTGTATTTGTGTCGTTTGAGTCCCAAAGAGGTTGAATTTTGGCGCTAATTTTCATTGGGACTCACCTTGAATGGGCACGAACCCATCCCCGTCAAAAAAATCCGGTGCCGGAAATTTTCATCCACCGTTGTAGGGGTGGCCACCCCCTATCGCCATGGGCACGGTACTCCACAATCGGTACCCCAGTACTTTACCGGTACTACCGAAAAATATGGTACCGCGGTACTTTACCGGTACTACCGAAAACTATGGTACCGCGGTACTTTACCGGTACTATCGAAATTTTCGGTGCCGCGGTACTTTACAGGTACCTTCGAAAGTACCGACGGTACTTGACGTACCCACGGGTACCACGGACTCCATGCGCTGCAAACCGCTGTACAGCGGCGCATCCAACAAAAGAACTTGGAGGAAAAAAAAAAAGAAGAAAAAATGGGGGCCCTTCTCCCACCTCCCCACACAGTAGGGAGGACCGCCTGCAACTTCGGTGGATCGGGGGAACCGGTGCATTCCAGGCGGCGACCCCAGGGGTTCTCATCTGATGTGGGCCGGGTGAAGGGCGGGGGTTGAGAGCCTTTGGTTTTCGCGGGGTGGTCAGTGGTACCCACAGTGGTACCCCCGCTGTCCGGCGCTCTCTACCGAACATGCAGTGTGAAGGGCCAGCTTCAAAGGACTTATCAACTCCAAACCGACGAATCAGAATGGACCCACTCGCGACCAATTGCGAGTGGCTGGAACGACCGGGGATCGAACCAGTGCCGAGGCCAATCCGCCGAAGCGGACTGCTTTTTAGACACCCAAGCATAGTGGACGACAAATGATCCAGACCACTACGCTATCACGACTGCACGTCTGCCGAGTGTCGGACGACGGGTTTGAGTCGTATTGGGATGAGGGAGGCAGTCGTAAAATGTATTGAAATGTTGGGATTCGATCCCCGGACCTTACTGTTCAAGTCCGACGCCTTAGCGATCTCAGCCACCACGGCTCATGGTTGATGCGGCGTCAGCCGGGCTCTAGACGCGGCAGGGATGGAGCCGCAGTGAGCGGGTCATTCGAAAAATGTTGAGAAAAAGTGGGACTCGATCCGTCGACCCCGGTACCGGGAACCGACGCCTATACCACCTGTACCACCTGTTACCGCGGTACTTTACTTTACTTTCCTGCCCATGCCTGGTTGGCAATAAAAAACTACTTTCGCAACTATTTTTTAAATTAGCGGAACACCACGCAATGCATGAGCATTGGAATTATTTTTTTTTGTCGGCCTGCAGCTTGGCTGGACGGCGCACCCCATCTTCAAGGGCGACTACCCCCCCGTGATGCGGAGCATGGTGGACCGCGCCAGCGCCGACGAGGGCCTGCTGCGCTCCCGCCTGCCGCGGTTCACCGCGGAGGAGGTCGCTCTCATCAAAGGTAGCGCCCGGAAGGATCAACTCTTATTTTGAATGTTGGCGGCACACTGGAAGGGCAGAGACTGTGAAACACTTTGTCCGGCAGGCTCCGCGGACTTCCTGGGCGTGAACCACTACCAGTCGCAGCTCGCCGCGCACAACGAGTCCGTGCCGGGGCCCTCGCTGTACCGCGACGCCAAGTACACCGGCAGCGCGCACCCCTCCTGGCCGGGCTACGGCTTCACCAAGGTGAGCACACCGCGCGCCGGCCGGACGCGAACCCGCGCCCCGCGCGGCTGGCTTGAGCCATGCTTGAGCGCTCCCTCTCTGCCGCAGAGAACACCGTGGGGCTTCGGGAAGCTGCTGCGGTGGGTGCGAGATAACTACGACAACCCGCCAGTACTCATCACCGAGAACGGCTACTCGGACCCGGTGCAGGAGGTCAGGGACTGGGACCGCATCGAGTACTTCAAGGTGCGTCGAGGCCGGCGGCCGCGGCGGCCAAGGTTCAGGTACCCACTCCGACCGTTTCCTATCTGGGTTCCCTTTCGGCCGGCAGGGCTACATGCGCGAGATGCTGCTGGCCGTCGAGGACGGCTGCAACGTGTTCGGCTACACCGCGTGGAGCCTCATGGACAACTTCGAGTGGACGCAGGGCTACACGATGCGCTTCGGGCTGTACCACGTGGACTTCGACACGCCCGACAAGACGCGCACCCCGAAGCTGTCAGCGCACTTCCTGAAGAACGTGACGCGAGACCGAGTCGTACCGCCCTGACGGCCAGCACCATCCCACTGTGCACCACCGTTGTTTCCCTTTTGCATCCCTTGCGTGTTGAATGCGCTCTAGTCGAGAGGTAGCGCTGCTAGGCCTCTGCAGACCATTAACGGTTCCAGTCAGCAAGACGACCTCACTAAAAAAATTTCTTTACACAGATTGTGGTGTCGGATAGTTGGGGATTCTGCACGATTTAGTCCGGCTTTTTGACTTTTTACCGACGTTTCTGACGCAAGATAGTGGGATTGTCTCCTTCAGGCGTTCACAGATTCTTGAAGTGGCGGACCCTTTTGCTCTGGTGATGTCTTTTGGAATAATGTGGGTATTGAGACGAATCCTGTTTATGATTCATGGGGTGTTTATTACGAAATGTATCTCACTTATAAATAGGTCTTAAGATAAAATAAATAAATAAAACGTTCACAAGACACAAACACACAAAATACAAAAAACAACAAAAACATTTAAATAAAAGGAAAATTTGCCGTTTCATGGTTGTTACTTACTCGCCGGCTCTGCCGATGAATATCACCGGGACTTCTCCTTCAAGCCTAACCACCGAACACTTATATCACACTCAACTAGTTCTAGACATAGCACTCCAAAATCACAATACACGTTACAACTAGAATCACAAGTTTTTCAAGTTCTTACTGCTACAAGTAGGTGCGGTGGAGTGAGGACGATGCTACCGAGATAGAGAGAGATAGAGAGAGAGAGAGAGAGAGAGAGAAGAGAGAGAGAGAGAGAGAGAGAGAGAGAGAAGAGAGAGAGAGAGAGAGAGAGAGAGAGAGAGAGAGAGAGAGAGAGAGAGAGAGGGAGAGAGCAGTCCACTGGCATCAATTCTGAGCGCAATCGTCCTGATAGCCAGACCGTTCGCAGACCATGATGCCCTGTATGCCATGTCTTTGAGGGCTGTGCTAGTTTGTACCACGAATACACTATGCAACATGTTTGGGTTCAATTGATCACATGGACGCACTGAGCCAGTGCAGAACTTAACCTACGCAGTCACCCTCGCGGCCTCGCGCGAAGCCACTCAAGAACAAAACAATACTGCTGGTCAGGCGCCGCTAGGGCCTCTAATATTGGTCTATTGCTGCTTGAGTGGCGACAGTAAACTAAAATATATCACAAGGTTCGCCATAATACGTCTTCGGAGCCCTCAGTTGCATCCGCAGGCCTCCACCACCATGTTAGGCAGTGTCTTCTGGATGAAGGTGTTGTTGTTGTTGATGTACAGAAGAGAGATCTCCGAGTATTTGGTCGGCGTGCAGCACGGGACCAAGTCCAGCTTCTTGCCCGTTTGCATTAGCCTCTGAAAATCAAAGAGAAGACCAAGTTATTCCGACGCGTCCCTTTCCACTCGGTGAGGGATGATGTGAGGACGCTCACCCTGACGACGGCGTTGTGGCTGGAGCCCGAGATGGTGAGGGAGGCCGCCGTGGTGCACGAGCCGCGGCAGAAGTACGCCTCGTAGCCCAGGGGCTGCAGGATCCAGTCGTCCCAGCCGATGTCCTTGAAGGACACGTACAGGTTGTCCCTGCAGCACTCGGCCTGGCCGGGCACGCACCGCGCGTTGCGCTTGGGCCTCCGGACCTGTGGGGCAGCAGGCAGCAGCGGTGGTGAGCGGAGCGCCGTGAGGGTGGGCAGACCCGCGCCACGACGGAGCGTCGATTGCCTACGCCACAGGGGCTCACCTTGCTGACGGGGTCGGTGGCGATCACGAGGAACGGCTTGAACGGCTCCTCCGCGGCCACGGGCACCCCGGTCGCCTCCACCATCTTGACCAGCTCGTTGAACTCGAACCAGTCCCTGACCGAGCGCGCCAGGTCGAGCTTCACCCAGCCCTCTGCAACAAGGAGGCACGGCGGTCAGAGACGGAGAGCTGGAAGGCTGCTGCGTCGCGGCCTTCTGACCCACTGTGCGTTGGCAGGCCTCTGCTTGGCGCAGCCTTTGAAAGCCTCGGCGATTGGCGGTCGCTCGACGCGCTGCTCAAGGCGATTCAATTTCTATCTCTATCGAGATCTCGATCGAACAGCCCTGTAGTTGGGGCTGGACTTGGGACCTCAGTGACTCACGGACGGCGGTGGAGGGGGCGCGGGCACGTGTCCAAGGGAGGGGAGGGGAAGGGGAGAGTAGCGCCTCTTCAGACCAGAGAGCCTATCGCCTCGGGGCAGGGCGGGTCACGGTAGTGGTGCCTTGAGCTTGCTAGAGCCGCTGCTTCGAGTACGCGCGGACTTTGATGCATTTTCCTCCCCCTCCCCCTTCTCCCATGAGGGTCCAAAAGCCGGCACGCTGCGCTCTCGGAATCTCAGAATTTTGAGATTGCGTGCAGCGCCGACTACGTCACGTCACAGCCGACTACGACGTCACGGCCGACTGGTTCCGAAGACCGTCGAAGGGAGGTTTCCGTCCACTTCTGGGGGGCCTCGACCCATCATAGATCTCTATACCTTCCACTAGAGTCTCCCTTCGCTCATCTTCGGGATCAGCCAGCAGCGCGGCGTGTGCGTGCGAGGCGGAGATTGCAACTTTTAACGACGGAAACTAATAGCGGCGTTGATCCGCGACCCGAGGCGCGAGTGCGCGGCCAGGAGGTGCGCGGCGGCGAGTGGCGGGTCGCATGAAATTGGGGAGGGGTGGGGGAGAGACAAGTAGTGGCTCGGCTCGAATGATGACCCGAACATCTATATCGCCGAGGAATGTTTCAAAGTCCGGGTCAGTGACTGGGCGGGAGGGTCGTCGTGGAACCAGGGCGCGGCAGGGCGCGGCAGGGCGCGGCACCGCAGGGCCTTGCCGCCGGATCGCATTCCATTCGCGAAAAAAAAGGTGGTTGTCAAACGGCCTGCTTTATGCGGGTTTCGCGGGCTTGGCGGGCTCTGCTTCGGCTCTGCTTCGGCCCTGCTTCGGCTCTGCTTCGGCCCTGCTTCGGCTCTGCTTCGGCTCTGCCTCGGCTCTGCTTCGGCTCTGCTTCGGCTCTGCTTCGGCCCTGCTTCGGCTCTGCTTCGGCTCTGCTTCGGCTCTGCTTCGGCTCTGCTTACCTCCGGCCGTGACGGGCTCAGCGGCCAGGTGGTTGCGCCGCTGGAAGGACTCGTCCATGTCCCAGTTGGCGACCTCGGACACGTTGAGGGAGGCGGCGTCCTGGTCCACCGGCCGGCGGTACAGCCACAGCTCGGCGCGCGTCACCTCCACGGCCTGCACGTCGCCGGGGAGCTTGAACACGAAGCAGGACCCCTTCGACGCCGACTCGGGGCACCGGCCCAGAGGGAGCCCTGGAACAAAGGGAGGCGAGGCGTCAGTGACGGTCACTCTGTCTCTCTCGCACCCCCACGGCACACGCCATGAGTGCGAGAGAGACGCGAAGCCCAGAAGGCGGCAGCGACGGAGAGATTCGCTCTCTGAATGCCGTTTCTCGCATCTCACGCCAAAATAGTATAAGCGCTGCCAAATCAAGTTTTTTAGTTTCATCGCATCGTAGTTGCCATGCCGACATTCCTCTCTCGTAGATAAACTATGTTTCGACGACCTGTCACGGGTCAGTCCTGGCCTTGTTGGCGGGCTTTTGGCGCACAGCCTCATTGCGCGCGCTGTGTTGTTCTTGACGTGACCCCCGTGCCCCGTGCCCCGTCGTGGCCCCGCAGCCGTGCAAACCCACGGCGCCGCTTCCTGGTGTGTTCCTCCTCACGACAAAATAGCATGCCAATACTAGAGTCCTATAGTGGGACCAATACTACACAGGGTGTAGTCTTACGCATCCCGACGTATTCTCCAGGGGTATGGGTACGGCTTTGTGACAGTCCTTTGTATGTACGAGTCCTCTTTGAACTGCTTGCTCCTACGAACCACACATCTAATCTTCAATATATACAGAAAAATATAAATAAAGGCCTTGATCGTCAGAATCTAGATAGATACCCCAGGGAATCTAGTCGAGTATAGCAACTCCGCAGAAAAGCAGATCGCGCCAGGAGGACTCGAACCCGCGGTCCGCGGTCTTCAGGCGATGCCGCAGCCCGCACGGCCACGAGGTCTGCCTTATGACGGGCGGGCGGAGCGCAGGCTCCTCAATTGGCGCGCAGGGCTGTCGGCTGGATGCAATGGCCGTGCCGGCAATGGCCGAGCGAGGCGGCATGCGTGGTGCGTGGTCCATGGCACATCGTCCTGTGCATGAGCCCGTCCATGGCGGCCACGTGGTGATCACGTGCTGGCCGGCGAGGCTGCCCATGGCGGCCCATGGCGCCGAGGGCAGACCGAGGGCCGCACAGTGGGCCGTCCGCCCCCCTCCCCCTGGAGACCACGTGGTCGAGGTGCGAGCAGCGGCGGAGCGCGTGCTGCCCGCCAGACGGACGCACAGACGCTCGGACGCAGGGCACGAGACGATGACAACTGCGGCGCACACGCCGGCACACGCCCGCATGCCGCACACACGCGACACGCACGCGGCACGCACGCCCTACGTGACTGCGAATCGGGTCAGCGCGAGGCCCAGCCAGCCGCCCAGACCATGATGCCGGCGAGCGCGCTGCTGCCCAAAGTGGCGCCGGTCCGAAGTGTGGCGGGTAGCACTGTTGGCTCTATTCGGCGCGGACCGCCCGCACGTCGATAGAAGACGTGTGCCCTGAGCCAGGGCTGAGTCATGTCATCAAGAACTAATTCGCCGCAAACGACTAAAGATGACAGCACAGCGTTCCTGAGAGGCGAGGAGGAGGGGCTCCTTCTAAATTGGAATGCCGGCACGGGTCCGGAGGTCATCGGCTCCGTCGTGCATTGTGGTCTGCAGGGGGTACGGACCGCCGGGCCGCCGCCGGACACCAGATAGGAGCCCGTGTTTCACACTGACTGCACCCTGCCTGCACTGCACGGGCCCAGGCGTATCCACTGCACTTTATCGTCATTGTCATCACCACCACCACCGCCACCACCACCACCACCACCACCATGGTGGTGCACCACCATCACCATCATCACCGTTGCCCTTTAGACCACTACAGACCTACAGAGTACGCGGGTGATGAAACTACGCTGCACTTTGAGTGTGGTGCTGGGGCCGTGACGCCGCGGGGGCGCGCCCCCCGACCCGCGGGGGTCTCCGCGCAGCCGCCGCCGGCCGAGATGACAAATCCGCTAGGCCGGCCGGCCGGCCGGCAGGGCCCCGTGCGGTCAAAGGGTGAAGCCGGCTCGCCTTCCTGCCGCCGAGCCGAGCATTATCCGACCACGTGAAATTCGGCAAGCGAGGGAGCGCATGCCAGCCTTATCGTAATGGGCTGTGCATGGCTCGGAGAAAGTGGCGGAGGAGTACTAGGGCGCTCATCTCTGTCGCACAGTGGGCCAGAAGACCGGTGGAGGCGGCCAGAATTCTAGACGCGTTTTGAGCTCTAGAGTCGCTACATGGGACTCGAACCGAACGTGTGACCACACCAATGGATTGCTCTCCGAACGAGGAATCCATTGGTGGGGGTCACACGCTCGGTTCGTGGTTGGTCAGGAGTCTCGCGATCGCAAACACTTGGACGCGTCGCGTCACAAGGGGTCAAAATAAGGTCTTGTTTTCTTGTGACGTCACGATACCCCGATACTTGTTGGCTGACCCCTCACCCCCTTTTGCAAGTGGCGGGAGGCTCGTGGCTCTCTGACAGATGTCGCCCACTGTCGTGGGGCTTCGAAACACGCAAGTTGTGTCGAGACACACTCACACACACACACACACACACACACACACACACACACACACACTCGTTATCGCAGTCCACGTGAAGGTCCCCCGCCCATGAGTCCGTGCCGTACAAGTGGCCGGCAAAACCGCCCAGTGTTCTAAGATCCGCAACAACAGCCGCGCTCGGACACGCGGGCCTCGAAGCGACTTGTTGACTGAGCACTCACCTTGGTCGGTGGGGAACAGGATGACCTGGTCCGTGCGGCCGTAGAAGTCCTCGGCGGTGTCCTCCCGGTGGCGGGTGGGCATGGCGAGTCCGGCCAGGGCCAGTGGCTTGGGCATGTTGGAGGCGGGCCGCGCCACCACGGGCGGCTCCTTCAGACCCAGCTTCTTCAGGATCTGCTGCTTGACGAACTCGATCCGCAGGGCGGTCAGCTCGTCCTCCAGGCCCTGCTCCAGCATCTCGCGCCGGAGTCCGCAGCTGGGGCACGGCTTGGCGGCGTCCCTGGCGGCGTCCCTGGCACCGTCCCTGGCGGCGTCCCTGGCGGCGTGGTGGCTGCCGCGGTGGTGCCGGCGGCGGTGCGCGGGGCTCCCCTCCACACTGAACAGCGTGCTCCAGGCGGCCGACAGGTGGCGGTGCTCCGCGGGGGCGTCCCGCACGCCGGCCAAGGCGGCGGGGTCCGGCGGCGGCGTGGGCGGCGCGGGCGGCGCGGTGGGGGCGACCAGGCCGACCACCAGGGTGGCCAGCAACGTGCACAGGGCGAGCTGCATCCTGACAGGCCTCGTCACAGACAGCCAGTCATTGGCGGGGCGCTCGGTTCACAGTGGGCACGCGTCGCGACGGACCGACGGACCGACGGCCTGCTCGGTGCGGCACAGCGTATTGATGGCACCAAGGCAGACGGCACCGCGGCACCCGGACCCCCGGCCCGGCTGGGACCCGGCGGGGACCCGGCGCTGGCGGCGTGGGATCGAGCCCCCTCCCCCCTCCCGGGCCCCCGCGCCCCGCTGCGCCCCGCTGCGCCCCGCGGCCGTCGCCTCGCACTTCGCCCCCTGGGCGGGCCGCTGCCCCCTCCACCAGCGTGTGTTTTGCCCGAAACCCCTTGCTTCGCTCCTCCCCGGACCAGCGGACCCATCTCGCCCAGGTTACATCATGGCGGGCGTACTACTACGGGGACACCGGAGGCGGAGGGGAGGGGGGCTTGTGTGTGTGCGTGCGTTTGTGTGTGTGTGTGTGTGTGCTTGTGTGTGCGTGCGGGGGCGGCAACACCCACCAGTTGCGCGCCCTTATTCCGACTGTGAATGGAGCGAGGGCGGGAAAACAAAGCCCGCGCTGGCGCTGCTGGCGCTAGAGGGCTCGCCGGTCGCGGGGTGCAGCAGCACCTACCCCGCTGCCTCACCCCCACCCCCTGCCTTCCAGCTTCACACCGCTCCAGGAGGAGCTCGAACACGCAGGGGCTGCTGGCATCATCTCGTAAACAGAGACACGAAAAAGAGAAGATTGTTTGCAAGGGAAATTAAAGTACTTCCTATTCAAGAGAATAAACACTCGAAAACTTCCACTCGCGCCTATGAGCTGCAATGCTGCTGCCGAATCTTGCATCGTTACTCTCACGGTGCCGGAGGCAGTGGCGGATCCAGAGGCGGCCTTTGAGGGGGGGGGGCAAAGCAGCACTTTTTGCCTACCTTTCAGGCGGCTATCTAGGTGCTATGGTGGGGCAAAAACCCCTTTGCCCCTCCCCCCTGTATCCGCGCCTGGCCGGAGGAGTGGTTTGTGCTCTGAAAAGGCCCCACTTGGCCGCGCAGTGGCGCTTTGGACCCTGACTCGGGAAGCAGTCAAGTGGGCGGAGACTTTGATCACGCTTTGAAAAAATAAGCTGCACAGCAGCACGTGTTGTGTTTTTCCTCTCTATTAAATTGAAAACATATAGAGAATAAACTAATACGGACAGGTTTTCTTCTAGAGCAGGTCACTCCAACTGCCCAGCGGCCCAGCGCATTGCTTTGAATTTTGAGAGCATTACTGCTTACCAACTTGTTATAGATTTTGAAAATATTTTTATTTTTAAAGTTTTCTTCTCCAATGAAACATATAAGTTACGGACCTCAGCCTCAAGATTCATCTAGCCGGCACCGAAAAAGAAGGAAAATATTCTCTAGGCGCGTACGACTCACTACGCTTTATCGGTCACGAGGAATCGAACCTGTGACCCCGCAGTCCAAAGGCTGGCGCCTTGACCACCGCGCTAACAGGAACGCCTGCGGACGCGCTGCACTTGAGCGTGTCCGCAAATTGTTTTCATTCCCCCAATGGGAGAAAATAATTTGGGGTTATTGCTAGGGAAAATAATGGTTGAGAAGAACAAAGGTTACATATTAATATACTTGATGATCGGGTTGTATCGAACGAAAGGCGTGCAATGGGATGCATTGAAAGATTAATTTTTTCACTAGTCCCTATCCGTGAAAGCCAAAAGACTCTTGCAGTTGGTGCCGAAAAAAGTTGTGAAATTAATTATTCCTGGAAAAGTGGTGTACAAACGTTGTGTTATTCTGAGAGCGCCGAGGGAAGGGTCATAAATTGGTAAACTCAGTCGAAGTGCATGACTTGTCACGCAATTATCAGAGAGAGAAATCTTGCTGACTCTCCTCTCTGGTGTTTATTTTTCGCGTTCAATAATTCGGGATAACCCCAGGGGCTCTATACTACGCGGTTCCCGATACCTTCTGAAGAGACGGAATCAATTTGAGAGATCGGAAGGGGACAGACAGTTCGAGTTATCGAGTCGCGTGGGGCGCCCTGCAGAGCGATCGATACATTGCTCTGTCTCTCTCGCACCCAGGGGGCGTGGACTGTGCGAGAGGGACAGAGGGGTGGAGGCGGCGCCGGTACTCCGCGTGGTGCCCGGCCTGTGTCCATGTCAAGGCCAGCAGCGCGGACGGCCGCGCCGCTCTGTCTCTCTCGCACTCACGCGGCGCCTGGGAGGGTCCGTACGGGTGCGAGAGAGACAGAGAACCGCTGTGCCGCTCGGCTCGACACGGCCCGGGTGCATCACGTCGCGTCCCCGTGGCTGCGACTTCCCCGGCCGGCCGGCCGGCAGAACCGCGACCCGGCTCGCGGCAGCCTCGCGGCCGGCCGGCCCGCCAGGCCCGCCACGCCCGCCTCCCGAATCCGCGAAGCCTGGCGAAGGCGCGAGCGGCGGTGCGCTGCGGCGCCTCGTCGCTGTCTCTCTCACGGCCCTGCGGCACGCCCCGTGGGTGCGAGAGAGACAGCGAGCGCGCTGTTGGGACTCACTGCCCGCCGCCAAACGCCGAACCGCGGCGCGCGTCGCTCAAACTGTTTCGCGCTGGCCGGCTTGGCTATTCTCGGCCGTGACGGCACTGCCAGTATTGTCTGTCGCTCTGTCGTTCACTCGCTGGGCGACGCGTCCGCGGACACCCAAGGCGGACGTTTCGAACGCACCCCTCGCTCGTCACTAGTCTGTCGCTTTGTCCAGGAAGCTGAGCGATTTTAGGCAGTGTTCGCTCGCTGTGTCTCTCTTGCGCCTATACCGCCGCATGAGTGCGAGAGAGAGACCGTTCGGTGCCGTTCGGGATGAGCCTGCTGGCCCGGGGGCGTGGCGGTGCCCGCGACGTGGGCGGCGCCCTGCACGCGCCCCGCCCGCTTCAGCGCGCGGCCCGCTCACCCCTTCCCTTCGGCAGCCGCGTGCGGGCCGCGTGGCTGACCTGTGGCGGGGCTGACCGGCCGACCACTTCCGGTGGCCAATATCACCTCCATGGCCTGATTGCGAACGCCGCTTCGTCGCCCTGTCTCTCTCGCACTCCCACGGGACGCCCTATGGGCGCGAAGGAGACAGACACAGAGTGTGGCCTGCCGCCGCGTCTCTCCCGCACCCAAGCTGTTGGTGCTGCCGCGGTGACCCGCCCTTCACCACGCCTGCCGACACTGTTGTTTTCACGAGGACTATCACTGTGCTGTTTTCAAACAACAATTGCTCCTCGGGGTGGCCATTTCAAGGCAATGAAGCGTTCATCGAACCCACGTAGTATCATGACCACATGCAGCACCGGCTTCCCGGCGTTTCCGACCCTTTCCCACTAGGTCGGCTTTCTCGACAGCTCGAAGCGAACGGGCACTACACACAGAAACATGATTTCTTGAATCAAGTAAAATTTACTTGATGCAAGTAATTTTTTTGCATTAATGTGCCCAAGTAAAATTCTGCTTTGGGTGAAGTAGAAATATTCTTGATATGGTAAGACTTGAATGAATGCAAAGCCTATTAAGCTTAGTATTGATCTGACACTCAGTTTGGCTTGAATCAAGAATTTTTAATCAGGAAAAATATTTTACTTGATTCAAGAAATCATTTTCTTGGGTGTACTGGTCGGTGGAGTGGACGTTTGGGTGGATCGCCCCCTTTACTCGTGGCCGAGCGAAGAACGGCATGGTCCTGCGCTGCCCTCCTATCAGAGCTTAGCAGCAGCAGCATCGCTTTTCCTCTCTCTCGTCTTTTTTCTCTGTTTCCAGGAAAAAGTGCACGTGACAGGCGACCTTTGTGTGACGGATCTCAACATGACGCGAGGTGACTCGAAATCGTATGAGGACTGCTCTCACTAGACTGCTCGGTTCGGAAGGACACACTCACACACACAGGTACTAACGAGAGGGAATCCACAGTGTACCACCAAGGCCTCGAGCGCCTTTTATTCTTCTTTTTATTTTCTGGTTGCAACGCTCGGAGAGCGAGCGAGTTATCAAAAGGCTTGCCAAGCAAATGACCAATTAATCTCATCGGCGTTGCTAATTGTCGTGCACGCTTCGACTTTTCCACCCTCCGCTCGGCCTGCCGCGGGCACGGCGAGTCTCTTGAGGGCGTGTTCCCGAATTTGGATCACAGTGGCGGAGAAAATGTGACCGGGCGCGACCACGTGCCGGGCGGGGTGCCGGGGCATGCCGTTGTGCCGTTCTCTCTGATCTTGACATCGGGTCGGGTTCGGCCGGCCTGCCGGGGAATGTAGGCCAAGCGGCGGCGCGGACTCAGCGCGGACTAGGCCCGTCGATGCCCGTCGTCTTTACACTGAAAACTCCGAGGTGAGAAATTAAGCCACTCTGGGGGTCACCAAAACTTCTCACCCGTGAGAATCAAAATTCTCACCTTTGTACCGGTCAGAAAAAGAAATTCTGACCCTGAAATGATTGGAGTGTCTCTCCACGTCATATAGGGCGGTAGAACGATTCATTCCAAAATTGGTGAGAAATATTTCCCGCCAATATTGGGTCAGAATAATTCTCACCCTTCAATTTTCAGTGCGGTCCCTGCACTGCGGTGATGCATTTCGTTTCCCAAATTCGCGGAGAAAGTCGAGCGTCGCGTGAAAGCCTCGCGGCACTTGCCGTCGGGCGGACGGAAAATTTCCATGAGGGAAACGACAGGAGTGACATGGCGTAATTGGGAAGCAGCGCTGTCCAAGGAGGTTCCGTATCGGATTATTCGGAGAGAACGTGGAATCAGCTCCGGGTTTATCGAGTCGAGGAATTTCGTACAGTGTATCGCCCTGCTTCGCCGAGGTTTCGCGCGCCGACGGCGAGGGCGGATCCAGAGACGGAATCAGGGGGGATGTCTTAAAAGTTGTCTGTCTCCCGGGGCAAAGTGCGGCGACTTTGTCTACCTTCCAGGCGGCCTCACCGCCTTCTCGATGGAGGGGGGCGCCCCCATCGCCTCCCCCTGGATCCGCGCCTGTCGAAGGGGGAGACGGGTTGGGAGAGCGTCTCAACCTGCTGCTGGTAAACACTACTTCTCCGCGTGGCAGTGGCTTTTCTAGCTTTTGACGCGGAAACTTCCTCTTGACTTTTGCGTCGTCGACGTTCAAGCCCTCCTTATCGCTCTGTCTCCGTCGCACTCACGGGGCGTTGCGTAGGGGTGCGAGAGAGAAGGAGTGACCAGACGATCCTTCAGATTGGCTCGGCTAGCGGCGTAAGAAAGCGACCCAACGGGCCGCCGCGGTGGTTGGGTGGCCTACCTTCCCAGTGGGCGGCGTAACTAAGCCCGCCATGCCTGTCCGTCCGTCCGTCCGTCTGTCGGTCTGTCTATCTGTCTGTCTGCCTGCATGTCCGTCTGTCTCAGGTGTCATACCAAGATGAAGATAATCTCGAGTGTGCAGTCACAAAATTTAATCGTTCGTTACTTCGTTCGATTTGGGGCCACATGAGTATCAAAAAGCGTTTTAAATTTCGCCTAGAATGACAGTATGCATCCTCTCCCCAGTAGATTAAAAGATTTAGATTTCACGTGCAGCAAGACTTCTTCTCTTTTTTGCCGGAATTTCTCTTGTGGCTCCTCCTTTCCTTTCCCCTCAGGAACGACGACTGGCGAAGAGTCTGCCTTGTCCTAATCTAGGTAGATACCGAACTATCTTCTGATTCTAGTGTCGCCCTGCAGCCAGACGAAGCGAATAAAATCCTTCAATTTCACGAGTTCTCCTTCAATGAAGAAAAATTGCAAGCATTCTGCCGGCGGCCATCTTGCAATTTCTTCTCTTGTTGATGCAATACCTCACTGTGTTTTCGAGTCGTCTACCCCGGATCGCTGTGGTGATCCTGGACCGCGGTGACCACTGCAAGGACAGTGAAGGACCGCCGGAAGAGAGGTTCCGTCAGACTGTGCGCGACTGTACGGGACTTGACCTCGGCGCTCCTTGACAGTCGGACCAAATCATCGTTCAGGCGGCAGTGCGGTGTGGACCTCTAGGGCCGCATTGGTGCGTCCTGCCTCCACTCGAAGCGTGCAGGCCGAGTACCTGTACCGGTCGTGTCGGGTCGTGTCCCTGCCAGCCCACCGGCCTTGGCGGCCTGCCACTCGCAGCGGCGGGGCGGGGCGGGGCGGGGCGGGGCGGGGCGTAGCTGCTGTCTGGCAGCCGCTCCGCTCCAAACCAACCAAGGTTCCGCGCGCCTCTCGTCGGCTCGCCTTCGGCTACCTTCGGCGCCGTTCGGCTGCAGTCTCCGCGTGGCGCGGCGTGGCGTTCGGGTTCAGATCGGCAGCCGAGGCGGGAGAGTTGTTCGTTCGGTCCGCTCCGTCCGTCCGTGCGGCTCGGCTCGGCTTCGGTCGGTACCCGAAGTACCCGCCCGCGTCCCCGAGCGTTGTGTTGTGAGTTGGCCATCCTGTTTGTGGGTACCTACCACATCGGCCCCAGTCTGTGTCTGTGTCATGTGATGCGTCTCTGACCCCACAGGCGTTACCTGGGCTTTGCGTATCGTTCGCGCCATGTTGTGCTGTCCGTTTGGCGGCTAGGTGCAAACACACAGCAGCGTTCCTTCGCCACCAGCGTCGCGCCTCGCGCTCGCGGCAGACGTACCCCGCGGCGGAGCACGCCTACGAGTGCCTCAGTGTCGCGAGTGTGTGTGGTGTGCAGTGGAGTGCAGACGACAGCGTCAACCTCCAGGATGTCCCTGACGGACGCGGACGCCCCCAACGGCCACAACGGCGTGGACTCTGCCGGCTTCGCCCCGAGGCTGTGCCATATCGTCAAGTGGGCGCACTTCGACGGCTACGGCTTCAACCTGCACGCCGAGAAGGGCAAGCCCGGCCAGATCATCGGCAAGGTGGACGAGGGCTCGCCCGCCGAGGCGGCCGGCCTCCGGGAGGGCGACCGCATCGTCGAGGTGAACGGCGTCAACATCGCCAACGAGAACCACAAGCAGGTGGTGCAGCGCATCAAGGCGGTGGACGACGAAACGAAGCTCCTGGTGGTGGACGCCGAGGCGGACAAGTACCTGAAGGCCCACGACATCGTCATCAAGAGCAACCTCCCCAGTGTGGTGCACCTCAAGACCCCGCCCTCGCCCGCGGGGACGCCGGCGCCAGCCTCGCCCAACGTCAACGACGTCAACGGCCAGGTGAGTTGGGGAGGCGGAGTGAGGTTAGGTGGCCGGGCAGCCCACAGGTGCTGCAGCGCGCACCCTGTTGCTCATGCCCGGCTTGAGTGCTGCTGGGATCGGGTGTCCGCAGACGGTGTCGTTTACCTTTCTTTAGTGTTTTTTTTTTTGTTTGTTTTTTTTGGTCAGTTTAGACCCGAGGCAAAGTGTCGCTGTTGTGGTGTGGAGTGAGATTTGCCAATGGTTCATGTGGGATCGGAAATGGAGTGGCTGTTTGCATTTGACAGACAGGTTGTTCGTTGACGCCTGATGTATGTGACTAGCAGCTGAACTGAATTGTGATCTGTTCCGACGAAAAGTGCAAGGGTCTGTGTTGACAATCGTGGTACTTCATTTGCATTGCTCCATGCGACTCATTCCTGGCTGGCTTGTTTGATTGTCGAAAAAGTCTCCTGCATTTTCAGATCGACGATGATTATTCTAGTTCTACCTTAGTTATAAAGGCCAAGCTCCACCTGTGGTTGTAATCACAATACTATCTAATTCATCATGTGAAAAGAACGGGATCTTGAAGCACCATGTTCCTTTGTTTACCTAATTTTCATACCGTTAAAGTGGTTTGGGTTTGTGGGAATGAACTGATGCACAATGTCTCTTGATATGCCCTTATGAGATAAAGAAAGCATAGTTTTCCACCACTTGAAAACTGTTTTTGTTTGCGGGGCAAAGCCATACTGTATGATGAGTTCTGTCAATCTGGGACAGGTGGACTGGCAATCTTCCCAAGAGGATGACAAACCAGGTCACTAATCTTTACTGTTGACTTATCAAAGCGTCCTTCCACTGTTCACTTTCCCTTCCAAATCCTCAGTCTGCCCAGCTCTGGAGACGCCCAGTTTAGTCCAGAATTATGCTGGTATGGCACGCAAGATGGCACCCTGTGGCTGCAGATTCAAAAGGCTGAAACGGCTGTTCTTTCATCATTGAGCCCTTTATCTAATTTTTTCGCCAACGACCGGCTATTAGGTGTCATTCCTTGTCACGGGTGACTGGGTTCAAATTCTCGCGGCGCCAGTTTTTTTTTGTTTTTTTTTGGTTGGTTTGATAGAGAGGGGAAAGGTGAGAGGGGGGCAGTAACTTGTGCTTGTTTGCGCCGGCGGTCGAGGACAATATGCGCCTAGCGTGCGTGCGCGTGCGTGCGTGTGTGTGGGTGATTCATCCACGCGCGTGCGCGGCGGTCACGGCGACGGACTGATTCCGAGAGTCTCTTTCGTCTCTCTGTCTCTCTCGCACTCGTGGGGCGTCCCGTGTGTGTGCGAGAGAGACAGAGCGAGCTGCTGCAGCACCGGCAGCACGACGGCGTGGGATGGGAAAGGACGCGACTCCCCTGCGCGCATGTCGCACGAATATGCGCGCCTGTGTGTGTGTGCGTGACAACGACACACGCGGCCCCGCGACGGTCACCGCGGACGGGATTCGAACCCGCGGACAGCCCGCCGGGCGACCGCGGCGTCGAGGTCGAGCCGGGCGTTTGTCCTGCGGTTAGGGCGCTCGCGTTGGACAGGGTCACGTGACCGGACGGACCGGACCTAGACCACGGCGGCCACGGCGCGGAGGCGGCTTTTTGACAGCTCGCTTCCGGCACATCGCTTAGGCACGCCCCCTCCCCCCGCCCCGCCCCCCGGCCTTGACGCCCCCCTCCCCCTTTCCCCCCGGGGCGCCGCCGTCGCCGCGAGATGCCGCGCGCAAATGTTGCATGGAAAGGCGAGGAGCAGCAGATGCACTGCACTGGGAGGAGTGAAGCCAGGAGGCGCCGCCGTGCCGCCGTGGCCCGGCCCGGCCGGCCGGCCGGGGAACTTGTCCGTCGAGTCGCAGGCAGCTCGCTCTCAAGGATTGCTAGTTGGTCGCTCTGTCTCTCTCGCGCCCCGGCGGCGCGCCTAGGCGCGCCCCGCGAGCGCGACAGAGAGAGCAGCTCTTCGGAACCAGGTGGCGGCTGCTTGGCTTTCGTTTAGAGCGCATCAGGAAGGATCCTCGAAGCGGGTAAAAAGGGGAGGGGGAATTCCCGGTCCCGGTCGAGTCGAAGACGTGCCGCGGCCGTCCACTGCCGGGAAAAAGGGCTGCCGGCGGACCGACTTTGGAGTTGAGCTTTGTTTTTGTTTTGAGGCGCGGCGTGCCGGTCGTCCTCGGCGTCCTCGCGGCGGTGAGAGGCTGTGGCGCTGACTCCGCAGTTAAACGGGGGAAAAATTACGTCAGATGAATGGAAGCTGGTGGGGGCGGCGCGGGGCGGCGCGGGGTGCCACGCCACTGGAAGTACATGGAGTACAGTACACTCTACACTGGCATGAGGCGGCATTAGCACGCCCGGCACGGCGGGGCCAGGCACGCCACGGCCCGGCCCGGTGCGGCACTGTGGCCAATTTGTAGGAATCTAGCGGCGGTGTGTGCTGGCTGGTTGTGGAGCGCAGTGTTGCGTCGGACTTTTTTTTTTTTTTTTTTTTTTTTTTTTACGAGTTGCAGGAAAGGGCAATGGATGGTTGCAGCGGGACGCGCTGTTCGGTATTCGGCCAAACTTTCGACACTGCGCACGGCCTCTGAGCTGTAAATGTATCGTTGGAGGGGAGCAGGGCCATGAGTGCGAGGGAGTCTAACTGAGCTGGCGTTGGTTTCACGACGTGCAGCAGGAACGCAGAAAAGCGACTGTTTTCGAATAGAAAAATGTTCTGTTTCCAATTTGTTTCTTGTGGTCCGCTGGAGTGTGGGCTTCCCCGTGGCCGAACGACCCCACCCCGCCGCGGCCCCGCCGCACCGTGAGTCAGATCGCGAGTCGAGTATCCCCGACGGCGTCATGACGTCATAGCGCGGCATGAAGCGGCGGTGTGGCTTCGCGGATGCGTTTGCAGGTGGCACTGCAAAAGTGAGGCGGTGCAGCCGCAGATAAACAAAGAGAACAAACACAGACATGGCCGGGCTTTTATTGGTAGAGCTATCGGTTTAAATTGCCGCATCCATTATGGAGAAATACCGTAAACTGGGGTAACTTGAGACAATTTTGGGGTAACTTGAGACACACTTGAAACCACCAGTTCGGTCACTGAGTAGGCTATCACGAAAACCAATGCCTTTTTCTTACCCATGCTACTTTTAGACATTCAGTTAAACAAGGAATAGTCATCAAATAAAACTAAAATTAGAGTAGGATCAAGTGTCTCATGTTACCCCTGCTGTCTCAAGCTACCCCAGTTTACGGTATTTTTCTTTTGGGTGTGGGCCTTTCTCTCGAGGCCGCAGTGCTCCCGGCACAGTGGGCCAGCCCGTCGGCCTTCCAGTGGGAATCTGATTGTCTGCCGGCTGGCATACCCACAGCCCCACTGACCCTCCTTCCTTGCATGCGTGGCCGTGCGTTCCAGCCGCGGCTCCAGCGCGAGGCTCCAGCCAGCTCCAGCCGCTCCAGCCAGCCGAGTGGTTCCGCGCGGCGTGTCGCTCTGTCTCTCTCGCACCCGCAGCAGCGCCGTGGGAGCGTTGCTGCTGTGGGCTCGCCGGCTTGTCCGGGGGGCCCGCGTAAAGCACGTGGCGGCGGCCTAAGTGCAATAACGTGTCTACTTCTGCCA
Organism: Stenchaetothrips biformis; assembly: GCA_030522485.1. Classification (NCBI taxonomy): domain Eukaryota; kingdom Metazoa; phylum Arthropoda; class Insecta; order Thysanoptera; family Thripidae; genus Stenchaetothrips; species Stenchaetothrips biformis. Next base: position 14,631,585 of record CM060099.1, read on the forward strand.
TTTTGTGCGTCCGTACCTCGCTTAGCGGCTGCATGCTGTGCCCGACCCCTTCCCGTTGGATTTGCTCCCGTTTGGTCACTGTAGAGTCATATAGTAGAGTCCTCTCTCCCACTATAGGACTCTAGGTCTCTGCAGTGTAGTGATTTGGAGGGCGCCCGCTGGATGAGTCGCCATGTAACGGAGTGGGCCGCCCGGCGTACGAAACCTGCTTTGGCCTCGTTGGTTGCGAGGGACAGAGACAGAGATTCTTCGGCGGCGCCGCGCGGCCAATAATGATGAAACAATATTGGCGGCGGCTCGGCTCGGTCAGGCTCGGCGGCGATGCGTGCAACGCAGGAAGGGCCTTGGGCATCCCGCCGGGCTCCGGGCCGGGCCGGGCTGGCTGGCTCGAGGCGCACCCTCGCCGTCGTCGCTCTGTCTCTCTCGCACTCGCTGGGTGCCGCGCGGGGGCGCGAGAGAGACAGAGCGCGGCGTTCGGGGCCGCCGCCGCGGGCGCGCCGCGCACGCTTCCTCGGTTTCTGCAGCAATTTGCAGTGGCGCTGCGCTTCCTCGAGGCGAACGTGTGGAGGAGCGCGGTCTCCTTGTTGTGCCGGCACTGTCGTGTGTCAACGGCCGATGGAGCCCTGCGTGACGACACGCGTGTTGGGGAGACGAAAATGAGAGCCGGTTTTCCCGACGCGATCGCTCTCGCCCACCCGTTCGATCAGGACGCAGTGATGATAATAAAACCTCCTGGAGGCAGAGGAGGACGCGGGCCTGGACGTCCTGGACGCGGCGGCGGGGCTCCGGTGACGTCATGCCGCGAACCGCGCGACTGCGCGACGAGCGAGGCGCGCGTCTCGGCGGGGGGTCGTGAAAATAAATACTCAGAGAAAAATAGTAAGAAGCTGGTTAAAAATAGGCCGTTTGGTTAGGTTGCACACGTGGTGGCGGCCGGGACTGTCCCTCTCCATGATTGCTGTGCGTAATCGCCGGTATCGCGGGCGTTGTCTGTCTGCTCGCGGCCGCGCGCGCCGCCTGAGCCATCCCGAGGGGTGTTCCGTCGCTCTGTCTCTGTCGCACTCACGGGGCGTGCGGCGGGGTGCGAGAGAGACCGCCCGGGCCGCGCGGCCGCGTGCACGTCGTGCGGCTTATCAGCCCCCGCGGCCATATAACGACGCGAAGAGCCGGGCGGGCTGCACTGCGGCGCGAAGAGTCGTTCCGTCTGTGTCCCACTCGCGGCCCGGGCCGCGGGGGTGCGAGGGAGACAGAGCGCCACGCCGCGGAAACGGCCGGGCTGGGCGCGGCGCGGAATTTGATAAGACTGCGGCGGTGGCGACAAGTTCAGTCGGAAAGCACCACCTGCAGCGCCGGGATGGCGGAACCTGGCCGCCCTGGCGACAACACCGCGGAGGTAACAACATCGCGCGCCTGGAATGCGGCCGTCCCCCTCGCACCCACGAGCCGTGCCGCCGAGACGGAGCGACGCTACAGCGCTGCGGGCGGGATGAGTGATGAGTGTGGCAGTCGGCGTTCCTCGCAGAAATTTTGAAAGGGGAGGGGGGCAAGTCCAGCCAGGCTTTTGGCCCACCTTCAGGCGGAATGTGTCGCCATTGGCGTACCTTTGAGGCGGTTGTCTGTCTAGTGCCATGATGACCCCCCCCTCCCGGCACGCGGCTTCGCCGCTGTGCACCATGCGGGCGAGGGCGCGGGGGCGCGGCCTTGTCCTGGATCGGGTTCGTCTTGGCCTGGCGGCGAGGCTTCCCGACGGCAACGCCCTGCACCGACGGCGGCGGCGGCGCCATTGATGGAGGCGAAGCACAGTGGGCCTAGCCGCGCTAGCCGCGCCGCGCTGCAGGTGTCGCGTGGCAGCCGTTTCCGTTTTAGAAAGCGGCGTGCCGCGGGGAGGGGGAGGGGCAACGCACGACGCGTGCGCGCGCGTGTTTTGGAAATTTGATCGCGTCGACGCGACGGCGGCGACGGCGACGGCGGACCCGTCAGAGGCAGAGGTCCGCGACGACGGGGTGTGTTGGCGGCGACGCTGCGTCCCCAGGGCCTGGCCCAGGCAACGCCCAGGCAACGCCCGAGGCACCGCGTCATGCTTTCTGCCGCCACTGCCCTCCATCCGCGCGTGTGTGTGTGTGTGTGTGTGGGTGCGGCCGTCACGAAGCTCATTTGGATTCGGGAGGCCGGCGCACTGAACGATGCCGTCCAGCAGCCGGGCGCTAACTCGTGTCCTTCCGTGTTGCAGGCGGACACCCCCTCCAGCGGACGCAAGCACAGTCTGCGGAGTTCGCAGTCCAGCCCGGAGCCCGAGCAGCAGGGATCACAGGTGGGTGCAGTCCTAGTCCTGCCTGGAACGCAAGGGACGCGGTCCTGCTCAGCAGAAGAACCCCTGGGCAGTCCTGCGAGGCGGCCCTGCGCGGCGGGTCTGCCTGCACTCGGTCAGAGGGTCGCGCCTTTCGGAGGGCTAGTCTTCGCTCCCTGATTTGGCTGGCGCGTCTGCTGGAGCAGACTCCTTTTTTTCTTTTTTGTTTTTGTTGTCTTTTTCACGCGGTGTGGCGAATGGCATGCGGGCCCGCGTCACTCTCTGCTCGTTCATCCTTGGAGACAACGAGGCGTGGTGGCGGCGCCGGGCTCTCAGCTGCACCGCGGGAAAAAAAATGCTCTCGGGATGAACAATTTCTTATTCATTGTAAGCCTTAGACCGCAGTTGGATTCATCTTTTTCTGAAAAGTTAGCTGTGAACGCCGTGAACGTGAGGGAATAACTTCAGCGTCAAAAATATACGTAACCAACTTTTACGCCCACATTACCTCCTGAAACAGAACCGAGGGGGTAGACACTTCAAAAAATCGTGTACAGACTACTCGGTATTACGCTGTATAACGGTGGCATTACCCGTGTGTTACGGCATTAAAATGCTAAATTTTGCCAATACCAAAATGGTATTACAAATACGTGTATTACGCGTAATACACGGCTTTTTTTGTACAGGGCATTACGAAAGTGTTTACCCCCTCGAACAGAACTAACACACCAGACGAGCGACAGTTACCAGAAAGAATTCCTCCTTGCCCGCCTAAGTGTGCGCTTTTTTTTCTTTGCGCTCTGCTGCTTATCTGCGTGGCCGCGTGTCGCGGGGAAGTCCATTGGAATGACTCGTTACCTTGGCTGCTGCGGCGGCGTTGGCGGCCGGAACCATCGAGCCGAGCGCCAAGCGCCGCGACGCGCCGCGACGCGCACGCGGCAGCGAACCGTCCGTCTGTGGCTTTTCCTGAGAAATGCGAACAAGGTGTTGCGTGCGCTTCGACTCGTGGGCCTCGTGCCTGGCAGCAGCGGCAGCAGCCGGGCCGCGGACCTTGCGGCTGCATTGCCTTCCTCGAGGAATGCCTTATTGGACCCCCCCACCCCTCCCCCGGCCCGCCGCGGCCACCCAACAGCCTCCCACGCCGCGGGTGTGGCCTACCTCTCGGGGGTCCGATGCCGCCCTGCTCGCACTCCAATGGACCGACCCATGAGTGCGAGAGGGGCAGCGCGACCGAAGCGCTGATCGGATTGAGCTCCGCTGGCAGCGCATCACTGGCTGACTGGAGCCGGGAGGACCTGGAGTAGTACACTCAAAATTGGGCACGCCCAGAAACTGGGCGCCAAAGATACCCGAAAAAGTGGGGCAGGCGACAAAGGCGCCCAGTTTCTGGGCATGTCCAATTTAGAGTGTAGTTGTTGAGTTGCCTGGGTAGTGAGTGACCACTTGACTGAGCCTGGAGACTGGAACCGCAATAAGCTCCTGTTTGGCTGGCTGACGTACTGACGTGCTCGTTGGCGTGTTGCAGGGCGACAGCGGGCGCAGCAGCGCCAACGGGACGCTGGAGAGGAAGAACAACACCCTGAACCTCAACATGACGGCCGCCGAGTTCCGCGCTCAGCTCGCCTCGCGCCGCACCACCAAGAACGAGGTGAAGAAGGACTCGATCGACTTCAAGCAGAAGTCCGACATCATCCAGAAGCTCTGAGCCGCGCCCACTGTGTGGCGTCTGACTCCGTCTGGACCATCCCGACCGGGAGGGTCTCAGCCTGCCCTTCGCTGCCCTTGGCTCGCTCTGGTCTCAGCCTGCCCTTCGCTGCCCTTGGCTCGCTCAGTCCCAAACTGCTCACAGTATTACCCGTCTGCATTTTCGCACCATTGTTACCTTGTTGACTGAGGCGTTCCCGTCAAGCGACCCCCAGTTCGTTTTTACATCACCGAGGAAAGAATTTTCAGTCACGTTGTAGCGCCTGTCAAGTAGTCGTCTTTTCTCTGCATAGCTCAGATTCCTAATGGGTAAGCGAAGCTATTTTTTTTTTACGAAGCCTTAAAGGCTTATCATCAAAGACATGTTGCGATTGGTGAATGCATTTTTGGCATTGTGACGGAAGGACTCTGTGTTTGTTTGTCAGCCCCATGCGCATCATTCTTGCAGACATTTTGTGCATGTGCGGAAACCTCATGAAGCAGCATTTACTTGTCTGTGTTTGTAAAGAAATGAAGAAAGGATACATGTGTATAGATAACTCTAATTTCCATTAATTATCCATGTCTATGTTTTATTTTATATACCTATTCTTGTGTATGTTTAAAATAGTTCACAGAAAAGGTACTCTTCTGTTTTCGAGTCAGTATTGCGTACTTTGTTAATTTGGTGATTGTCGATAGATTACCACTTCATCCAATGTACATCACACGAGATTTTGATGTAAAGAGGAACATCACAGTTTTCTACAGATGTGCTCAACAGCTGCCGCACAGTGAAGCTAGAACTGAGGTGCGGGTTAGCACATACGTGCCAAACCATATTAGTTTTTAAGAATGTTTGTAAATAGACCTTCCATATGGGTTCATTAGAATGGTAATTGGATTATAACAACTCTTCATTTTCTCTTGTTCCCTAGCTTTGCTTGGAGATGCTTAGTGCACATTCCAGATTTTCTTTGTGATAAATTGTTGCTAAGTTAGCTCATTGCTTAAAGAGAAGCACCTTACATAGTGGTGTTCGAGTGTCCAATTCTCAATTGTCTTGGTTTTATCAAATACTTCTCAATGTAAGATTTACTTTTGACTTCAGTTTTTGCAGTCTGCACCTGTCTAGTTTTGACAACTGCATTGGTAATTGTGGACTACATATTAAAATTTTGGGAAATTTTTAATGGTTAAAATTTGTTGTTTGTTGTATTAAGTTTTCCCAGTTGTGCATGTTTGTGTGGACTTTTTAGCTTTGTCCTTTTTGTTACATGTGCCTTATCAAGGCAGAGTCTAGAGAATTACTCAAATAAACTGTTTGTTTTACTGGGTTAATTATCTTTTCTGCGAATGTGATGTACTGTTACAACCAACCCAGTCCTATGTTCATCACCATGAGGAAGATGATGAAGTGGCCTGAATGAACTACCTCACACTTAAATGTCAATGGGGAAATCAACAGAACATGCATGCATGCATTTAGCACATACTTGGGTACAATTTCTCTTTGAGTCTCACAAAATTCCAATCGGCCTTCTGTCAGGGGAAGTGCAGCAAACCAAGTACAGCTCTGCGGGCCGAGCCGGCCGAGCCGGCGGTCGGCACGTAGAGTGATTAGAGACTCGCGCGCCGACTTTTCGGGGTTGTCGTTCCTTGACACGGTGCTTGACGGTACGGGGCTGCCTCTCTCGCACCCGCACGGGAAGCCCCATGAGTGCGAGAGAGACAGAGCGTCTTGTCTCACCCCGCCGACCTTGCGCTGCGGTGGAGCGAGTCGCCGGTGTCACCGTCACCGTGAGCCATGTGCATACACTGCTCTGCAACGAGGGAGACAGACCAGACAAGGCTCGCGGAATGAGTTCGAGTCTCGGTTTGAACTTCCCGCGGTCCCGCGCAACGCATTGCACGCGGCAGCCACCAGTGGCGCCCTCCATCGGCCGGCCGCGGGACTACGGCACGTCTGCAGTTCGCGCTGCCGCCGCAAGGGGCCGCCACCGTTCCGAGGCTCGGCAGCGCAACTCCTTGCCGGCGCGCTGTCGTGGCTTTCACCATCCGATATGGTCTAGTGGCTAGGATACCTGGCTCTCACCCAGGAGGCTCGGGTTCGATTCCCGGTATCGGAAATATTTTTTCTCGCTCGCTCAGTGTCATACTTACTATTTTATCTTTCCAAGTCGCACGTAGTATTTTTTTTTAAGACGCACCTCTCTAAGTTACAGAGGCTCGTGCTTGAGGGAGCCGTTGTCGACAGTTGAAGCTTGAACCTTGAACGTGTAATGTTTGAAGAGGAACCTATCGGCTGCGACCGGAGGCCCGCCGGGCCCTCCGCCGCACCGTCGCGTCGTCGGGGCGGGGTCCCGAGTCGGGAGCGCCCGGCAGGTAGGCCGCGCCGGTCGCTCCACGCACGGCTGCTCCACGGGCTGGCCTGCCTGCCGGGCGGCCCGCTGCACAGTTAACAGCAGGGGAGGGCTTTCGCATGGAATGGAAGCGGCAGCGCGGCAGCGTGGAGCATAACCACTGGAAACTCGCTCCAACCAGTTGCCAGGGCGGAGGAGGCTACCAGGCTGCGCTGGAGTGGCGCTGCTGGGGCTTCCCGGCGGTTGGTCATCCCCCCCGGTAGATGGCGCCACCGCGCGGCGCGAGGGCCGGACGCGCTGCGCAGTTTCCCGGAAGTGTGGTGCCGTCGGCGATCGGGTCGAGTGACGGCATGCTGGCTGCTTGCGCTTCAGGGCGCTGTGTGGGCGTCGCGTCCCGTTGCCTGCTTCCAAACGACTGTTTCGCCGGTTGTTGCCATGTTCCATTCGAAAAACAAAAAAGGGCGAAATTAATCGGGTGTAATGCTTAAGATTGTTTTTTCCAAGGCGGGGAGTGCGAGGGAGAGAGAGAGACAGAGAGAGAGAGAGAGAGAGAGAGAGAGAGAGAGAGAGAGAGAGAGAGAGAGAGAGAGAGAGAGAGAGAGAGAGAGAGAGAGCGGCGAGGTCATTGAATGACGCAGGAAGCGGATGGGAGGGGCGTGGTCCGAGGGGGTCGGAAGCGGTCCACAGGGAAGCAGAGATGAGTGTGGGGGTGGGGCGGATGGGGTGGGGGAGGAGGGGCGAAAAGGGAAAGACTTTCAAGGGCAAACACTGGCAAGGGACGGACGAACACCGCGCCATTCCCCCCCCCCCCCAATTCTCTCACAAAAGGAGTCGTAACCGCCGCCTCTACAGCCTTGGCCTGCAAGGCTTTATCTCTCTCAAAACACAAGAAAATCTGTAAAGAATCCCGCTGGTTCCCTTTTCGCTTTTATAACGTACCAACAATATCCACGATCATTGGGATTCGACTGTTCTATTTTTCATATAATTTTTTTGGCGGTCCAAATCTGCGGTTGTGAATCAATCGGGGTGTCCTTCTCGCTCCGAGCGAAGATCATACGGCGCGTAACAACGCAGTGCGGGTCGAGGGGGTAAACACTTTCGTAATGCCCTGTACAAAAAAGCCGTGTAATACGCGTAATACACGTATTTGTAATACCATTTTATGATCAAATGTGGCAAAATTTAGCATTTTAATGCCGTAATACACGTGTAATACCACCGTAAGACTGCGTAATACCGAGTAGTCTGTACATGATTTCTTGAAGAGTTTACCCCCTCGGTGCTGGTGGCGCTGCCGGTGGGGAAAGGCGGAAGCTGGCAGCGCTGAGAGTGGGCGAGGGGGTTGGCCAAGGGGGGGGGGATTCTGGAGAAGAGGGTGCTGCTGCTGTGGATCTGCGGCGCAGCCCGCTGGAGCCTCCAGCGTGGAGGTCAAGGTGAGTGACGTCCAGGGGTGGGGGTAGCTGACGTCACCTGGGCCTTCCTGGGCTGGCACCGAGGGTAGGTGGCACGCGTCACTCTCGCCGAGGATGTCGCCTTTGCCGTGTTCGGGCCGCGCCTTATCACGCCCGCCGGCTTGGTCGATGCGGCCGTCCTGCGGGACGCCAAGGACAGCGGGAGAGTGGAATTTCCCATGTTGCGGGGGCCTGCACCGCCCCTCCCTTGTTGCGCGCCCCGTTCGGCGACTCCCGCGTGACCTTCACCTGCGTCCCCGCTGGATAGGGCCGGGGGGGGGGGGAGTGGCGCTGCGGGTGAGAAAACCCATTCGGCGCAAGTTGGGCCCCTTTGACCCCCCACCCCCTACCCCCACCCCCGGCCGAGCGCCACGCGGCGCGACGGAGTTTGGCATCCACGGCTCCCTTTCCCGAAACTACCATCGGCCTCTGGACGGGGCGGGGCGGGGCGGGGCGGGCCTGTTGGCTTTGCTGCGGAGCGGATTACCAGGGCGGGGCGCGGCCTTGATGACGTCACCGTGACGACAGTGCCCCGCATGCGCCCCAGCCCCCCGATGGGCACGGTGGCCAAGGACGCCGTCGACGTGATGCGCAGTACCGCGGTGGCGGCGGCGGCCCGGCGGGGCGGGGGTTGCGGCCGGCCGCAACTTTGGCGCAGCGGTCAGGGCCAGGGCCTTGATGGCCTCCACGGTGTCCGCGGCCTTATTCATGGACGTCCTCCACGGCCGTGCTGACGGCGTCCCTTTGCCCGACGCACGGCGTGGAAACACGGTCGCTGCGTCGCTGCGCCATGGCTGCGCTGTCCGTCTTGTTTGCCAACCCCTGACGCGGTCCTGGCGCTGCCTCCGGTTCTCGGCGTGCCGCTGCTGGTATTTACTTGACCTTGAACTCGCTCGCCCCCACGCCCACCCCCCACCACGGCGCTTCCGCCTCACCTAGCCCGCCCCTGCCCGCCCCTGCACCCCCCTCCCCTCGCCCGCCGCGCCCCGCGCGCCCCGCCGCGCCCCAGGCCCATGGATCCAGAGGGAAGGCAGCAGCCGTCCTTCAGGATCAGAAGGTCGCGGAGTCCGATACTGCTGCGCGCGCTTGCGCCCTCTGTCACTTCCGGCGCCCGAATAACCGGAATTCGGACGTGAAGCACCCGGAAGTAGCCCGGAAGCACCCCGAGGAGGGGACACCGCCTGCCACGTGTTGCCTGCGCAAGTTGAAGGCCGCTTTGGCACGAGGATTCCCCCGAGCAGCGCGTCGTTCCTGGAAGCATAAAGTGTTTCTCCGGAACCACCCCTTACCCCTTCCCTCGGCAGGCTTGCCAAGGCAGAGACTGCGCCGTCCGCTTCCACGAACCCAGCCGCCATGTCAGGGGCACACACACAGTGTGCCAGCCAGGCCGAGCCGCGGAGCCCCCCGTCGGCAAGGACGCCAAGTTGGGCCGTCCACCCACGGCCCGTCCGCACCGACCACACAGTGGGACGCACACTCGCCACACTGGGGCGCATCTGCCACGAGCTCCCCAACTAGTAGAGTTTAGTGTACCAAAGGGATGGCCCTGCTTGCTCGAGGGTGAGAGAGAGAGAGAGAGAGAGAGAGAGAGAGAGAGAGAGAGAGAGAGAGAGAGAGAGAGAGAGAGAGAGAGAGAGAGAGGGAGAGAGAGACAGAGAGAGAGAGAGAGAGAGAGAGAGAGAGAGAGAGAGAGAGAGAGAGATAAAGGGTGCTCAACATGGCGTTGTTTTGACTTTCCGCGCTGTCCAGCAGCGACCGCACCCAGATGCACCAAGGCCCTCCCTCCTTAATCCTTGTCACCCTAGCTGGGATGACGTCATCCTTTGTGGCGCTCCCCGCCTCCCGGATGGCCCATTCCGTGTGACAGAGCGACCCCCAACCCCATGCGCCCACGCCAGTCTGAGCCTCTCCTTTTCGCGAGGAAACGAGGGAAAAAGATTTGACCTAGAGCTGACATTACCCCATCGCGGTGCGGCTGGCGTGCTTCGCGGTGCTGTACTAGTACAGTGCAGGCGCCAGGGCGCTGCAGGGCGCGGAAAGGTCGAAGCGTAGTCCGTCCGTTCAAGGTCAGGCTAGCCCGGGCCGCCACGCAACAAGCGGCAGAGCGAGAGAGAGCGAGGAGGAGCTGGGGTGGCGCAGGCGGGGTGTGACAGAGAGAGAGAGAGAGAGAGAGAGAGAGAGAGAGAGAGAGAGAGAGAGAGAGAGAGAGAGAGAGAGAGAGAGAGAGAGAGAGAGAGAGAGAGAGAGAGAAATCAAGCGATAATCGGAGCGAGACGGCGAGCGCGCGAAGAGGGAGAGAGAAAGGAGATCGATGCGTAAAGCTGGCGAGGACTCTCAAGTTCAAGGGCACAGGGTGGGCGTGGGAGGGTGGCGGTGGTGGGGGAGGAGCAGGAACAGGAAACCGCGCGACCGTCACGTAGCGCCCCGGCCGGCGGCCAGCACCGTGCCTCTGGCATCAGCCAATCCACCCCGTCACAGTGGAACGTCAACCCCCGCGCTTTAGCCTGCACGTCGTCACGCCCCTCATGATGGCTCCCAATTCACATAACAACTCCCAGAGTGGGTGAGCGGCCGTGAGCGGGGTGACCTTCGACCTTCGACCTCCAACCTCTCCCTCGCGCGCCGCGCCGAGAAGTCACCTTTAGCGTACTGTACTGCCCGCCGGCCGTTTCCGCCCTGCCTTCTGCTATTTAAAATTTCATGTTTGGCGAGTCCTTGGGCGGTTTCCTAGGCTCAGTGGGGGGCGCAAGGTAGGAGGGGGAGGCTTCATCCCGGACCACATCGGCGGCGCTACCTCCGCGGTCCGAAGTGAATAATGCATAAATTGTGGACTGGGTTCGGCGTCTATCCTCGTCTGTCCTTGCCGCGACCCTCATTGGGCTGCGGGTGCGAGTGAGAGCGATGCACAGGGCGGAGGGCCTCGGCGACCTTGGCACACCCACCTTGTTCAGTTCTTCGGCTTGCGCGGGCGGTGCTGGCGGTAGGGTAGGGTCCCCCGGGGGCAGCTTCGAGCACAACAAGGGCACAACCATCCTGGAGACCCGCAGGGCTGCCTGCGTCCTTGGGTTATTGCGTGCACCGCGCACCGCGTGTCCTGCATGAGCATGAAAGGGCTCGGGAGCCACAGCACAGCCCCTCGAGGGCTGGCTCATTTGGTTCATGCATGCTCGCCTGTAGGCGGTGGGGGACAAACCAAACGGTCGTTTTTTTTGTTTTATTTTTCTATTTTTTATATCAGCGTTTGACTGGGTGGAACGGGAACGATATGTGACCCACAACGGAGCACGGCACAGAGAGGCACTCCCAGGAATATCGGTTCGTTCCCAGGAGAAGGGTTGACCGCGAAACTCTCCCGACCTGCGAAGCATGCGAAGCGGGGACATGATGGGGACACGTCGATTGGATTCGAGGAGCCCCGTTTCCGGGGGGGACACTAAAAGGGCGAAGGGCGGCCGAGCAGCCCTCTCGAGTCCCTTTTAGTGTGCCCCCTCCCTTCCCGCGGGACTATCGTCATTTCCCCGCCGACCTTGTCCGTCCTTGCCTTATGGTCAGTTTATCCTTGTCTCCCCCACCTGCCGCCCAAGGCCCGTCACTGATTGCCGGCCCACTGCAAATCCTACTTTCAGGGTCGGCCTGGCCTGGCCCACTGTGCCTGGGTCGGCCGTAGGGGGCGGCGGCGGACGGATACGAACGATTGCAGCGGTGTGTGTGTGTCATTCTTTCCAATCAACTCTCCACCTAGAGGACAGCAGGGTGACTTGGCCTTCCGAATACTGAAAAAAAAAAAAAAATAAAAAAAAATCGCTAGTCAATAATGCAAACGTAGGGGAAGTTTTCCAAATAAAATTAAAATGAAAGTAGACGAGTAAAGGTGTTGAGCTTTCCGGCTTGACTGTTCACAAGCCACTCCCAAGTTCCTACTGAATTTTAAATTTCGCTGTGCCCCGGCCTGCGTGGCGCGCCGGCAGGCAGACTCCCGGCTAGCGCGGCCGTGCGAAGGGTGGCCTGCTACGGGGCGTCGGGCGCGCCACCGCCCCGCCGGTAGGCAACCCATCGTGCTTGTGCGTGCTCCGCGCGCCGGCCTGCCGGTAGGCAACCCATCGTGCTCGTGCGTGCTCCGCGCGCCGGCCCGCCGGTAGGCAACCCATCGTGCTCGTGCGTGCTCCGCGCGCCGGCCCGCTGGCGGCTCAAATCAAACGTGTGACCCCACCAATGGATTCCTCGTTTGGAGAGCAAGCCATTGGCGGGGTCACACGTTCGATTCGAGTCCCATTTAGCGACTCTGTGGCTCAAGACGTGTCCGGGATTTCGGCCGCCCCTGCGGTCTTCTGACCCACTGTGCGCTGGGCAAGGCGATGCGGGACCTCCCGGTGACGCAGATCTACTCAGCCCCGCGACCTTGAAGAAGGGCACGGCCGGAGGGGTGTGCGCACTGGCGGCGGCAGCATAGGCCCCGTCGTGTCGTTTGCCCGACGTTTGCCGGAATGCACGACGGAGTTCGAGCAGCACGCTGGATCCGAAGAGTCGCCGCCTCTGTCGCACTCAAGGGGCGCACCGCAGGACCGCGGGGGTGCGAGAGAGACAGAGCGACTCGGCGGGCCGCGGAGCCGCGGACGCGGAGGAGGGATGCAGGCGGCGTGACGTCACCGCCAACGGGACTGTGAGTATACGCCGCGGAACAGCTGCCCGGCAGGCCGCGACAGGCCGGCAGGTGGGGGGAGTGCACCTGCTGGAGGGGCAGGTGCTATTCCTGGAGCCGAGCAGCCGCTGGAGCTGGAGCCTGGAGGCCTGGAGGCAGGCGTCATCTTGAGTAATCGCATGAACGTTAATTCGCGGTGTCAGGCGGGCCGCCCCGCCCGGCCTTCGGTCTGCATCTGCTGCGGCGGAGCGATGCCAGCCCCATGAGTGCGAGAGAGACAGAGAATCGCTCGACTGCTGTTGCTGCTGCACGTGCGCGACGGACCCGGGTTCAAACCCACCCTGGACGTCCGGTTTTATTTTCGTCCCGAGTGCGTACGGTAGCCGCGACGTGCTCACTGGACTGGACCGGACATGCACTGCAGGCCGGGGTCGTAAAAGAGAGCAAGTGAGCGGTGTCGAATGTAGGTCGGGTCGGCCGGGCCTGTCCACTGCGCGGCGCCGCCCCGACGGTGCAGTGTGCCCGCCGGCATTAGTGTCCAAGGGGGTGGTCAGCAGTGGTCAGCAGTCCGAGGCCGGCGCACAGTGTGCCGCACCGCGCGCCTATTGCTGTCGATGGGTCTATATCATTTGACCTACCTAAAGTAGGCCGACACAAACTAGACCTACCTATTTTTGACCGACCTGAATAAAAATATTAATTTAAAAAAATTGAATAAAAATATTCGCATTTCTGACCGACCTAAACTTGACCTACCTAATAAAAAAAATGAATAAAAAATTGAATAAAAATAATGCAAATATTCGCATTTCTGACCGACCTAGCCTTGGGGTCGCGACCCCACTTGGGGTCGCGGAAAAATAATTTGGGGTCGCGGCTTGGTCCTTGGGGAGTTAAAACGTGTCCAAGGAGATCAACAATATATTTGTTTCAATTTTTTTTTAAATCGTTAAATGGCAGCTGCAGTTTCGCGCCGCCCAAACCTACGGTACTTGCTGTGTGACTGGCCGGCCGGCGTCGCTCCGGCGTCTCCATTCCTCGGCTTTGCGATAGTGGTGTCGTTGAGGGGAAGAGAGATGGGTCGGCGATAGGAGTGGCCTCTCTCCACGCACACTACAGCACAATGCACTTTCGCCTCCCTTTTTGGAGCTGCACCCTTTTTTTATCGTTTCGGCAAGCATGCCTCATCGATCGCCCGTCGCCAAAATAAGAATGTGGGAACGCGGAGCGGGTTGGAAAGAAACGCCACCAGCAGAACGGAGTAAAATAAAAAAAAACGAAAAAAAAAACAACAAAAAAAACGCTTATGTAGTCTTTGTGACCTATTAGCGCCAATTCGAGCCATGGATTAGTGCTACTCTTTTTCACAACAGGGGTAACAACATACAAGTCACCTTTCGCGTTCATCACACGCTCGCGCTCTCGTGTGTGTGTGTGTGTGTGTGTGTGTGTGTGTGTGTGTGTGTACGTGCCAGTCATGCTGCGAAGATTAAGAGTTTCAGCAAAACGCACACAGCTGGGGCTCACCCCTACCCCTCCTCGCTGGTGCCGCGGCAGTATCTCCGTAACGCCCTTGCTGCGCCCTTCTGACGCCCTTGGCGCCCCCTCCCTTTCCCCTCCCCTCGGACGGGTAGTGGGCGGGGGGTAATGGGTAGGGGTAGCTCTCGGCGAGCAATGTCAGGAGGACACGGGGAAAGTAAGCACCCCGAAAGGGGGCCCAGAGCGGAGCGGGTTCTATTACGGAGAAAAGGACTCGCCCCGCCCTGCGCCGCCCCACCCCGCCCTGCCACCGCGCCACCGCCCTTGAAGCCTTCGACAGTCAATCACTTTGTGCACGGCTGTTGTTTTAGCGCACACGATTTAAAAAACAACAACAAAAAACAACCGAATTAAAACGTTCCGAAAATATCGTTATATTTCTGAGTGTAGTGACCTGCCATCACAAGGCAGGAGGAAGTGGGGCACGGATGTTATTCGGGGACGAAACCTGTCATAAAGCAAGAGTAGCAGTGTACCTGGACGGCTCAGCAATCCGAAAGCAGCCTCTTTGAGGACGCCGACGACCGGCCACAACAATGCCGTGGACCTTGGAGGAGACGGCGGCCAGGTAGGTATCCGTCGGTGCACCCAGGTCCACCATCATCGCCGTCCTGGACTGACCTATAAACCCACCGCCTTGGCGCGCGCGGCCTTGGTGCGCTTTGTGCAGCATGGAGGCCTCGGCGGCGTCCTCGGCGGCACGCTCCAGCACGGCTGATTTCACGGACGGCCTTTTGACAGCGACCCCGATGAAGCCGATGAGGGTGAATAGGTGGCAATTAGAAATGCGAGGCCGCGCGCGCCCTGAGCCTGCACAGCCAGCTGCGGCCTTCACCCCGGCAACTCGGTCCGACTCGGCGCGACGCTGCTGTCGCTTTGTTTGCGTTGCGGGGGCCGTGGGCGGCCGTGGGCCGTAGGTCGCGCGCGTGGAGGTCGAACGGCTCGACGACGCTGCCGCCCCGCCCCGCCCCTCCCCGCTACGCCCTTGAAAAGTTCGCCGCCTTGCAGCCCCTTTCGCGCAAAACGGAATTTGGCGCTGAGCACCGCGGGGGTGGCGGTGGACGGACGCCCGACGCCGTCTGACTCACAAAACAGTTGGTCGGCGCCGCCTCTCCTCAGCCCCCTCCTCCCCCTGTACTCGGAGAAGGCCTTGGCGTCCAGGAGCGCCATTTGTTAAAATTCAGTGAAAATCCAATTTGGCTATGTTTAGGTCGGCTTGAGCTATTACTCCCCGCAAAAATTGCGTGTTTTTCATTTTTTTAAAAATGATATCTGCATTCCGGCATTTCTGAAGTGGGTCCTCCAGGACCTTCTCCAGGACACACTCCTCCCCGTGGTGCGGTCCCCCCTGCGCCACCCGCGCCACCCCTCCGCAGGGCGTGCTGCCTATGCGCGAGATGACAGGCGCACCGCGGCGCTGCGACCGCGGCCCGTCGCGGAGCCGCCCCGCCCCGCCCCGCCCCGCCCCGCCCCACCCCACCCCGCGCCCCTCCACACCGCCGAGCGGGGCAATGGCCTGGGACCGCGTCGGCTAGAGAATGAGAGAGAGAGAGAGAGTCACACGATTGGAATCAGGAACAAAAAGAAGTTAAGTATTTTCCGCTGCGTTGTCGGTCTTTACTGTACCAAACTCAAGTGCGTACGTGGCATGCTTCAGGTAAGCGTGCCTGCAGGTACGCTTAGCAGTGTCATTCACTGACCCCGCGTCGCCGCCGCCTGCTTGGCCTGTTTGACCTGCCGTGCCGATCGCTCTGTTTGGAGTCCGCTGCTGACCTACATGCTCGGACCTCTCTGCCTCTTATCCGGGACTGCAGCAAGCATGTGAGCCTTCAGGCAAAAACTAACAGACGAAAAGGGCGACACATATCTGTCAATCAAACGAGGGACTCATTGTGTGAGTGTGGGCGAGTGCGTGCTTCGGTTGGTTGGCATGCGAGTGTCTCTAATTCTTTGTGCGTGTGTGTGTGTGTGTGTGAAGGGCGGCGTGTGCGTTGCGTTTTTGGGGGCCGGATCAGAAAGTACGTTGCTCATTTCTTTTTGTTGATAGGTTAAGAGAAAAGACTGACAAGGTATGAGAGCCGCGACACGTAACAATTTCACTACATACTTTGTTAGCGCGGCGGTGGAGACGGAGAGGGAGGTGGGGGGGAGGGAGAGCTGCAGCCAAGACCTGTAGAATGGGGGTCAGCTGGCTAGAAAGTGAGAGTGCAGCCCGGCCGGCTGAGCACCGCCGCCGCTGCTGCTGCTGCTGCCGCCGCCGCCGCCGCTGCTGCTGCTGCTGCTGCTGCCGCTGCTGGCTGTCACCCATCACAGCGATGCTGCAGCGGCACGCAGCGGCCGGCAGGTGCACGGCGGCGCGGCGGGCGGCGGGCTGCAAAACGAAAAGAAGAGCGTCGTGTGGGAGGTGGAGGGGGAATGGGTTGGGGGCACAGCGTGACCCGCGACCCAGTTACTTACCAAGGGGGCCATCTTCAAAGGCCAAGCTCGAAAAAAAAAAAAAAAAGAAAAGCAATTAGTCGAACGAAAATAAGTAAAATCACGGGCCTGAGACATCTGCCTCCGACAAAACACTAAATTGAATTTAAAATAGTTATTTGCTGTAGAACCAAAATCAACAGTCCTTAAAAAAACTGTTATTTTATATTTTTTGTCTCGACAATTTGAAGTTTGTTTCACATGTTTGTTTCTGCGAGCCTGTGTCCCTACTCCTCAAAACCGTAAAAATGAAACGAAAGGAGAATCTCCTGAGCGCGAGAAAGCAGCGCTGCGCCGAGAAAAGGAAAAGTGGTCGGAGGCTCGATATTCAGACCGCCGTGTCAAGTACAATGTCATCGAGGGCCGGCGAGGCGACCGAAACGCGTCGCGACGACCGGGGCGCGAACCCGCCTCCCGAAGCTTGCGCGGCGGTGCTCGTACCGCCTGCGCCACGTCTCCACAATGGGAGGTGGGTCGGTCAACGCGGATCTGGAACTGGAACAGGGCGCGAGCCTTTTGGCCTGCCTGGCCTTTGGACTGGTTTAGTTATACGGAGTTTAAATGGGGCACGCGCCGCCCCGCCGCCCCGGCCTCCGAGCCGGCCGGGCCCTGCCCACGGCATCGGTATTGGGTATGGAGTGGAGTCGCCGGGGGAGGCGAGCGCACGCGGCGCCCACCACACTTTCCAAAGGGGCGCCCAGTTCCGTTTCGACTGCGCAGGTGGCCGAGCCGGCCCAGCGGGGAATCGCTGTCGTTGCCCTTGATAAAGAAATTGTTCAAAAATGAACGTGAAAGTCACAGGCTAATGAAAAATATTTTCGAAAATAAAACAAACAAAAACGGAGAACTTGCCAAGGCTTGCCACGCGACAGCCGACGCCGGGATCGTCAATTTTTCATACCATTATGAGAAGACGCGGCCATGACCTTCGGACGCCCCCCCCCCCCTGATTACCTTTTCCACCTTTCCGCCAGACAATTGGGGTGGGGTGCCGCGGACCTCGAAGCGTTTTAAAACGTCGCTTTTTCCTCCCATAAAAGCGAAGCGAAGCGGGAAAAGTGCACAGAAGGTGCGCCGCGTTTTGTGTCTTTTCTTTTCGGCGGTCTCAAAGCGAGCCGACTGACTGACCTAGTTACTCTGCCATAACGCCATCACTGAACCCTTTGCACGAATTGTTTTTCGGACGATGATTCCCTCGGTGCGAGGGAATAAAATCGATGAACATGCATCTGCACGGCGAACTCTCACGCTCTCACACACACTGGCGCGCGGGCTCACACGATTTCACTCACACACTCACGGACTCTCTCGTATAAGCACACACTCACACTCACACACATACGGCTGGCACGAAGACAGCGCTGCGGCGAAAACTGGGTCACAACAATGAAATTCGGTTTAGGGAAGGGGCTGGGGCGCTGCTGTTGCTGAAGGGGACAATCCAGGTAAGAATAGGATTTGGGGACGCACAAACACAATCACCGCCGATTTATACTCCCGAGTAATAAACGGCAAATTAAACCCACTTTTCACCGAAGCTTCGTTATTCTTCATCTCTCTCTCTCTGTTCCTGTAGCATCTTATTTTTATATTTCCGATAAGAAGAATCTTTTTGTAAACCCTCCGGCAGCTGATGTCGGTCAAGGCATGGCGTTTCGGGCCTCTAATGGTTCCATGCTGTCCTCGGCCGGTCGGCACGTGGTGCCCCTAAATGCATGTACTTGGAGTGAAGAGCGCCCCATCGATCGGCGGTCCCACTGTGTCCCGCCGCGCCGCGTCACACACCATGACCCCCGTGGGAATGTACAGCCGCTGTTTAGGCGCGGCGGCCCGCCGTCAGGCCTTGACCCGCAGACCAGATACAGTATCGCTGTCGTTCGAGGTGCACTGCTAATCGAGGTAAGGGTGGACACTACTTTGAGCCTCTTTCTCATCCCATAAGGTCTCCCCCCCCCCCACGCTTGTATGCGATTTTTCTGACGGCTATGGCCGTCGATGGAGGCAGTCTACAGTCAGGTGGACCTTCGACCACCGACGACCACCTTTCTACCACCGTGACCGCCTTTTCCACGTATGACCAACTTTGACCACCTTCGACCGCCTACCTCTCCAGAGCGAGACACAGAGAAAGGCGGCCTCCTGCACCGTCCCGGAGAAAGGTCCTTGCTCGCTGCTTTGCATGTGTGACACCGAGCGGATGGGGCGGCGTCCCCGCGGAGGGCTGCACAGTGGTGTGGGGCACACTGGGGCACACTGAGGCACACTGGGGCACACTGGGGCACACTGGGGCACACTGGGGCACACTCGGAGCCGTCCTTTTGAACGACGGGCGGGCGGGCGGCCGAAACTCAGGACGCGTTTTGAGCTCCAGAGTCGCTAAATGGAACTCAAACCGAACGTGTGACTCCACCCAAGGATCCCTCGTGCGGAGGGCGGGCAATCCATTGGTGGGGTCACACGTTCGGTTCGAGTCACGTGGACGCCAACTGAATGCCGAAAGCGTACCCGGCCCACTGCGGCCCCTGCAGTGCCTGCCCACTGTGCCCGCCGCGAGAAGGCAGACGCCACTTTGAATGGACTCGTAACTTTCTAATCCGCGGCGGACGCGCGGTGACGACGCCCCCGCACAGCCGGACGCGATTGAAACGAAAATTGGCGCGAAATTGGAAAACGTCGTCCTTATCCCGCCGCGTCCCCCAGGAGTCCGTCCCTCTTGCTCCACAGTGTGCAATTTCTTTTGTCGGGGGTAAGCTGGCCAGGTAAATGGGCAGGGCGGGCAGGGCAGGCAGGGCAGGCAGGCGGGCAGGCAGGCAGGCAGGCAGGCAGGGCGCCCCCTGACCTGGTTCCAATGAGTTATACACAATGAGTGCGGCGTGTCGCCGTGCCGCGTCGCTCTCGCTCGCTCTCTCCTCCGTACGGATCACATAGGCCGCAGCGCCGCAGCGCCGCAGCGCCGCAGCATCCCAGATCAGACCTGGAGGGGGAGCCGGCGCGGCGCGGCGCGGCGTGGTGGCCGAGTAGCCTTGACCTAGAAACCCAGTGCCGAGTCGGTCAGGGGCCGGGCCGGCCGGGCGGCTCGGCAGCGCGCCGTACCGCCCCGCGCCCCGCGCCCCGCGCCCCGCGCTCCGCGGTGCAGCCTGGGTGCAGACCGGCGCGCCCCCGCCTCCCACCTTCACTTTCTTCCACCTAGAGGCGGCGCGGGGCGGCGCCTCAGAGACTAGAGATAGCAACAATGACAGTTACGCGTGTAATTTGGAACTGGCTTGGCTGGACCTTAGTGTGACACCACGGACTTCACTAGAATGTTGACATAAGGGTCTGGTGGACATGCAGCAATGAGCGTTTCTCGAGACTCCTGCCGGCCTGGCGATGCAAACGACGTATTGGATGGTGTTTCGCGACACAAGTCCGGAATCCCTAACGAAACAGCGATTTCTCATTGGTTGGTTGGCCTCCTTCGGGCCGAAGGCCACCGCGTGGGGCGTATCCAGAGCGTGACCGTCCGAATAAGAGAAGCAAAACGATGTCCCTCTCCGAGGAGCGCCGGCCGCTACCGCCGCTGCCGCCGCTGCCACCGCTGCCGCCGCGCCGGCCGCCAGACAAGCAGACGAGACGGGCCTTGGCGGGGCGCGCGGGGAAGCGTTTCCGGGACTGCCAGCCGCGCCGCCAGGACGTCACCCTGACCTCGGCCGCGTTCGCACCTCGCTGGCCGTGTCGCTGGACCCGCCGGCCCACCCGCCACTGCACAGTGGGCCAGAGGACCGGTTGGTGGAGTTTAGCGGCGCAAGTGTACTTCTCTTCTTCCAAACGAGCACCTCGGTGGCGGAGCACGTTGGCTTGCGGGCAGCGCCCCACCCGACAATGGGACCGGACCGCCGCCGCCGGCCGGCCGCCCAGGCGCGTCCTCTTGGACGCTGTCTGGTCTGGTCTCTGTATCCTTGCATTCCTTCGGATATAGGCCGGCGGCAGCGCAGTGCGGTACGGCGCGCGGCACCGCCGGCACCGCCTGCCGCACACAGCCTCCTTTCTCCCGCGCCGGTCGCCGGTGAGAGAGATTTGGAGAGAGAGACGCGACGCCCTCGCGCCTCCACGGACACCGTCAAAAAACGGCACGAAAATTAAAACCGCTTGAACGGACAAAAAAAAAAAAAAAAAAATGATTGTAAGGTTCTTGTTGATTGGAAAAAAAAAATTATCTTGTTTTGCTCTTAGTGGTGAGTGTTTTTATTATGTACTGGAAATGGACCCGACCCGCGCCGCCCGGGATCATCAATTTCGTTCGTCAGGCACGTAAAGTAAGCCGGCCTGCCCACGCCGCGACCCCGCGGCAGGACGGCGATGTAACCAGGCCCTGTGCTGCCGCCCTGCTTGCTGCCGCCCCTCCCCTCCCCTCCCCCCGGTGACCTCGCGCCGGCACAAGGGCGGCGCGGCGCGTCGTCGGGGACCCCAGACCCCAGTGGGCAGGCACCGCCGGCCACGTACGCCGGCATGCGCCGCCCGCCGGCCCCGCCCGCTGCACGGCGAATTATTGGTCACCTTGGAGACAATTTTGCGTCGCGCGGCGGCAAGTCGAACTGCCGGGCATTGCTCAAGCGGCGAGCCAAGGGCAGCCACCAGGGCCGCAGGGCGGGGCGCAGGGCGGGGCGCAGGGCGGGGTGCAGGGCGGGGCGCAGGGCCGAGCCAAGGGCAGCAGCCCAAAGGGTTGCGATGCCGGCCAGCCTTGACCGGCGGCAGTGGCCAGAACAGAGCAGGCTCATCTGCCCCATGAGAGAGAGAGAGAGAGAGAGAGAGAGAGAGAGAGAGAGAGAGAGAGAGAGAGAGAGAGAGAGAGAGAGAGAGAGAGAGAGAGAGAGAGAGAGAGAGAGAGAGAGAGAGAGAGAGAGAGGAAGAAAAAGAGCAGGCTCTGTCCCCCTCCGGGTACAGCACTTTCTGCTGGGCAAAGCTAGCTACCCCCATCGCCGCCACGCCTTGGCTACGCCACTGGCTGTGCGTCCTTCGTCCAACAAGAGCACCGCGCACAAGCCATTGTACTCGGCGGTGCACGCGACGTAACTCACGGTGACGTACACCGCGCTGTCAAACGGGCCGAGCGGCGCGGGGTCCAGTGCCCTGGTCTCCTCGTTATTGCTTCTGCCAATTATCGTTTTGTCCTAAAATCTTATTTTGCCGGCCTCGGCCTCGCTTGCCTCGCTCCGTCGCATCGCTTCGCATTGTTGTGTCTCGCAGCCACTCTCAGCGAGCGAGCAAGCAAAGAGCTCTGCTGGGGCGTGGCCGGCGTGGCGCTTTCTAAAGCGACCTCACCTTGAAATTGTAATGCACTCCCGGCGGGTTCGGTGCTCATCAGTGACCTCCACGATGCACAGCGAGCAGCGCGACGGCGTGCTCGACGCCGTGCACGACGCCGTGCTCGACGCCGTGCTCGACGCCGTGCTCGACGCCGTGCTCGACGCCGTGCTCGACGCCGTGCTCTCGGCGGGTGTCTTTTCGGTGTTACGGCGACGCGCCCTTCAACCGCTTCCCCCTTCCTGGCCGGCGGCAAAGTGATGTGTGCCCACCGGCCCGTCCGCCGTCCATTTTCTCTTCCTCGCAAGTTAGTGTCGGCGGGCGGTACGTGGGAGGGGGGCTCCGACCTCGCCAACCTCGCCCTGTCCAAGGCCAGTCATTGCGCTAATTTTGCAAGGGGTCCCTTCTCGGCGCTACGGCACAGCGAGCAGCGAACACCTCGCCCTCACCCAACCGCCACCTCTGTGCCGTAAATTTCACTCTAACCTTTCTAGTTTCCGCACCGCTTTCTCGAGGCAGTGGGCTAGCCTTCACACAGTACAGAACGGCAACAGCAAACGTAAGGGTCAGGCCGACAAAAAAGAATTCCGATACCGGGAATCGAACCCGAGCCTCCTGGGTGAAAGCCAGAAATCCTAACCACTAGACCATATCGGATGGGATGGAGAGAGAAGGCGCGGACGCGGACAGTTTGAAAGTCCGGAGTGGTGGGGGTGCCGCGCCCAGCCGCCGCGCCGACGCACTGCGCGCGAAAAGCTGCCGCTCCTCCCCCTCCACTTCCTTCCCTCATTCGCACCGGGCACCAAGAGACAACTCCAAGTTCGGTGAATGAAAGCGACCCGCGAGCTAATTTCATTTAGAGAGGATGGATCAGTCCTTTTACTTTTAGGGCTTGGTGAATACGTACAGGAAAGCTGGGTCCCGGGGTTTCTATTCCACGCGTTTCTTTCACATCGTAGAAAGCAGGGCGAAGGTGTGCGGCAGCGTTCATTTCCATAGTTTGAGTGCCGGTTTTCGATTCCCATAACCTCAAAATTCCTCTTTACGCCGGTTCGATAGCACAGGTGGGTGCTCGAATCGAACACACACATCCACACATTAGGTAAGCATTACCAGATTCCTTGTTCACAACACATCCCGGGGGCAATAATCAAGTGTTTGATTCGATTCGGGCGGCGATTTTATTTTTTTCCGGCTGGTCGATGTAGTTGGCAGTTTGTCGGACACACCTAGGCAGCCTTCAGCAGCCTTGAGTCTGGGATCAATATAGAAAACCATGACGGTGACACATGTGCTTGCTGGCTCGGTCGCTGGCGGGCTCGTCCCCCGCGGCCTTGTTGCAGACCTTTCGGCCTTTCGGACCTTTGGGCCGTCGCCGACCTAGGTCAATCGATAGCGTACTGCGCAGCAGCGCGGCTTGCTGCACTGCCCCGCCCGTCCGCGTCCATCCTCGCGGCCTGGTCGGAGCGGCACGGCCTGCACACCGTGGCGGCGCTGGGGGAGGTCAGGCCCATAACACGCCCGTAAAACCCACGTCCATTTTCTTTGTTGCATGCCTCGTTGCACTTCCTACGCATTAGCGATGCGCCGATGAGGCATGAGGCCGCCGCGCCCTGCCCCGCGTAACTAACTAGTCCTTCATCCTGCTGCACCGACTTCGAAGTAGGTTGGCTAGTTTTAAAATCGCACGCAGCTCTGTATGTAGAGCATAAGGTGCAAACGATTTAGTTCGTTGTACGAAGAAATTGGTCGTAAATTACGAAGTATTTTCTTTGCATAGGCTTATGTACGCTCAAAATACTTTGTTATATCCAGCTGCTTTTCTTCGTGATGCCTAAAATATTCAGTAAGGTTTTGAGAGAGTGGTTTGTTTCGAATGTCTGATTCAGTTCCATCCAAAACATTGAGGTTATCGGGCGCGCCGTCTTCCGCCAGACAACAATGTACGGGCCCATTAGGTCAGGGCCCGCCACCCCACGGCCTACATGGGGCGTGACACGGTGTGGCTTCTGGCCCTTGGAACCCTTCGGGCTCGGGCCCGCAAGCAGCACCTCCCTGCAGCCCTAATAGGTTTTGGTTAGGTTAGGTGCAAGAAGGACCCCCGGACGGACGGCCTATTTCCACCAAGGAGGCCGCTAATAAGTTCGCCAAGCTTTGGCTGGCTTTGCCGAGCTTTGTCGTGGATCAGCGCCGTGCATGAATCTCGTCTGCGCTAGGCTGACAGGTCGGCAGGTCACCTTGCAGGGAACCCGCGCCTACCTCCCCTCGTGGGCCCCAGAGCAGCAGAGGCTGCACGTTGCGCGGCGGGGGTGGGGGCAGCAGCGTTGCATCCTGCAGCGGGGGTAAGTTCAAGGTCGCTGTTCACGTGACGCGCTCCCGACCCGGGCCCCACTGACCCACTAGCGACCTCCAGTAGGTTCCTCCCTTGCAACCCCCCCCCAACCCCCCGGTGCTGCATCCCTAGCTATCTATACCCCCAAACTGTCCCCTGCACGACCTCCACCGCGTTCCGGTTTCTGCCCCCACCCTTTGCGCGGGGGAACTAGAGTAGTTGGACTGCGCTACGCCGCGCACGGCCGACAATGGTACCCAGTAGCAAAAGTCAAGCCACAAAAAAGTTGAAAATCTAGCATTTCTCGCAGCAAAACCTAGTATCAAAACCAGCGATTGCTTAGATAAGCTTGTCTTGCAAGGGATTTGATTAAATCTCACTTTGCTCGCGAAACCTTTCTGGAATATAAGCCTGTCGAGTACCGGAACAAGCCCCTTCTGCGCGCCGCGGGCGTTTTAATCCTTCTACATGTCAGGGCCTTGTTTGATGGGCACTCGACTCGGAACTCTGTACATACAGCCTCCAGTTAGCGTTCTGCATCAAGGTGGCCCCTCGCAAAGTTCTAACACCGGCGCCCTGTCGCCATGTACCCCTCCCCACCTCGGTCGTACTAAGTGGATTAACCCTGACAGCGCTTCCTTGTACACAATTTTGGCGACAAAAATGGAGGAATCATCACCATTAGCAACTCCACTCTTACGCGAGTGTCACGTGCATCGCATTGCTCTTTCCTGCTTTCGGTAAAGTGGTCGTGCAAGGGTGGTGGCGGCCGGGGTTGGCGGTGGATCTAGCTTTGGCTGAAACTAGATCGGGGACTAGTGACATCGCTTCCGACGGCATACACGCCACGCCACGACGCGACCCCGACCTGCTGCAGGCTAAAGGGGTGGCCGGGGGTAACTTCACTCTGCGCCCCATTTCTCCCCGCGAAAACTGAGTTTTTCGAATAATTATGCCAACCGACTCGTGCTTCCCGAACTAAAGTACTTTATCTGTACGTACAGTACGTTACGCCGTTAAGGGACCAGACTGACCAGCACGGCCACGGCAGACTCGGAACACGCTTAGCAAGTCCGCCGAGCACTTTTACTGCGTGCGAAGGCGGGAGAAAGAAAAAAATTCCGATGACGCGGTGGTGGTGGTATTTGAACCTTCTACTCCGTTAGCCGCGTATTGTCTTTCCGTTATGGGTATCAAGGCCACCGCAGTGTTCGGAACAAACCATTACTCGCCACGCAGCGGTGCGTTCGATTCATCTGTGCGCCTGTGTGAGTGTGCCCGTCTGTCTGTCTGTCTGTCTGTCTGTGTTCGTTGGTGTGCCTTGCAGCCCCTACCCGCGCTGCTCGGATAAAGATACTCTTTTCGGGTCTGACGCTGAAGGTCATGCGGCGCCACTCTGGAGGTCACTCTGGAGGTCACTCTGGAGGTCGGCGTCATCCTGGCCGGTCGGCACTCCGTGATTTACGATCCCTAGAAAAGCGTCATATTGTCCCGGTGGGGTTACTGGGACGTAGCGGGGCGTAGTGGCTGAAAAGACCGACAAATGCGTCGCCCGCTCGCTCAAGGCCTGGCACGTGAAAACGCGCCGACACTCCCAAACTTCACTGCAAAGCCCGATCGCCA
>CM060099.1:14662265-14771167 GCA_030522485.1 Stenchaetothrips biformis
GCACAAGCCACCCGCCGGTCTCTCTCTCTTGCACCGAGGAGCGCTCGCACGACCCTGCAGCCAGAAAAATGATTTCTTGAATCAAGTAAAATATTTTTCTTGATTAAAAACACTTAATTCAAGCTAAACTGAGTGTCAGATCAATACTAATAGGCTTCGCATTCATTCAACTCTCACCATATTAAGAATATTTCTACTCCACTCAAAGCAGAATTTCACTTAGGCACATTAATGCCAAAAATTACTTGCATCAAGTAAATTTTACGTGATTCAAGAATTCATTTTTCTGGGTGTGCGAGGGAAACAGCGACGCAGCGGTGTGCGGAATCAGTGTGCTGCTTACACCCCCTCCCACATATCGCGAAAAAAAGGAAAGGGGGGGGGGGCGGCTCAGCGACTTAGAAGTTGGCGTGTTGTGATGTAAGGCTTGTTGATTCGCAGCCGCGCTATGCGACGCGTCGCGACGGCGGCCCAGCGTCACAGCGACACTAATTGCCGGCAACCTTGGGGCCGCCCAGCGCGCCGACGACGCCACCCCATCGCCCTCACGCCGCCACTCGGCAGCCCTTAGCCCTCCTCGGCCACGCCACGCGCAGCGGTCTCGCTTACGCCCTGCAGGGCCGCAGGGCCGCTGGCGACCTTGAACGCATCCGTCCCTGGTCACTTTCCCCTTTCCCTTGTGTTGTGAGGACGGCCGGGTCGGCACGAGGATGGCCCCGAGGACCTCGACTTACAGGGCGTGCCAACTCGACCGAAACAAAACAAAAAAAAAGTTAACCCGGTATCTTGTAACCGGCGTGCGGTATACACTCCCATTGTCCTGCAGATGCAGACATGATAATAAGCTAGTTCTCGGTACTCTACGACACAATTCTATCACAATACAGAGAAATTTGGTACTACCTCGCTGTGTTGTCATAATACGTGTGTCATAATAGTTAGCTTTTTGTTCTTTAAGCTCATGCAGCAGGATCTTGGCAGGGTACACGCGTTAGTACCGGGACGAAACGATAAGAAGTCGAATTTGATAATCGAGTTATTTCCGGTTATTTCATGTCCGCTCCTAACGACCACTGGTTACAAGAAAGACACCAAAGGGGGTTGTTTTTGTCCCGTTGGCTCCCCGCTGCTCGCCCAGCGGCTCTCTGATTGGTCCACGGTCGGCCAATGGCGGCGCCGCGCGGTCATTGTTAGCGGGGTTGTTTGCGCGCGCCTTCACTTTGCGATCTGGTAGAAGCTGCTTGCGTTCTGCTGCGGAAACGGCGCCGCAATCCCCGCCTCGAGACGCGCTGGAACGCTGGAACGGCGGGGCGCGGCATCTCCAGTCCCACTGGGATCTCCAGTGGGCCGTAAGCAGCCCTCTTGACCTTCCCTCATCCTCCAACTTCTTCTTCTCCTCCTTCTGGGGGTTGGGGGCTCGACGCGGATTAATTTTGGCGCGGGCGCCCATTACGACGTCAACGCGTCCAGCCGCACCCCACCCCTTGGAGTATTGTGTCGACGAAAAGGGGGGGAGGGGAACTGGAACGGAGGGGCGTCGTGTGGCTTGGAAAGCATGGCTTGAGGGGAAAAGTGTTGGATCGACCGGCCGATCGGTGCGTTTATTGTTCGACTCCACGTGGGCAGAGGGAAACGATGCGGTAGTTTTCTCCGTTTATTTGAGACCGACACCAAGAGTGACGTCAGGACGGCCAGGGCGGCCGGCGTGGCCGCGGAGGACACCGCGTCGTACACTTTCTCCGGCCTGCTCATCACCGCGGCCTTGGGGCGTCCCTTACACAACCGGAGCACCTCGTCGGCCTCGTGGCCGCCACACTGTGCTGCCACCAGGAGGGGAGGGACTGCCGGTCAACGCGGCGCCCGTTGTCCTTCAGCCCTTGGAGGCGTCGTCGCGTGGCCCTGGGCGCCTCGGCCGGCTGGCTGCTTTCACGAGGACTCTCCGACGGCCACCTCGGCGTGCAAGGTCGCGCCGCGCATCTCTCTGCTGCAGCGCTCGGACCGTGCGTCTCTCTGGCGCAGAGCGTGCCGTAGGGGTGCGAGAGAGACAGAGCGACGACGTCCTGGGACAAGAGCAAAAGGCTAACTTCAATTCAAAAATATTTACGTACATTTTTGCAAGAGGAAGGTCATTTGGCGAGGTCGACGCACAGACCGTCTCCACCCATGCAAGTTCATTATCTTGGTTTGAGAAACGGCTTTATTGGGTGTGCCGCCGTGTGTCCGTCGTGCGCGTTGAATGGACCTTGGCGGTGCTCCTTGAGTGCGTGTAGGGACCGCTTGGGTGGGACTGCCGGTTTGAAAGCGGAAGCCAAGGTCGGCCGAGAAAGCGCGCCTCGGCGATGGGCACAGGACAACGCCGTGGCCACACTCACACACACACACACACACACACACACACACACACACACACACACACACACACACACACACACACACACACACACACACACACACACACGCACGCGCACACACACACACACACACACACACACAGTGGGGTTTATGTAAGCGCCAGGACGACTCCAGCTGTCACTCTATGTCCACGTGTCAGAACAGCCCCCCCCCCCCCCCCAAAACCCCCATCATTGCCAATTGCGCCCCATCACAATGCGAAGGGCTGAAGTGCGCCCCGCCGCCCCCTCGACCCCGTCCTTTGCCAACCCCGCCCCCCGCCCCCACCCCCTGACCGCCACGCAGGCCTAGTGTCCTTGGACGCCCCGACCGGCGGGGATGGTGCGGGGGTGCGGAGGCCTCGGAGGAAAAATGTTGAGGTGGGCCTGGGAGGGTTGGGGCGGCCGGCAGGGGGTGGGGGTGACCCTGACGGAGCACGTGGATAGGCCTAAATCGGCCGCACGCATCGCCATCCCCTCTGCGCAGTTTTGCGCCCCACCCCACCCCTCCCCCGAGCCCTTTTGTCCTGCCCTTCATCTGTGCTTGCGCCCTCTGTCGGCCCTACGCCTCACAACTTAGGCCTTGACTTCCTTACCTTGAACAACGCTCAATGATCTAAGCGGCTTTGCCTCGCCGCACCGGTTCGCTTCGCCTTCTAATTGCCTTCTAAGTCCCCGTTATTGTTTAAAAATTTTCAATCTAAACAGTTTGACGGAAAGTTCGTTCCGATTGCCGAAATGACACGGCGGACTGCGGCTGACTCCTCGCCCGGCGGCCGGCGGCGGGCGCGCCCATGATTCACCCTCCGCCCGCGCGAAAAGGCGGCAACAAAAACACCGATAGGGTTTATTTTTAGAGGCCAAGGTCAGGGCGGTCGGGCCGTGACGGAGCGAGGGGTGGCGGGGCCTTACTCCGTGCGAACCAAGGTCAACGGTATGGTCTGCCGATGACTCGTAGATTGTCGTCGGCTCGTCAATCTAAACGCGATCCCCAATCATTGCCCGTTCATGCGGAGACCGAACCATTTTTTTTTGGGTCAACTTCCTGCAGAGTTTTAAAAAAAAAATTGACCGAAACATAAATTTCGTCCAAAGTCGAGGAAACTTGGCCGGTTCCTGATTTAGGAGACTGCGCTGCTATTTGGTGCCGCCTCCCGGTGAAGTTCTGGGAAAGAATCTCCTTTGCCGGCCGGCCGGCCGGCCTGGCCGCCCCCGCGTTGCCGCCGCCCCCCCCTCCCCGCTCCGCGCGCCTGCGCCGCCCCCACGCCTGCCCCCCTGCAGAGCATAGAGCCCGCGGTCCTGGAAAGGTCGAAGGCTGAGGCTTGGCAGCAGCAGCGGCCCGGCGAGCCGGTGCGGCGCAATAACCCACACGCTTCCGCCTGCAGTTACCCGCCTTTTCGGACGGCCCACGGCGAAAACACCCCCTCCCCCTCCCCTCCCCCGGAGCAGGATGAAGCGAAAGCATAGCCAGCGCACCCCCCGGCCGACGGAGGGGCTTCGCGGCGGTGGGAGGGGGGACTCCCCCCTACCATTGAGTAAGGCTCTCTCATTCATCCGCCCCTACTCTGCGCGTGTCTCTCTCCCACCCCCTCTCCTAGTCCCGGTGACCTTTCCCCGCGACGCCCCCCTCCCCCTCCCTTCCCCTCCCTTCCCCCTCCCCCGGCCGCGGCGCATGCGTACGCTCTGCCCCCATTGATAACTACGCTGTAGAATGGGCCCGGAGGCGCCCCCCCCCCCCACCGCGTTGGCCCCATCGAGCCTCATCGGGCTTTCCGTTTTCCGGGCTTGGGATGCCCCCTTGAGTGCGAGAGAGACGCTCTGTTCGGTATCCAACGGCTGTCGGGCCGATCGGCGTCCAGACGCGGGTTCGATACCGGAGCAAGTTCCCAGAAGCCTGCGTTAGTGAGAGTGGGCGTCCTCTGGGCTGGCTTACCCGGCCTTTGCTTATCTCCTGGCCCACCGCATCGTGGTCGTATTCGCGCGGCGCTTCCTGGAAACCGAAACCGAGAAACAGTGGCGGATCCAGAGGCGACCTTTGGGGGGCAAAGCAACACTTTTTGCCTACTTACAGGGGCAAAGTAGCACTGTTTGCCTACTTACAGGGGCAAAATAGCACTTTTTGCCTACCTTTCAGGCGGCTATCTAGGTTCTATGGGGGGGGGCAAAAACCCCTTGCCCCCCCCCCCCCCCCCTGTATCTGCGCCTGCCGAGAAACCGTTGTCCGTCCGTCCACCCCAGTAATCCGGTGTTGGACGTTGGTCGAAATGTGCCGCTCTGCGGAGCAGAAAGCTCGGCATGCCGCAAATTGGCACCTCAGGCACCTTGCACGTGGGCCGGGACAAGTTTGACAAACACGCGCAGGGGACGGAGAAGACGAGACGCCAGTCAGTGGGCGTGGTCTGCGCGGCGGGGCGCGGCGGGGCGCGGCGGGGCGCGGCGGGGCGCGGTGGGGCGGCGGCCCGCGCCTCTACCCACGACGACGCCACCGCTCGGCGCCACGTGTTGAACTTTGCCAATCCTGCCGGATATCAAACCGCAAGGCGCGCGCGTCTACGAGGGGTGACTCACTGGAAGATTTTGTGTACAATGAATGTGGGATGAATGTGCAAGATTTTCTGCTCTATTTGTCACACTTGTTGCCTACCGACAGGTGTTTTTGCCTCCCGAATGTGGGAATGTGTTAAAATTTTGTACAACGAATGCGACAAGTTGTTCCCTCCTCGCGTCCAGCATTCTCCGTTTTGTTTTCATGTCACTGGCAGCTCTGCTGTGACGTCCGCGGTCGGTTGCAACTGCGCCCCTCCGTCGCCGCGCCCGACGACAGATGACTGCCGCCCGGTGCCTTCGGGCCCAGCTGCACTGATAGCGGTGTTGGTTTTGGTTCTATCTGGCGGCCGGCATGATGGCAGCCCTGATGGCAGCCCAGCCTGTGGGGTGGGTCTCGTGCTGCTGGGGCTTGTCGGGATGCAGCTGGCTGTCGCGTGTTAGGCCCGGGCCCGGGGTGGCGCGCGCCGTGGGCGGGGCGGGGCGGGGCGCGGCGGGGCGTGGCGGGGCGGGGCGGGGGTTGCTGGGATGAGCCACCCCGCCGACCCCGCCCCGCGTTTGATTGAGTTTAGCCGTCGTCTCGCCCAGCAAAGCACTCGTCTCCGTGTTTCGCCGCATAGCCTTGTAGCAAGCGGCGCGTTCGGAGACGGGCATGCCGAGCTGCAGCTCAAAAGAACCGAATGGAAAAATAACGACGTTGCTTTTCGAAAGCAAGATTTTCTGGTGAGCAGTTTCACCACATTCTAAAACAGTTTTATTCTCTTGTAAAAACGCATTTAAAATTTTTTTTTTGAAGAAACTTAAACAAATGTTTAAAACTGTGATCTGCTCCTTCGCGGGTGTTACCATTCGTGGCCTTCTTGACCTTCCGAACGGCTGCGCTCCAAGCCACTGCCGCCTGGCTCCGCCGGCCCCGCCCCGCGGCGTCACGGTCGCGGTGGGCGAAGGGGTGGGCGGAGGGGTGGGCGGAGGGGTGGGCGGAGGGGTGGGCGGAGGGGTGGCCGGCGCAGGGGGTTGGGTCCCTGACACGCGCCGTACACATTTCTGCGGGCAACCTGCGTCTCCCTTCAAGGTCGGCCCCGGGGGCGTTGGGCCTAGGCCTGGCGGGGTGGGCGTGGGGCGTACATACAATCCCTGTCCTCTAAGGGCGGCTCGTGATGAGGGAAGGGAAGCCTGGCCAAGGTCACCCCCTCCCTCCTCACACTGCTCAATCGGAAGTAAATAAGTTATATCACTGGCATCTTACACTTTTGCGTCCACAGTGAGTAAAAAAAAAGATGTTTAGACGAGATTTTCAAAATTTGTAGGGGTAATTTGGGGAAGAAAAGTACACGGAATCTGGACTTTGAGCTATCCCTCTAAAGTTATTTCATCTAACCGGGGGGGGGGGATCTACTTTTCTTACCCGGTACTTTTCTTTCTCAACTTACCCCTAGCCTATCGCGCCATGCTGCAACCCGGGACCTCCAATTAATCGTTCGATAAATTAAAACCGGGCTGCGTGGGGATTTCTGTCCCTGAGTCTGCACCCACCCCTACGCTGTAAGTGGGAGGGTGTGTGTAACCACGTGTGAGTGGAGCAACCTCATGGCGTGCGGCGGCGCCCGCGGCACAGTGGGCCAGAAGCACGAAGGAAGCGCTGTGAAATGCGAAATCCGTGGCGGGGCGCCAGACCGCGGAATGGCTGGCGCCAGCGCCGCGCCGCCGCCAGGTGGGAAGAGGCGCTCGACGGGGAGGCGGGGGCCGAGGAAGAGGACGCCGACGAGAGGACGCCGACGAGAGGACGCCGACGACGAGTGTCGCGATGATTTTAAATAGCCCGCGGTGAATCAGAGAGGGTCCGCCCTGTTCCGGCTGTGAACACGTTTTCACGGCCAATCCGTTTAGTCGGCGGGCATATTGGTGTCCAAGGCCGCGGCCGCGGCGTGGCGAGCCGCGCCGGCCAGGCGGTAGTGGGGGCGCACAGCGGCGGGCCGGCCGGCCGGCGAGTTGATTGAGATGTGTCGCCGCGGCGTGGACCAGGCGTGGACCGCGCGGGAAGAGGCTGGAACAGATGAAGGGCGAGGGAAAGACGGAGAAGGACAAGTCAAGAGGAGAGAGAGAGAGAGAGAGAGAGAGAGAGAGAGAGAGAGAGAGAGAAAGAGAGAGAGAGAGAGAGAGAGAGAGAGAGAGAGAGAGAGAGAGAGAGAGAGAGAGAGAGAGAGAGAGAGAGAGAGAGAAAGGTGACTTCCTCGGCGGGCGCTAGGGCCTGCTCAGGTGGGCCGCCGGGCTCCAAGGCTGATCTTATTAGCGAGTGATCTTGTTCAAAGAGGCGGCCGCGTCGCTCTGTCTCTCTCGCACTCGCGGGGCGCTCCGTGAGGGTGCGAGAGAGACGGTGCCGGATCGGAGGGTGGTGTCCACGGTGTCCGCGTCCGCCCTGAACGGGATACTGCTGCAACAAGACAAACACTTAAGTGCGTCCCCGCCTGGTCGCCGGCCGAGCGACCCCGCAGAGCGTCGTCACCGTGTCGCCCTCACGGGCCGCGCAGAGACGGAGCGGCGAAGCGACGCGCCGCGCGACAGGCCTTTCAGTAGTGCAAACTCGCCGCGGATCGAACGGCCCTGACGCGAGTACCGCGCACTAGCGCGACGGCCTTGATTGGTGGACATGGCCCACGCGTGGCCACTCCACGTGGCAGCCGGGTGGCAGCCCCACTCCACCATTTACAGCGTTATAAATAAATTCCCCCTTCAAATTCCCAGACTAGTTACGGATCCACGAGGACTTTCCACGTGGCCGCATTACCTGGGCTCGCCCTCCGAAAAGCGGTCCCTGTCCGTGTACGTGCGCCACGTGGTCCTCCACGTGGTGGGTCCACGCCGCGGGCGCAGAATCCGCGAAGCCTCGAGGAAGCCTGGACCCGCAAATGACGTTGATTCTGTCCTTGCGCAAAGCGCTGTTGTATCAGGAGTTTACAGCGGCAGTCGGCTTACACACTACGAGTCGGTCGCGCGGTCGCGTGTGACAGCGTGACAGCGTGACGTCTGGTCGCGCGTCGCTCTCAATTTTAGCGAGCGAGCTCCAAAGGGAAAGGTCAAATGAATTGATAAGTATGGGTAAAGCAGACAAATGAGGCAAGGAGTGGGAGTGACGACCTTGACCATGGCTGGCGTCGCCGCCGGCGTTGCCGCGTGCCCGCGCTCGACTCTGTGACGCTGCGTCTCTCTCTCTCTCTCTCTCTCTCTCTCTCTCTCTCTCTCTCTCTCTCTCTCTCTCTCTCTCTCTCTCTCTCTCTCTCTCTCTCTCTCTCTCTCTCTCTCTCTCTCTCTCTCTCTCTGGCTCGACAGACTGGTGCTTCCGGCCGCCGCCGCCCAGGTGGCGCTGCGATCGCGACTTGCCGAACGCGGGTTTTTTGAAGCCGCGGGAGGACTCACTGGTCTCGTTCGCGAATCTCGTCTTCAAACTAAAGGCCAACCATAAACAATTACCGTACTCCGTATGAATTTTTTGGCGTATGTAATTAACACAGGGTTCCGCGCTTCTTACTCACCATTGCCCAGCCATGTCGTCACTTTGCTTCCTGCCGGTGGTCGTCTGACTCACTCGGCGACTTTTTTTTTTTCAATTTCCTTTTCTTGCGCGCCAAGTACCGCGCGCCTCGACACTCGACCTCACGTGCCTCCCCTCCGGCCGCCTCGGTCTCGGTTACCATATCCTCCGGATATTGAGGCAGCTGGGCTGGGTGGCCACTCCGCCGCGGGTCGGGGCGTCGGGACACTGCGGGACACTGCCAAAGTCAGCAGTGTCGACGCGTCTCCGCCGTGAAGGCCCCCGTCCCAGACACCGTGCTGGACTCCAGTCGAGGGCGGGATCACCAAGGTCCAAAGTGTACAATTTTTTTTTTTGATTTTCGATTTTTTTAAAAAATTTTGATTTCATGTAGTTGATTTTTTTCACCTCTTTTGAATACAATTGCCTAACTTACAGGGGTTTTTGAACTTAAGTGTGATACACGAAAGGATGTGAGCTTTTGACTTGCCATAAAACCAAATAATTAATCATGAAGAAGATACGACATAAAAAACACACTGTAAACCGGGAAAATAGGCAAACTTTTTTCTATTGTAAGTGATATTTTTGACGTTTGATTCTTCATTTACTTTCAATATTTTTTGAATTTAATTTCAATATTTTTTCTACTTGTTTACAATGATTTTTTCGCGTGCATCCCCCCTCCATCCATCATGGTGCTGCCGCCGTCCATCCGACGAGGCGGGCCGTCCCGGCGCGCTCCGCTGTTCACCGGCTGGCGTGGCGTTCGGGCGCTCTCGGGTCATCGGCCGCCGCCGCCGCCATGGAGCGGCAGGACCTTCCTGGAGGAGCCGCGGAGGGGAGGGGGTCACTGCGACTCCGGCACGACCACGTGTGTGGCGCTGGCTCCGCCGGCTTGCGACGGCCACCCTCGCCGCCATTTGCAATTTGGTTCATCGTTTCCGGCGGGCGGGCCGGGCGGCCGCTCGACCTTGGCGGGTGTCATCGCGGTCCTTCACCCGCCGCACGATGGCCGGCCGGCCGGCCGGCCCGCCGCAGCCCAACGAGACGACCAACAAGAAGGCGAATGAAATGTGGGGATGAGTCCTGAATGAACTCACCTGGCCTCCACCGCGCCGTGCCGCGCCGTGCCGCGCCGTGCCGCGCCCTGCCCACGTCGCCAGGACTCTCTTGGCCTTGGGGGACCGGGCAGATGCCCGGCCAGAGGCCGGCAGCCTTGGTCTGCCCGGCGATGCGGGGCGATGGGGCGGGGCTTCGGCCGGCCGGCGCGTCTGCCTGCACTGCCTGCCGCCTCAGCACTCGGCGCGTCACTCTTGTTGCATTTTCTCGTGCAGTACACGTACGGGAATGCGCCCGAGGTTTGCTCTCGTTGTTGCGCTGCCTCGCACCAGAATTCTACGGATTTCCCCCAGGGTGACTGTGTGTGCTTGATTCCTGGCACCTCGGGTCGTTTGTTCGGCTGCCTCTGCTCGTGTTGCACGCGAGTCGCTGCGGGTGTGCGCGACGCTGCCCTTGAACTAGAGCAATGCCGGCTACAGCGCCGGCCGCTGACCCTGCGCGGTGGCCGCCGTGCCCACTGCCGCGCCGGGGAGATTGGAAGTTTTGGACGAGACGGGCTCGGAATCCGCCCGTTGGCATCGCCGGCGATAAGTCGCGGCTGCGATAAGCACACCCCATGCACCTGCTGCGGGGAGTGAGACGGCCTGGTTTCTCTCACGCACCCCAGCGGCGCGAGCCGTGAGTGCGAGAGAGACAGGGCGGCCAGACGGCGGCTCTTCGGACCAGGGCGGCGGCGGTCACTCTGTTGCACGCTGCGCTGCCGCCACCCCCCCTCCCCTCCTCGGCCTTTCCGGTGCGTGTGGGAGGGAACAAAGTGCAGTGCCTGCGACCCCCCCCTCCCCCCCCCTCTCCCGGCGAGACGTGCCATGGGAACGGACGCTATGGGCCCCTCGTCGGTGACCCCGCCGGTCCCCGCCGGTCCCCGCCGGTCCCCACGGCAGCAGCAGTGCATTGTCGTCCGGCTGTCGGGTTCAAGGGCGCGGGGCGCGGCCGGCCGGCCGGTCCACAGCGTCCAGGGCGTCCGGCATGGACTTGCCCCGAGGGGTCCCTCACTCAGAATTTCGGTGTTTCGGTGTACGCAGATTGTGTAAGATGTGTTGGGAATTTTAACACGTTCAGTGCGAAGCGCTTTTCGTTGTACAAGCCCCAGATGCGAGAGGTGCATTTGGGACAAAGTGATCTGATTATGGTAATATTTTACTAAACCACATAACTTTGGAAGACCGTCATTTTTTTTGTTGAAAAATGTGACCACGTGTGTGGTCCCATCGGGTCACATAGCTTATGAGCATTATTCGCTGTGACCACGGGTGTGGTCACGTAGCATTGAACGTGTTAAATGATTTTGCCGCGCTATTTGCCTACGTACAGGCGTTTTTGAGGCAAGATTGTTGGATTGACCTGCCCATGCCGGCGGCGACGAAGAGCACGCGCACGGGGCGTAGCGCCCACTGTGCGAGTCAAGACCGAGAGGAGTTGCGGGGGGAACATTAGGTGGCGCGAAGAAAGAGGAGCCGGTGGGAAGAGGAGTCCCAAGGAGTCGAGGAGTCGATCGGCGGTGGAGTGAGGAGTCATGGAGCGCTCTGCCTGACCTTGGTGGGCGCGCTCGGCTTAGTGTGACCCCCGCCGTCCAGACCGTGGCGTGGCGTGGCGGGCGGGGCGTGGGGGCGGGGCGGGGGGGGGTGGGGCGAGGCGAGCCCGGCCCTAAAGGCCTTGAGGTGTGAGGGGGTGAGGAGGGGTGCGCGGCAACAAAAAGTCATTATAATCTGCAAAGTGTGCAGGCTCCAGAATTAGACCCGCCCGTGGTAAATGGTTCAGGCCGACGCCATTTAAATTTTTTCGTACCTCGAAATGCACTTTTAGCTTGAGCTGCGTCGATAGGAAATGCTGCTGCTTGTCGTTTGAAACTTACTTGATGTTGTTTTTCCCACAGGATTCTGCCCTCGAAGGAAGCAGCTCTGGGCGAGCGCCTCCATGTGGACGTCGTGTCGTGGACGTCGTGGACGTTGTCGACGGCGTCCTGGGTGCGGGCTGCAGTGCGATAGCCCCTCCGTATCAGCGGCCCCAAATTGGGGGCTTCCGGCCCGAGTGCAGGAGTGATGCGTGGAAGGAGAATAAGCCGAGCAACCTTACCGCCAACGCCCCGATCATTCGCCGAAAATGGAATACTAATAAGAATAATGAGGAGGTGACTCGAATTCGCCGCCGTGTGAGTGAGTGTGTGTGAGAGAGAGAGAGAGAGAGAGAGAGAGAGAGAGAGAGAGAGAGAGAGAGAGAGAAAGACAGAGAGAGAGAGAGAGAGAGAGAGAGAGAGAGAGAGAGAGAGAGAGAGAGTGAGTGAGTGAGTGAGTGAGTGTGTGTGTACGTGCGTGTGTGCGTGCCGAGACGCCGCTCGCAGGTCGTTGTGCCGCGGCCCGCCAGCACTACTCCCCCCTCCCCCTGCCCGCCCCTGCCCCTCGCGGGCAATGACTCGAGCCTCGCGACGCCACGGGGCGAGGCAGCCAAGCCGGCGAGCAGCGACCGACTGGGATGATGTACGGCCCTAACGAGACGCGCTGCTTTTGTTTTTCCATCGACTTTTACTCGAATAATGATTGGTTGTTGTTTGTCGCTGCGGGTTGGGCTGGTTCGCGGGCCC
Source organism: Stenchaetothrips biformis (assembly GCA_030522485.1). Lineage (NCBI taxonomy): Eukaryota > Metazoa > Arthropoda > Insecta > Thysanoptera > Thripidae > Stenchaetothrips > Stenchaetothrips biformis. The sequence goes on from CM060099.1 coordinate 14,674,429, forward strand.
TCGCAGGGAGCATCGCGCTGCTTTGCATGCATTATTGAAGGCAGCCTCGGCAGCGAAGCAGCAAAACAGTCGTGGAATCCTCGCCCCGTGGCCGCCCTCCACCCCCTCCACCCCCTCCACCCCCCTCCACGGGGCCTTGAGACGCCCAGGGACGAGGCAAGGCCCTCGAGGTCACCACCTTGGATGCACCAAGCGCATCGTGCCGACGGACGCTCGGACGGGCGGACGAGAAAAAGGACAAAGTCGCTTGGCCTTGTGGTGTAAATGGGGGTAAAGAACGTGATCAAGGGACGGCGACGCCAACGGCTCGCAACGCAGCCCTGCCTGCCGCGCTAGCAAAAAATTCGCAAGTTCGTTATACTGCGTTATCTCGCTAAACAAGCCGTTTAGAAAATACAGACGCTAGAGGGAGCTTCAAAGTTAACTTTTAAGCCCCCCGGGTAAATTAAAATAAAATAAAAAGAAAAAAAAATGAAGAAAATGTTGCGGAGACCGGAAGTGTCTGGACTCGAACCAGGGTCTCACGCGCGACATGTGGGCGTCCGTAGCCTCTCAGCCGCGTCGGCACCCATGTCCGAGTCGCTCGCTTGACCCGACATTCGCCTTGCCACGCCCTCGATGCCGTCTGCGGCTTCTTGGACGGCGGCCAGGCTGTCTTTGATTTGCGTGCTTCTTTCTTCCCTGCACCAGACTAGAGAGAGAAGAGAGAGAGAGAGAGAGAGAGAGAGAGAGAGAGGCGCACGGTGTGTTTATCGGTTCAAGGCTTTGCGGAAACAGGCGCACGAGCGCGTATTCTTGGCCCTGTTTGAACGGGTGGTGCAGTGGCCTTGCTTGCATGCACAAGTGCAACGCTGATGATGGCGATAAGGGCAGGGTGCGTCAAACACATCACACACACACACACACACACACACACACACACACACACACACACACACACACACACACACACACACACACACACCATGCGCAAAGCCGCAGCGCAAAGCAGAACAAAAGTGTCGCTGTTAAATTTCCTCATCCTGCTGCCAAGGGTGTTGTTGTTGTTGGTCGTCGGCGTTGTTGTTCTTGTTTTAGTCGTTGTGCCCTCAGGCGTCGCAGTCGGTCGTAAAAGTGCGTCATGTGTGTGCAAGGCCAGACACCGTCAAGGGACAAAAGTGCAGCAGGGCGCGAGGATCTGCGAGGAAAAGGGAACGCGTTTTTTTCTTTTTTCAAAAACGTCAATAAAAGCCACATTTAAAGACACAAAGGAACTTGGCGCGTCATAAAATTCCCGCGTTTTTTGTTTTTGTTTTTTTTGTTGGTTGTATCTTTTTTGTGCATTTTGTCCGCGGGCTAAAACGCCTCCAATTTGCATAGGCTGGGGACAGTGGTGTGCGTGGAGTGACGCGGAAGCGAGCGGCTTGCCGTGCGGCGTGGGGCCGCCAAGGGCAGAGCGTGCTATAACTGTGCTGCACCCCCACCCACGGCCTATCTCAGTTCATTGAGGCGATTTGACGTCGCCGACTGGCGATGCTGGTGGACTTGATACACCCTCCGACCGACCGACCGACCGACCGACCGACCGACCGACAGGATGGGTAGCACCATTGTCCGAGGCACGTTGTTAAAAAAAGAAGAAAAATCGTGTGACTTGATTTTTAGTCTGCGGGTGGCATCTTCAAAATGTGACTTGGACGGTCAAATCATCATTATATATATGCAGGGCGGAAAAAATTACGTCATCCGTTCCCTTTGTATCAAACCTGACATTTTTAACCAAAAAATAAATACAAATAAAATAAGTTGCCGCACAATTTTTTGGAAAATGGAAACGTGAGGCTCGTTTTAAGGTGTGAAATGCTTGTCCAAATGGGAACAAGGACGCGGCGCGGCCAGGGACGGTCGCCGCAGGGCACCTGTCTTCCTGAGCGCGGCGCCGCACCTTGCCTGGATCGCCGGCCGGAGCTAGCAGCGCGTTTGAGGTCAAAGCCACTGAGCCTAATCACAGGCTGTGGTGCAGCACGGCCCGTTCCGCCTCCGCCGCCACTTAGACAAAGAGAATATCCGCCAATCGGTGGCCAAGCCGCCAATTGTTCATGAATTCGGTGAAAATGTGCGTTTTGGTTGATGTTTTGCTCACGGTGTGAGGAGGAAGCTTTACAGGAGGCGCAAAGAACACATCGCCTGCTGGCAGAGCACTGAAGGTTGTGCCCACACATACACTCACACCGAGTCGTATACACACAGACGCGCGTAACGGACTTTCTGCTTAAGAAATAGTACAGTGTGTCCTGGTGGCCGCCTTGAACTGAAAAGCATTCCGATTGGCGCACAGCAAGGTTTCTGCAAGACAGTATCCCCGACCCTGATCACCAGCGATCAGTTAGCCTGAGCTTTGCGGAGCCGCCCAGACGGTACGCACCCGCTTTATAGCGGCACTCATTTTTTTTTATCCCCCCAACCCTTTCGCCCCGTTTATTTTGACAACCCCGCTGTCAAACACGGACATTTGGCCGCGTACAATGGCTCAAATAATTCTGGCCGGATTCCACGACCCCGAATTAATCCAAGGTTGGCGACCGTGGGTGGCGCGCCCTTGAAGCGCCGCCCTCTAGTCGAGGAGAACCCAACGCCCTTATCAAGCGGGAACAGCCCTAATCGGTTTGCCCCCGCAGGAGCCATCGCCTCGCCTCCGGCGCCACATCCAATATGCATGCGGTCCTCATCTAGGGCGTCCTTGTCTTTCAGCCTTCTGCTCACCTGTCTCGGGGAAGAGGAAAACCGGGCCGCAAAAACAGCGAAAACGACGATGACGGCGGCGAAATCGACCGCGCGGGAAGAAGCGATGGGCACCTCCTCACTTTCGCTTTCGGGACCGAACTGCATAGTCCGAACGCCACCAATGAGAAACCCGTTTGAAAGTGGTCATGTCCGTTGTCATCGTCGTGCCCGGCTGTGCCAGGCCCCCCCGCGCACAAGGACACTGTCTAATCAAAGAGTGTTAGTCGGCCTGCTACCCCCCCTTCCCCCCCGGGCCGCTCCTGGATCCGCCGCCCCTGCGCCGCGAGGTCATTGGCTTTGCCGCGACGCTGCAGCGGTGCCGGCGTGCCAACGGCCGCAAGGGGCGAGGAGCAGAGGAGAAAGGAGGAGCGAAAGTGACTTGTTGGCTGGTCGCGTTCCCACTAGGCTGCCCCTGCCGAGTAGGCAGTCTGGACAACACTTTCCTACCGGCGCTGCAGCCACTCTCGCTGTCACTTGAGAAGCGGTTAGGTTAGGCCTGAGAAACAGACCGTGGCCGCCCGCGCTCGCCCGTGCTCCAGATACGCCTGTCTACCTGGGAACAGGATCTGGCCGGATTAGGCTCCAGATTGGAAACGCGCTGCGGCCGGTGAGATTTAGGCGGTCCGTCGCTGGTCGTCCCGCATGGCCTGATGAAGGGTCAAGCGTTGTCGAAAACCAAGTCCGTTCGGGCTAGTTTGAACATCCGCCAGCCTCCTTTCCATTGAGAAAAGGACAGCTTTGCGAGCTTAAAATTTAACCCGTACGTGTGTGCATTAATTTGTCGCCTCGTCGAGCCCGTCAGCGACTTTGACAAGGTGGCGGCACACTGAGCGCGCCATAATTGTGCATATTTCAGGACGACCTCAGCGAGTCGACTGGAGGGGGCGGCCGACCCCACCACCAGTCCCACCATCAGTCCCACCACCAGTCTCGGCGTAGCGGTGAACGACCTCCGATGCACTATATTCTCTGGCCTTTCACTCGGCTGGGTAACTTCTGCCGCGACGCGCTGCGTTTCAAGTAGAGAAAGGTGCCACAAGGCGAGGGCGTACCGCCGCCACGACTGCAGCCAGGCAGCCAGCCAGCCAGGCAGCCAGGCCGGCTGGGACAGGGCAGTGTGCCACTTTGCATACACTGTCCCACCTGGCTGCTCGACTTCAAGCTTTCTACGACTTTTAGGGTTAAATGTGTCTCGCTATTTCGTGACGCTGCAGTCTTTGCTTTGTATGTAATAATACTTTGGTAACGAGGTTAGGTGAACTTCGGTATACTGAGTCTTCGATAGGTCTTTGACGGCGTCCCCTGCTTTGTTTCATGTACAGAGGTGCTCTCGGTTTGCAAAAACGACGTGCAGCGACCTTCTTTCGTTCCGACATGCTGGTACATCTTAGAGGCGGGGCTCGCTGCCAAATGCTCGTGGAGGTCAAGATCAAGGAGACGGCGGGCCAAGCCGCGCCAAGCCCGCTAGATCAACAGCCGTCCAAACGGTGGTGGGCGGCAGGCGCCTAACGTGCCGTGCATGTAGCATCTAGAGGATCCGGAGCGGGCGTGGGTGACAAAGAAAAGAGACAAACATGAAAAAAAAAGAAGAAAAAAAAGACTTTGGAAGTGATTAGATTATGAATGACTTTGAAGTATTTTTGCTATGCGTGAGAAACATCGCCAACAAACCTGGCTTTACTTTTTTTCTATTGCGCCAGACACCTGTAAATGAAAAAAATTTTAAGATACCAAAAGTAAAGTTTGACCGGAAAAAAATAATTAAACGTCGGTGCCAGCATAAATCCAAGTGGAGCTAGTGAAAATAAGAGTTACACGCGGGAGGGTGGCAGGCGCCTCAAAAAGGAAAGTTGCGTGCAAAAGCTGCACTTCTCTTTTCACTCTCGTCCGACCAGTACGCGGAGAATGCTTGCTGCTGGACCAGTACGTTACTCTCAAACGAGCACGAAACATGCACAATGCCACTTGGAAATTTTTTAAAAAAAAATTGTTCACAAACAGTACCTCTTAGCTTGACATTATTAAGTTCAATGGGTTATTTTGGAATAACCCCGAACAGGCCAGCTGGCTATTGCTTGCACAGTAGACACGGAAAAGCCAGTCAACTTAATTTTTTTTGGTCAGTCGACAGTTTGGGCGAAGCAAGGTCAAATACCATCCGCTTTCTGCCACAAATCGACCATGGTAACTTACTTGTTGGTGGGCTGGCCTTGGGGCCGAAGACTGGCGGCTGCTGCCGCTACGCGCTACGTCGCCAGCCCCCACCACTAGATGAGCACACACCGCTAGGCTCACTTGATCGCTGCTGGGGGGTCGGATCCGTTGTAGCTAAGATGATACGAGGTGGACACAAGCCCTGTACTACCCTCTGTAAAGGTCCCAAAACGACTTTCTTCTGTTTTTCTTTGTCCAACTGGCCGCCTCTGACCTCTGTGTGGAGCAGAGCCCACGGCCCTACTCTCCAGACGCTTGCACCACTCTGAACCTTTTGTCGGTCTCCAAACAACGAAACTTCAAACTAATAGGAAGATGTACTGTGCAGAAACCAAATTTCGACGATCTTCTGTAACCTTTCCTCGCTGTTCTTTTAGTCGGAAAGGATGAGTATATCCTCTGGCCTTCGCGACCTTCAATTTGGAGGTCATAGAGCGATGGCACAGGAGCGGTGACCACGGCAGCTGGCAACGCCCTCCGTCCTCCCGTCTGTCTGTCTGTCCGTCTGTCTGTCTGTCGGTCGGTCTGTCTGTCTGTCGGTCTGTCTGCCAGCCCGTCTGCATGTCTGTCTGCCTCGTTTCATTTGTCGCCCACGTTTATTCACACGCGCATTTCAAGCCACCGGACGTACGCCACGCTTGTTTGTGCTCTTTAATTATGCTCGTGCTGTCCAAGCGAAGGTGCCCGCGCCCTGAGGGGGACCTCCCGCGAGACTGCCCGGCGCGCCCGCTCCACCACCCAACGTAAGGCGATAAAGACGGCCAAATTGTATCGGCTCCAAGAATAATAATTACTGTCGATTTCGCTCCTAAACGAGGCGAAGTTGGGCATCCCCGTGCCAGTCTCATGAACTCGGGGCTTTTTATTGTGTCTTTGTCGGCTCTTTTCAACATGCGGGCTAGCATCCGTTAATTACTTGCGCTCTGATGCACTAATTTGTGAGGACTTGAACGCTGGGTGTTAATAAATGGGGGTGCGGCGCGAGGGCCTGACTGCCTGACTCATCGCTGTCCAGACGTGATTCTCGAGAAGCTGCTTTGCAAACCGTCCCAGGCCACATAAATTTATTTGTTGTGCCCAGCAACAACAACCCTCTGGCATTTCCCGTTGGCCGGGCGCGTGGGACCCGAGAGGCCAAGGTCAACGGTGGATTGCCGATCTTGGTGGAGGCTCGTGGAGATTTCAACTCATCGGAAAGGAGCTTCAAGTTTCGATTTCGGAGTTTCATAATGAATGTAAATTGGAGAGCTCCTCCTTCCACTTCTGCCTCTGCACGTTCCAGCCGCTTCTCCCTGAGCTGCTGATTTTTCGATGGATTTCCGATTTTTGCTGGACAAAGGGCCACAGGGTTTCACAAAGCGTTGATTTCTCGTCTTAGAATCCCGCGCCACCGACAACGAATTGGGATTGCCACTGCGACCCTTATTGCCTTTGGTTGCCTTTGGCACTTGACTTGGCCGTAGGTCGACAAACATTGCGGGGTGACCTCCAGACAAAGTGATTCCAAGGCCCCGGGGCTGCCGTGAGCGTAGCGGGGCGTAGCGCGGTGGAATCTTTACGCCTAATGCGAACCGACACGTAAGCGCGCGCGCACACACACGCACACAGTTCCCGCCCAAAAAAGTGCCTCCAATATTCGTTTGCAGGCAGTGCATTTTTGCTTTCGCAAGCCCCCTGTTTTTCTGCAAGTCCAAGCTGACGACCCGTATCAACTGTGCATTCAACTCGGGCAAACAAGCTGGCCAACCCCGTCACGCTGTTGTTGTTATGAGAAATCTTATTGCTCCCCTTTGGAAATGGAATCCTTGGCAAAGTCGCTCACTCCGCGCGGCCGCCATGCCACCCTGCCGAGCCCCCACCCCCGTCCCCGTCACCCGGTCAGCGACCGCACGGTCAACGCAAGGACAGCGGCTAAGGCGTTGGGCCTCAAATACTTTATTCTGTGTATTTGTTTGTTCCCCTTCACTGGGACTCACTCAGTTCATAAACCGAGACAAACTGGGCTGAGACGTGAATGAATATTCCGGGCTTTACTTGACTTGGCAATTTTTTTTACCAGGAGAAATGTTGAGGCGTTGTTTCTAGTCATGGATTCCTCCAACCCATCCAAGTTACACGGATGTGAGACCAACCCAAGGCTGTGAGTTGGAACCCCTAACTTGAACTCAGCTATCTGGACTGCCAGTTTTTGGGTGCAGGCCGTGTGTGTCATCGCGTCATTCGCGAAACCCCGCGTGCGGCACTCCCACGAGCCGACGCACGCTGATAGCGAGATGACGTCATGAGTTTCCAATTGCGATGCAGGAAAAAACCCCTGCCGTGCGTATTGCGGGAGGATTTTCTCCTGACCATTACCGAGCTTCGTCATTTACCCTCGCAATGCCAAAAATTCTTCCCATTCAATTTTTTTCAACATTTTAATATTTCTTCACATCTTATTCATTTGTCAGTCCAGCTTGCTGGTCCTCCCCGAGGGGGGCCGCAACTAGGGGCACCTCGCCACGTGAGCCACGTGCACGGACGGCACATCGGCCGGCTCATCTCCGGCAGACAGTCACCAAGGTCAGTCCGATGACGCCCTGCGTGTGCCTCGGTGTCTCGGTGCCTCGCAGCGCTGCAGCAGACTTCACGGAAGTTGCGCGCGCGTGTGTGTGTGTGTGTGTGTGTGTGTGTGTGTGTGTGTGTGTTCATGCGGTAAACCAGGCCAAGTTCCGATAGATCAGAAGGAAACTGCCGCCTTCTTCAGAGACCCTGCAGCACGTGCCGCCAAAGTCAGTCCCCCACCGCCAGATCACCGAATGTAGCGACGTTGGCGAAACTGTTGCTATCACCCCTCGGGCCAGCACACTCAGCGCGGAGATTCGACGAAAAGCGAGCCCGACTTTTATCGAGGGGAGTGAAATGCGAAAGCCGAGGCGGACTGGCGAGGCGGGCGGTCCGGGACGGTCCGAGGTTCAAGGACGGCGTGCGCTCCTGGTATCGGTAGCGTTTCCGCGCGTCGTGCCGCGACAAGCCATCAAGGTCACGGAAAGAGTACCTTCGCATGTGCTAACCGACTCAGGCAGGAAAAAAAATGCTTTTTCTTCGCCCTCATTAGTGTATGAGCCATAGTTTTAACTTTAAAATTTCACTTATTTTCCAGGGGCTGTCCCGTGAACTGCGAAATCGGCTAAATGATCAAGGTGGTGTACTTGACTGCTGCAAGTATGTAGCGAGATGACGACACATGTCGCGCCGCCGCGGTTTCCACGACAAACAAAGTCGTTGTGCGCCAAACAGGGCGGTGCATCTGTACCGAGGGGGAAGCAACTCAAAATTTCTGTGTACGTTTTACAAAATTTCTTGAAATTTTTGAAATTTTTCTAATTTGAGGCAATTTGTTAATTTTTTTTTAAATTGTAAATTTTTCAAAATTGCCAAAATTAAAGATTTTTTAAAAAATTTCAGCCGTTAAGTAGGCTGATTGGTCATTTAAAATTTGGTAAAAATAATAAATAAAAAATGGAACCCTACGACCCTCTCCCTCCCGCAATGGGGTTCGAGCCGCCTGCTTAACTTCGGTGTTCGGATGGGAACCGGTGTATCCAGGCTTTAACTGCTACCGCATAGTTCAGCTTCTGTCGGACCGCTATAGCCTTCCACACATGAAGGACCGCCGATGAAGGCAGCCGGCGATCGTAGGGTTGAAGAGAGAGGACAGAGAGACAGAGAGTTAAAGAGAGAGACAGAGAGTAGTTTTGGGAGCTTTTGTTTGCGCAGGCTGGTCGGTACCAAATGTACACCCGCTGTCCGGCGCTCCCAGACCCGAACATGCAGTCAGCGGGCCAGCTTCAAAGGACTTATCAACTCCATCCGACGAATCGGAATGGACCCACTCGCGACCAACTTCGAGTGGCTGATCCGATCGGGGATCGAACCAGTGCCGAGGCCAATCCGCCGAAGCGGACTGCTTTTTAGACACCCGGGTGTAATGGCCTGGATAAATGCCTAGACCACTACACCACGCTGACTTGCACGTCTGCCGAGTGTTGGACGACGGGTTTGAGTCGCAGTGGGAGGAATCCAGGGGAAAAATGAAAGGAAATTTGGGGATTCGACCCCTGAACCTTATGGTCCGGGTCGGACGCCTTGACGCCCTCAGCCACCACGGCTCATGTCTGCCTCCGATTGAAGCGGGCTCTTGAAGTGACGGTGAGCAGCGGCCAGAGAAAAAAGTTGTGAAGTAATAAGATTTGAACCGCCGATCCTCACACCGGGAACGACGCGTCGACACATCCAGCCACCACGGCACGTGATGGTGACTGCGCATTGCTGTGGCTTTGAAGCACACTGGGAAGGGCAGTAAATTCGTAATTTTTTCAAAAAATCTTCAAAGCTAGTCGAAAAATGAAAGGAGTTGTTGGGATTCGTTCCCCGGACCTTACGGTCGGGGTCGGACGCCTTAACGCCCTCAGCCAGCACGGCTCATGTCTGGAGCCGATTGAAGCGGGCTCTTGACGTGACAATGAGCAGCGATCAAAGAAAAAAAATTGTGAAGTAATAAGATTTGATCCACCAACCCTTATACCGGGAATCCGACGCATCGACACCTCCAGCCACCACGGGAGATGATGGAAGCAGCGCATTGCTGTGGCTTTCAAGCACAATGGGGTGGGCAGTAAAAATGCATTTTTCGTAATTTTTTTTAAATCTTCAAAATTTTAAAAATTTCAATTGAATTTTCTAAATTGTTCTATAAATTTTTTCAAATTTTTTGATTAATTTTTTTATATTTGTCAATAAAATTTATCAAATTTTTGCCATATTTAAATTTTTGGTGTACATGTATTTGGCCAGTTGTTTCCCCCTCGGACGCAGCTTTGACGCAGCTTTGGGACAGCTCGGTGAGGGCTGCGTTGGCCGCCCCTCACGCAGCTCTGACGCAGCTTTGGGACAGCTCGGTGAGGGCTGCGTTGGCCGCCCCTCACGCAGCTCTGACGCAGCTTTGACGCAGCTTTGGGACAGCTCGGTGAGGGCTGCGTTGGCCGCCCCTCACGCAGCTCTGACGCAGCTTTGACGCAGCTTTGGGACAGCTCGGTGAGGGCTGCGTTGGCCGCCCCTCACGCAGCTCTGACGCAGCTTTGGGACAGCTCGGTGAGGGCTGCGTTGGCCGCCCCTCACGCAGCTCTGACGCAGCTTTGACGCAGCTTTGGGACAGCTCGGTGAGGGCTGCGTTGGCCGCCCCTCACGCAGCTCTGACGCAGCTTTGGGACAGCTCGGTGAGGGCTGCGTTGGCCGCCCCTCACGCAGCTCTGACGCAGCTTTGGGACAGCTCGGTGAGGGCTGCGTTGGCCGCCCCTCACGCAGCTCTGACGCAGCTTTGACGCAGCTTTGGGACAGCTCGGTGAGGGCTGCGTTGGCCGCCCCTCACGCAGCTCTGACGCAGCTTTGACGCAGCTTTGGGACAGCTCGGTGAGGGCTGCGTTGGCCGCCCGTCACGCAGCTCTGACGCAGCTTTGACGCAGCTTTGGGACAGCTCGGTGAGGGCTGCGTTGGCCGCCCCTCACGCAGCTCTGACGCAGCTTTGGGACAGCTCGGTGAGGGCTGCGTTGGCCGCCCCTCACGCAGCTCTGACGCAGCTTTGACGCAGCTTTGGGACAGCTCGGTGAGGGCTGGGTTGGCCGCCCGTCACGCAGCTCTGACGCAGCTTTGACGCAGCTTTGGGACAGCTCGGTGAGGGCTGCGTTGGCCGCCCCTCACGCAGCTCTGACGCAGCTTTGGGACAGCTCGGTGAGGGCTGCGTTGGCCGCCCCTCACGCAGCTCTGACGCAGCTTTGGGACAGCTCGGTGAGGGCTGCGTTGGCCGCCCCTCACGCAGCTCTGACGCAGCTTTGGGACAGCTCGGTGAGGGCTGCGTTGGCCGCCCCTCACGCAGCTCTGACGCAGCTTTGACGCAGCTTTGGGACAGCTCGGTGAGGGCTGCGTTGGCCGCCCCTCACGCAGCTCTGACGCAGCTTTGGGACAGCTCGGTGAGGGCTGCGTTGGCCGCCCCTCACGCAGCTCTGACGCAGCTTTGACGCAGCTTTGGGACAGCTCGGTGAGGGCTGCGTTGGCCGCCCCTCACGCAGCTCTGACGTAGCTTTGGGACAGCTCGGTGAGGGCTGCGTTGTCCGCCCCTCACGCAGCTCTGACGCAGCCGAGGGGGAAGCAACTCAAAATTTCTGTGTACGTTTTACAAAATTTCTTGAAATTTTTGAAATTTTTCTAATTTGAGGCAATTTGTTAATTTTTTTTTAAATTGTAAATTTTTCAAAATTGCCAAAATTAAAGATTTTTTAAAAAATTTCAGCCGTTAAGTAGGCTGATTGGTCATTTAAAATTTGGTAAAAATAATAAATAAAAAATGGAACCCTACGACCCTCTCCCTCCCGCAATGGGGTTCGAGCCGCCTGCTTAACTTCGGTGTTCGGATGGGAACCGGTGTATCCAGGCTTTAACTGCTACCGCATAGTTCAGCTTCTGTCGGACCGCTATAGCCTTCCACACATGAAGGACCGCCGATGAAGGCAGCCGGCGATCGTAGGGTTGAAGAGAGAGGACAGAGAGACAGAGAGTTAAAGAGAGAGACAGAGAGTAGTTTTGGGAGCTTTTGTTTGCGCAGGCTGGTCGGTACCAAATGTACACCCGCTGTCCGGCGCTCCCAGACCCGAACATGCAGTCAGCGGGCCAGCTTCAAAGGACTTATCAACTCCATCCGACGAATCGGAATGGACCCACTCGCGACCAACTTCGAGTGGCTGATCCGATCGGGGATCGAACCAGTGCCGAGGCCAATCCGCCGAAGCGGACTGCTTTTTAGACACCCGGGTGTAATGGCCTGGATAAATGCCTAGACCACTACACCACGCTGACTTGCACGTCTGCCGAGTGTTGGACGACGGGTTTGAGTCGCAGTGGGAGGAATCCAGGGGAAAAATGAAAGGAAATTTGGGGATTCGACCCCTGAACCTTATGGTCCGGGTCGGACGCCTTGACGCCCTCAGCCACCACGGCTCATGTCTGCCTCCGATTGAAGCGGGCTCTTGAAGTGACGGTGAGCAGCGGCCAGAGAAAAAAGTTGTGAAGTAATAAGATTTGAACCGCCGATCCTCACACCGGGAACGACGCGTCGACACATCCAGCCACCACGGCACGTGATGGTGACTGCGCATTGCTGTGGCTTTGAAGCACACTGGGAAGGGCAGTAAATTCGTAATTTTTTCAAAAAATCTTCAAAGCTAGTCGAAAAATGAAAGGAGTTGTTGGGATTCGTTCCCCGGACCTTACGGTCGGGGTCGGACGCCTTAACGCCCTCAGCCAGCACGGCTCATGTCTGGAGCCGATTGAAGCGGGCTCTTGACGTGACAATGAGCAGCGATCAAAGAAAAAAAATTGTGAAGTAATAAGATTTGATCCACCAACCCTTATACCGGGAATCCGACGCATCGACACCTCCAGCCACCACGGGAGATGATGGAAGCAGCGCATTGCTGTGGCTTTCAAGCACAATGGGGTGGGCAGTAAAAATGCATTTTTCGTAATTTTTTTTAAATCTTCAAAATTTTAAAAATTTCAATTGAATTTTCTAAATTGTTCTATAAATTTTTTCAAATTTTTTGATTAATTTTTTTATATTTGTCAATAAAATTTATCAAATTTTTGCCATATTTAAATTTTTGGTGTACATGTATTTGGCCAGTTGTTTCCCCCTCGGACGCAGCTTTGACGCAGCTTTGGGACAGCTCGGTGAGGGCTGCGTTGGCCGCCCCTCACGCAGCTCTGACGCAGCTTTGGGACAGCTCGGTGAGGGCTGCGTTGGCCGCCCCTCACGCAGCTCTGACGCAGCTTTGACGCAGCTTTGGGACAGCTCGGTGAGGGCTGCGTTGGCCGCCCCTCACGCAGCTCTGACGCAGCTTTGACGCAGCTTTGGGACAGCTCGGTGAGGGCTGCGTTGGCCGCCCCTCACGCAGCTCTGACGCAGCTTTGGGACAGCTCGGTGAGGGCTGCGTTGGCCGCCCCTCACGCAGCTCTGACGCAGCTTTGACGCAGCTTTGGGACAGCTCGGTGAGGGCTGCGTTGGCCGCCCCTCACGCAGCTCTGACGCAGCTTTGACGCAGCTTTGGGACAGCTCGGTGAGGGCTGCGTTGGCCGCCCCTCACGCAGCTCTGACGCAGCTTTGGGACAGCTCGGTGAGGGCTGCGTTGGCCGCCCCTCACGCAGCTCTGACGCAGCTTTGACGCAGCTTTGGGACAGCTCGGTGAGGGCTGCGTTGGCCGCCCCTCACGCAGCTCTGACGCAGCTTTGACGCAGCTTTGGGACAGCTCGGTGAGGGCTGCGTTGGCCGCCCGTCACGCAGCTCTGACGCAGCTTTGACGCAGCTTTGGGACAGCTCGGTGAGGGCTGCGTTGGCCGCCCCTCACGCAGCTCTGACGCAGCTTTGGGACAGCTCGGTGAGGGCTGCGTTGGCCGCCCCTCACGCAGCTCTGACGCAGCTTTGACGCAGCTTTGGGACAGCTCGGTGAGGGCTGCGTTGGCCGCCCGTCACGCAGCTCTGACGCAGCTTTGACGCAGCTTTGGGACAGCTCGGTGAGGGCTGCGTTGGCCGCCCCTCACGCAGCTCTGACGCAGCTTTGGGACAGCTCGGTGAGGGCTGCGTTGGCCGCCCCTCACGCAGCTCTGACGCAGCTTTGGGACAGCTCGGTGAGGGCTGCGTTGGCCGCCCCTCACGCAGCTCTGACGCAGCTTTGGGACAGCTCGGTGAGGGCTGCGTTGGCCGCCCCTCACGCAGCTCTGACGCAGCTTTGACGCAGCTTTGGGACAGCTCGGTGAGGGCTGCGTTGGCCGCCCCTCACGCAGCTCTGACGCAGCTTTGGGACAGCTCGGTGAGGGCTGCGTTGGCCGCCCCTCACGCAGCTCTGACGCAGCTTTGACGCAGCTTTGGGACAGCTCGGTGAGGGCTGCGTTGGCCGCCCCTCACGCAGCTCTGACGTAGCTTTGGGACAGCTCGGTGAGGGCTGCGTTGTCCGCCCCTCACGCAGCTCTGACGCAGCCGAGGGGGAAGCAACTCAAAATTTCTGTGTACGTTTTACAAAATTTCTTGAAATTTTTGAAATTTTTCTAATTTGAGGCAATTTGTTAATTTTTTTTTAAATTGTAAATTTTTCAAAATTGCCAAAATTAAAGATTTTTTAAAAAATTTCAGCCGTTAAGTAGGCTGATTGGTCATTTAAAATTTGGTAAAAATAATAAATAAAAAATGGAACCCTACGACCCTCTCCCTCCCGCAATGGGGTTCGAGCCGCCTGCTTAACTTCGGTGTTCGGATGGGAACCGGTGTATCCAGGCTTTAACTGCTACCGCATAGTTCAGCTTCTGTCGGACCGCTATAGCCTTCCACACATGAAGGACCGCCGATGAAGGCAGCCGGCGATCGTAGGGTTGAAGAGAGAGGACAGAGAGACAGAGAGTTAAAGAGAGAGACAGAGAGTAGTTTTGGGAGCTTTTGTTTGCGCAGGCTGGTCGGTACCAAATGTACACCCGCTGTCCGGCGCTCCCAGACCCGAACATGCAGTCAGCGGGCCAGCTTCAAAGGACTTATCAACTCCATCCGACGAATCGGAATGGACCCACTCGCGACCAACTTCGAGTGGCTGATCCGATCGGGGATCGAACCAGTGCCGAGGCCAATCCGCCGAAGCGGACTGCTTTTTAGACACCCGGGTGTAATGGCCTGGATAAATGCCTAGACCACTACACCACGCTGACTTGCACGTCTGCCGAGTGTTGGACGACGGGTTTGAGTCGCAGTGGGAGGAATCCAGGGGAAAAATGAAAGGAAATTTGGGGATTCGACCCCTGAACCTTATGGTCCGGGTCGGACGCCTTGACGCCCTCAGCCACCACGGCTCATGTCTGCCTCCGATTGAAGCGGGCTCTTGAAGTGACGGTGAGCAGCGGCCAGAGAAAAAAGTTGTGAAGTAATAAGATTTGAACCGCCGATCCTCACACCGGGAACGACGCGTCGACACATCCAGCCACCACGGCACGTGATGGTGACTGCGCATTGCTGTGGCTTTGAAGCACACTGGGAAGGGCAGTAAATTCGTAATTTTTTCAAAAAATCTTCAAAGCTAGTCGAAAAATGAAAGGAGTTGTTGGGATTCGTTCCCCGGACCTTACGGTCGGGGTCGGACGCCTTAACGCCCTCAGCCAGCACGGCTCATGTCTGGAGCCGATTGAAGCGGGCTCTTGACGTGACAATGAGCAGCGATCAAAGAAAAAAAATTGTGAAGTAATAAGATTTGATCCACCAACCCTTATACCGGGAATCCGACGCATCGACACCTCCAGCCACCACGGGAGATGATGGAAGCAGCGCATTGCTGTGGCTTTCAAGCACAATGGGGTGGGCAGTAAAAATGCATTTTTCGTAATTTTTTTTAAATCTTCAAAATTTTAAAAATTTCAATTGAATTTTCTAAATTGTTCTATAAATTTTTTCAAATTTTTTGATTAATTTTTTTATATTTGTCAATAAAATTTATCAAATTTTTGCCATATTTAAATTTTTGGTGTACATGTATTTGGCCAGTTGTTTCCCCCTCGGACGCAGCTTTGACGCAGCTTTGGGACAGCTCGGTGAGGGCTGCGTTGGCCGCCCCTCACGCAGCTCTGACGCAGCTTTGGGACAGCTCGGTGAGGGCTGCGTTGGCCGCCCCTCACGCAGCTCTGACGCAGCTTTGACGCAGCTTTGGGACAGCTCGGTGAGGGCTGCGTTGGCCGCCCCTCACGCAGCTCTGACGCAGCTTTGACGCAGCTTTGGGACAGCTCGGTGAGGGCTGCGTTGGCCGCCCCTCACGCAGCTCTGACGCAGCTTTGGGACAGCTCGGTGAGGGCTGCGTTGGCCGCCCCTCACGCAGCTCTGACGCAGCTTTGACGCAGCTTTGGGACAGCTCGGTGAGGGCTGCGTTGGCCGCCCCTCACGCAGCTCTGACGCAGCTTTGGGACAGCTCGGTGAGGGCTGCGTTGGCCGCCCCTCACGCAGCTCTGACGCAGCCGAGGGGGAAGCAACTCAAAATTTCTGTGTACGTTTTACAAAATTTCTTGAAATTTTTGAAATTTTTCTAATTTGAGGCAATTTGTTAATTTTTTTTTAAATTGTAAATTTTTCAAAATTGCCAAAATTAAAGATTTTTTAAAAAATTTCAGCCGTTAAGTAGGCTGATTGGTCATTTAAAATTTGGTAAAAATAATAAATAAAAAATGGAACCCTACGACCCTCTCCCTCCCGCAATGGGGTTCGAGCCGCCTGCTTAACTTCGGTGTTCGGATGGGAACCGGTGTATCCAGGCTTTAACTGCTACCGCATAGTTCAGCTTCTGTCGGACCGCTATAGCCTTCCACACATGAAGGACCGCCGATGAAGGCAGCCGGCGATCGTAGGGTTGAAGAGAGAGGACAGAGAGACAGAGAGTTAAAGAGAGAGACAGAGAGTAGTTTTGGGAGCTTTTGTTTGCGCAGGCTGGTCGGTACCAAATGTACACCCGCTGTCCGGCGCTCCCAGACCCGAACATGCAGTCAGCGGGCCAGCTTCAAAGGACTTATCAACTCCATCCGACGAATCGGAATGGACCCACTCGCGACCAACTTCGAGTGGCTGATCCGATCGGGGATCGAACCAGTGCCGAGGCCAATCCGCCGAAGCGGACTGCTTTTTAGACACCCGGGTGTAATGGCCTGGATAAATGCCTAGACCACTACACCACGCTGACTTGCACGTCTGCCGAGTGTTGGACGACGGGTTTGAGTCGCAGTGGGAGGAATCCAGGGGAAAAATGAAAGGAAATTTGGGGATTCGACCCCTGAACCTTATGGTCCGGGTCGGACGCCTTGACGCCCTCAGCCACCACGGCTCATGTCTGCCTCCGATTGAAGCGGGCTCTTGAAGTGACGGTGAGCAGCGGCCAGAGAAAAAAGTTGTGAAGTAATAAGATTTGAACCGCCGATCCTCACACCGGGAACGACGCGTCGACACATCCAGCCACCACGGCACGTGATGGTGACTGCGCATTGCTGTGGCTTTGAAGCACACTGGGAAGGGCAGTAAATTCGTAATTTTTTCAAAAAATCTTCAAAGCTAGTCGAAAAATGAAAGGAGTTGTTGGGATTCGTTCCCCGGACCTTACGGTCGGGGTCGGACGCCTTAACGCCCTCAGCCAGCACGGCTCATGTCTGGAGCCGATTGAAGCGGGCTCTTGACGTGACAATGAGCAGCGATCAAAGAAAAAAAATTGTGAAGTAATAAGATTTGATCCACCAACCCTTATACCGGGAATCCGACGCATCGACACCTCCAGCCACCACGGGAGATGATGGAAGCAGCGCATTGCTGTGGCTTTCAAGCACAATGGGGTGGGCAGTAAAAATGCATTTTTCGTAATTTTTTTTAAATCTTCAAAATTTTAAAAATTTCAATTGAATTTTCTAAATTGTTCTATAAATTTTTTCAAATTTTTTGATTAATTTTTTTATATTTGTCAATAAAATTTATCAAATTTTTGCCATATTTAAATTTTTGGTGTACATGTATTTGGCCAGTTGTTTCCCCCTCGGACGCAGCTTTGACGCAGCTTTGGGACAGCTCGGTGAGGGCTGCGTTGGCCGCCCCTCACGCAGCTCTGACGCAGCTTTGGGACAGCTCGGTGAGGGCTGCGTTGGCCGCCCCTCACGCAGCTCTGACGCAGCTTTGACGCAGCTTTGGGACAGCTCGGTGAGGGCTGCGTTGGCCGCCCCTCACGCAGCTCTGACGCAGCTTTGACGCAGCTTTGGGACAGCTCGGTGAGGGCTGCGTTGGCCGCCCCTCACGCAGCTCTGACGCAGCTTTGGGACAGCTCGGTGAGGGCTGCGTTGGCCGCCCCTCACGCAGCTCTGACGCAGCTTTGACGCAGCTTTGGGACAGCTCGGTGAGGGCTGCGTTGGCCGCCCCTCACGCAGCTCTGACGCAGCTTTGACGCAGCTTTGGGACAGCTCGGTGAGGGCTGCGTTGGCCGCCCCTCACGCAGCTCTGACGCAGCTTTGGGACAGCTCGGTGAGGGCTGCGTTGGCCGCCCCTCACGCAGCTCTGACGCAGCTTTGACGCAGCTTTGGGACAGCTCGGTGAGGGCTGCGTTGGCCGCCCCTCACGCAGCTCTGACGCAGCTTTGACGCAGCTTTTGGACAGCTCGGTGAGGGCTGCGTTGGCCGCCCGTCACGCAGCTCTGACGCAGCTTTGACGCAGCTTTGGGACAGCTCGGTGAGGGCTGCGTTGGCCGCCCCTCACGCAGCTCTGACGCAGCTTTGGGACAGCTCGGTGAGGGCTGCGTTGGCCGCCCCTCACGCAGCTCTGACGCAGCTTTGACGCAGCTTTGGGACAGCTCGGTGAGGGCTGCGTTGGCCGCCCGTCACGCAGCTCTGACGCAGCTTTGACGCAGCTTTGGGACAGCTCGGTGAGGGCTGCGTTGGCCGCCCCTCACGCAGCTCTGACGCAGCTTTGGGACAGCTCGGTGAGGGCTGCGTTGGCCGCCCCTCACGCAGCTCTGACGCAGCTTTGGGACAGCTCGGTGAGGGCTGCGTTGGCCGCCCCTCACGCAGCTCTGACGCAGCTTTGGGACAGCTCGGTGAGGGCTGCGTTGGCCGCCCCTCACGCAGCTCTGACGCAGCTTTGACGCAGCTTTGGGACAGCTCGGTGAGGGCTGCGTTGGCCGCCCCTCACGCAGCTCTGACGCAGCTTTGGGACAGCTCGGTGAGGGCTGCGTTGGCCGCCCCTCACGCAGCTCTGACGCAGCTTTGACGCAGCTTTGGGACAGCTCGGTGAGGGCTGCGTTGGCCGCCCCTCACGCAGCTCTGACGTAGCTTTGGGACAGCTCGGTGAGGGCTGCGTTGTCCGCCCCTCACGCAGCTCTGACGCAGCCGAGGGGGAAGCAACTCAAAATTTCTGTGTACGTTTTACAAAATTTCTTGAAATTTTTGAAATTTTTCTAATTTGAGGCAATTTGTTAATTTTTTTTTAAATTGTAAATTTTTCAAAATTGCCAAAATTAAAGATTTTTTAAAAAATTTCAGCCGTTAAGTAGGCTGATTGGTCATTTAAAATTTGGTAAAAATAATAAATAAAAAATGGAACCCTACGACCCTCTCCCTCCCGCAATGGGGTTCGAGCCGCCTGCTTAACTTCGGTGTTCGGATGGGAACCGGTGTATCCAGGCTTTAACTGCTACCGCATAGTTCAGCTTCTGTCGGACCGCTATAGCCTTCCACACATGAAGGACCGCCGATGAAGGCAGCCGGCGATCGTAGGGTTGAAGAGAGAGGACAGAGAGACAGAGAGTTAAAGAGAGAGACAGAGAGTAGTTTTGGGAGCTTTTGTTTGCGCAGGCTGGTCGGTACCAAATGTACACCCGCTGTCCGGCGCTCCCAGACCCGAACATGCAGTCAGCGGGCCAGCTTCAAAGGACTTATCAACTCCATCCGACGACTCGGAATGGACCCACTCGCGACCAACTTCGAGTGGCTGATCCGATCGGGGATCGAACCAGTGCCGAGGCCAATCCGCCGAAGCGGACTGCTTTTTAGACACCCGGGTGTAATGGCCTGGATAAATGCCTAGACCACTACACCACGCTGACTTGCACGTCTGCCGAGTGTTGGACGACGGGTTTGAGTCGCAGTGGGAGGAATCCAGGGGAAAAATGAAAGGAAATTTGGGGATTCGACCCCTGAACCTTATGGTCCGGGTCGGACGCCTTGACGCCCTCAGCCACCACGGCTCATGTCTGCCTCCGATTGAAGCGGGCTCTTGAAGTGACGGTGAGCAGCGGCCAGAGAAAAAAGTTGTGAAGTAATAAGATTTGAACCGCCGATCCTCACACCGGGAACGACGCGTCGACACATCCAGCCACCACGGCACGTGATGGTGACTGCGCATTGCTGTGGCTTTGAAGCACACTGGGAAGGGCAGTAAATTCGTAATTTTTTCAAAAAATCTTCAAAGCTAGTCGAAAAATGAAAGGAGTTGTTGGGATTCGTTCCCCGGACCTTACGGTCGGGGTCGGACGCCTTAACGCCCTCAGCCAGCACGGCTCATGTCTGGAGCCGATTGAAGCGGGCTCTTGACGTGACAATGAGCAGCGATCAAAGAAAAAAAATTGTGAAGTAATAAGATTTGATCCACCAACCCTTATACCGGGAATCCGACGCATCGACACCTCCAGCCACCACGGGAGATGATGGAAGCAGCGCATTGCTGTGGCTTTCAAGCACAATGGGGTGGGCAGTAAAAATGCATTTTTCGTAATTTTTTTTAAATCTTCAAAATTTTAATAATTTCAATTGAATTTTCTAAATTGTTCTATAATTTTTTTCAAATTTTTTGATTAATTTTTTTATATTTGTCAATAAAACTTAACAAATTTTTGCCATATTTAAATTTTTGGTGTACATGTATTTGGCCAGTTGTTTCCCCCTCGGACGCAGCTTTGACGCAGCTTTGGGACAGCTCGGTGAGGCCTGCGTTGGCCGCCCCTCACGCAGCTCTGACGCAGCTTTGGGACAGCTCGGTGAGGGCTGCGTTGGCCGCCCCTCACGCAGCTCTGACGCAGCTTTGACGCAGCTTTGGGACAGCTCGGTGAGGGCTGCGTTGGCCGCCCCTCACGCAGCTCTGACGCAGCTTTGACGCAGCTTTGGGACAGCTCGGTGAGGGCTGCGTTGGCCGCCCCTCACGCAGCTCTGACGCAGCTTTGGGACAGCTCGGTGAGGGCTGCGTTGGCCGCCCCTCACGCAGCTCTGACGCAGCTTTGACGCAGCTTTGGGACAGCTCGGTGAGGGCTGCGTTGGCCGCCCCTCACGCAGCTCTGACGCAGCTTTGGGACAGCTCGGTGAGGGCTGCGTTGGCCGCCCCTCACGCAGCTCTGACGTAGCTTTGGGACAGCTCGGTGAGGGCTGCGTTGGCCGCCCCTCACGCAGCTCTGACGCAGCTTTGACGCAGCTTTGGGACAGCTCGGTGAGGGCTGCGTTGGCCGCCCCTCACGCAGCTCTGACGCAGCTTTGACGCAGCTTTGGGACAGCTCGGTGAGGGCTGCGTTGGCCGCCCGTCACGCAGCTCTGACGCAGCTTTGACGCAGCTTTGGGACAGCTCGGTGAGGGCTGCGTTGGCCGCCCCTCACGCAGCTCTGACGCAGCTTTGGGACAGCTCGGTGAGGGCTGCGTTGGCCGCCCCTCACGCAGCTCTGACGCAGCTTTGACGCAGCTTTGGGACAGCTCGGTGAGGGCTGCGTTGGCCGCCCGTCACGCAGCTCTGACGCAGCTTTGACGCAGCTTTGGGACAGCTCGGTGAGGGCTGCGTTGGCCGCCCCTCACGCAGCTCTGACGCAGCTTTGGGACAGCTCGGTGAGGGCTGCGTTGGCCGCCCCTCACGCAGCTCTGACGCAGCTTTGGGACAGCTCGGTGAGGGCTGCGTTGGCCGCCCCTCACGCAGCTCTGACGCAGCTTTGGGACAGCTCGGTGAGGGCTGCGTTGGCCGCCCCTCACGCAGCTCTGACGCAGCTTTGACGCAGCTTTGGGACAGCTCGGTGAGGGCTGCGTTGGCCGCCCCTCACGCAGCTCTGACGCAGCTTTGGGACAGCTCGGTGAGGGCTGCGTTGGCCGCCCCTCACGCAGCTCTGACGCAGCTTTGACGCAGCTTTGGGACAGCTCGGTGAGGGCTGCGTTGGCCGCCCCTCACGCAGCTCTGACGTAGCTTTGGGACAGCTCGGTGAGGGCTGCGTTGTCCGCCCCTCACGCAGCTCTGACGCAGCCGAGGGGGAAGCAACTCAAAATTTCTGTGTACGTTTTACAAAATTTCTTGAAATTTTTGAAATTTTTCTAATTTGAGGCAATTTGTTAATTTTTTTTTAAATTGTAAATTTTTCAAAATTGCCAAAATTAAAGATTTTTTAAAAAATTTCAGCCGTTAAGTAGGCTGATTGGTCATTTAAAATTTGGTAAAAATAATAAATAAAAAATGGAACCCTACGACCCTCTCCCTCCCGCAATGGGGTTCGAGCCGCCTGCTTAACTTCGGTGTTCGGATGGGAACCGGTGTATCCAGGCTTTAACTGCTACCGCATAGTTCAGCTTCTGTCGGACCGCTATAGCCTTCCACACATGAAGGACCGCCGATGAAGGCAGCCGGCGATCGTAGGGTTGAAGAGAGAGGACAGAGAGACAGAGAGTTAAAGAGAGAGACAGAGAGTAGTTTTGGGAGCTTTTGTTTGCGCAGGCTGGTCGGTACCAAATGTACACCCGCTGTCCGGCGCTCCCAGACCCGAACATGCAGTCAGCGGGCCAGCTTCAAAGGACTTATCAACTCCATCCGACGAATCGGAATGGACCCACTCGCGACCAACTTCGAGTGGCTGATCCGATCGGGGATCGAACCAGTGCCGAGGCCAATCCGCCGAAGCGGACTGCTTTTTAGACACCCGGGTGTAATGGCCTGGATAAATGCCTAGACCACTACACCACGCTGACTTGCACGTCTGCCGAGTGTTGGACGACGGGTTTGAGTCGCAGTGGGAGGAATCCAGGGGAAAAATGAAAGGAAATTTGGGGATTCGACCCCTGAACCTTATGGTCCGGGTCGGACGCCTTGACGCCCTCAGCCACCACGGCTCATGTCTGCCTCCGATTGAAGCGGGCTCTTGAAGTGACGGTGAGCAGCGGCCAGAGAAAAAAGTTGTGAAGTAATAAGATTTGAACCGCCGATCCTCACACCGGGAACGACGCGTCGACACATCCAGCCACCACGGCACGTGATGGTGACTGCGCATTGCTGTGGCTTTGAAGCACACTGGGAAGGGCAGTAAATTCGTAATTTTTTCAAAAAATCTTCAAAGCTAGTCGAAAAATGAAAGGAGTTGTTGGGATTCGTTCCCCGGACCTTACGGTCGGGGTCGGACGCCTTAACGCCCTCAGCCAGCACGGCTCATGTCTGGAGCCGATTGAAGCGGGCTCTTGACGTGACAATGAGCAGCGATCAAAGAAAAAAAATTGTGAAGTAATAAGATTTGATCCACCAACCCTTATACCGGGAATCCGACGCATCGACACCTCCAGCCACCACGGGAGATGATGGAAGCAGCGCATTGCTGTGGCTTTCAAGCACAATGGGGTGGGCAGTAAAAATGCATTTTTCGTAATTTTTTTTAAATCTTCAAAATTTTAAAAATTTCAATTGAATTTTCTAAATTGTTCTATAAATTTTTTCAAATTTTTTGATTAATTTTTTTATATTTGTCAATAAAATTTATCAAATTTTTGCCATATTTAAATTTTTGGTGTACATGTATTTGGCCAGTTGTTTCCCCCTCGATCTGTACACTTCCTGGCGTTCGTGGAAGTACTGCAGCACAGTGTGTCATGCATAAGCTGTGCATCTAGGAATAGCGACTCAAGGGAGCAGGAAGGGGGGGGGGGAGGCTCTGGCAGGCGGCGGTGGGAGGAAGGGCTCGCACGGAGAGTCAAAAAAATAGATCTTTTTTTTTATTTTTTAAAATTTTTGGATTCTTATCCGGAGACTAACCCAGGACCAAGAGCCTGCACGTGCTTTGGTCCGATTCTGACCGGTGACGAAAGTGTTTTGCACGCTTGTTTTGCGCACTCCTTTTATGCCTGCTGTTTGCTGCTAACAAACTCGTGGCCACCTCGTGCTTATCGGCGGAGGGGCCCGTTCGCAAATGAAGCGAGTCGCGGGTTCAACTCCCCGCTGCGGGACACCGGATTTTGCCTGTTTTTCAAACTAGACCTCGTCCTGCCAGCGTGATGATACCTGAGCGACCTTCGACACACACACAAACACACACACTTACCGTGTATTGTCGCAGCCGTCCCGGCCATTGTTTCAACACTTTGGGTCTAACGATTTTGCGGTCGGCAGCACAATACGGTCACGGTATAAACGCGACCAACAAGCGATAAAACGATAAAAACATTTGATGCGCAGCAGATAAGGCAAGGATGTGTCCTCCGTGTGTTCCAGAGAGAGAGAGAGAGAGAGAGAGAGAGAGAGAGAGAGAGAGAGAGAGAGAGAGAGAGAGAGAGAGAGAGAGAGAGAGAGAGAGAGAGAGAGAGAGAGAGAGAGAGAGAGAGAGAGAGAGAGAGAGAGAGAGAGAGAGAGAGGGATGAGCAGGCGGCTGAGTTTGCTGCAAATGGCGTTTAAATACAGAGAGGGACATTATTTTGCAGTGCGTGCGTTGCATGCGGGCGCCTTGCAACACTGGCCGCGCCGTTGTTCGCAGTCGTTGTTCCCTTTGAGAGACACGCCAATGTCACCCCCAGCATAACCGCGATTTATACTCCATTCAAACTTAGCCGATAGTGCGTAGCGTAGCGGCGCTCGCAGCACCTCGAGCCGGCGAGGGCGAGCCGTCTTGGGCAGGCCGCGGGGGGAGGGGGGGGGGGCACCCACACAGGTGTGCGCCGCCGGCTAGACTTAACCCCCCCTTCCGGCCACGCTCGTCGCCACTGCGGCCGAGACAGAGGGCAGCTCGTTACGTTTTCAGTCAGATTTGTTCGCTGGCGCGATAAAAGAACAGAATGCTGATGCGTATGCGGGTTCTATTTCTGATTCAAAAGGGACGGCGCCGTGTATCCCCGGCGGTGCCATGCGCTCCGTGTGGCTTGCCCTTGGAGGGGGCTCACGGGAGTTACACCCTTACGTACAGCCTTTTATCTCTCTCTCTCTCTCTCTCTCTCTCTCTCTCTCTCTCTCTCTCTCTCTCTCTCTCACACACACACACACACACACACACACACAATCGCACACCCCGCGCCCACAAAGTCTATAATGGACAGATATCGTGCACCACTTGAAGAAGGGGTCACCTCTGAGCAACGTTTGACTTTTGTTCTGGCCGTCCACCTGACACCACACGGCGGGGCGGGGTAGGGTGGCGGCAAGGGGACGGCGGGGCCCTAACCTTGAGTGCGGTCACACCCTTGCTGACAAGGCGGGCCGCGCGTCCGGCGGGGCGGGGTGGGGCGGGATGGGGCGGGGTGTGGTGAGGCGCGGCGAAGGGTGAGGCCTTCCTTGGAAAGGGCATGCATAGCTGAGCGAGTTAGTTCTCGCGCTTCCGCTGGTCAATAAATAACGAGGCGAATGTCCGGCCCGCTGGGATTGTCGACGTGTTGGCCGAAGCCTAGGTCGAAGCCTAGGCCGCGACGCCGAGGGTGTGGGCAGGCAGGGCAGCGGTGCCAGCGACCCGGTCGACCCCGCGGCTAGGGGACTCGACGGGACTGTCCAGTGGGTCGGCCAAGTCCACAGTGGGCCAGAAGACCGCAGGAGGCGGGTCGCTAAATGAGACTAGAACCGAACGTGTGCCCCTCCCCCATTGGATTGCTTTCCGAACGAGGAAACCATCGGTGGGGTCAGCTCATAACGCGTCAATTTGGCCGCCTGCACCGGTCCTCTGGCCCACTGCGCGAAGTGCTTGGAACAGCACGCCGATCCACGTGCAGCTCTGCTCGGGGCTTTCCTCTGCAACAGGCTTATCAGGCGACTTTGTTGCCGATAACCCTCCGCGGTCGTGGAGACTGCGGTCCCTGACGCGACCAGCCGCGACCAGCACGCGCCAACCTCCATTTTTTCTGCCTCAGTATGTGCATGCTCGACTCGTTTGGCGTTTTTTGCCCGCCCCGAATTATTCGCCATTGCTAATCTTTGGTGGGCCGCCGCGGCCCGCCGCCGCCCGCCGCGTGTAGATTACCAGTCAGGCGGCGGGGACGTGCCGCCAGATAGCACTCCAAGGTTCAAGTTCAAGTTGGCGTGCCGCGCAGTGGGCCGTGGGCCGGCTTGGCCGCCCGGCGCCGCCCGCCCCGTGCCAACCCGGCTGGTCCAGGTTGTCGATGGGTGCGATGATGCGATGCACGCGACGCCGCTCGTCGGTGTCGCCCGCTTTGGGTATTTGTCTGGTTGTTGACTGTCCCACTCTAAATTTCCTGTACTGAATAATGCCGACAAGATGATGAGGTTACTTCATTTAGAAAAAAAAAACAAACAAAAAACGTAATTTTTTGCAAAAGAAGCGCGTGTGTGTGTGTCAAAAATGACACCGGCACTGGGTGTCGAACCCAGGTCCCACGGACGCGGAAATCCGACGCCTCTAAGCTCTCGGCCACCGTGAGAAATGGGAAATTGCCATTGAAGCGGTGCCTAAGAAAGGCAGATCTGCATAGAGTCGGATTCCGTGCGTGTCGAAATCAGCGAAAGATATGGCAGGATTCGAACATCAGCTCTAGGAGTTCGTGGTCGACGCTCAGACGCTCTCGACCACGGCTCGCCTTCTCCGAAATTCCCGTTTGTCGGCGGTCACGTCGTTCCGGAGATTCGGTGCTCTGGTCGCCGGTTCGCGCCTCGCGCTCCGCGGTCGCGGTCTGGAGGTCGGGTCGGCCGTCACCGCGTCGCCGTCACGGAGAGGGGAGGGGGAGCCGAGCGCTCAGCCCAAGTCCAAGGCCGGTCTCTGCCCGTGAACCTGTTGCCGCGCGGTGGGGGAATTTCCCCTTATTTCCCTCGTATGTGTGTGTGTGTGTGTTCGTCTTCGGAAAACATCAGCGCAAATATACCCCTTTGTGCCCGACCGCGTTCACGGCCGCCAGTGTGTGTATGTGGGGGAGGGGGGGCGGGAGGGGGTGTTTGCAGGAATGCGTGCGTCGGTATGGATGTGTGTGTGTGTGCGTGTGTGTGTGTGTGTGTGTGTGTGTGTGTATGTGTGTGACCCCGGTCGGCCTCGACGATGTACGACCAAAAACAATATTTTGTAAATTTTGAGGGCACAAAAATAAGGCCGATGACATTATGCCACTATACGCGAACACACACACGCTCTCTCGTTACGGATCCACGTGGACTTTCCACGTGGCCGCATTACCTGGGCTCGCCCTCCGAAAAGCGGTCTCTGTCCGTGTACGTGCGCCACGTGGTCCTCCACGTGGTGGGTCCACGCCGCGGTTGCAGAATCCGCGAAGCCTCGAGGAAGCCTGGACCTGCAAATGACGTTGATTCTGTCCTTGCGCAAAGCGCTGTTGTATCAGGAGTTTACAGTGGAAGTCGGCTTACACCGGTGACGCTGCGTCTCTCTCTCTCTCTCTCTCTCTCTCTCTCTCTCTCTCTCTCTCTCTCTCTCTCTCTCTCTCTCTCTCTCTCTCTCTCTCTCTCTCTCTCTCTCTCTCTCTCTCTCTCTCTCTCTCATACACACAGGGGGCGGTGGCCGCGCTATGGCCGTCCGCGGGGACGACCCCCGAGAACTAAGTGGGAAAAGTTGGTATATGTTGTGAGTATCAGCGAGGGTTATCGGGAAGTCCATTCGGGTGAACAACCGGCGCAGCGCACAGCAGGGCGCATAATAGCCGCGCAGCTGTGCAAAGCTTTTGGCTGGGCCGAGCGGTGCCGCGCCGCGTCCAGCCGATCATAGACCTCTCCTATCACACCTAGCGTGCGCCTTAGGAAGACTGTAGGGCTCAAGCGTGGGGGTTACTCGACGCCCTTTGGTCCTGCAGTGCGCACGGCAAGCTTCCCTCTCCTTCGGAACCTGCCCGCGCGAGCCGCAGCCGAGCGTCACGTATGTACTCCACGGCCGTACACGCGTCTCCAAAATGGCGATACTGTATGTACCCAAGGCTGCGCGCCGGGCCGCCCATCTCGCACACGGCTTGTTATTCACTCGTCGCCGTATTTGTTTTTCAAATTTGGCCGCCCTGCGCTCGTCCGAACAAAAGCCGCGGAGGCCCCACAGCAGCGGGTGGGACCGGACCGCGCATGCTCCAGCCCAAAGCAAGAGCCGGCGGCGGAAGGCCGTCAGTGTCGCCAACAACACGCACGCCACCGCGGACGAGGCACGCGACCGGGCCGCGCGGGGTGACTCCTGTTCCGCCTCAACCTGTTCACGAGGAAACTACACGAAATCCTTGCCAACGGTGTAGTAGCTAGTTAGTACTGCTTTTGCCCCGTGCAACTAGCTACGAGAGCTTTTCACTACTTCTCTGTCCCCCAAATCATGTTAAGTTCTACCTTCCAGGAAAAAAAAATTGAAAAAATGTCAAGAATTTAAAAAAAAAAACACACATTTATGGATTATGTCGAGCTTTGGGTCGAGTGTTTGTGAGACACCTAAAAACGCGTGACTCTTCATGTGCTATGGTATCTCTAGACGCCGCACACACACACACACATGCATCCGTTTATGACACATGTACCCACGTCGCGCCGGTAACGCTTGCTGACGTCGACGCTGTACAGTACTCGTGGCGCGGCGCACCGAGCGGGCAAGTGCAAGGTCGCTGCCGCCGTCCGTCCGTCCGTCCGTCCGTCCGTCCGTCCGTCCGTCCGCCGGCCTGTGCGCCGCCGCTGCGCTGCCGCGTGACAAATCACTTGCTAATTTTACCGTCAGCCTTGACCATCACGTCGATCAGCCTGGAGGGTAGGCAGCCGTGGGCCCACTGTGCGCAGCGGGCCGGCCCGCACGCCAGGGGCGCCGCGCCGAGACCACCAGGATCGCGCCGACGGGAAGCTCCCCGCCCGCGCGGTGCTGCGTCCAACGAGACGAAATCGATTTGTTTGCCCGCGCGTGTGACCGCATGGAGGCTGGCTTTGGAAATTCCCTGAAAATAAAGTTTCAAGGCCTCCAGGCGTCGGCGCGGCGTCGGCGCGGCGTCGGCGTGCGCCTGTGAGTGCGCCGCACGCCGGGACGACGCCGGAGCGCGACACCCAATTGCGTTCGGGATGGCGAATATCGCTCGCCGTCTTATCTCGCACTTACTCCATGCACGGCATCGTCGCAAACAACGAGGGGGCCCTAACCTGCCACGCCGCGCTGACGCGCGCCTCTTGTTCCACACACGCACGCCGAGGATTTCCGTCCGCTCTAGGTGTTGTTTTTGTTTGACTTTGCGCTGGAGGGGTGCCAAATTTTGGCGCGGGTTCGATGCCGGGTGGGGGTCCCCATTCGTAGTGATGTGGCAAGTGACCTGACGCAGTGACCTGGCGGACAAGAAGATCAAGGCCGCGGTGTTGACGCCCACCCCGCCGCGCCATCGGGTTGTGGATGACGACGGCGGCCTGCTCCCTCCACCACTTCCGAGAGGACTGTGTGTGCCAGCTCGGCCAGCCCCGCCCGCCGCCAGCCCCGCCCGCCGCCAGCCCCGCCAGCCCCGCCGGCCCGGCGTAGTGCGGCCTGTGGGCCTCCCAATGACTGAACGAGCTGACGTGGAGCCCAGCCGCCTGACGACCCGGCGGCCCGGCGTAGCCCGGCGTAGCCCGGCGTAGCCCGGCGCGGTCGGCAAGGTCAAGTTAATACGCGACACTGCGACACCAAATGTACCATGAGACACTCCGCTCCGCGCGCCACGGCCACGCGCGTCAGCGGCCCCCACACTGTATATCGAGCTTGGAAATTTGGTCGTGTTTCCACGCGCGCCGCGGCGCCGCCGTGGTCATGGCGTGGTTGCGGTGGTTATCGGCCTCAAGGTCGTCGCGTTTGCGATAAGGGCGAACCGCGAACCGCGGCAGCAGCTTCGCGAGGAGCCTCCAACACCAGCGCCAGGGTGTGGCGGCATCTGGACTTAAGGACCGCGATTGCGAGGCGAGCGAGAGAGAGAGAGAGAGAGAGAGAGAGAGAGAGAGAGAGAGAGAGAGAGAGAGAGAGAGAGAGAGAGAGAGAGAGAGAGAGAGAGAGAGAGAGAGACTCGCGGCGCGATAACGTGTTAACGAGCCCACGTATTTGCCCGCAGATGGATTTCCTTTCGATAAACAACCATTTTGGCGCCTCCGCGCCGCGTGGCGCCCAGGTCTCCTTGAGCCTGCCTGCCTGCCTGCCTGCCTGCCTGCCGGCGGTGCTGGCCTGTGCCTCCTCGGCGTGAGCGAGACGCGCGATCTGCTTGTTTTGTGCAGCAGCCGCCAGGCGGTGCCGCTGCGGCCGGGGCGCCGGGGGCGGTCTGTCTGTGTATTCATGGGCAAAACGTTTTGCAAAATGGAGTGCGGAGGGTGGGGCTGCGTCACCGCTCGACGGAAAATTATCGCCGGAATGATGGAGCCACGAGTTCGCGGGAAACTCAGAGAAAACTCGACGGAGGGACGTCGCCATAGTGTAGTGGTGGCGACCGTGCCACGCCATGCTGAGCGGCCGCGCGGGCCACGAGCACCGGGGGTCGGGTTCAACAAACACACGCCCTCTACACGTGCACCCCGCTGCGCGCCCCGCCAAAGCCCCGCCGGATCTCGCTGACTTGGTCGAACAGGCGTCAAGCCGTCGGGGCGAAGGATGGGTCTTCTTATCTGGCCGCACCTGTCGCGCTGCTCCCCCGCGGGCCGCACCCCACCCCGCCCCACCCCACCCCGCCCCACCCCACCCCGCCCCACCACGTGCGTGAAATCGGAATGACGCGCCTCCTGATCTTGACGCCTACGCCCACTCGCTCCGAATTAAACGGACTGAGCGCGCGCAGCTGGATCTCCCGCCCCACCCCACCTCGCCCCACCCAGCCCCACCCCGCCCCGCCCCGCCCCACCCCGCCCAGGCCCGCCTAGCGCCGTGTGAAAAACAGGCTTCGTTTTGTTTGCGCGTCCGCGGCGACTACTATACGGCGCGGCGGCTAGCGGTCCGGGCCTCAAGACGCGACGCGCCGCGCCGCGCCGCGTGCCGCGCGCAAGGCCAAGGACGCCGCCAGTGCGCCCAGCCGTGGTTCCTAGGTTCCGGGGCATTTCTTCTTCTTATTGGGGTGTGGCGCGGCCAGAGCGGGCCGCCTGGAGGGTAGGCCATCCTACGCACGCGTGTGGAGCGGGTTGCCTACCCTCGCCCCTGGGCGGGCGCGCCATTGTTTGGGGAGGGTTCAGACACTCACACAGACACACTCGTTGGTGCCACAGAAGCCCGGCTGATGTAAAGCACTCTGTGTGTGCGTGTGTAGGTGTGAGTGTGTTTGTGTGTGTACGGTCGGCGCCGTGACAGAGTCCGGAACAAAAGTCAAGGTCTGTCGTCAAAGCGGTGTGATGCGCGCAAGGCTGGTAGACTCCTGGCCGTCCTCTTCCTTCTCCCCCCTCTCCGCCCCCCCCCCCCTCCCCTCTGGGCCGAACGAGCATACCTTTGCACCACCATGAGCGTGCTTCATGGTAATGTTCATCTAACTCAGTGTGCTAATACAGCGTCGAATGCTATTTAAATTGGGGGCCTCAAGGAGACGTCATCACCGCGGCCTGCCATTGGTCGACACATCTCCCCTCCCCCTCTTTCCCCTTCCCTCCGGTGGCGCCGCGTACGTCTTCGAAAGCGTTCGCTTTGACATTGCCATTCATTCCCGCCAGCGTTTCGTCCAAACAGAAACTTTGCTGCATTGCGTAATGGAGTTATGTAAAGAGTAAGTCGCACTATGGGGCCCCGGGCTGGGCCCCGGGGCCCGCGTGGCGTGGGACCCCGACCTGCTAAACGGCTGGGTGCATCGGTTCTCACGAACCCGGTGCAGGGCTCGCCCAGGTGTGAGATTGGTCAAAGGGGTTCGCACGGGCGTGGCCCTGGCGGGTGGGGGTGGAGAGAGAGAGAGAGAGAGAGAGAGAGAGAGAGAGAGAGAGAGAGAGAGAGAGAGAGAGAGAGAGAGAGAGAGAGAGAGAGAGAGAGAGAGAGAGAGAGAGAGAGAGAGAGAGAAAAAAGAGAGAGAGAGAGAGAGAGAGAGAGAGAGAGAGAGAGAGAGAGAGAGAGAGAGAGAGAGAGAGAGAGAGAGAGAAAGAGAGAGAGGGAGAGAGAGGTTACAGCAGGGCTCGCCACGTGCCGGCTTCGCTTTGCTTCGCTGTATCAGTTGTTCCTGGGTCCGAAATACACCGAGCGGAAAGTTTGTGCCGCGACATTGTGTACGTGTTCGCGAAAACCGTCGGCACCGACGCCAATATCGCGGCTTGCAGTGATGTCCCCCGTCCTTCTCTCTCTCTCTCTCTCTCTTTCTCTCTCTCTCTCTCTCTCTCTCTCTCTCTCTCTCTCTCTCTCTCTCTCTCTCTCTCTCTCTCTCTCTCTCTCTCTCTCTCATCAGAACTAATGAACAGACTGCGTGTTTCCGGGGGCCCGATGCCACCGCGTGATAGACTTCCCTTTTCGACCTTCCGACCTTCACCGTGAACCAGACGCCACTCGCCCCTCCCCCCTCCCCTCTCCTCTGCCTGCTATCAGGCGATAGGCTGCCAAGGGCGCGGGCGGGGCGGCAGGGATTTTACGCGAAAAGTGAAATAGAGCAAACAGATTAGCGCACCGAAAAACAAGGTGCGTCAGGTGATAGTGGGGTCACCTACGACCGGCCGAAAAAAAAAGCTTAAATTGCCATGACAACTGATCCCAACGAACACGAGTTATCCTGCTGAGTCAAACGGCACCGACAATGAAAGAGAGATGACTGAACGAACTGATGCATCAGTGTAAATAAAATGGAATTTTTTTTGAAAATTTTTACCAGTGTTGTAGAGAACGCTGAAGTCCGTTTCCGTCGATGATGTGGAAAAACAATACGGCGCGCTCCGTTCCACGGTTCCACTCGCTCCGGCCGGGCTGTCGCCGAGTCGCAGTGCAGCCGGCCGCCGGCCGCCGCCGGGCCAAGGTGACTTTAGAGCACCGCTCTCAACCTTCCTCACGGGGGCTTTCATTAAAATTTACAAATCCGGGAGGAGCTCGCGGGACGGTACTACTACTGTGTGTCAGCCGGTCAACAAGTGGCCCTCGGGCGCCATGAGACAGACAGACGGACGGACGGACGGACGGACGGACGGACGGACGGACAGACAGACTGACTGACTGACTGACTGACTGACAGACAGACAGACCAGACAAGCGGAGACGCCAAAAAAAAAAAAAACAGCCAAAAAAAAACGGAAAAATGAATGAATCCGACGCGGCAGCGCGCGTGGAGTTTGCCCATCAGTCGCCCATCAGAATGAGTCGCCGTTCTCGGTGTTTGCAGTTTCGTCCCGGCCGATAAGGGTGCCGTCCGCCCCTCCGCCTCCAGGCGGCGCGCTGATTCACACGCCGCTGTCTCACCGCAAACAAAATAATCGGCATTCGTTACCTTGCGCAATCGCGCGGCCCGCGCAAGGTCGAACGGAGTATGTGCGGAGCCAGCCCGCTGTATGGAAACGGAGGACGCCGCCGAGGACGCCGCGGAGGACGCCGAGGAGGACGCCGAGGAGGACGCCGAGGAGGACGCCGCCGAGGACGCCGCTGAAGACGCCGTCGAGGACGCCGCCGAGGACGCCGCCGAGGACACCGCCGAGGACGCCGCCGACACACTAAATCCTTATGCACTTTTTTGTACATAGTTATGAACGATTTTGCACATGCGTCTGCTTCTGTATAATATTATGCATAACAACGTATAATTTATACATAGTTATGAATAAATTATGCATAACAACGTATAATATTATGCATAACAAACGCATGTGCAAAATCGTGCATAACTATGTACAAAAAAGTACATAAGGATTTAGTGTGGAGGACGCCGTCGAGGACGCGGTGACCTTGCGGGCGCCGGGCGCCGGCGCGGGTGCGGCGGTCGGGCCTGAAGGGCAGACGGCGGGCGGAGGAGGTACTGTACGTGGGGTAGGTCGCGGGGGCGGTCGGCGCGCCTCTGGCAGGGAGTAGGGATATCTTGGAGTTGATCGCGGGGTACTTCGTGGCGGCGGTGAGTCGGTACCCTCGCAGCAACCTCGCCGAAAAGGCGCGGTAGTCCAACCAAGAGCGCGGTCCCCACTTCCTGGTGCGGGGTAATTCTACGTGTGTGGTTTGCAGTCTCCCCACTTCAAGTGTCGCCAACTCTAAGTCACAGGTCTGAAAAAAAGTAGTGAGGCCGTGTCGGGGTTGCCATCAGTCACCCCTGGAGGTCGTGGAGGTAAAGTGCCTCTAATTACGCCGAGGACAAATGGCCTGGATGACGGATTCTGAGAAGAAGCCATAACGTCTGAGCAGCTAATTTCTCCAGTCTCTCTCTTTCTCTCTCCGTCTCCCTTTCTCCCCCTCGTCAGCAGCCAATCGAGGCGCGGCAGCGAATTCAATGTTTGCCGTATAACTCCGGCGTGGCCGCCGTCGGGCCCCATCACTCGAGGGGCTGCCGGTCGCTCTGTCCCCCTCGCAGCCCCGCGGGACGCCCCATGAGTGCGGCGCAGAGACGGCGAATCGATCTTTAGACATCAGTCAGGCAGGGGCTTGCCCAGGGCCGAACTAGCAGAAGGGATGAGGACAAAGTACTCAAGGGCGCTCCGCAGAGTTACCCGCTGCCTTCGCGCGGCCACAGGGAGCTCCGCACAGCGCAGTCAAAAGGTTTGGTGGACCAATTTCTGGTGCGGCCTATAGCGCGGCGGCACTGCAAACGGCCGTGCATCACGCGGCGTCGCGGCGAGGGGCGTCACGCAGCCAAAACAACGCAAGCAATTTTTAACAACATTATTTCATTATTTTATTTTATTTTTTTCATTTTTTTTTTGGTAAATTTTATACACGGCAGGATCCAAGGGGGAAACAACTCAAAATTTTTGTGTACGTTTTAAAAAATTTCTTGAAATTTTTTGAATTTTTTGAAATTTTTGGTGTTTGGATATGGGAAACGGTGTTCCCGGGCGCTGGCGATCGCCTTTAACTAAAAATAAATTTTAAAATTGAACTCTACACCCCCTCCCCAGTCTTAATGGGGAGGCCTCCTGCTTTACTTCGGTGTTC
Organism: Stenchaetothrips biformis; assembly: GCA_030522485.1. Classification (NCBI taxonomy): domain Eukaryota; kingdom Metazoa; phylum Arthropoda; class Insecta; order Thysanoptera; family Thripidae; genus Stenchaetothrips; species Stenchaetothrips biformis. Next base: position 14,709,174 of record CM060099.1, read on the forward strand.
GGGATGGGAACCGGTGCTATCAGGTAACTGGGGTTAATCCGATCCAGCGACTTCGATATCGTACGCCGGGGGACCCAGTAGGACCCGAGCCGCCGACACGGCCCAACATGGGCAGAGTAGAGTAAGGCAGAGACGATAGAGAGACAGAGAAAGAAAGAAAGAGAGAGAGAGTAGTTTTGGGAGCTTTTGTTTGCGCAGGGTGGTCGGTACCAAGTGTACCCCCGCTGTCCGGCGCTCCCAGACCCGAACATGCAGTCAGTGGGCCAGCTTCAAAGGACTTATCAACTCCATCCGACGAATCGGAATGGACCCACTCGCGACCAATTTCGAGTGGCTGGCTCGATCGGGGATCGAACCAGTGCCGAGGCCAATCCGCCGAAGCGGACTGCTTTTTAGACACCCGGGTGTAATGGCCTGGATTGAGCCTAGACCACTACACCACCCTGACTTGCACGTCTGCCGAGTGTTGGACGACGGGTTTGAGTCGCAGTGGGAGGAAGCCAGTCGAAAAATGAAAGGAAATACTGGGATTCGATCCCCAGACCCTAAGGTCGGGGTCGGACGCCTCTACCCGCTCAGCCACCACGGCTCATGTCTGATGCCGATTGAAGCGGGTAACATGAGGCACCGCTGTTGAAGCGGTGCCTTTGAAAGGCTGGATCCGAACAGAGCGCGTGTCGAAGCAAAAGAAATGCCAGGATACGAACACCAGCTCTCTGGCTTTGCAGTCGACGGACGGACACTCTCGACCGCAGGTACCCACTCCTGACATGATATATCGGCGCTAAGGGTTTTCCACGAAGTGAGTTTTCCTATTCCAGGCCAATCGAAAGCCCTACCCGACAACGAAGAGAGGCCTGGCGAGGCTTTCCATAGCGCGCTGCTTCCGCGTTGGTAGCTCGCCTCTCTTCTCGTTGGCTGATTGGTTTGTCACGGTCGGAGTGATACTCCGCAGTTGTTACAAGGTCGATTTGCCAGGCGCATACACATTCCAGCGCGGCGCGGCGAGATAGGCCCAGCGCAAACAGTGCGCGTGGGTCGGCGTGGGTCGCCTCGGGGGGGATATTGGCCATATTGGCCCAGCTTAGTTGCTGCTGTTCTGACGCTGACATCCAAGTACCTTGCGGAGCGCCTGGCGATGCTGTACGACCACCTGCCAGTCAAATGCTCTGCCGTGCTGTACAGACCGAGCTGTGTGATCGGTGGTCGAGTGGGCAAGGGCGTCGCTGAGGTCTGAGGGTAACTTCTAGTCTTGGGTTCAACACTCGGGCGGGTAAAAATATTTTCGCCTCCACCTTTCCCACAGTTTGCTATGACAATCTAACTGGTGCTTTTTTTTTTTTTTTAAAAAAAAAAATTGAAGCCAGCACCCGCGTTTAGTATGTTTCAAGAAAATATTTTTATTTTATTTCTGCGGAACCACCATCTCCCCGACAGGGGGCGGTTTTCTTATCCGCCGGCTGCCTGGGCCACGTATGCTGATCGGCACGTTTTGTTGTCAGTGCGCCACTGCTGGAGTTCCGCGAAGCCGTGTCCGACGTGAGCAATCAACAAGCAGTCGCCTAGCGATAGCTCACGGCAGCCGGGCCGCCGGGCCTAGCAGACGACACTGCCGACGACAACGACTGCAGCAGGTCTATTGTCATTGTGATAACCGCTCCGACATTCGATTGACGTGGCGCCGAACACGACATGCAAGGCAAGGTGTCGCCAAGGACACAGGATGTTTGCTGCATGGCTCACTGGCGGGCCCGCGGCGCCGCGCCCGCGGGCGAAGGGTTCGACCGTGGGTTCGACACCACCCACTGACTTTATTTTTGGTGGCGGTATAGCCCCGCTGTCTCGCTCCGCTTTCTCGTTGTGGGTGCCGCAATGGCTGCAGTCGTTGCGTTCAAGCACACTGCCGGCCGGGCTGCATTGCTGCTGCATTTCGGCGCGGATTGGGACCGAAGTGGAAAGTGGTGACCTCCTTCGCGGGGGTGGATGGCTGCTGCAATTGCCTAACGGACGTAGAATGTGGGCGTGCATGGCGGGAGGGTAGAAGAGGGCTCTACGCAACACACAGACGAGAGAGAGAGAGAGAGAGAGAGAGAGAGAGAGAGAGAGAGAGAGAGAGAGAGAGAGAGAGAGAGAGAGAGAGAGAGAGAGAGAGAGAGAGACTGTGTGAGTGAGTGTCGACCCGTGCGCTACTTTCCCTGCACCGCGCCGCCCGTCCACTTGCCACTTGGTTTTTCGGCTTGGGCGGACAACTGCATTGGAAGAAAACGGTGCAGAAACAACACTTTTACTGTACTTCTGTTCGTTTTTGTGGCTGTGTAAATAAATCTAGATCATTAAAATTTTAAAAAGTGGTTTTTTTTTCAATTCGAGGACTGGCGACGACTCCGCATGGCCGCACTTTACGACCGTTATCATTGCGGCCACAATGCACGGCTGGCCGGCGTCAACTACACTGCCCCGCAGCCGCCGCAGCCCCACGACCAGGCTGCCGTAAGCGGCACGGCGGGCCGGGCTTTAGACTGCTAAAGGGGACTCAAATAAAACGTGTGACCCCACCAATGGATTGCTCTCCGAACGAGCAATCCACCGGCCGCTTGGTGACGCTCCGCCCGCGCCGCGCCCAAGGACGCTCTGTTGCCGGCGGCCGGGCGGCCTGGCTGGGCCTGGCCCTCCAAACGTCGCGCCCACTGTTGCAAAACGCGGCGATAAAGGAACGGCTTGAGGCGGGCGGATTAGGGGTCCCAACGTAACAGTGTCGCGGCCGCGGCCAGCTGGCGAGGGTAGGCAACCACGTCGAGCCGTAAGATGCGTGAATGGGGTGGCAACCTGCACGCAGGGTGGGCCAGCCGGGCTGTGGCGCTTCCGGTGGCTGGCCGCGAACCCACGCCCGCGTCGCCTGATCGGCCTGGGCCGCCTGTCGGCCGCCTGTCGGCCGCCTGGGCTGGGTGGCCGTCGTACAGACAGGGGTGACCTTGCTCTTGACCGTCGTGTAGTTGGCGCGGCGAGGCCCGCGGTGCCCTGGCGGTGCCTCGCTGTGCCGGGCGCTGCCGCCGCGGTCGCGCTGGCACCACTTCTTCCACTGCGGCTTATGCAAGTGCGGCATGGTGACGTTGTCTGGCCGAAATACGGTGCAAGGCCAAACATCACGTGTCCGGCGGGACCGTCGTCGTGCCGTCCGTCCGCCCCGCCGACTGCACGGTGGTGGCCGTACAGGACCGATCCTTCTAGACCACGGCCGCGGCCACGTGCCCACCTTGCGCGGTTCGGCCATCCTGGTCGGGCGGCACGGCGGCGGCAGGCGGGTGCATCATTGTCGAGGACGATCGAGGACGCCCGCTACCGCTAGCACCAGGTGGGGCGTTATTGCGCCATGCAACGGCCGACAACAGTGGTCTGGCCGCGGCGTCCAATTAGGTTGCTGACTAACTTTCGCTCTAATTGTGTGCGATAGCGGCCGAGAGCGTTGATGCGCCGACGCTCAACTCAGTGGACACGGGTTCAAATCCCACCCATACTGTATTTTTTTCAGTTCAAGGCGTTTTATGAAAGTGTACTCTCACTCAGGATCGTGTGATCTGCATTTCGCGTTCACTGCGCATAAATCTTTGGTTTGCTCGTGTTTTTTTTTGTGTTTTTATTTTCCTGTACTTGGTAAATGTAATGCTCTCTGCTTCATTTCCCTTTCTTTCAGTTTTCTTATGGTGGTTGGGTTTGTTTACAAAAGACAAGAGATTAAATTTCATTTTGTATTTCATCAGGTTTATTCTGACGACTCCTCACTCCCAAGCTTACAAAACATTTTTACAAGCACACTCACATCGCTTTTACTTGTGACACACACAGCCTGTAGGGCAGGCCCAACTACCGGCCCACTCTAGAGGCTAGGCTGCCTTCACTGGGGACTCTCGATCTGTTGACCAAACAATGCCATGCCAGCCTTGCATGCATATGCAAGGCCGGTCTGGTACGGCGTTTCGACCTGTGTAGTGAAGGCTACTCTCCAAATTATTACACTAATAATAATAATTATAAACAAGCAATTGTTTGGTCAACAGATATTGCAATAAATAATATATTTTATAAATGCGAAAAAAATTGCTTACTTTATAATAATTCCTGCTTTTCTTGAGAAAGACAAAAATGGTTAAGACTACTATGGTAGGGTAAGAAAGGGAGTTTAAAATTTCATGTCAGTTACTTTTCTTAGAAAAGACAATGAAACAAAAATTATTTAGCCTCTCTACTAAATGATGGGATTGCCGACCGAGTCAAACGTACTAGTAAATACGCATTGCATCTAATATTATTTTATATAAAACAACAACAATTACAGAGGCACGCGTGAGCTCGCAGGCTCAAAGTGACTCAGGATACGTAGGAAGTCACGGCCGTCGGAGTTTAGACAATTGAATAGATTAAATATTGGAGCGGTGTTTGGGGTGATGACTAACAACTAGACACTGATACAGACGCCTAAAGCTACAAGTACATACGATACAGCAACCACGACATTTTTTTTTCAATCATTTCCGGGTGCCGTTGACTTCCCTCAGTCTCAATTTTCCTCATACGATCGTTGAGGTTGGTTTTAATCTAACACCTTTCTTATATGCATGTACAGAAGGAGAAGAAAAATTAACATTAAATGAATTTTCTTTACAAATTCGAAAAAAAAAGATGTACAATAGACTCAACAAACTTTACACAAATAAAAAAAAATGCAATTCCTACATTGAATTATATCACATATAATGAATATTATTTAGGATTGATGCTGGACGAGGCCAGGCTAAGGGCCCACCCCGCAACACAGCAACACTATACATAGACTTAAAACACACGTAGAATTAAGAAATAATAAATTATTTGGTTCTTAATACAGTTTAAAAGTGGCACCTTCGAAGAGAGTGATATGGACGCCCCGAGGGGGGCCCCCAGGGGGGCGCACAGGCATCCCGTCCGCGACCCGCCACATGAAGCGACTGTTTGTACCACTGTACTTTGTACTATTCACACTGTGGGCACGACGCCGCGCCTTAGGCTTCTAACGACACCACTTTGTGAGGGGTGGGTTGTGGCGCCGATAGGGGCCGGGGGGAGGGGGATGGTGACTTCTTTGATAGGTTGAGCGGCTGCGAGTTGGCGGCGAGGCCCACCTGCAGCTCCAGCTTGGGCGCGGCGTGCGCGTTGAGGCCGTGCGCGCCGTGCGCCGCGTGGCCCGTGGAGGACGGCGAGCAGGCGGGACTCCTGCTCAGGTATATCCTGGACAGCTCGGCGCCGGGCTGCGTGGGTGGTGGTGAGGGGCTGCTCGTCGAGTTGGGGGCGAGCGGCGACGCGTAGGCGAAGGGCGACGCGGGCGAGGCCGCCGAGGCCGCCGAGGTGATGACTCCCGACGACGCGGACGCCGAGGCCGGCCACCGCTGCTGCTGCGGCGCGGGGGGAATGTAGTGGTGGTAGGTGTCGGTGTGGCCCGCCATGATGTAGTTGTGGATGATGTCGGTCCGCTTGAGCTGCTCCGCAGTCATGCGCGGCCCCTCCATCAGGCTCCTGGCCAGCGTGGAGTGCGTGCTGGACAGCGAGGACGTGAGGCTGGGCTGCGACGCGGGCGGCGCCGCGGCCGGCGACACTTGCACGGGCGCGGGTGAGCGCGCGGGCGAGGCGACCACCATGGGCTCGGCCTCGGCGGAGTCCTTGTGGCGAAGCGCGCGGAACTTCTTGTGCGGCTTGTAGGCCTCGTCCATGAGGGAGTTGGTGTCGCACAGGGGCGGCGCCTGCAGCACCCGCTTCAGCACGGGCATGTCCTCCACGTGGCTGGGGTGCGAGTGCTCGTCCTTGTCCTCGAGCGAGGACCGCGGCGACGAGCACACGGACGTGGGCGCGGAGTGGGCGCCCAGCTTGTCCAGCTTCTCGGTGCCGGACTCGATGCCGGAGTCGCTGGGCGAGTCCAGCTTCCGGGGGAACCGGTGGTGGGCGATGGGCCGACCGTGGCCGAGCGCGGCGGACAGCGACATGGCGTGGTGCTGGTTGTCGTCGTCGCCGGACGTGGAGCCCGAGTTGGCGCGGTGGCGGTGCGGACACACGGCCAGCGTGCCGGCCAGGGTGGCGGCCAGCAGCGGCGCCGAGGACGCGTGGCTGGACTGGTGGCCGTGGTGGGCGTTGGCGTACGGGCTGTCCGTGAGCGACGCCACCTCGCCGGAGCACACCGACTCGGAGCTGGACACGGAGCCGAGCGGGCTCTTGACGACCTCGTCCATGGTCACGTCGGACGCGGAGGACCAGGACGACGACCCGGCCGGCGACTTGCTGCTGTCGTCCACCTCGCCGCACATCATGGTGCCCCACATGTTGGTGCTGGAGCTGCTGCTGGAGCTGCTGCTACTGCTGCTGCTGCCGTTGTGCAGGTTATGGTGGTGGTGGGCGTTCAGCTGCTGCTGCTGCTCGGTCATCTTGAAGGCGAGCAGCTTCTCAGAGTGCAGGGTGTTGAGGGTGCGCAGGTCGGGAACCTTCTTCATCAAATCGTGCACGATGTGGTTCTGGCCTGGGTGGTTCTGACTGACGACCACCTGCAGGGCCTGCTTGAGCTTGTTGTGCATCCTCTCGACCAGCTCGGTGTTGCGCAGGCCTGGCCGGTCGGGGGCGACCACCACGATGGAGCAAAACAGGGCGATCTCCGCGTCCGAGAGCCGCAGCGCGTTGAGCCGCTCGGCGAAGTCGAACATGGAGTCCATGAGGAAGCGCGCATTGCTTGAGTTGTGCACGCTCTCGCGTTTGAGCACCTGCCCGTTGAGGCAGACCATGGAGTTGGTCTGGCCGTCGAAGAGGCACGCCAGGCGCACCAGCAGCACCTCGAACACGCCCGCCTTGAGCAGCGTCACCTGGTCGTCCTGCGCCAGGTGGAGGAAGCCGGGCAGCTTCTTGGCGAACTCGACGACGCCGCGGATGGCGGGGGAGAAGCGCTTGCTGAAGTCCTGCAGCAGCTCCTGCTGGCCGGACAGCGGCACCGGGTTGGGGTTCAGCGGGCACGTCTGTAACCACAACAACAAGGCGTGGTCAGTCGAAGAAAGTGACTCGCCTGGCCTGGCCGGCCCCGCCTAGCCCCGCCTGGGCTAGGCGAACCGGATCGGGACCATCGGGCCGGCCAACGAAAGTGAATGAGCCTCCCGAAGGCGTCCCGAAGGCGTCCCGAAGGCGTCCCGAAGGTCAGGGCAAGTCTTGCCCGACCGAAGCGGCGCGCTTACTTGGCGACATGAACGGCTATTTTTACCCCGCAGCCGCCTGATGCTTAAGGATCCGTCGCTCTGTCCCTCTCGCGCCTCTGCGGGGCGAGAGCGAGAGAGACAGCGGCTGGCGCGCAGCCTCGCCGCGGAGAAAGGTGTTTGATTCGACCTTGCGACGCACCGACTGCCGTTAGCCGCACGGCTTTCCCGGTTACGCCCCGGAAGAGAGAGATGAGACTGCGTCCTTCGTCGCTTCCGCCGAGGGCTTTTGCGCCCGAGGGCTTTTGCACCCGAGGGCTTTCCTCCGCGAGTAAATTTGGCCACGAAAAACGCGAAGCGCCTGGGAAACCCTGTCAGCTTATCGCTGCTTCGCGTCGCTCGCTTTCCGCGAAAGCGGTCCGTGACTAAGGCCGCGCCCCGTGCCGCCCGCGCAATGCCTCTGGCCCACTGTACAGGCGCGACCGCTCGGCGCTTGGCGCCGGGCCCAAGGCGGCGCCGCGGACTTGGCAGCGCGAGAGGCGTTTCCCAAACCAGAGATGACCTAACCCCCTATCCCTCTAGCCAGAGCGCGGTGCGCCTACCCGGGCGACGAACCCGCACTATGTCAAAACGGGCGGGCGTTGAACCCGAGCCGGTACTCACCAGGGTGGGCGGGCAGGCGGTGTAGGAGGGCTGCTCGCGGGCGCGGGCCAGCATGGGCTCCACCTTCTCGCGGGTGAAGTCACACGTGTCCAGGTGGGCGCGCACCACCGTGCTGAACAGGGCGGACTCGTCCTCCAGCTCGGCGGCCACGGCCTTCTCGGCGGACCGCGAGTTGGAGCTCTGCTGCATGGCGGCCAGGATGCGCGCCTTCTCCCGCTTCGGCACCCGCCCGAATCTCACGGCTGCAACAGAAAGAGAGGCGGCAGGTGAGTACACTGAAACGAAACGCCGCGCAGTGGCCGGCAAGGCGATGCTGGCGAGGCGCGCGAGTGCACAGTGGGTCAGAAGACCGTTGAGGCGGACAAAATTCGATTGCTCGCCAAACGAGGAATCCATTGGTGGGGTCAAACGTTCCATTCGAGTCCCATTGAGTGACTCTGGAGCTCAAAACGCGTCTCGCATTTTGGCCGCCTCACAGTCTTCTGACCCACTGTGGAGTGCATGGCCAGGTCGACCCACACGTAAATCAGAGCCTAGACACCTCGGGACTCTTTTTTATTCATCCCATTCTTCGGGGGACGGTCCGCCGCCGCCGCCCCGGCACCGCCCCGGCACCGCCCGGGGCCCAAGACGGGCAGGGCAGGCCAGGCGACGCCGGCCGGCCGGGAAAGTGGGTCAGTCCCCGGCTTCTCGACCGGCCAGGATGCACCCGGCGCAGCGAAGGCGGTCCAGTACAGTACCGCACATAACGAGGGCTGCAGACGGAGGAAGCGCCTCGTCAGAGAGCCGAGGGGTCCTCGTCGCACAAGTGCCCCTGCCAAGCCACGCCCCGTCTGCTTCCGCCGGCCGAGCCGTTCCGCGCATCGCTCTGTCTCTGTCGCACTCCCGTGGCGTCCCGCGCACGTGCGAGAGAGACGGCGCGCGGCGCGCCGTCGGCCGGGGTGACTGACTTCCGGGCACACGCGCGCGTCTCGCGTCTCGCCAGGTGCAGGCCGCGCGCGGCCGGACACACCAGACGACCAATTATACCCAGTGCATGAGGGCACTGAGGAGGAGGCGGCGCGGCCGGTGCAGGCGGGCAGGGCGGGCCAAGGCCCCAGACGCCATTACCATCACAAAGCACAAGCGTCCTTGGGACTCCCTTCCCTCCAACGGCCGCCCGGCTGCAACGGTCGAGGGGAGTGGCGGGGAGGGTGGGGGGAGGCTTGGGGGAGAGGGCGACGCCGGACACGTGCGCGCCGACACCTGGCCGCGGACGAGGACCCCGCCGAGTTCCAACGAGCTGTCGCGTTGTCCGGGTCGCGGTGCGTGCTTCCCGCCGTTCTCGGAGCCCTATCGGCTATTGCCTGGCGGGACTGAATGTCGCCGAGACAACAGGAAGAGGAAGGCGAGTGCTTATCGGGCAGACCGCGAGTCAGGGCCAAGCAGCGCGGCGGCGACGCGCCCATCGGCTGCGCCAATTTCACTTTCGGATTAAAAGAAGAAGGCGGTATAAAAAGCCAACCCTCGTCCCGGCGGCATTGAGGCGGCAGCTGCTGCACGTCGAGCGGGCAGGAGTCATCGCCCCGACTTGAAAGCGAGAGGGAAGAGAGAGGGAAGCGAAGAGAGAGCGCGCACCGGCCGCAGCCGTGGACGCGAGCCGCGTGCCGCCCCCTCCACCTCTCTCACTCTCGCTCTTTAGAAAGTTCAACTGGAGTGGTGAACCCGGCGCGGACCCGTGGCCGACGGCGACCTCCCTGACCCGCGCGGCGCGCTGCGGCGGCCGCGGTCCGAGCAGGCCAGGAAGAGCACCGTCGCGGCGCAGCCCGCGCAACAGTTGTCAGGACGACGTCCACGCGGACGACGCCCTCGACCGCCTCACGGTCAACGACCCGCCGTCCGCGGCGAGGCCCGCACCCGCCACAGTCACCGCGCCAAGTCCCCCGAATCGCGGAACCCATCGACTAAGTCCCGGTTTCTTAAGGCTAAGTCGCTGACACCCAAAGCCAAGTCAAGACGCCCTAGGGATACCTACGTGCATTGTGGTAGTTGACGACCCCGTTGAGGATGCCTTTGAGGATTGGTAACTCGTCCCCCATTGTATTCCAAGGTAATCCAAATGAGCGAATATCACAGGCAGTCACTTTCACTAACGTTATTTCACTAGACGTGATTTTGGTATGGCACTGAAGAGTGGGCTTGGCTATCACACTTCACAGATGAATAGATTCACACACTAGTCGAGGCTTGACACCTCGGATTGCACACTGTTGCACTGATCACACACTGATGGTAATCCAAAGTAGGCGCAGATCAGAATGTCGTCCGTTTGGTATCCAATTTGGTATCCAGGAGGAATTCGCTCTTCCGCAGGTGATGTAGGGACAGCGAAGTGGGCTGGTACGGCATAGCCACTGAGACCGGCTCACATTCAGCGCACGACCGCTCGGTAGACTCGGTACGGGCTGTAGCGGGCGTACGTGCGTCCGCCGCGCTGCATTCCCCACGACTGCCGGCCCAACGGCGCGGTGCGCGGTGCCGGCGCGGCGGGGGGGCAGGGCGCGGGCGAGCCGGCTCTCTCTCCCGCTCCCGCGCTAGCAGACGACGCGCGCTTCGGGCGGCTTCGGCTGCCGCTCGGCTGCCGCTCGGCTGCCGCTCGGGCCGCAAGGCCGCGCTGGGGCCCCCTCCAAACGCCCACACGCTGGGCGCGCTGGCGCGCTGCCCCCTCCCACCGGCCCCACGCGCTACGCCTAACCTTGAACTTGCCTCCGTCTGGCTGCGCGCGGCGCGGCACGGCAGCTCCGCGACAACCACAGCTAGAGCAACAAACTTCCCGGACGTTCGGTGCTCCCGTCCGCCCGACACACCCTCAAGGTGGACCCCAAAAATCGATGAGCACCAATTGGGGCCCGTCAGGGGAAGGGGGCCCACACGGGAAGTCCTTGGGGCGTCTATTTCGCGCGGCACAGTGACGTCGCGGCGGCCTGGCCACGTCGCCGACGGCCTTGTCCTTCGTCGTCCTGCTGCCCTGCCGCCCTTCGCGCGCTCACTTCCGCGCTCACGGCGCGGTCCACTTGACTGACTCCACGGGATTCGCCAAAACTGGCGCACCCTGCGTGGGCCCCCAACAGGGATCGTTAGTCCAAGACTCCGTAGGAACATTGAAAAATAATTCATTTCTGATTCATTGGGACGCCAAGTTGGATCTGGCTACACTCTGCTCCGGCGGCGCGCAGGCGCTGACGCGGTGCCTGTGACACGTCCCATAAGGCCGCGGCGAGGCGCGAGGCCACCGCCGTCCCCCCCCCCCTCCCCGCCGCCTCGGGTACTTACTGTACAGAGTACCCGCGAGGCTCACGTCGCATAGAGACAGCGCTTTCAGGAAATGTCCCAAGGTCTCGCCTCTAAAATCAATTTTGAGCAGGGAGGAGCTAAGCGCCGCGCGGGCCGAGCCGGTCGTCACAGAATACGTAAAATGTTGTTACGTCGCGTGGCGGCAGCAGCGGCGGCAGCGCGGCGGTGGCTCGCAGCGAGTTCGCCGCCCCGCCGCTAGGTGGCAGCACGAGCCCCGCGCGCCGCCAGCGCCTCGCGGCCCGGGCGGCGAGAGCGCCAAGCTCTCTTCCCCCTCCAACGCGGGTTCGGCGCCCGACCCGAGCCGCTCCGAAGCCGAGCCGGTCTGTCTCGGTCGGGCGCTACTCTACTCGGGTGTCGCAAGGGCCAATGCCCCCGCACCGTGTTGTCTGGCCGACTGGCCTGCACCACGCACTGCACTTTCCCGTCAATGAATGGAAATGCGGCATAAATGAAATCCAAAGCCGATTCAAGTCACACGGCGCTGCTGTATGGCATTGCCGTGGGAACGGCGGCGTCCTGGAGGCGGCCGGCGTCGTCATCCTGAAGCCGCTGCGCCGCCGCAGTGCCACCAGTGCCGCCAGCAGCGCCACGCCTGGCGCAGACGCTCCTCCAAGGAAAGTAAGAGTGGCGTCACTTTCTCAGGGGCTGCCTGGCTTGTTGGTCCAGGGCCTAAGTGGCACACTGATTTCTCTGAGGGCTCGTCCACTGCCGCCCGCCGCGCAGGGCCCAGCGCAGCACCGCGCAGCCCGGCCAGGGAAACACTTTCACTTGCTCGCCGTCCTGGCCGTTCACCTTGCGAGGCGCGGTCGTTCACCGCGGCCCGGTCAGGAGATTAGCAGGCGGTGCAGAGGGGGTCGTCTGCTACCGTCAACAACCAGGTCGCCGTCAACAACCAGGTCGCCGTCAACGACCAGATCGCCGTCAACGACCAGGTCGTCGTCAACGACTAGATCGCCGTCAACGACCAGATCGCCGTCAACGACCAGATCGCCGTCTACGACCAGGTCGTCGTCAACGACCAGGTCGCCGTCAATCCCAAGCCGGTGCTGGGTAAGATCAAGCAGTGGCGAGCCGAGCAGTGCGCCGAGGCCAGGCAGCCGCCACGAAAGGAAAAGTTGCCGTTGACCCGCGGCGAGGCGATGCAGCATGGCCCGGATCCAGGTCCCTGACTCTGCGCGCTCCCTGCGCGGACTCGGGCGGATCTCTTTGGGTCCAGCAGCCCGTGCGGCGGCCGAGCGCGGCTTTCCCGTGTCATTGTTGAGGCACTCTCGCTCTCGGCGAGGGAGAAAGCGAAGGTGGCGCGGCGAGGTCGTCGACTTGGCCTACTGAGGCGCAAGGCGGCGGCGCCGAGCCGAGGCGGTCCGGCCTCGCGAAAAGCGAAAGTGCCTCAACCCGACCGACTTGGAGTTCAGCAGCACCTCGCGGTGACGTGCATCTTGCAACGGCCGCTCCGCTCCCCCCCCCCCCACGCCCTGCGGGCAGTCTGCAGGCAGTCTGCAGGCAGCCTGCAGGCGCACTGCCTGGAGGGGATCGAGTCCTCGAATTTCACCGCGCGGCCAGCGACCCGGCCTGCCTACCCCAAGCCCGGCCGGGAAAGTGAGAGTGCATCAGGGCGGCCAGCAGCAAGGAGCTCTCCCGGGGCGTCGCCCAGGACAGCCCTGGCAGGTGGCAGTAGGTCGGGCCAGCGACCCTGCCGCGCCGCCAGCGAGCCGCACCGCGCCGCGCCGCTGGGCCAGGGACGTTTCGTAAACGCGCGTCCGGGCCGCGGGCCGCGAGATTTGGGTAACCGCGGATCCGTCGAGGCCGACGAGGCGGCGCACAGTGGGCGAGGTGCTACACTGCTAGTGACACTGCACTGGCCTGCAGGCCCCGCCCTTGCCGCCCTCGCCGCCGTCGCCGCCCTCGTTCGGCCCTTGCGACACGCCGCCCAACTGTCCCCGATTTACGTCACCGCCGTCCCTCGTCCCAGCAGGTGCACCATTGTGAAAACGACCAGCAGCCTCGGGTCTTGGGTTCAAACACCCGCGCAAAAATCATCCTCCGCCATTTTTTACATTTTTATTCTGGCGGACCCGCGCGCGCGCACGCGCGCACTGACCGTGAGCGTCCCGCGGCCGGCCAGCCAAGCCAGGGCCTCGACACGGTTTGGTTTGGAAGGACAAAAGCGCGACGTAAATGGACCAACCCAGCCCCCGCCGGCCCCCTTCCCTCGCGCCGCAATTGACCAATCACAGACGGACTGCGCTGCGCGCGCGGCCGCGCGGGCACCGAGTCACACTTCTAGAGCCAGGCACAGTGAGCCAGGCAGGCGGCCGCGAGGTCAACGAACGCTATGCGAGTCACGGCTGTGGGGCCTGCACAGTGGGCCTGTGACCTACAAACGGACCGCCAGGAACAGCCCGCGCGTGCGAGGGAGACAGAGCGTGGTGGGGGCATTTGAAGGATCGATGCCCCGGTGCCGCGGCCTAAACGGGGAAATCGGCTGCCGCCTCAAATGAAATCATCATTGTGTGAGTGCGTGCGAGAGAGAGAGAGCGAGCGAGCGAGGGGTCAGGCGCCGCGGCCGGCCAGAGCGAGAGAGGAGGGGCAGCGCGCGCGTTACGCAAGGCAGTGAGAGTGTGGTGGTGTTACGATACACGCGGAGCAACTTTCAAATGGCCGGGCAGCGCGAGCTGCCGAAGCGGCCGTAGCGCACGTCACTCACACACTCTCGCGGCGGCGTGCGTGTGTGCGTGCCGGAGTGAGATGGGAGGGGAGGGAGAGAGAGCGCGTGTCCGTCTGTGTGTGAATGTGTGTGTGTTACGGAACGGAGGTGACCCACTCTGCCGCAGCCTTGGCGCTTAGTTCATCAACCTCTTGCCAGGCTTGTGCGGCGCTCTGCAACCGGGTCGCGTGGGGGGGGGGGCGTCGTCGTCACCAGGGCGACCAGCATGGCGCACGGCCTTCTGACGTCCCTTCCGCGGAAAGAACAAATACTGCCCCACCCCCAACCCCTTAAAATCCAACAACTCCAAAGTTTCTCAAACGAATGCCCGTGATGAGGCTCGCGTAGCAGACTATAGCGGCCACAGTGACTCGCTGGAGAAACTCTTTCGGCGGGCTCTCCGGCGCCGGAGAAGGGAGACGGGACAACGACCTTACAGCCCCCTCCAGGACTCCGGGCTCGGTCACCACTCCGGGACCATGCTCTCATTCGGGCTGCCCCCTCTCCCTCGTCCTTGTCCCGCAGCCGCCGTCCCCCTCTCTCTCTCTCTCGCTCCCTCTCTCTCTCGCTCCCCGTTCCCAATACGCGATGCCGCAACTGGAGTCAACAAACCTTGCCGTGTCTCCACCGCCGCGGCGGTAACGAGACAGCGCGGTGGAGGGGAGGGGGAGGGGCACAGTGGCGGCGCCGAAATCGGGGCAAAAAAAAAAAAATGCCCCGTCGAGACGGGATGCGAAACCGCTTTCCGCCAATGCCAAGTTTGCAGGGAGAGGAAGGGTGTTGAAAACGGCGGCCAGCCGCACGCACACGCGTGCCGAAGGCGAGGGGCGAACCACTCCCCAATTTGGCGTACATACACAGGATTGTGGGAATGTGCTAGAATGTGTCACATTTTTGACCTGTTTGCCGCACGTTTTGCCTACGGACTTGCAGCAGGCGTTTTTGGTGCCTGACGGTGGCATGTGCCTGGATCGTGCTTCCATTTTGTACACATTTGTACACACTTGTGATGAGTGGTTCTCCCCTCGCCCCGCCCGCGCCGTCAGAAGAACACAGTCCAAACTTTCTTCGACGGGCAGGCTAGGCAAGGCTTTATAGCCCTGCGGCAAATTATTAGGGTCCCGTCCCCGATTCAAACGGCCGCTGAAATGGGACGCGCGGGTTAAATCCAGCACAATCTATGAAAAATTTCGCGACCCGCTCAACGACGCGCGGCTACGGCACCAGTTGCTCGCGGTGGTGGGGGTGGAGTGGGGCGTAGCGGAGCGCGGCGGCGGGGAGGAGGGGAGGGGGGGGGATGATATAACTCGCAGTGGGGCCGAGGCTGCGCGAGGGCAATGCTCCCGTGAGCCCATGAGGCCGCCCCGCCGCCCTGGCCTCGAGAAGGAGGGCACGTCGGCCTAGGGCTGGCCGCCATGTTCGCCATGAAGCGCCCACCAGGCGGAAGCTACTTGGCTCCGACTGTACATTTTGGATCGGGCAAGGGCAATAGAGACAGACCCAGGGGAAAATCTAACTGCACACCAATCGCTAGGTTCAGATTAAAAAGGTTAAGATAAAACCCCAGACACCCAGAGGAACCTCTAACTGCATGCCTATCCTCAACTTAGGATTAAAATTTAAAGATTAGAAGGGAAATGAATGCAAGACTCACCGTCTCTGCTCATGCCGACGGCGATGCACTTCTTGAGGCGGCAGTACTGGCAGCGGTTGCGGTTGATCCTCAGGATGGAGCATTGCTGGTTCTTGGTGCACGGCCGGTACTGGATCTTCTGCTGGATGGACCGCCGGAAGAAGCCCTGTTCGGAGGCACAAGAACACGGCGCGGGGTCAGTGGCGGTGTTCGAGGAGGCGGCGGGCGACGCTGGGCAGGTGCACCGTGACGGCGGCCTGCTCGGGGCACTGCTCGGGGGCGACGACGGTCTGTCCGAGGCCGGCGCGGGCGCGGCGGAGGGCCCGGCCTCGTCTTCCAGGTCCACGACGGGCACCTGCTTGTTGTTGGCCACGACCATCTCGTTGAGCCACAGCTGCAGCTGCCGCAGCTGCAGCTCCCCCACCTGGGGCGCGGAGGGCGGCTGCTGCTGGGCGGCCATCGGGGGCGCCTTCAGGTGCTGGTGCAGCAGGGACTCGTTGCACGTGAGCACAGCCATTGCGTCGTCACAGTCACAACACCATCACAGAACTTGTCACACACAAATACACACTCGCTGCACTACTGTCACGACAACGAGCGACACGAACACACACACAAACGTCCGCTTGCCTCGCCGGCGAGACTTGGACTGACGGGGTCCCCTGGTGGGCGCGCTGCGCTGGTGGGGCTGGCCGGGGCCTCGGCGGCTGAGCCGAGCGCAGCCGAGCCCGAGAGAGAGCGGAGCCGAGCGCGCGGGCTGGGCCGCGGGTGCGAGAGAGACGCCGGCGACGGAGGTTGTTGACCGCGGGCCCCGAGTGGGGCGGTGGGGGCCGCGGTGGGGACCGCGGTGGGGGCCGCGGCACGGTTACAGTTAGGCTGTGCTGACCCACTTCGGGGTCGTTTGCCCGCCGCCACCACCACCCCGTACGTGTGGGGCTGGTGCACACACACACACACATCGCGGATCATGTCAGCGAGCACATCGCGCGAAAGTAAGAGTGCGGGATCGCGCGGCTTCGTCCGATCCGCTTGGCTTCGGAAACAATAAAAATCCGCGAGGAGTGGAGTGAGTGTGTTGCACAGTTGCACGTTCCGCGCGCCGGTTACCGCACGCCGCGACGCCGCGGGCCACTTCACGGGCACTTCCGGACCAGTGCAGTGCGGCCTGCGGGCCCTGCGGGTCGACGGCCTGGAACCTTGACGCCCGCCCCGCCCTCTCCCTTTGAGCATGCTTTGAGGGCGTAGTGCCGCCGGCCTGCCTGCGCCTTGCTGAGGCTTCGCGATGCTTCGCCTAGCCTCGCGCAGCCTCGCGTCAATCAAGCGCCGCCCCCTACCGCGAGGCTAGAAAGTTCCGGGCGGCGCGGGAGAAAGGGCGGCGAGGCGAGGGGTCCGCGCCTGCACTGGGATAAGGGAAGGCCGTGCACAGCCGAAAAGGCCCGCGGCGCGACTTTGTGACTCACGCGGCCCAATTTCTCAGCGCGGACTGAAAAAAATTGATTTCTTAATCTGAGAACATTTGCATCACTATGCTGCATTGCTCTCGGATTATCTAAGAGCGTTCCATCAATTAAGAACTCTTTTTTTTTTTCAGTGCGTTTGTGACTCACGCCGCGCTCGCGCCGAGCTGGCGGATTCGGATTCTCATTCACAGTGGCGTGGCCGGCGAGGCTCATTGAGGTGAGGCGGTGTTGTTTTGGGGCGTGCCCGCCGAGGCCAGGCCGCGCGGTGTTACCCAACCAGACCGACCGGCGCCACACGCCACGCACCCGCCCCGCCGGGAACGCCCCGCCGGGTACGCCCCACCGGGTACGCCCCGCCAGGTACGCCCCGCCGGGTGGGCGCCTCGCCTACCGGATGAGACACACGTCCTCGCACACGTCACCTACGCGGCCGCAAAACCCGCGGGGGGCAGCTCGCTGGAGCGCTTGCCACCCCCTGAGCTGGTGAACTCATCTGACCCCGCCGGGAAAAGGGAGGGGGCGCCGCGGGGGGGTTGGGGAGGTCAGCGCTCGCTCTACATCCGTGCAACACCCCGGGTGCAACACCCTCCGGGGCCCCCGTCCCCCCCGCTGGCGTCGCTGGCGTTCATTGCCCCGGCAGCAGTGCAGCGCCATTGAGCCGTTCCGAGAAGCCACAATGAAGGGCCATGCAGGTTTGCACGCCGGAGAGAGCAAAAAAACACGACCAAAAGGGACAGAAGGACAGAAGAAAGCAGAGCAAAAGGTCCCTGCACCGGGAACGACAACGACGACACCGTGGCGACCGCTTCGACGAACCACCGCCGGCCGTCGACACCCCGCGCTGGTCCGGACCGGAGCCGCTCTCGCCGACGCGGACCTCGAGAAGGCCCTGCCCCTGGCGAAAGTCTTCCCTGTTCACTGAGACCGGCGAAGGGAGATTTCGGGCCAATAGTGGGAGGTATGGCGGTCTCTGATTGGTGGAGGCCTCCCACTGGTGACCCGAAAACTTCGCCGATCTTCGGAATCAGTCGGCTGACCAGCGCGTAATGCGATTACCCGGACAACGGCGGTCGTCATGGCGAAGCCGAACAAAGCGTCGGGGGTGGTCCGCCCACTGTGCCACGCCAATGACTGTGTGAAAACCAGCGGGCTGGTTGCGAACGCCGTCTCTCTGTCTCTCTCGCACTCGTGGTGTGGCGCGGTGGCCCTTTGGGGTGCGAGAGACACAGGCGCCTTTCGGAATGGCCCTGCGGACGGACAAAGAGGCCACCTTTTCGCTAATGGTTCTTCCGTATAGCATCGGCAGCCATACACCTGTCAGTACGCCGTCAGCCTGCGGTTTTCGAACACACTGGCCGGCTTTGTGTGACTTTGCGTGCGTTGGCGCGTTCGCCGAAGGGCCCAAGCAACACCCTGCACTGTCCTCCAGTCTCAACAACTCGTCATCCCTTGGCGGTGGACTCGCTCTGTCTCTCTCGCACCCCGGCGGAGCGGGCCGCGAGTGCGAGAGAGACGGCGCTAACGCCAAGTGCATCGCAGCCTGTCACTCACGTGAATGGGACGCCCGAAACGGGGTCACTTTTTACAGGGCTCCATTGTGCCGGGGGTGAAGGACGAAAGGAAGGTGAAGGGATGATCGGCGGGGGACAATGCCGCCTGCACTGCACAACAAAGTCAACCTTCCTGGAACACCTCCAGAGTCCAGGCTTGGCCTGGATGCCCCCCACCTCTCGGACGTGATGGGTTCAGTGGCCTATAAAAGCACGGCGTCCCACCGGGACAGCCTGCAGCAGCAGCAGCAGCCCTGCACTGCAGCACGAGAAACAAAGAGGACCGCGATACCCGATAACTCGAAACGACAACGAGGATGCATCGGCATGCCTTGCAGGGAGAGAGACACAAATCGCAAACGACGAAAACAACGACGAGGGGCTTAAATGGAGCCGTGGCGGTGAAGCGGCGCGCTGCAAGGAGGACACTCGGGGTCGTCGACCGCGGCGTGGCGCGGCGTGGCGCGGCGTGGCGCGGCGTGGCGCGGCGTGGCGCGGCGTGGCGCGGCGTGGCGCGGCGTGGCGCGGCGCGGCGGAGTGGGGGAGAGAGATAGCGGGCGAGGACGGCGAGCGAGCGAGAGAGAGGGGAGGGGGCATGACGTAACGTTCGATGACGGTGCGTGGAGGAGGGGGCTCGGTCTAGTTCAGAGCGGGGTGAGTGCACTCCACCTGGCTCGCAGCATTATTTCGATGCATTTCGGGTCAGCGCGCGCGCTGTGGTGGCTCTGTGCACTGCCAACAGCCAATGCAAACTGTTTTTCATTGCTCTGCGCCCTCGCAGGGAAATGAACTAGATTCGAGTAGTTTCCCTGCGGCGTGGGGGTCAGTGACTCCCACGAGCGCTGCTGCCCCGCCGCCCGCTGGTCTCGATCTAGTTCGGCCACCATCGGCCGGGCAGCCTCGAAGGGCGGCCGTTGCCCTTACAACGGGGCCCTCTGCGCCGGCCTATCGCCCCATCTGGGGCACCAAGGCACGACACATGCATATGTAGCGAGACGAGCACGTCCACCGCGATAGTCCAGCAGGAGGCGGCTGCCTGCTCGGCCGGACAGCCCGGCGGGACCGGCAGAGCTGGCAGCAGGACCCAGCGGGACGGCCGCACGGGGCGATAAGCTCGCCTCGTGCCGTAACGTTCGCCACTGCTTGCCCGACCTACTTTTGACTGGCGGGCTGGTAGGGCCTGGGCGGCTCGAGGCCTCGTAGGCCTGCCTGCCTGGGCTGGGGTCAGGCCCCTCCCCTCCTCCTCCTCCACTCGCGCCGCCATTCCGCCCCCCCCCTCTGCTGCTCGCGAGGTCGCTCCTCTGGGATCCGCCCCCGCATCCTTCCGAGTCCTTCAGATCCTTCAGGACGCGAGCCACACCACCACTTGACTTGGTCAGTGTCGCGAGCCACAATTAAAACGGCCTCCGAAAAAAAATAAGAGAACGACAAAAACGAGAAAGAAATCGGCCTTGGCGGGGATTTGAACACGCGCCAACAAGTACAGCCTCCAGTGTATACACTCGGGTGCCGCAAGGTGGGAGACAGAAACAGAGAGAGAGGTGAACGAACCACAATGCAGGTCAAGACAACCCGAGAGAAGCCGAGCGGCCCAGCGGCCCCAGCGCGGCTGTGTGCCCACTGCGCTGAGCGACGCCAGCGCCCCCTCGACTTTAAACGGTCTAATAGACTGCGCCTGTTCACCTCGGCCGGCCGGCCGCGCGTGACAGCGTGGCACAGCAGCGTGCGAATGGAGAACAAGGTCAAATACGGCGGCAAAATGTGAGCGGCCAAGTGACGAAACCAACATGGCTGCATCGGCCTGGTCCCTGCAGGTCCTTGCCCTCCGAGGGGCCCTTCGCGTGGAGGGGGCTTGCATGGGCTCTGCGCACGCCCCGCCCCGCTGCCCCCACTTGCAAATTAGCACATCAAAGTTCAACGACCCGGGCAGGCCGGCCGCGCGCGCCTCTTTCCAGCGCCGTGTTCGCACCTCCAGCGTAACGCCCTAGAGGAGGAGGATGATGACCTGTACTTTGTCGAGGGCACGCCGTTACGGCCAAGGGACCCGCGGCGGGGCGGGGCGGGGCGGGGCGGGGCGGGGCGGGGCGTGCGCTCCGGCCGGCTGAAGGCACACGGCCACGGCGCCGCCGTTGGCCTCGTCTAGCCATGGGTGGGGGCAGCAGCGGGGCAGCACCAACAAATCCAAAGGACTCTGCTTGTCACCATGCGGTACTGGCTGCAACGGGACCCGCTCCACACACACTCAGACACGCACACCAACGGAGCACCCTGCCGCGTAGGCCGGCCCGCCGCGCTGACCTGCCCCGGCGTTGCCTGCACCGCACGGCGTTCTGCGGGTCGCGGAACGCAGCAACGCGTGCTGGACCACAAATGATCGTCTTGCCTCTCCAGCCCCGGCCGGCCACATTGGTGTTGCACCAGCACGTCGTCCTGACTTGGAGGAGGACACGTGTCCGCCGAACACCGCCAGTCGGGACCGCGTTCCAGGAGTCCGCGCTCGATAAGACACGCGCACACGCGCCGGTAGTGTAAACTGCGTGGAAGTAGTAAATAGTAAACACCAAAGGGTCTGCGCTGACGTCACGCCTTGCCTACCTCAACAATTGAAAGTACCGTTTTCTTAGTCAGAGGTAAACGACCGCTGGGGCCCGGGGCTACCCACTCCCCACTCCCCACGCGGCCCGAGCGGCGCGAGCTCGGTGCAGCGGGGCTTCGATAGAAGCATCACGACCGCCGTCACCGGACCGGTTCGGCTCGGAACTTTCCTACAATAACACCATCACGACAACTGACCTACCTAAAAAAAATTAAGAAGGGGGCAGACAACAACAGGAGATTCGATTGGGCCAGGAGGAAGGAAAATAGCCCGGACTAAATTGGGAGCAGGCTGGACGACGACGAAAGAGAAAGAGAGAAGCAGGGTGCGTTCCAAACGCCACTTTCATCCTAATTGCCCCGGACTCTGGACCACGACGGGGCGCACAGCCACCGACGGGAAGGACCCGGGCCGCACGCACACCTGCCAGTCACATTCTTACTCCCGTGTCTCATTTTTTTGGCGTGCAGCTAAATTGTTGTTATTACATTACCCACGTGCGACAAAGATACACACAGACTATTACTCCTCCCCTCGCGAGACCAAGGCACCGCGAACACTTTCAAGAAAGTTTGTTTTCTCGGCACGAGTCGGTGGCCCCGCCGCCACGCACGCACGCCCTCGCCGCCAAGGCACGCGCGCGCGCGCACGCACGCACGCAAGCGCGTCAGCAAACACACACGTAACACGCGCTGGCCGTAATCACCACAATGCTATCCATCTCGGCGGTGATGCGCGACAGGCCGGTCGCTCCGGACAACTTTCCACGGCGAGTCAACGACCGCGGTCGCCGTGGTCGCCGCCGCCGCCGCCGCAGCCTCCGCCGAGAAAGGCTTCATCTAGCGGGCGATGGCGCGATAGAGCGGCGGCAGGCCGGGGGAAAGCGCCCACCCGCCCCCACCGCCACCGCGGGCCGTCGGCCTAGAAAGCGCGCCAATCTCAAACCGTTTCGCGAGTCAGATTTATGTGACTCGGCCAATTAAAATCTGTTTCGGCGTCACGCGTCGCGTCCGCGTCGCGGGCCTCGCTCGCCGTCATCAGCCCGTCTGCTGCACGCTGCACTGGACGCGGGGTGGGGCGGGCTGGGGCGGGGCGGGGTGGGGCGGGGCGGGGTGGGGCGGGGAAGGCCTCAGGTCGACGCCCTGGCGCGCTCTGCGCTCTCGAAGCATCGGCCGCAGCACGACCAAACAGACCCGACTTCCCCTTTCGGCCTCTCTCTCTCTCTCTCTCTCTCTCTCTCTCTCTCTCTCTCTCTCTCTCTCTCTCTCTCTCTCTCTCTCTCTCTCTCTCTCTCTTTCTCTCCGATCAGCTCCTCTTGTTGCCGGAGCGGTGCGGCTGGAAACCGGAGCAGCAGGCACACCAAGCCCATTCCACATGCAATCGCATGCAGCGCCGTGGCCGCTGGCTGCTGCTGGCCGCTGCTGGCCGCGAGGGCAGTGCCTCCGCCACAAAAGAAAGGCGCACTCACTGGACGAGAAATTCTACCAGATTATGTTGCGGAAAAAAAGGAGCTGTCGCTGGCGGACCAGCCGAGGCGAGTGGCCGCCATGGCCAGTGTGCAGCCTTTGGCAATTAGGCGCACAGGTAAGCGGTCGGTGAAAAAAAAAATCCAAAAATAAAAATAAACGAGGACTACCATTTTAGACGCGCGACTAATAAACAACCCATTTTTTTGGTCAGCCTACATCGCCCGCCTTAAGTAAGGGGTACCTCAGTGACTGCATTTCAAGCGCAGCAAAAAAAAAACAAACCCAAAACAACAATTTACGAATGGGAAACAAATTGAGGTGCAGGCTGTGGACCCCTTCTTTGACGACCGGGCGAGGCGGCGGGGCGTACCGCGGGGCGTACCTGGGCGTTCCGGGGACGCGGCGCTGACGCATCGCTCCGCCCGTAAACACCTCCGCCTTGCCGTTGCCTGCCGCTCGCCAGTGTTGCCTTTCAAAAGGGTATTGACCGCGCCGGAGAAAAGCCCCTCTGCGCTGCAGCCGGTCCAGCTGCTCCAGCCGGTGGGCCCTTTTCGCCGCGCGCTCCGGCCGCGGGTTCGCTGACCTGGAGGCCCTGGAGCCGGGGCCCTGGAGCCAGGGCTCTGGAGCCCTGCACGGCGGTGGGCCCCGTTTAGCCTGCCAGGCCAATACGGAACACGGCACCATAAATTTCCCATAGACAGGGCCACCATTGTCCGCCTGCCCCGTACAATCCCGGCATTACTACAAACACGTTGCCGCATGGGAAGGCGCTGCGGTAGGTGGTGCAGCCAGCGCAGCAGCCCCTGAGTGGGCCAGGGCGATCCATCCCCGTTCGACCCAGTGGGCCGGCCGGGGGGTGGCGGCGCCGCAGCGGCGCTTTAAATCCGCGGCCCGCAGGTGCTGGGGTTAACGCTCCCCAGGTCAACGACCCGCCGCCCGTAAGGGAGAGGCAGTGCTCCGCCTGCTCGCCGCGACCCCATTGCGCGCCGCCCCCACCCCGCCCCCCGCGCCGCCCCCAGCCTCACAGGCCCAGGGCCCCACGGCGGCCGACGGCGGCACGGCCCGCGCGCAGCCTCGGGTCCCATCGCCGAGCCGAGCCGCCGAGCCGCCGAGCCGCCGAGCCGCCGAGCCGCCGAGCCGCCGAGCCGCCGAGCCGCCGAGCCGCCGAGCCAGGAGAAGGTCAGTTTCGTTCATTCACCCCGTGGACTGGGCACTGGGCTGCACGCGCGGACCCACGCCCCAACTCGGCCAGGACAAATCAAATAAACATGGCGTCATACGCCGCGCCTGCCACCGATAAAATCGCCAAGGCGCGTGAAAAAAAAACGCGGTAAGGCTGACTCCGGGGGCGGGAGTTACGTTGGAGCGACCGGTTGGCCTCGGCGATTCCGTTTTCGAAACCTACCCTCCCGGTCCAGATCCCTGTCGGGGTCCTCGGGGCGCTGCACGCCGAGCCCCACCCCGCGACACAGATTGGCTTCACGGAGGTTAGCGGGGGTTGTTCACCCCGGCGCCGGCCTCGCCGCGGGCATGGCGAGGGCAGGGCATGCCGAGGCCTCACGGAACGCGGAACCACCCCCTGCTGCCCCGGCTGCGCTACCCTTGGTGGGGCCCTTGGACGGTTCGGGGGCAACGACCGCGCGTCCCACCCCGGCCAGAGCCGGCCAGCCAGGTTAGGGTTGCCGTCACTGAGGGCCGCCCGGAGGAGCCTACTGTACTTCCCCCGCATGCGCACAGCCCACACAAATTTTCTGACAAATAGATTTCTTCAGCTCGACCGTCGTCATCGAGACGTCGTTGGTCATCGTAGTGGCCGTCATCGTGGTGGCCGTCATCGTGATGGTCGTCATCGTGGTGGCCGTCATCGTGGTGGCCGTCATCGTGGTGGTCGTCATCGTGATGGTCGTCATCGTGGTGGTCGTCATCGTGATGGTCGTCATCGTGGTGGCCGTCATCGTGATGGTCGTCATCGTGGTGGTCGTCATCGTGGTGGCCGTCATCGTGATGGTCGTCATCGTGATGGTCGTCATCGCGTCCGTCGTCGTGAAGACCCGCGCTGGCTGGATAGAGGGAAGCGCTGGCACAGCAGCACAGCTGCAGATAGGTCAACGACCCACACAGACAGAACGCCTCGCAAATCTCGCCGAGC
Source organism: Stenchaetothrips biformis (assembly GCA_030522485.1). Taxonomy (NCBI): domain Eukaryota; kingdom Metazoa; phylum Arthropoda; class Insecta; order Thysanoptera; family Thripidae; genus Stenchaetothrips; species Stenchaetothrips biformis. The sequence goes on from CM060099.1 coordinate 14,733,927, forward strand.
CGAGCCACAATAATAGAACTGGGTCAAAGACCCCTCGCCAGAGCGCGCTTCACGGGCGCGAGAGCGGTGCGCGGGAGAGCGAGGAGCGGGAGAGCGGTGCGCGGGAGAGCGAGGAGCGGGAGAGAGAGGAGCGAGAGACCGAGGAGCGGGAGAGCGCGGACGAGGAAGGGGCTAGGCTTCAGCTAGGACGGGAGGCGGCCGGGGAATTGGGCCACGGGAGATACAGATTACTCACACGCCGTGCCGTGCCGCGCCGAGCCGGCGGGTCGTTCACCCCGGCGTACTTAGGCCCCTCCTCTCCGTACAACGCGTGCAGCGCCCCAAATAAATTTCCGTGTCCCAGATTATCCGCGCGGCCGGCGGCCACGTGCGCCTCCCCCCAGCCTCGCCGCCGCTGCCCGCCGCTGCCCGCCGCTGCCGTCGGGGTCGTTGACTCCGCATCCTCGCGGCCGCGGTGGCCAATTCGCGCGCGGCGGCGCCCTGCGAGCGCAGCAACGCGCAGCAAGGCCCGGAAGCGACGCGCGCGCCATCTGCGCGCCGGGGCGGCGCGCTCGTAAACTAGGCTTCAAACGCCCTGGGGCGGGCCCGGGCTTCCGGGTCGGTATGGGGCTCGCAAGGCCGGGAAAGCCCCGAATGAAACCCTGGCCAGGGCAGTGATCGTTATAATTGTCTTAAATATGACTGACTGCGTTCTTGAACACGCGCTGAAGGAGACTGAAACCATGTCTGGCGACTTGGGTCACCAGGCTGGGGGAGGACGTTCTGGGCGACCTGACGGAAAAACTACGGCCTGGTGCAGTCCTAGAGCAGTCTTACAGCAGTCCTAGGGCAGTTTTAGAGCTGTCCTAAAGCTGCCCTAAAGCAGTCCTAGGGCTGTCTGATGCAGTCCCGGAGCCCAGCCGGGTCCACCGCCGCTTTGCGGCCCAAAGACGGCGGAGCAACAACCTCGTGCCAGCCCGCTTCACTCCGCTGCACCAACCTTGGCGAGCACTGCAGGCTTCAAGCTGCAGCCGAGTTAGGCGCGGCGGCGGGGCGCGGTGAGGCGGGGCGGGGCGAGGTGGGGCGCATGCGCTGCGGTGCCGAGTGGTTAGGCCTGGGCGTCGGAATATAGGACACTGGCGGCGAGGGCGTTCACCTCGCCAGTGCCCCGCTGTATCTCCGCGCCCGCCGCGCCGCACTTACGCCCCTCTAGCGCCCCGCCGCCCCGCCGCGCTGGCGTTCCCGCGGGATCGAAGGAGGGGGACTTTCTCGAGGGCACAGGGGGAGGGGGGCCTAGGGCCCCCGAGGCAGAGGGCTCCCGGCACTATACGAGAAATGTTAGGGCTGGCCGCGGGGGGCGTGCACGGAAAACGGAGCACACTAGAAAAATCGGAGGGCTCGAGCGGAACAAGTAGAGCGACGGCGTGGCGGTCGAGGAGGTCACGTGGTCGACGCCCCGCGACACGCGCCAGTGATGCAACGCCGCGAAGCCAAAGAACAAGGCTGCCAGCGAACAAGAAAATGAAAAATCAGCCTTCCGGCAGGGGGATTCGAACCCGCGAAGAATCGGACTAAGAGGAGAAGTCGCGGAGCAGGTGGGAATGGTGGTAGTCATGGGTGCGCGCTTTCGAGCTACCGATTGGGGTTCTGGGTCCGCGGTGCCGCAGCTCCACGCCTGAGTCAGGCACGGCAGCGCCGGAAGGGAAGGCCTGGCCTGACTGGCACGGCCTGCCTAGCCACGGCATAGCCACGGCATAGCCACGGCCTGCAGGGAGCACTGACCGACCGCCCGGTGGGTGGAGAGCGTGGGGCGGCGCGGAGCGAGGCGACCTAAATACAGGCCATGCCCCGATGGGGCTCTCCATGGCCGTGCCCCACTTGGAGCTGAGCCCGCGGGGCCGAGCCAGGCCACGGAGGGGGAGTGGGAGCGCCGTGGAGGTAGGCAACCCATCGGGCTGGGCTGCGGGCCGCTCGGCCTACGTGCCCCGGCGTACGGCCGTCGCGCGAGAGAATGGTGGGGGAAGCAGTGGACGGGTGGGGGGTGAGCGGCCGCGCGGCGTACGTTGGGCTGCCTACCCACACGGGGCTGACTTGGCGCAGGCACAGAGTGAAACGCCCAAGACGCTTGCAATAGGGTTGTCATTTTCACCGGTCTAATCGATTTTCGATTCGTCGATTCACAAATCGAAACGAAATAATCGATTTTTAACATAATCGATTTTTTAACAATCTGAATCGAATTTTCGATTTTCGATTTTCGATTTTCAATTCTGCTCTTTCGAGTAAAAAGGAATTCTTTTGGCTTGCCGGTCAAAGTTGACGCTCAGCGTATGCGAGCCACTCTTTACAATTCTGGCCTGAATGTAGAAGAACAAAAAATAACTAAAAACATCACAAACAGGTGCCGGCACCTTGTTTATTTCAATGAAAAATAGAAAGTCCGAGGAATCCTTAATTTACAGTGATATGTTTTTTGTCCAACTTTGGCCCGTAACAACGCAATCTCAGTAAATTGGCTACTTTCCCTGCGTCTGAATCGCGAAGCAATGAGGTTAAAATTCAATCAAAAACATTTTTAAGTGGCCTTCCAAATGAGCGGGCACCTACGCTTGCCAGGTTTAGAGGCAGTTTGAATTTTCTTCCTGCCGACAGTTGTCTGATTTTGTGCGGCACTTGATCATTTGGCCTCGAACATGCTGGTAAACGGATGCCTAGTCGCCAATACCACCAAGAGCACCGCAAATAGACCCCTCTGAGCACGCACAAGATCGCGCGCAGGGTCAAAATTGACCAAGTTTTAGGGAAATCGAAAACCGACGGCCTAAATCGATTTTTTCGATTTAATCGACACGTCAAATCGATTACGATTCTGATCGAAAATCGACCGCTTGAATCGATTTTCGATTTTAATCGTAATCGAATCGACCAACCCTAGCTTGCAACCGCATCCCTTACGCACAAAGATACATGAACACAACCAAAAAGGGTATCGAAAGTCGTCCATAATACGCGCCACAGATCAATTTTAAACGAAATTGAGTGGGCCTAATTTGGAACGAAATTGAGTGCTGAGACACGCCGCTAAGATGCCACTCGGAGCATAGTCGGAACCGGAGATTCGGGTCCAGATTCAAAGCGCGCGTTTATTTGGATCGAGGTTGCTCAAGTTCCAGACCGCCCCAGACTCCGGCGGGACTGCAGACTCCGGCACGTGAAAAGGAAGAGGAAGTGGCGGCGAGGGCGTCGCTCCGGCAGCCGGTGCCTCGCTGCCTTGCTCCGGGGCGGTGGCGCCACCTAGCGGCGCGCGAAGGACCTTCGCTGCCCGCCGAGGCAGGACCCGAGCCGCCGGCAGCCGGTGGCGCCCTCGCGCGGACGAGCGGACAACGACGTGGCCGTCGGCCTGGCCGTCGCCCCGGCCCGCCAGAGGGCACGGTCAGGGTACTGCCGGTTATGCAACCAAGTAACTCTGGAATGCGGGGGCGGCCTAGGCAAATGAGAGGCAGCGGCGCCGGACCCGCTCAGCGCGCAGCAGGACCGGCGGCCTCCGACAATGCAGGCGGTCTCATGTACGACGCGCGCACCACGACGACCAGAAGAATGAATGGGAACGCTTCCAAGCTGGCAGGATAATTTGCAGTTTCCACAGTATAGCTCTAGTAGCAGGAAGAACCGCGCTCGCGGGACGCGACATTCACGTGTCGAAATCGTCACTGAACGGACGGGGAGCTTATGTTAGTGTGAACGAGTGACTGAGTGAGTGGGTAAGTGAGTGAGTGCTTACGCACGGCCCCCCGTGGGTAAACGACCCGCCGAGAACTCGAAGGTCGGGAGGCGGAGGGAGGGCGCAGCGCGCAGCATGGCGGAGCAGAGGAATAATAAAGAGAAGACGACGTCGTCGACCACGGCGGGGCGGGGCGGGAGTGCAGCAGGGCGCAGTGTCACGGCCGTCCAACGCACGAGGAACAGGATGCGTGGCCCGAAGTGGCCGTGCGTGACCGCGCCTGCTTCTCGGTCCGCGTGGGGTATCGCCGACGCGGGGCACGGCGGCGCCACCCCCGAACAGCCCCCAGCGCGGGGTATCGCCGACGCGGGGCACGGCGGCGCCACCCCCGAACAACCCCTAGCGCGGGGTAACGCCCTCAGCTTGCCGATACCCCCACCACCCGTCGAGGGGTGACTTCGCCGGCGTGCTTCGCACACTGCCCTACGCTACGGGCCGGGTTGGGGGCGGCGGCACTGGTGGCAGGGCGGGGCCCTAGTGGGCTCGCTCCCCTCGTCGACGGCCCCGTCGCTCGCGGCGCTGGGGTGGGGCTTCCATTACCACAATCTCATCTCCTCCAGGACGTTCAACCCGTCCTCCCCGCCCTCCACCCCGGCGGCGGCGTCGGTTGGGGCGCTGCGCGCCGGCGGCGTCGGGTTGGTACCCCTGGCATAGCAGCCATTCAACCCACGCTCCCAGGCGCTTCCTTCCCCGCTTCCCACACACGGCCAGGCCCAGGCCAGCCGCGGCGCCAAAAAGAAAAGGCGTTCGGATGCAGCAACATACACGGTCCGTGATTGTTCCACGATCCTCCCCTCCCCCTGCTACTCCTTCGACTTGCTTCAACTGCTCCCACTTCGCGCAGGCGGCCTAACCAAGCGCGCGCCGCTCCCTCCACTCCCCCCCCCCCCGTCTTCCGGCGGCCGTTGACTCCGCTGACCGACCTTCAACTTGTGTTACACCGGCTGGCTGCCAGCCGGGCTGGCCGGCTGCGCTTCGGAGCCGCAGGAGGGGAGCGGCGGCAGCGCGCGGCCCTTACGCCTGCCTGCCAGCTCCGCCTGGCCGCTGCCTTACTGACTGACTGACTCGAACCTCGCGGCAGCGCGCGCAGGGCCTAACAGGGCCTCCAAGGACCCAAGGGCCGCGGCGACGCACCTCGCCGTGGTGTGGCCGCGACGGCGACCAAGTGGCCGAAATTACTGCGGTGCGATTAAGCAAGGTTATCGATGGCAGGTTATCGCGACGCCCACGAGGCCCGAGCCAGAGCGCCTTGGCGGCCGCGTCGCTCTGTCTCTCTCGCACGCGTGGGGCGTCCGTCGCGCTGCGCGAGACAGAGCGACGAAGGCGCTGTTGAGACTCAGCACGCCGCGACACGCTATCGCGCGAGTCGTGCGGGGCGTGGGACAGTGGGGCGGCGCTGCGCAGGGTGATTCCGAGGGCGTCCTCGTCGCTCTGTCTCTCTCGCACTCATGGGGCGTTCCGTGCGGGCGCGAGAAAGAGACAGAGTCGTGTTCGGAACCAGCCACCGCACGGCCGTCGGCGTGACGTCGGCGCGGTCGCGGGGACGGCGACGGCACTGGCGCTGCTGACCGCGTCAATCCCTTGGCAATGACACTCCCGCGCTGAGGCCGCGCTAGCACCGCGCTAACACCGCCAGCAGGCCGCCCTTGTCAACAGACAGGCGAATGTCAAACGACGCCGACGCGCCAATTCGCTCTGTCCCCCTCGCGCCCACGCGGCACGCCGGACGAGAGAGGGAGAGAGAGAGAGAGAGAGAGAGAGAGAGAGAGAGAGAGAGAGAGAGAGAGAGAGAGAGAGAGAGAGAGAGAGAGAGAGAGAGAGAGAGAGGGGGGGGCAGCGGTGTTCCGAAACAGCGTGCCGGGTGGGAAACACGGCACCGCGCCGCTCCTGGTCGCCGTAGCCGTAATGTATGCCCCGCGCATCGCGGAAGCGGTGCAGACGATGCAGAGCGTGGACGTCCCTGGACTCGGTTGCCGGCCCCGCTGCGGCTCCCGCCCCGCCCCGCCGCAGCGCGCGTGGCGATGCCCGCGTTCGAGGCCGCCGTCGCGCAGGCCAGCAACCAGTTCACACACACACACACACGCCGACGCGGGGTCGCTGCACCAAGCCTTCCTCCTTCGCGCGGCGCGTGCTGCGTGACTGCAGGCTGCGGCCGCAACGCCGCTGCCTCTCTCGCACGAGAGTGCGAGGGAGACGGCAACGTGTGGGAAGCAGCGCGCTGCGTGGCGGCCTGCACGCACGCGCGCCGGGGCTTCGGAACGCCTTCGGAACGCCCTGAGCGCGACCAGCGCGGCGCCCCGCCAAGGTTCCAATTCGGGCGGCGCGCCACTACACCACCGGCGAGGCGGCCTTGAACCCTGCTCATTCCGGCTAAGTGAAAACGCCGGCCAAAGACACAACGAAAATAACGCGGCCGTGCCACAGTGTGCGTGCGTCTGTGTGAACTTGGCGACAGCCCAAATGAGCTTGTGCGGTTCAGCCCATCCGGCTCGGCCGGCCCAAAACAAAGTTGTTGAGGTAGTTGTAACAAGTGGCCTGCCGCCCCGAGCCACTCGCCACGAACCCGCTCCGCAACGGCAGTGGCTGGATTCCAGTTCCATAGTAGTGACATCAACACGATGACGGTACCGCTGGTACGGCCGGGCGGCGCGGCCCCCGGCCCCCAACCTCACACCACTTTCACCGGCACTTTCTTCGGCGAGGCCCGGCCGGCCCAGCCTCCGCGGCGCACGCCGCCACGCGCCGCCATCGCCGGAGAAATGCGGCAGCGGTGGCAGCTGCACGCCCCGCCCCGCCCCGCCCCGCCCCGCCCCGCCCGTACGTGTGCGCCTGGCCTACCTGGCCTGCCGCTCCATTATGACATTGCTCCCGATGACCTCACGGCTCACTCTGCACACGGGTTCCGAGAGTCGTTCTTCATCGCCGTCCCTCGCCGGAACGCGGAACGCCCTGTGAGTGCGAGAGAGACGGACGCGGCGAGCAGTGTGGGGGCGCAGGGTTCGCGGCCGGCGCACAGAATTGAAGCAGCGGCCGCGGGTTCAAAGGCCGGCGTCAAGGGCGAGGCTGTTGTTGGGAATGGTGACCGCGGTCCAGGAACCACGGGGCACCCCGCCGTGAACAGGCAGCACGAGCGAATCGATGAACTTGACGTCGATTTCGAATCAAAGTCCGCGTCCTGGAGCGGCGCTGGTCCTCGTTCCCACACTGCGCCGCCACCCCCACCCCCGGCGGGGACCGAGCGGGGGCGGCGACCTCCAGACCGAGTGCAAGGCCCCCGCCGCCCCCGCTCTCTTTGCAGGCGGCGCACCCCGCTGGCTCTCTGGCTCGCTTCACACACCCCGCGAAGAACATTGCGCGCACAAAGGAAACGAGACTGCAGCTCAGGGGCCGGCCCCAAGGCCGACTCGAAGGCCACGTGACTCACCTTGCATCCTTCACACGAGTGCACGCCGTAGTGGAAGCCGGACGCCTTGTCGCCGCACACCCTGCACAGCACGGTGGTGCCGTCGAACTCTGAAACACGCGCCAAAAGCAAACAATTAGTTTCGAATCCAAAGAGTTACACTTGTGTTTTTTATTTTTCTCGTCGACGGCTGGTGTCGCTGGGCCCTGCACGCGCGCGCCTCCGCGTCAAGGCCAAGAGCGCCACCAGGACGTTGCCCTGGGACGTGGCCGTCGTGGGTGCCGTCGTGGGGGGCGCGGTGTTCGGCGCGGTGTTCGGCGCGGTGCTCGGCGCGGCGCTCGGCGCGGCCGCCGAAGGGAACCAGGCCGGGCAAGCCGACGCGGCCCCTCCCATTGCAGGGGAATGGCTTTGCCAACTTTGTGATGGGCTTTGCCTGCAGGATGAGTGGGAACAGTCGCTCTGTCTTCCTTGCACCCTCCGGGACGCCCACTGAGTGCGAGAGAGACAGAGGCACAGTTCGGAACGAGCCTCTGGCGTCGCCACCACAGCGGCCGCCCTGTTGACCGACAGAACTGCCACCAACCCCCTATGGCCGTGGCCGTGGCCAGCCGGCCACCCCCGCGCGCTATCGCACAGTGGGCGCGAAGACCGGTGGAGGCGGTCAAAATCCTGAACGCGTTTTGAGCTCCAGAGTCGCTAAATGGGACTCGAATGGAACGTGTGACCCCACCAATGGATTCCTCGTTCGGAGAGAAATCCATTGGTGGGGTCACACGTTTGATTTCAGTCCTGCTTAGCGATTCTGGAGCTCAAAACGCGTCTAGAGTTTTGGCCGCCTGCGCCGGTCTTCTGGCCCACTGTGTACCGTGGCTGGCAGCCGCAAACTTGGCCGTCTGCGCGGATCCGCGAAGGACCCGCGCTTTGGCAGGCCAAGTGCCGCGGTCCACTCTGTCTCCCTCACACTCATGGAGCTCTCCATTGGGTGCGAGTGAGACAGGGGCAGGCGAATCGTTATCTGAATCGCTCGGCAGTTCGAGAACTCGCCGCTCGTATTCGTGTGCCGAGTACCGCGAAGGCGCGTCAAGGGCAGGCCAGTGGGGGAGGGTCGCGGAAAACGCGCCGCGAGCCACCGTGTGATTGTGTGTGTGGGTGCGAGGGGGACGCGATCGGGCAAGTGGGGCTCTCGGCCGCTAAGCGCGTGTTGATAACAATTTCATTAGCGGGCCTTGAAACAGGAACCAAGGTCCATCGGGGGCCCGATTGAGTGTGTCTGTGTGTTAGTGAGGTGACATTGCGCGCCCATCTCAAGGACTCGGGCGCGCTGGTCAATGCCCTCTTTCGGCCGTCTTCGGGCTTTCGGACGTCGGAGGTACAGTCACAGCGGTCGAGTGGGCCCCGCGGGCCGGTTCCGAGTGTGAGGTCTCTCTCTATCGCACTCACGCCCCGCGGGGGTGCGAGAGAGACAGAGCGACGAGACGCTCCGCCCTTGTCAAGAGACTTGTTTTCGGTGCCCTCTTCGATTACGAAGCGGCAGCAGGCGTACCGGTGACCCCTATTTTCGGCTAAACAGCCACAACAGTCGATGACATGGACGGGGCGCGTGACCAGGCCGTGACCAGGCAAGGCTCTGTGCCTGTGACCGTCACCAAATTTCGCGTGGCGCCCCGAGGCCACCTGTTTGGCGCGGGCGCCACCCTGCAACCTGTTGCCGCGAGGAAGTCTTGTAGACGCGCGGGCGGGGCGCGGGCGGGGCGCGGGCGGGGCGCGGGCGGGGCGCGGGCGGGGCGCGGGGCGTACCCTCGGCCAGGCCGGGGCGAGTGCCCCGCGGCCCAACCACGTCTCGACCTTCGGCAAATTTATACGCCTCGGCAATGAGGAAGGAAGGCGCGAAGTCGCGAACGCTTTGACAGCGCGAAGTCGCTCTCTCTCTCGCTCTCGTTGGACGCGCGGGCGGCGTGCTGCGGGGGGTGCGAGAGAGAGCGACGCAGCACCGTCAGGGCGTTAGCGCCCCCGCGGCACGTCCAATGAGAGCGAGAGAGAACGACGCAGCACTAAACTGCGCCCTTGGCCCTCGGCCGGCGCCACTTCCTACCGCCCTCACGACGTCCACCGCCACGCGCGCGTCGTCTTCGCGGACGTGCCGTCGTCATCGGAGACCCCGGTACCGGACCGCCACACCCATTGTCCCGACTTCCAGGAACCGCGGCACGGCGTGGGTTCGACTCCTAGCCACTTCACCTATATTGAGGTCCGAGTCCCTCTGGGTGCGCTGCTGGTCCCTCGGCGGGGACGTCACGGCCGTGTCCATGTAGGGGGCGCCCGACGTGGACTCCGGGGCCGGGGCGGGGTGGGGCACCACCTCGTAGGGGCACATGGTGTCGGAGAGACCCATGGCGAAGCACTGGTTAATCCTCGGGGTCCTCACGGGTAATCCAATTCACTCGATTCACACCGCCAGCACCATCACTGCACTGTTGTCAGAACGCATGGCTGCCAGCGTCACGAGTCGAACCAACTCCACGACCGGGAGTCACAACTAGGAACCAATCTCACTGAGAAGAACACTACACCGTAGAAACACTTCACAGCACACACACGCACACACGGAGAGGAATCACTGATCACTGTCACGTTGCGTGACGTCACACGCCGGCGCGCGAAGTACGGAGGGAGCGCGAACGCGAGCGCGGAGGAGCGTCCGACCGACACGGCAGTGAGGGAGAGAGTGCGCGGCGAGCTCGGATCGGCGGCACGGCGGCAGCGCAGCGCGGCGCGGCGGGCTGAGGCGGACCCAGCCGGCGAGCCGAGCCAGGGGCCCCGCGGGGGTGGGTGGGGGGAGGCTCGGTGGGGGCTGGCGGGGGAGGGGGCTGGCGGCCAGGCCGAGCTGGCGGCCGGCGCGGTGGGCTTGGGGCTGGCAGGCCGCGCGCCCCGGTGGTGCCGAGCCGCCGCCACCACCGAGCCAAGAGGAAGCAAGACAGAGAGTGAAAGTCAAACAGAGAAAGAGGCAAAGTTTTTGGCAGGACCGCGTCGTCGCAGGTCGGCCTAGGATTAGGGCGGGGGGAACCCTCGTCACCTGCAGCACCTGCCCTTCCCCCCGAAGGGCTGAAGGACCCAAAGGGCTCGCCAAATGCCACGCGCAGCCCACGGCGTCCCACGGCCCTGCGGCAGGTGGCCGCCAGGAGGTCGGGTTCAAACGCCCCGTCAAAGGACGCTGTATCTTCCACGTGGACGTCGAGGCTGCTGCCTGCTGACTTTGACCGCTAGATGGCACCAGCGGCGCCGCCGCCAAAAACTCTTCCTGCTGGCACTTGAGTGGCGGCGCTACGCTTGGCGCTGCGTGGCGATGACCTTGAGAAGCAGAGCGTGGCCGCGATGCGCGAATCGGGCTCTTTAGGCGCAGTGAGCCGGCGGCCGGCCACGCGCGTGCAGCGGGCGATGCCTGCGTCGCGGCGCAGACCACCAGGGCGAGCCCCGCCTCCCCCCCCCCCCTCCCTCCCTTCGGCCCCGGTGACGCCTGTGCGGAATCGCCCTGCGAGTGGCACTCGCAGCGCTTATCGTTCGACATTGCCATTCAAGTATATTCAAGGCGCGCTGTGACTCAAGAGCTGGCTGTGTTGGCTCTCGATGGGCAGCCCTGCCTCGTCTAACACACCGCGAGTGTGTGTGTGTGTGTGTGTGTGTGTGTGTGAGTGAGAGAGAGAGAGTGAGAGAGAGAGAGAGAGAGAGAGAGAGAGAGAGAGAGAGAGAGAGAGAGAGAGAGAGAGAGAGAGAGAAGAGTGACGAGGAATCCGCAGGGACGGGTTGCTCTGACTCCTCGTCGTCAGATCCGCGCCGCCCCCACCCTGGTCAGGGGTTCGAATCCCCATAAACTTGCCGGTTTTGTCGGGTCGGCAGGGCGCGCGCCGGGCGCTCCAAGGACACGCGTCGACGCATCCCAATGGGGCATCTCATTTCGGCTGCTGCACTCATTGTGAGCTATGCAGAGCAGGCAGAGCGGGCCTTGTAGTGTAGTGCGGGGCATGGCCGGCACGGCCCCGGGCTGGTCAACGGCCTCACCGCGCCGCTGTGCCGCTGGCCCTGACTCCCCGCCTCCCACCCCTGACTGGGCTGCTCTAGGTTCATTGGCGCGGACTAAGTAGCCACCGGCTTGACTCCCAAATCGCCCCGCCGTGCGGTAAGGGCTGCCGTCGTCTTGCAGGGTGCAGGCCCCCAAGGCCAGCGTCGCCGTCAAGGACGAGACGTGCCCTTCGGCAACCCAAGGGCGAGCGCCAGACCGCCGCGAAAAGTTGTGACAGCCGCACGACGTTTTTGTTTGCCGCGACGCGGGTCGATGCCTCTGCATGCACACTGCACACTCACTGCACGCGACCCTGCCCTGCGCAATGCGGTGCCATGCACCGGGGCGTCGCCGGCCGCCGGCCCTGGCGGCATGGCATGGCCGCCGCATGGCCGCCGCATGGCCGCCGCATCGCATGGGCGTCGCGACGTCTGCGGCACATCCGACACGAATTTAATTGTGTCAAAGCGGCGGCCAGGCGGGTCGCGGCGGCGCCCCGGCGGATGTTCGACGGCGGTCTCACTCACTCACTCACTCACTCACTCACTCACTCACTCACTCACTCACTCACTCACTCACTCACTCACTCACTCACCCACTCACTCACTCACTCACTCACTCACTCACTCACTCACCCACTCACTCACTCACTCACTCACTCACTCACCCACTCACTCACTCACTCACTCACTCACTCACTCACTCACTCACTCACTCACTCACTCACTCACCCACTCACTCACACACGCGCGCGCAGGCCGGTCGCAGCAGCACAATACGGAAACGGTCATTTCTGTTTTGACTAACGGTGGTCCACACAACCAGGGCGACGCTGGCGGCGCTCGTTCCGTTCCCATTCGGGTGTTTTCCACGCACATTCCTTCCTTCCTCGCCACCGCCAGGATTCGAACCCGGGCCGGAAGCAGGGGGGCGGTGGTGGCGACTTGGCGAGCTTTATGCAGTCTCGCTCGCTCGCTCCCCATTGACTCGCCGACCCAAGGCGTGCAAGGCCAGCAGGAAGGAAGACGGACCGCGCCGCCGCCGTGCCGCAAGGCGCAACGGAAGGGGCAAAGTGCGTTGACTCCGCGCCGCTGCCCCGCTGTGTGTGTGTGTGTGTGTGTGTGTGTGTGTGTGTGCAGTGCACTGACACCTCGTCAATGCGTCCGTCTAGCCTCGTCGCACGACCCACAAGGTGTCCTCAGAGGCCGACGGCGCAACAAACTGGACTCTCTCTCTCTCTCTCTCTCTCTCTCTCTCTCTCTCTCTCTCTCTCTCTCTCTCTCTCTCTCTCTCTCACTCACTCACACACAAAGTTTGCATACGATCCAGCGACCCATACAGAGGTGTCTCAGTGACGTTCGGCAAATGAAGCTAGTGCACGCCGTCGTGGTTAGGTTAGGTCGTCGTTCGAATTCGGCGGCCATCATTTCGTTTTCGCCATGGCGAGGCTAGCCCTGCTATTCCACGCGGACTCGTCGCTCTGTCTCTCTCGCCGCAGCCCGCGACGCCCCATAAAGGCGAGAGAGACAGAGCGACGCTCTTCAGTCTGCTGGGCGAAGAAAGCGCTGCTCGGGAGCGCGCCTCGCGATTGTAGTGGTGGCGCCTCGGAGAGAGAGAGACAGAGAAGCCACTTTCGATTCCGAGAGAAAATACTTCGTTGCATCGCTGCGTTCTGTTGCGCGTTCCGCGTGCGGTTGTGTCAAGGTTACGCTAGCGAGGCGCGGGTTCGAATTCCGGCGTCGGCGCGAAGGTTGGCGTTTTATTTTGACAGTGTGTGTGTGTGTGTGTGTGTGTGTGTGTGTGTGTGTGTGTGTGTGTGTGTGTCATAGAGTGATGCAGCGAGCGAGGCCTCGGCTCCGAGCAAGGTGCCGCGTTGATTTCGGGTCAACAGCCGCGTCCAGGGCGACCGGAGGCAACGACTGGCGGAGAGCAGCGCACACGTCATCGCGCCGCCCGAAACAGCCACAGTAAAAAAAAAACGCTTCCCAAATTTCAAATAAAAGAAACAGCGGATAATTAATCGACTCGGCCGCGCGCGCGGCTTCTGGGAACTGCCCGCTCGTTTTATTGCATTTTTTTCCCCCCGCGTTTTGAGCACTTTGTTAATAATGCTTCGGCTGGACCGGCCGGACGCTACCGGCCCGACTTTCATCGGAGAATTATTGCGCCTCAACGACGCAAGAATGCGCGATGCGCGGTTCATAGCTTCTTCAATTATTGTTGTTTTTATTTTTTTCTGCCTTCAGGGTGACGTCACGGACAAAGAGAGCGTCACCCTGCTGCAGCAGGATGGCGAACGCGTGGACAATGCCGACCCGGGCACGCGTCAGAGAGAGAGAGAGAGAGAGAGAGAGAGAGAGAGAGAGAGAGAGAGAGAGAGAGAGAGAGAGAGAGAGAGAGAGAGAGAGAGAGAGAGAGAGAGAGAGAGAGAGAGAGAGAGAGAGAGAGAGAGAGAGAGGCACAGGCTGCAGGGCTCCGCCAGGACAGAGTCACACGCACCGCGTCTTGATCGACGTGTTCGGTTCCACTGCTTCCCCCGGAGCAGGGTGAATCACCGCGGTGCGAGCCGAGCAGGCCGAGCGCAGCCGAGCCGGCCGCTGCGTGGGCGATGCTGGGCGATGCTGGGTGACCTCCATCGTAATGGCCGCCCTGACCTCGCGGGGCCTTGCCGTGTCGTCGACTCCTGGTCCTCCTGGTGCTACGCTGTGCTGGCTGCGTGGCTGGCTGCGTGGCTGGCTGCGTGGCTGGCTGCGTGGCTGGCCGCCAGAGCCGCGCAACTCGGCGCCGCCGCCCGCCAGATACGGCCACCAGGACGCGGCACCTACGCGCCGACGGCGGCCCGGCCGTGATCGTGAAGCCGCGGCCATGCGGCCACGCGGCCACGGCGGCCCGGCCGTGATCGTGAAGCCGCGGCCATGCGGCCACGCGGCCACGCGCGGCGCTCTACCGGTCGGCCGGAGCGATGACCACTCCAAGAGCACGCGGCGCCGTCGCACTCACGGGGCGTCGCGTCCCGCGCGGGAGCGAGAGAGACCGAACGGGCTCCTCGGAATCGCCCGGCCAGTTTGTGGAGTCACGCGACCAGATGCCGAAGGATTCAATCGAGGAATCGGTCCCAAGACACGGCCATAAAACTGGGTCCAACGTCATCAACAGCAACAACAACAACAATATTTTGCTACTCTACGCTTTTCCGATTTTCTTTTTCTCCAACCAGGCGACCACAGGTTTTCCCGCGTGTTTTCGTGATTGCGCAACAGAGCGACGATTCTTCCACCTTCCGCTGGTGTGACGGCACACTGCCTGAATTTTCATGTCGACGACGGCAAAAAGCCGACGAATCGTGTCCGGGAAGTACGGCTGGCGCGAATAGCCAACGGCAAGCCAGGCAGCCAGGCAGGCAGGCAGCCAGGCAGGCAGCCAGGCACACACGCCTGCTGCTGTGATTTCGTTTCGTCAAGGCGAGAGCGAGAACACACCGCCACGCGTCTGCTAATTCTCATCATCCGATTGGCGGGACTCGTCGCCTCATGGCATGGCCTGGCATGGTGATGCCGACCTTGCCGCAAATATAGAAGGCTGTGCGCGGGACGATCGGGAGGGGAGGGGGGGCCTCGCGAACTTATGTGACTAAACTGACACCGCGCTCTCTCTCTCTCTCGCACGCGGCCTTGGGCTTAGGCCCGCCGCGACACGTGGGATTGTGCGCGCGCGCCAAAACGCTCACGATTGGCTCATCTTGCTGTCGAGAACTGCTCCCGCGGTCCGTATTCGCCCCCACAAAACTGTCGTGGGTTCGAATACCATCTCGGAAGCCCGGGTTTATTTACTTTTCTTTTTTTTTCTTCGGGCACGCGCGAAAAGGGTCCTTCGGCGGTTTGTCGCGCGTGAACCCTTGAACCGGCCGCGGCTGATAGCAGAGCGGCACGCGGCGCCAAACTCGATGCCGCTGAGCTCCCCAGTGAGTGCGAGAGACACAGCGACCAACACGGAGTCAGACTTATCGTACGTCGCACTCGGAGCAACAGAGGGTAGGTAGTCGAGTGACCCAGAGAGCAGTGCGTCCGCCGCGTTCTCACGGCAGCAGGTAGGGACGCCCCGAGGCCCCTCCACGACGCCATCTGCCGAATTTTTCTGCGCGGAGCCGGCGGAGCCCCCATTTTGGCGAAAAGGGTTGGCCGAATCGTGTTGGATTGTGCGTCTGCCAGTGCACCCGCCGGCCGCATCCCAGGCCTAAAAGTGAAAAGGGCCGGGTTAGTCGGAAAAAGAAGGAACCCTTCGGCGGAGGGCGGCGAGGCGAGAAGCCACGCAACTGCGCGAGCGCGTCGGACAGATGCGGCTCTCTCGTGGGACACACGTCGTGGAAATGGAGAGTGGGGGCGGAGGACCTGCTGTGTCTAGGCCAGGTAGACGCAGGACAGAATCTCGATAATAGAGGGCAAAAAAAATGCGGGGCCGTCGAAAAAAAGGGGGAAAAAGTGGTGGATGCATCAGATGGGATCAAGGTCAGTGAAAAAGAAGGGGTTCCTCCCCACACACCACCACCGCCGCCGCCGATGGCAGGAAAGGGAAAAAACTCTCGCTTTTGGAAATTCCTTCAATCACGCCAGTAAACAGGGGAAAGGGGACCACAAGGCGCGCCCATCGTTTTTGCCCCGTTTTGAACCCCATCGTATTTTACTGGGACGTCGCGGCTACGCGGGAAAGGGTGAAAAACAGCGACGAAAGTGTACCAGACCCCAGCACTTGCTGCTCGGAGAATGTCCCCTCCTGAGAAATGTTTGTCCAGAGCACATGACGTCGTCGTGCGCGCCTGAAAGCAACGAAAGGAAGCCACCCTCAAGAAAAAGCGGCGTGAGAGATACCTCTAGTGCAGGCGGCGGCGCGGCGACGCGATCGATCGCAGGTGAGGGCAGGGACCTTGGTGGCAGGACCCTGCCCCTGCACGCCGAGCGAGCGTTGCACTCCGCAGCGCCGGCCGGGCCGGGCCGCTCGGTGGCCCCGAAGGGGTGGGCCGCCCCGGCGGGGGTCGGCAGTGTCGTTGGCCTGGCGCGCCCACCAGCGCCACCCCTCCGTTCAATACGTCTTCCTTTTAGCCGAGGGTGGCGGCGCGGCGTGTCCCTCGCCGTGTTTCGGAAGGGCTCCAGGGCGACGACGGGTTGAAGGACAACGGGCCGCCGGCAGGGGGCAAGGGCCTGGCCAGCACGCCAGCCAGCGCTTAGCCAAATCCGCCCTGGGTCAATACGGCCCTCGCGTGCGGGGCTCTCGCGGTGGCGCGCCACAAGAGTGCGAGAGAGACAGATCGAGGCCGAGAGGGCGCTGACCACGGCGCCATCGGACACACAGGAAGTTGGCGCACCGGATTACTTTTTGGGGACTCCGCTGTACTCCGCTGAGGTGTGCTGCGGGGTAGTGAACTCACCTATTCAAACGACCGCGCGCATAAAAACACGAAAAACACCGAGGCAGCCACGATGTGCCGCGACGATGCCACAATGGGGGAGGGTGCCGGAGCCAGGGACGCGAGACAAAAACTCGGAGTGGTCTCGTTTTGGACTATGGCCGGCTAAGACTCGATTTTATTCTGTGTTTATTCCGAGTAAACAAACCGGCATGCAAAAAGCGTGTCTGTCGCGTCTGTGCTCACAAAAGGGAAAAACCTTGGGGGCACATTTTTTTTTCTCGATGGCCTTCCGATACAGGGCAGGTAGTAAAACTATGTACAGGACGACGGCGGCGGCGCGGCGGCCGGCCGGCGCGCGCGCTCTCCAGCTGACAGAGGAATCCCTCGGTTCAATCTCGTTCACGGAGCGATGAACTGGAGGGAGAAGGAGGAGGGAGAGAGAGAGAGAGAGAGAGAGAGAGAGAGAGAGAGAGACGGGGAGAAGTCTGGCTGGAGAAACGAGACGATCTATGATTCCAGTGGCCGGACAAAACGGCGCTCATCTCTGGAGAATTTCTCTTTCCTGTCACGGTCTGCTCCCCCTTCACTCCAGTCGCTCCAGCAGCGAGGGGGAGGGGGGAGGGGCTCTGAGGGCGCAGTGAACCTGCCCCTCCCCTCGCGCAAACAAGTCCAAGTCCTTCCCCGGCCGGGCCACTGACCTAATGCAGCAGCGGCAGCATTGTTCTGCAGTGGAGGAGGGAAGAAGAAGAAGAAGAAGAAGAAGAAGAAGAAGAAGAAGAAGAAGAAGGGCTTTGACTTTTCGTGACAACTGCGGCTGCATCGTTGGTCCAGAGGATAACCCTTCCTCTTCTCTTACCCTCTTCTCTTCCTCTGCCCTGCTGCCGCTCTACTCCTCTCTCTTCCCGTCTCCCCTCTTTCTTTCTTTCTCTCTCTCTCTCTCTCTCTCTCTCTCTCTCTCTCTCTCTCTCTCTCTCTCTCTCTCTCTCTCTCTCTCTCTCTCTCTCTCTCTCTCCTCCCACTCGACGGCAGGATGGCGGCAGGTGGCTGGCCTCTGGAACGCTGGGTCGGCGAACGCGGCGAACGCGGCGAGCGAACGCCCGGAGAGGAAGCCTTGTCAAACAACACGCCCGCAAAAAGGCAGACCGGCGCTTTGTTTTTAAAACGCGTTTTGCGAGCTGCTGTCTCTGTGTCTCTTTGATCCGGATCATATTTATTCAGTCCTGGAGTCGATGGACACGAGGGGGGGGGGGAGGGATTATTCGTCGATTGCTCTCATACTCTCAGACGCATAGGCGTTCATTGAAACAGGCTGGGCCACATAGTCCAATTCGAAAATCGTGGAAAACGGTCGAGTTGTCCAATGGAAAGCAATCATCCTATCAATGTAAGCCTCCACCCCTCCGCCCAAGTCCATAAAACCAAAGAAGTTGCAGCTCCGCTACTGTATATTCTGCCAAGTGAGCGCGAAGGATGCAACGAGCAGTCTCCATCTCGACGCGCCAAACACACACACACACACACACACACACACACACACACACACACACACACACAGTGAGGACGCGAGTGCAACAACCACCGCCAGCACCACTTCGAGGATCCCCCCTCTCTGTTCGTGAGGTCAACTCAAGTCGCTTACCCCGCGGCCGTGCAGTGGCGCGCGGCGCTGTTGCGGGGCGGGGCGGGGCGGAGCGGCCATGCTGAGGTAACGCCGTGACCGTACAGAGCGCAGCGCGCCAAAGCCCCGCATCTCGGCAGGCGCTGTTCGACATTTGTGCGACTGTACGCACCGCCTTGGTCGCGCCCGCATTGGCGCTGCTGTCGGCATCGCGCAAGGCGCAGACGCCACAGCGCGCACTTGGCCCGCACAAACGTTTTTCCGCCGCGCCAGTCAAGCCGTTCTGGGCGGAGGGGTGTCCTGTTGCTCTTGTGCTATGCGCACTGTAGCGCGGGGCGAAGCGCGGGGCGTAGCTCGTGGCTCCAGCCGGGGTCCCGTTGGTGGCGTGCGTGTGAGATGTGGCGCTGGATAACGACTCGGTGACAGGCGTGGAGGTGTTACCGGCCTCCTACGGACCTTCCAGCCTTTTCCAGGAGCTCCCAGCAGCCCTTTGGGCCAAACACGAGTTTTCCAGTGACTCTTTCCCGGTGCTCCGGTTTTGGACGTCGTTTTCCTTTGCCGCACCGCCTCCGCCTCCACTGGAAGCCTTCCAGCCAGCGGACTGATGTGTCCCACTGTGTGCATTTCCGTGCCACTCGAGGCACACGCCAGACACAACACATGACCGGCCCACAGTGCCGGCCCGGCGTGGCGAATCGGCAATAACCGGCACGGGGAGCACGATGCCGAACAAGGCGAATGCCAAAATGGAGAAAAGTGGGTCAAAACTCGGAATCCATGCGTCTAATCCTGAATGCCGCGCCCGTGCCTTTGGGCCTCTGCGCTTTGAAGTGCCGCCGCTGAAGAAGGCCAGGCGGGGATGCACAGTGGGGACGCACCCCGTGATGGACAGGTGCATTATGGTCCAGCCTGGTCCACTGTGCCTGGTCCAGCCTTGAGCGGAATGATAATGGTTATTGGGGCTATATACGCGACTAGGCCATCGGCACAGACACCGGCCGCGCCGCCTCCCCCTCCACCTTTCGGCGCGCGACCCGAGACAATAGTCAGTCTGCCAGTCGCGCGACCATTTTTGACAAGTTTATTTTTCTCACATAATGCCTCAGTTTCAAGGCCGGACATCCTGCCTGCTGCTTGCTATGCATGCAACGACGCATTACAGGTTCGAGTGAACAAATGTGCGACTGGTGCTAGGGCAACAAGATGAATTGAATCAACCAAATTTTAGTCGACTTGACGCCACTTTCCTGAAAGATTGCGGAAACCCTTTAGTGGAGATCTTCTCTGAAATACAAAAGGAATTTGACTAGATATCTATAAGGCACAATGATTTTTCTGAGGTCAGTCAAAAGTCAGCTGCTGCTGATAGGAAGAACCTTCACCATGAGGCTTTGGGAGTGAAGGGGGCAAGGCGAGGGGGTAAACACTCGCGTAATGCCCTGTACACAAAATCCCAGTATTACGCGTAAAGTAATTGTAATACCATTTTGGGATTAAAAAGGAAAAAATAGTTGCATTTCAATGCCGTAATACACGTGTAATACCGCCGTAATACAGCGTAATACAGAGTGGTCTCTACACGATTCCTAAAAGTGTTCCCCCCCAAGGCGTTGCTCGCGCGCTGGAGGCGACCGTGTCCGAAGCGACTGCCCTCATCAATCGCAGCTCTCTGCCAAACCAACTTTGCTCTTGTTTATTCCAGATCGACGTGAAGGTTGCTCCCGTTAGCACGCAATTGTGTCGCCAAACTTGCCGGAGAATGGGGTAAAGTCGGGCGGGTAAGGGGTGTAGCAAGGCGCGCCACCGCTGATTTACAGCTGCAGCACATTGTTGTTGTGACTTTGGCGACTTTGACGCGTTCGCCAAAAGGCAAACGGCGTTTAGTCGAGCAACGGGACAAGGGACTCAAGGGGTGCGTGGCGGGACAATGCCGGTAACACGGCGTGGCCGGCGGCCGGCGTGGATGGCCGGGGTCACTGCAAGGCCTCGGGTCGGTGATCCACATTCGGCCAACGGGACTTCTCGGAATGTAGGGGACCGAATTCGCAGAAAGGGGTGCACGTTTCCGAGGCACCGTTGACGGAAGACGACCCCGCTACCCCGCTTGCATAAAGGCCTTACAGGGGGCTGGTGCAACGCCCAGCGCTTGGGTGGCGCATCGCCGCCCTTCCCTCATCGCGCGAGTTTTGGCGACAGGACCCGTTCGCTGGCATAGTTTTGCATAATCAATAGGAGAGAATCCTTATCTCACCAGAAATGTGCGAGGAGAAGGCGGCGCCATTCCTACATGGCGAACATACGAACCTGGAAACAGAAAAAGAACACAAACTAGTCAGTCACGTTTTTGTGCGGTTCAATAGCTTCGTGTGTGTGTGTGTGTGTGTGTGTGTGTGTGTGTGTGTGTGTGAAGAGGGGGGCGAATGAAGACAAGCGCCAGGTCCGGTTGTGTAAGATGTGCCATCTGCCGTAAGGCTAGCTAACTAACACGACCAGATTACCATTTTGAGGCAGTGGGGCTGCCGGGGGCCCCGCCTAAACGAAAGCTAATCAGCTCAAGGGGAAAAGGTGCCGCAAATGCCAAGTGTTGAGATGGAGCAAGGTCGCGCCAATGTCAGAGTCGGGGACAACAGCACGGCAATCCACAAGGAGAGGAACAAGCCGAGCCAAATAAAATACAAGTATTTCAGTGAAAAATAAACTTTGTTCACAAATCTATACATCCTATCGAATAAAAGCTACTACAGAAATTGCGCAAAATATGAGAGGCCCACACACCGTGTGCATACATAGCTGCGACAAATTTCTCATACAGTTTTGACAGTGCCCACAACCATTTCCCTTCCCTAGCCAATCGCTATCCCGCTTCCGGACAAAAATATCTCAAAATAACAGCCGAGCTGGCCCGGGCTGGCTGCGCACATCGCGGCGGGCGGGCGTTCCGGGCCGCGGGCTGCCGACGCGTCGCCCCGCCCCGCCCTGCCCCGCCCCGCCTTCCAGTGACGCGGTGTGACGCGTGACGTCAGCGCGCCAAATTTCGAGGCCAAGTTCTCCACGTGGAAGGCTTCGGAGCACTGACAGTGCACTGACTCTGGGCGTAATTGGCAGGCGGTGCGGGCCGGCCCGTGGACTCATGACGATCCAACGCAGTTTGTTGGGGCCGCAGTGACGCACACCTTATGCGGGCTCACACACACACACACACACACACAGTATTTTATTGGACTTGTGGAACAAACGCCCCGCGCTGCGAAACGCCGCCTACAGTGCCCGATAACTCGTCGAAAACTTGGCATGGAGTACTGTAAAAGGGAGTAAGGTCTCTTGGACGAGCGGAAAAGGGGGGGGGGAGAGAAGGGAGCAAAGTTCCAGCGGCAGGTCTGTGACCCTCCTACCGCCTCCACGTGGCGCGGCGCGGCCCGCGAGCGGAGAGGTACACTGGAGGTACCCGTGCAGAAACGTCAACAACAGCGGCGCAATTTCCAGCGAGACCCACTTCCAGTCCGCGCCTCCAGTCTTCCCCTCCAGCCGCCCATCCTGGCCGGCCGGCCGGAGGAAACTATGTTTTTCGCCAACCGAAAAGGCGTAATCATGGGAGAGGTGCTGTGGCGCATCGTCCTACATCCCGGTCAGGATGAGGTTGAGGCGCGGGCTGAGGAGCCCCTGGAGGGGGAATGGTGGGGGCTGGAGGGGCCTGGAACGTGACGGACAAACACGAAAACAACAACACTGTGGAAAACAATCGGTCTCATTCCAGTGCCTCCGCGTCACCAAGAGTTACCTTTGTAGGTAACCTAGGCACAGGGCACAGCCACAGGGACTAAGGTGATAGTAGGCTGGAAAAAAGTCATACCAGGACGACTTTGAAACCACTTTTCTCTGAAGAAAAACGGCCTCAGATTGAATTTTATGATTAGAATGGGTATTATGTTTGCCTGAGTTCACTAAAAAGGACAAATCATTCTCACTTGAGGGTGTGGGAAATATTTGTCGAGGTGGAAGAGTGTAATCTTGCCTGAGAAACTATTTCGAGCAACTGCGTATCGGAAAACACTTCAACAGTGATGACCACTGTGGCAGTAGTTGAAGCGTGGCCGAAAGGAGTGGAAGGAGAAGAGAGCAAGACGCGAAAAACGAATCAAGGAAGAGGAGGAGTGACCAACCGAGAAGGAGCAAGAGAGAGAAGGTCGGGGAGGAGGAGAGAGGGAGAGAGACGCCGAGTCCAGGGAGAGTGACATTGAACTTTCCATGGAAGCGAATGACCGCATAGAGGCGGGGCGGTTCGCCACGGCCCGGCGCCGCCGTGGCAGCGTCTCTCTGTGCGAGCGAGCGAGACTGTGCGGCGGAATCGCTCTGCAGAGTGCCGCGGGCCGCTGGAGTGCGGTAACTGCGAGGCCGGGCCGCGAACATGCGGCTCGGGACGGGACGCGATGCTCGGAGTTACGCCGAGTTACGCTAAGACTGCAGCGTGGGCGGCGCTGCCAAAGAAAAACATGGCAATCTTGTCCAGCTCCAGCGTGCTGTGCGCTGCGCCCGCCCTTTCCTTCTCGTACTCGGCGACTTGGACTTGGAGCACGCCGCGGAAACCCCAGCCAAGCCGAGCGGCGCGGCCTGCAGCCATTCACTCGCGAAAAGAACCACGCCACGGAAAGGAACTGGAAATTTCAACCGTCCACCTCTCCCCCATCTCCCTCTCTCTCTCTCTCTCTCTCTCTCTCTCTCTCTCTCTCTCTCTCTCTCTCTCTCTCTCTCTCTCTCTCTGCGCGACTCACCGGCCCCCACAATCGATAGCTCGCTATTTTCCTCCCTGCGCGAAGGGCTGGAGGCCGTTGCCCCGCGTGTGGCGCCGGGGGCCGGCGTGGGGGCGGCGGGGGCGGCGGGGGCGGCGGGGGTGGCGGGGGCGGCGGGGGCGGTCCGCGGCTACCGCACGGGGTAACGCGTTGGGCCTGCCGGCCATGCCCCCCTCCCTCTGCCGCCCCTGCCGGGTCGAAGCGCAGCGCCACCCACACGGCGTGCAGGACGTGCACCACGACCCTCACGTTCGCCGCGTCGGCAACAGGGAGTCGCCAAACAAAATTCCAAGTGTCTTGTCAACGCTGAGCGATGCCGTTGTCACGCGTCAGACAGTAAAATTCTGAAATCGACCCAAGTCGGTCTATGCGTGACGTACGTTGCACGCGCCGTCTGCGAAAAATAGAAGGTGTGAGTTTTCGTCAAGTGTCCGACCACTTCGTTGCCATGACGGAAAAGTCCTCGAGCGCCATTCCAATTACTGCACTTTCACGACAGAGCCCGACGGCAGGCCGATGCTCTGTCTTTATCGCACCCCCGCGGGACGCCCCGCGAGAGTGAGAGAGACGGCGCCATCGGGATGCAGGGGTGCCGGCCGCGGTTTACACCCACTTATTTGCAGTCTCGCAGCGCCGCGGACTGCCAAGTGCATCGACCCTCCGCGAAAGCGCAAGGGGAGAAAGGTGTGGCTGCACGCGACGCGTCGCTAGCCTCCCTCCCTCTCTCTCTGTCTCTCTCTCTCTCTCTCTCTCTCTCTCTCTCTCTCTCTCTCTCCTCTCTCTCTCTCTCTCCCCCTCATGGAAGTGTCCTCCCCCAACGGACCTTCCCTGCGCCCTCCGCCGGGTGGCTGGCGACGAGGAACACGACCCCGAGTCGCCCTGTCACGGGGACGACGAACTCGCGTAGTAAAAGGAGGTGTCCTAGATGTGGCGCTGCGCCGCGCATAGCCGTGTCATCATTTCCAGCACGGCGACGCGACGGCCGTTTCGCTTGGGGTGCTCCAGTGACGGCAAAACCACAGGCAGCGATCGAGGAGGAGGAGAAGAAGGAGAAGAAAGGCCATTTCAACGTAGCCAAGAAAACGAGCGAGTTTTAGACGATTTTGCGTGTTTGTGGGGACACAGTGGGGCAGGGGCAAACGGCAAGCGCGAAAACAGTCTAGAAACCGTGAAAGTCGAAGCATGATGACAAGTGCGCGGGAACGAGAGTGCGGGCAGTGGCGCCCGTGACAATGAGAAAGGGTGAGCGAGAGGCACGGAGACAGAGAGAGAGAGAGAGAGAGAGAGAGAGAGAGAGAGAGAGAGAGAGAGAGAGAGAGAGAGAGAGAGAGAGAGAGAGAGAGAGAGAGAGAGAGAGAGAGGGGGGGGGTGAGAGGCGAGCCGTTCTGAGTGCACTGCACGGTGCCGGCGGTGCAGGGTCGCGGTGCATCCTGATGACGTCAGAGAGGGAGGCGGTGAGAGCAGTGAACTGAGAGAGCGAGAGAGAACCGGGGCAGTGACACCTTGGAACGAGAGCCGAGCGCACCGCCAGCGCCGCCACGCTCAGGCTGCTCCACGCCGCACGCCCCGCGGCCCGCGGCCGGCTTAGGCCTCGCGCTTGGCCGCCCATACACGATGTGTCGGAGGCATTCTTCGGAAGATTACGCCCCCGGCACCACGACTGCTGCTCCAGTGCACCAGAGAAATACACCGAGACCGAAAACAACGTGGCGTCCTCTCTCTCTCTCTCTCTCTCTCTCTCTCTCTCTCTCTCTCTCTCTCTCTCTCTCTCTCTCTCTCTCTCTCTCTCTCTCTCTCTCTCTCTCTCTCTCTCTCGGCGCGTCGTATCCGCGCGTATCGCACCCTACCGCAACGGCCACGGAAACTTTGGGCGCGGTGGCCCCATATTGGTACGACCCGTAACAACGCTAGGGAGGTAGGCAGCGGACCCGGGTTCGACCACCGGCCGCGGCGGGGCGTTGTCGAGCGGTTTCTCCACTATCTCGTAGCTCCGTTCCCTGCCTCGCCACGGGAGATAGTAAGCGCACCGCCACTGTGTTACGCTGGCGGCCAGGGGTAGGTCACGTCTTGTGGGTGAGATACACCCGTGTGTGTGTTTGTGTGTGTGTGTGTGTGTGCGTGTGTGTGTGTGCGCGGGCGGGCGCGTGGAAACTTCCTCACGGCGCGGCAGAGGTGTCCGTTCGTGAATAATTAGGTCCACAAGACGGCCGGACGGACAGAATGACAGGCGGACAGACAGGCCGACAGACATGCTGACGGCAGCCCGAGACCTTCCCCTCGTGTCGTGCAAAAAAGTGGCGTGCATCGTCCACGCACTTTCTACGCGGAAACTGCACGGCGAGCGAGGCAGGGTGGCGCCGCGGCGTCATGGACCACAGACGCATCCCTCGCAAGGAGTGCTCGCGCAAAAACGCGCCGAAAACGCGCGGCGCCTATCGCCCCCCAGGGAAAAACAAAGCGGACTGGCGATACTCCCCGCGCAACGGAGAGCGCGGGGTAGTACCGCCGGTATCGCTGCTGATAGCACGCGTCATCTCCAAGGCCGGGCCGGGGCCGGCCGCTCTCGCCAGCGCAGCGCAGCCAGCGAAGCGATTTCGTAATTGACGCGATTAATGGGGAGCTATGACCGCACAGTGCAGGCACAGAAGTGCAAGGCACCGGCCGAGAAAGCAGGGCCCGCCGGCCGCCCTGCTTTGGCTTTCCCCCGCCGGAGGCTGCGCCACCGCAGGCCGCACAGTGGGCCAGAAGAGCGGCGGAGGCGGTCCAAATTCCGGACGGGTTTTGAGCCCTAGTCGCTGAATGGGACTTCAACCGAACGTGTGACCTCACCAATGGATTCCTCGTCCGGCGAGCAATCCATTGGTGGTGTCACCACGTCTCCAAACTCCGCACTACCCAATTTGGTTGTCCCAAACCCCGTCGCGACCAACGCCGCGGTGGGCGATGGAGCGGATGAAGCTTAGGCGCGCGTCAGCAGCCATTCGGGTGGAAATAAATTTTCGTTTACCGGGTTGAGTATTATCTGGCGGAACAGCAATGGCAAGCAGACGAGTCGGTGACGTTCAAGGTGTTGGGCCTCGCCAGAACACACAGCTGGCTGCATTACGCGAGGAGAGGCGAAAAGCGGAGTGTGACTGACACACTCACACACACACACATACATACACACACACACACACACACACACACACACACACACGGCAGGGGTTCCAGTGCACCGCGTGCAGTCATGGGCAGTCACTTACCCTCCCTTTTTCCCGGGACTTCCGTCCGACCAAACCATGAAATCGTCCCCCCCCCCCGGTTCAAAATATACGCGCTCAAATTAAGAAGCCAGCAACCCCTACTCCCCCCAACCACGCACCACAAACCTTCCCAAAAGCGTCTCCGGATATGGGGATGTGCTGCTATGTCGGGAAACGGAACCTGCGGTTTTCTGCAGTCCTCATCGAAACGTTTTCAAAAATACGAAACAGCGCAGACACTAACCCTCATAAATGTGGGGGTCTAGATAACCTTGGCCCAAAATAGTCCGTCTGCACAGGCCATCACGGCATTTCGACCGCCAATGGAGCGAACTGGATTACGGCAGAAAAGGGCCCAAATTTCCGGCGGCGAAACGACTGGCGGCAGGCCGGCGCAGTGCGCCTGAGAAACTCGTTCCCCTGCCCCCTTCCCTCCGCGCCGCGCCCCCCACGAGCTTCCCGAGCGCGGCCGTGCACCTCAGCGGCTGGTTCAACGCTCCCGTCCGACCTGCTGGCAAAACACGCCTCTCCCCCCGCCCCTTTCCCTTCTCTTTCCCCCTTCTCTCTCTTACCTCGTCTTCCAGCGCAATCCTGGCCTAACCGCTCCAGCTATCGGCGTCATCTGCCCCTTTCTACACCGCGCCCCTCTCGCCCGGCAAAAAAACAAGCGCCATGGTAATGGGCGGGGCGGGGCGGGGCGGGGCGGGGCGCCCCGATTCGGTGGTGTGGGTCTGAGGGTCACGGCCGAGTGGGGCGTGTAATAGTGCCCCGCCGAATTCCAGCGGTCGCCTTCCGCAACGTGGACCAGTGAACGTGAACAACAACCATGGACAATTTCGGATGATTCGACACTACGACCGCAGTCCACAACGGACCCCGACAGGGAAAAACGCTTGCCGCGCGCTGGCGTGTGTGTGTGTGTGTGTGTGTGTGTGTGAGCGCGCGCGACAAACATCACGCTAGCACGTGCGTGACGTGACATTGATTCAGCAAAGTGAAAATAATAAGGCAAGGTGTTTGTGTGTGGGAGCTGAAAGCAGGAAAACAAACAAACGAAAAATGCGACCGAAAAATATTTCCCCCCGGCAAACGTAAAGCTAAAAGCCAAAAGGCGCAGTTGTTCGTCTTTATCGATGACGCGCTCCGCCGACATCGTCGAGTCTGCCCACACAATACACGGCGGAGCGAGCGAGCAAAGCGAACGACGCAACGGAACAACCCGTCGCGCGAGTCATCCCGTCCTATTTGAATGCGTGGAACAGCGAGCGAGCTTTGCGAACCAGAAACTCGTTATTTTTCGCTTCGGCTTCCTTTCGCTAATTTGAGCGTGCCGCGGCGAGCGTGGGGAGAGGCTTGCCCGATTTGGGTTTGGATCAGCAGGCCAGGCCAGGCCAGGCGGCCAGGCGGCCAGGCGGCCAGGCAGGGCTGGCGCTGGCAGCCAGCGGGCGCACCCGGCAGACCGGGCCGGCGGCTTGAAAAAGGAAAACCACGACATGACTGGGCTTTGCTTCGCCGCGGCCGGTGGCAACGGGGAGGGGGCTCCGAGGGGAGCGGGGCAAGAGGAGATGCGCGTGGAGTTTTTGGCGGCCGCGTTCACCAGATCATTCAACTTTCGATGGCCCGACTGGGGCCGCGCGACGCGGTCCCGGGGAGAGGGGGAAGGGGGCAGGAAGGGGCCAGATCTTGGCCCCGTGGCCGTGGCGGCCGTAGCGGCCGTGGCCGGGGTCGACGCGGCGCAGCGCCGGCCAGAAGGCCAGGGGCAGCTGTGTCTCTCTCTCGCACCCCTACGGAACGGAACAAGCTTCATGAGTGCGAGAGAGACAGAGCGCGCCGCACGGTCAAATGGAACGGTAATGGAACACTGACCGTCCGTCGTATTGGCGCACGGGCGTACGCGACAAGGGTGTCCTTGGCAGGTGCCAAGTCCAACACACACACACACACACACACACACACACACACACACACCACACAGAGCTCAATACGGAGTTCGCTTAACGATGACGCATGCGTGGTGGCGGTTGCCACGCAAAACGCTGCCGCTCTTCTTCTTCTTCTTCTTCGTTCCCCCTTGGAAAACAATAGGTCAGTAAGTTTGTGATGTCACCTTGGCGGCGCATTTGCTCTATATTTACACCGCGACTCGCGAACCGCAGGGCCAGCGTGCTGACATTTCCGAAAGGTGTGCGGCGGGCCCGGGAAGGGACACACACACACACACACACACACACACACACACACACACACACACACACACACACACCTGCATCGTCACCACAACCAAGGCCAAGTTCGCTGTTTCTACGCCTGAAGTGTACTAGAGTTGAATGTACTTCTTCGCACGATAGGTTGTTCACCCAGCATGGCCGAAGCACTGCGGAATAAACAACAAAATACTAAAAACAACAAAAATAAATGGAGGAAACCTTCGTAATATAACGCAAAATGCGGCACGCTTCATCCTCCGTCGAAAACGAGGTGCGGACACACTTCCGACCAGCGGCAGCGGAAGCCATGAAAAAGTCCGGCAAAAAAGGGTTACATTCCTACCGATTTGCCGATTCTAACCCTACCACACGTTGCACGTGCGAGAATAACACCTGACGTGGAAGTAACCCAAAAAAGTGAGAATCGAAGTAAGTGTGGGCACATTAGGGCTGCGTGTGTGTGTGTGTGTGCCATTGTCTATGGTGTAGCGTTCCCCCGCACTCGTCCCAAGTTTCACCGAATCGGCGCGGCGGGCCACCGAGCACTCTGCCAACTGTATCATCCAATCTAATGATGTTCTGCACAAAACTACCTGCGCGGGCCCGTCGGTGGAAACAGAGAGCCCGAAAAAAGGGGGTAAATTCCGGTCTTTTAGGTGAGGAGACGAAAAAAGGCTTGCGATAGCAGGGAAGGGTTCACCGCCTGTGTGGCAGCTGGGCAGCAGGCAAGGGGTAGGCAGGCAGTCCTGCCCTACTCAAGGCCGGCTCGTAAAAAATTCGCACTTTTTTTCGGTACGTGCAAGATTGCATGTCGTAAAAAGCATTCGCGGCTGCAGAAAAAGACGAGGTCAGTTCCTTGTCTGGTTGCAGAGCACATTCTGGAAGACATAAAACGGGCATAGCCCATTTATTTTTGCCAAAATAACCGTCTTTCTGGGCACCGAAGGGGTGGCGCGGATCTGCGTTTGTAAAACAACTGACGATAAAAGGCCCCAAGGCAGTGGCTTCTCACCAAAAATGGCGCAAAATGGCCCTCAAAGTGATATTTAACCAAAATACTAGGCAAGCTTCCCTAGTTCCGCGCTGAGCCCAGCAGGGTGTGCTTGGAAAGTGTTTTTTTTTCTGCCAAATCCTTTTTTTCTGCTCGCACCTGGGCCGGACCGCGCCAACCCCTTCCTTTGCTGCGGAACGCGCATCCTCACAGCATCACTTCCTCCAGAAAGGAGTGGTTTTAGCGCGGCACGGAGAGATGACGCCAGGACGGCCAGCAGGCTGCACCCGCCCACCGCGCCGAACCCATGGCCAAACCCATCCCCAAACAGGTGCGAAGGACTTCGTCGTGGGCACACTGTGGCACACCTTGCGGAAAAGGGGGAAAAGGGGCAAGGGTGAGCCTTAGCCTCGCTGCACTGCAGCTGTCTCCCGGCCTGACTCCCGACTACGACAAACCTTTTATAGAGCAAAATCTGAATGACTGGGTTCCACACAGTGCAGATGCGTGAGTGAATTTGCGCCTACAATGAGCCCAGGTGCGTGCGGACAACACTTTCGTCTTCGTACCGAAGGTGACAGGGACCTCTGTGTGGCAATGAGGGAAGCTCTCGGAATATGAAAACCAGCTTCGGGCCATATCCGGCAGGGCTTGTTGGGGCTTGTGTGTGCGCGAGTGTATGTGTGCGGGGGGCTGGTGCCCGCCGACACCTCCGGGTAA
This sequence comes from Stenchaetothrips biformis, assembly GCA_030522485.1. Classification (NCBI taxonomy): domain Eukaryota; kingdom Metazoa; phylum Arthropoda; class Insecta; order Thysanoptera; family Thripidae; genus Stenchaetothrips; species Stenchaetothrips biformis. The sequence continues at coordinate 14,764,119 of CM060099.1, forward strand.
AGCATGCAATTTACTTTTGCCGCAGGAACAGGGCACGCGGCCACTCGCACGAATACACATTCGCACTCCAAAAAAATGCAAAACAAGCTCGGAAGGCCATTGACTTGTGGCTAACCTCCAATGCCGCACGCACCTGGTACAGAGGTCCAGAATGCCCGGATTTCATTTTTTGGGGTTTCGGTTTCCGGTTGCACGATGCCCTGCGGTTGATGACCCCGTCCAGTGGCAGCAGCTCTCGGGTTCTGGAAGCTGGAAGGTCCGCGCCGGCTCGGGTTTCACAGTGTCCTCGCCGCACGGTGGGTTTTGCGGGATAAACGATGCTTCCGGCGAACTTTCAAACCATGTGTGGCCGCCGCTTTGAAAGACACAGCGCTCCGGTTCGAACGATTCGGACCGCAGCGCATTTAACCAGGCCTCCAGAACGTCAGCAGGCTGCCGGGCTGTCACCCAGTCGACTTGGATTCATTGTGTCCGTTTCTCGAAGTCTCAGCCCGCGGACGGGTTTGGACCACCTGGACCCGTCTTTGTCCGTCACATTATTATCATATCATGGTGTGCTGCTGGGGGTGACGGCCCCACACTGCATTCACGTCCAAAGGCTATTATTGCCTCGTGAGCATCACTTGCCCAAAACGGAGGCAACAACTGGCGTTTGCGGTTTGCTGCGGCAAAAGCGGGCAAAAGGGGTGGAGGTTGGAGGGTGGCGATGGCAGATGCCCAGCAGATATGAGCACCTGGTCTCCATTTGCATTATTGCGCATCAGGCCTTACTGCACTTCACATAATACGGAAACACACACACGCACACAGCTCCCCAGGTGCGGCAGTGGTGGGCACGCTCATGAAAAGACTGCTGACTTCCGGGCTTTGGGTGTTGTGGGTGCAGGACAAGGGCAAACGGACATGCACAGGAGCAACTTTCAATTGTCTTGCCTCCTCTTCGAAAAAAATAAATTGAACTGGGAGGTCTGTCAGATTACTTTCTAAGAAGAGTTTTCAAGAACCTTTGAAGACCGTATCCTAATCTAATGACCCTAGGACCACGACTGGAAACCGGCCGTAGTGTAAAGCGGTCAGTTGCTCAACAAACTGATGCAAAAAGAGGCTTATTTTTTTTCTATTTTTGCTGTGTGTCGATGCGGGGAACATGGGGAATTTCTCGGCTCTTCATCCTGACTCCTGGCCTCGTCCATTGACAAACATCCTCTGTCGGCGCCGGAATCCCACGGACCCGGGAATCCCTTGCGCGTTTATGAACCTGTCGACCGCGGTTGGAGGGAGGGAGGGAGGTGCGAATTGTCTCTTACTCTCTCGGCTCTTACTGGTGCCATCTCGTGTCGATCCCTATTCACGCACAGCAAGCTTGTTCGTCTTGCTGGATGTTGCTGTAGTCACGACCTGCCGATAGCCTGGGTCATTGCCCTGTCCACGCGACACCGATGGAATGACTCCCTTTTGTCTCGAGATGTAATGGGCGTGTTGGTTACATGCCGAGTTTGAACAATCTCAAAAGTCTACAAAGAAATCTGCTTCGTAACTACGAAGAAAACGAAGGCATTGCTGAATTGCTTACGAAGAAATGCTTCGTATTACGAAGGATTTTGCTTCCTAATTCGAAGCATTTCTTCGTAGTGAGTTTACAAGGCCTTCGTTTTCTCCGCATTGCGAAGCGATGCTTCGTTAGACTTTTTACTGTGATACCGGGCTCTTTTTCCCATGTGAGTTGTTGAGTTTGCTGAGGAAATATATATAGCAGGGCCTGGGCTGAAACCGGGACACCAAAAACTGCATTTCCCAGTGCCGATGCGGGCGGCCTGTCGGCCACCGGAGCTACTCACATGCCTGCTCGCTGACCTCTGACCGTTTTTCGAAATATACTTCCGACACCACTGCACCAAGCCGAAACATACGTCTGCGATCTCGAAAACCTTTCAAACTATTTTTGGCTTTATGGAACAAACATAATGAGCTCGTTAGAACGAAAGTACTTTGAGCATTTCACAAGCTTACTCAGGAAATAATATGTAATTTTCGAAGTATTTCATTCGTATAAAAAACTAAATAGTTTGCCCCTCTACATTAGGTTTTGAGAGTGTTTTTTTTTAAGCAAACGCTCAGAGCGCGCAGGACGGACGACGTGACTCAACTCATCAAAGTGCGCACACTGAATCCCCCTTCTTGACTCACGTTGCGCTACCGATAAGTGCGTCGCCGCCCCGTGAACGAAAGCGATTAGTGCCGGCAACACCGAGCCCATTCTTTCTACCTAGGCGTTACAGTGTCTCCCATTCTGCAAAATATTTCATGGCCGCCGCGGGGGCAAGCTCCTCTCCAAGGACGGAATCATCTCCGTGTCCTTCCGCGACACTGTAAAGGGGAAGCCACGCGCCGGCCAGCATCGAATCAAAAGGCAACAACAAATGATGTAACGCACTTTGCCCAGTTTCCGCGAGTCCGATGGAAGTGTCCCAAAAACGTGGCGAACGGCTGGGCCGCTCTCGCTCATTGGACTCGCTCTGGGCGCGCTCTCGCTCTAGCTTGTCCTAGCTTGTCCTTGACGCAGGTCGAGGCGCGGGCCAAGGCGCGGGGACCTTGGGGTGATAGGCCACTGGACCAATAGCCCCGTCACCGCGTGACCCTTTGGGGCCACACCTGCGAGGCGGGCGCGTGTTGCTACTTTATCACGGTCTGCGTTTCACGCTGCCTGATGGGACGAACCCGTGCAACCATATCGGTAAAGGTGACTTCGTCAAACTCAGTCTGTAAACCTTACAAACTACTTTTCGGCCCTTACCATGAAAAGTTTCTTTTCACAACTTAGAATTTAGAGCACTCATAGGCGCCATGTAGCAATTTTTGTCTCATTCAGGGGCAGAGTTTTGATTTTTGCCTACCTCTCGGGTGGTTATCTAGATGTAGGGGTTGGGTCGAAAACCCCTATGCCCCCCTCTTTATCCGCACCTGCGCTGTGGCGCGCAATACGCGGACTCATACGCCGAGCCTCACAAACACTTTGTCATCATTATCGTGGTCAGCCGGTGACATGTGTTACTGTGGGCGCGGTTGCGGACCAAACACCGAGCGAAGTCCGTCTGCCACCTCCGTGGGGGCGCTCCCTGGTCCTCCATACTGGTAAGCGAGTTTCCGACGAAAAAGAGTACTCGATGCCGCATGGGGCTCTCGGAGCGCGGAAGGTACGGCGGGCAGGGCAACCACAGCCCACGCAGTGCGGCGCCGCGAGTCGTTGAACCAGCGCGGGCTAGCCGCGGCTTAGCGCGTCGCTGCGGCGCCAAGGACAAAGGCCCGCACCGCGGGCGGTTGGCCACGTGGCGCCGGGCCGTGGCGAGCCGCGGACTGCAGGAGGAGGAGGAGGAGGAGGGGGTCAGGTTCGCATCAATCGCATGTCTAGGGACCCGCGCGTCAAATCGGAGAAGATCAGGGCCGCTGCCGGCGCTTGAACCCGGACCAACGGGCTCGACCCGGGTTTGAATCCCGCCCCGCCAAGGAGGGGCGGCTAAACGGCTACCTTTTCGTTTTTGCCGGCCACGTGGTCGAGGGTGGACGCGTGCGGGGTGCACCTTGGCGGGGTTGCACGTTACCCAAATATTTACGCCAGTGTTTATCCCCCACCCCCGCCCCGCTACCGGCGTGCTCCCGGCTGGCGCGTGGCGGAAACGCGCATCTATCGGGGACCGGAGACCGAGCAGGCTTGTCTGTCTCTCTCGCACCCACAGGGCCGATGCGATAGTGTGAGTGAGTGAGACAGAGAGACAAAAAGGCGCTGTTTGGGATGGCTCTGCTGCCCTCAGGTGACCTGCCCCGCAGCCCCGCCCCGAGTTTTTCCTTTCAGAAGGGCACGGGGTTCCATCCCCTCGGCTAAGCCCTCCCTCCGCCCTCGGCCCGCACCTGGCCCGTTCCTGGTTATTTCATCCGGGAAGGGGCCGCACACGCTAGGCCTCACTGTCGCTTTTATCCGGACGCACCTACCCCACCCCACCGACACGCGGGATTATAACTGGGGGTATTTAAAGGAGGGAAAAACCGCTGCCGTTGCGTCATAAGGTTCAGAGTTCAGAGGCGATTCGTGGTTCAAGGGCTGGTTAGGGACGCAAAAAGATAAACGATTGGCGCGCTAGATAAATTGCCTCATTCCGCTTGTTCCCCTGAACACCTTGCTGTCTGCTAGATGTTGACTGATTTGATAATCCGCGCGTGTTTTTTTTTCCCTGCGACGTTTCTGACTCGAGTGCGCGTCTTTGTTGCGGCACTTGGATCGGACACCAAATAACTCATCCGTTGCGCCAGATAAACATTATTTTTCTAATTAATTTTTTAGGGGGGGGCGACCGTTTACGGCACGGGCTAAAAGAGCTGATGCCAGATGACATCTCCGCATGCTAGCAGGCCACCCTTTACCTGTGCAGTCCTCGTTACATGGCCACGCCGGCCACGCGCCACACCGCCCTGAAGGCCACCCAATGGCCCACCGGATAAAAAATGCGGCTCCCCTTTTAGTCCTGTATGCCCAAACAACACAACGTCCCTGCGATGATTGAGCAGATGCTCCCCACGCGCGCCAGGACATCAAAAAGAATAGTTCAAAAAATTTTGTACAAAGTTGGTTTTAAGAAAATATGACAGGAATAAACATACTGTAACGCGATTGTTCCTTACATATACTAAAATAGTTAAATAAAATTTGGGGACTATTTAAACAGAATTGTATAGAAAAAAATAGGAAAAAAAATAGGGAGCATGTTGGAGTAAAATACTAAAAATAGGAAAAAAATTAGGGAACATGTTGGAGTGAAATAAAAAGCTGTCTATAAATGATTTACCACAAACCCTAATCATCAATTTGAAATGGCAACTCGTTTTGGTTACCAAACCCCGTTTTTGTAGCACTGCTGTGGGTGCGGCTGAGCTGCGGCTGGGCTGCGCGGGAAGAACTCCGAAATCAGTCTTCCGTTGATAAGGGTTATGATGACTAGTACACGTACTGTTTGACCTTAGTTCACCCCGACGCCGCACCGCGCCACGCCGCGCCACGCCGCGCTACCGCCAGGCCACTGCCTCGTAACGACGTAATGAATATGCCACGCGTTGCCGGATAATTGAAGTGTGGAGCCTAACGGGTCGAGGCTTCCGGACGTCTACCTCCGGTCTTTGGGCCTTTCGGTTGGCGGCGGGGGATGGACAACTAAACGCCTCACGTCGCCTTTCTCACACAACTGGATGCGCCTGGGTAAGTGGGAAATGTGAGAACCTCTCTGTAATGACAGCAGCAACGGCAGGGCGCTAGTGTGTGGGTGTGCGTGTGTGTGTGCCTGCGCGCGCGCGCGCGTTTGTTTTCATGTGGAGGATGAGTTGTCCGAGCGACATAACACCAAATAACACTGCCACCGCAAGAATTCGAAAGCGAAAACAAACCAAAAGAGCGACGGCGCGCGTTCTGTTCTCTTCATTTTGCGCGACAGATCATCTGACTGCCCGAGTAATCACTTCTTCCATTCTCACTTTCCATCTCACACTCCCGCACTTCACTAGACAAACAAGCGCGATCGCTCTCGCAACTCATCAGGCGCGCACAAGACCGCTGAATAGGGCCCAAAAGCCCCCCGCGCAAGGCGGGCCGACTCCAAGACGAGGCAGACCGCGGGGTGGTGACGCATTGCCAGGTAAGGGTTGGATTGAGCATAAAACACGGCGCGTTTATGGGAGAGCGTTGTGTGTGTGCGTGTGCGTCAGAGAGAGAGGAGAGAGAGAGAGTGAACCTGCAAGAGAGGAGAGAGGAGAGAGAGAGAGAGAGTGAGGAGAGAGAGAGAGAGAGAGAGAGAGTGGAGCGCTTGAATGGACGGGAGGGTGGCGACTTGCCTCCACGGCCCACTGGCAAAGGGGCCTTCCCTCACGGCCTCGCCGTGGGCGGCGGCACACTGATAAACTATAATATAGCGTACTCGGACGAGTATGGACCGTCTTCCGGATGGCCATGTGCGCCACGGCGGCCACGCGCGGGCAGGAAACGCCTCAGAGAAAATCCCCCTGCGCGTGGAAAAATCACGGAATATCTCTTGGGCATCGTTCGAGCACGCGGCCATGGCAGCGTGCGCGGGCAAGCGCGCAACCACTCTGTTTACCCCCGATAGTAGCCGCACAAGTGGGCCACAATTTTGCGACTCTGAGCTCAAAATACTGGTCCAGAATTTTGGCCGGCTTCACCGGTCTTCTGGCCCACTGTGGGCCGCCGCAAAAAGCAGGCCAGCGGAACATAATTAAATCGGCCGGTCATTTGGGCATTCGGCCGCCGGGCCGTCAGCTTGCAGACGTGGAGGTTCCATGGATGAGCGGAGCCTTTTGCCTTCCCATTTCTGCGAATAATCTTCGGCACATCATCAGTTTCGGTATCGACGTGGCCGCCCCTGGATCGCACGCACTCACGCAGCTCGACGGTCCACTGCTTGAAACGGAGAATCTCTTTTTTGCACGCTGAATTTCTGATGGGGACGAAGTGGAAGAAGTGGACGTATCGGGTGAGTGTTGTTAGTGTTAGTCCGGGGATGTGAGGCGTTGAGGGCCTTTGGGCCGCCGTCTGCCATTTACCCCGTGACTCAGAGAATGAAAACAACGTTATGTGACTCACGAGTTGGCATTCTGGAGGGTGACTTTGTATCACATTCACTCCGGCCGGAATCACCACACAGACACACACGAATAATGGATGTTCGAAAGCCACTACTGCACTCACGAAGTCAGCGCCGCCGTTGATCTAATATTGAACTAAGTAAAGGCAAATCGATCGGTCAGCCACACGGACCACACTCGAGGCAACCATCAATCAGTAGCCTGCGCGCTGTGGATCGGAGCACGAAGGAGCCGACCCAACCGACAGGGTCAGGAAGCACGACGGCCGCACGCAAACAAGCACACACACACAACACTCACACACACACACACACACACACACACAGGCGCGCGCCGCAGGCACACCACCAGTGCAACCTATTCGCGGTGCTGTCACTCCCCCATCAATAATTAGCGGGCAGTAATTT